>NC_061159.1:4222019-4284519 GCF_022113875.1 Hydra vulgaris | reverse complement strand
ACTATTTATAACACTTTTTGACACATGCAAATGAATTTTTAAGGTTTAACAGGCTATTTAGCGCCCTTTGAGGATTTTTACCGCAAATTTTGAAGCAAAATAATGCTATTTTAAAAAGCTCCCTGTTATTAGATTTTACCTTAGATATATGAATGTGTTTATAATAACTTTTGATAATACACAGTGTATGTACATTTGAATTTTCTGGTAAGAATTATTAGAAGTTCCTTATTATTCGAATTGGTTTTGTTCCCAGTGAAAATGCATTTTACTGAATCTTTATTTATTCAAGGTTTTTTGTTTCTAAAGACGAAAAATAATCCGATTTGTGAGTTTTTTACAAAAGTTCTAACTTAATTTAAAATGCAAAAAGTTAAAAAAAGTTTGCTTTTAAATGCGTAAATGGTTTTGAAAATATACAAGTATTCTGAAAAATTCCCTTTCATTTTATTTGTGGAATCGCTTCTTGGAATCTGTTTGTATGTGTACTAGTGTATTCATTCTTAACTGAAGGATTATATCTAGTTTATATGTATGTGAATATGTAAATACGTATGTGCGCGTAAGTATGTATTCAAGTATATATGTATACAAGTGTATACGCAGTGCTGTTCCTCAAAGGGTGCTAACTTGGACAAGTATTTTTTAGCTCTGGTGGCATTACAAAAAGCCTATGTGCGCTACTATTACTTGAGAAAACTCTTTGTGTACGTTCATCTTTCAAACTAAGTCGAAGTTACATTATTTAAAAATATTTTTATTTATTACAAATTATAATTAACAAAACTTTAGTTTAAATGTAAACTGACCGTAACTTTTAAATCAGCTGCAGCAGCTTCTTCCTAAGTTAAAATTTCATAATAAATAAAAAAAAATCACGACCATTATGTCGCCGAGTCACACATAACACAGAATAAAGCTAATCTGTAATAAACTGTAAATGTAGTTTAATGCATTATCGAAAATCATTTAATTTAAGCAGAAGAAATATACAACGACCTGAAGTTTACATAAATTTTCAAAAAATTTTCTCAAATTTAATAATTCATTTTTTCACCTTATCGAGCAAAAAAAAATCTTTAAATATTGCAATAAAAAACTTTTTTTTTTAATTTAACTTTAATAAAAATGTTAAGAAACTTTGAGGAATAAAATTATGCTTAATATAATATACAAATTTTTTTTATTTATTGACAAAAATTTATAATTATATATAATATATACGTAAACTCTCCCTAAATATTTGGTAATAGCATTTCTGAGCAGCACTCTATGGACCAATGCTTTGCGGCTTTTTTCAGGAAAAATCTCTAACATTGATTCTTTGTCAATTAATGAGATTATCTCATCGGATTCAAATCCCAAACCTAAATAAGATAGGGAAATATATATAATTTCATATTTCTAAATATTGTAGTACGATAAAAACAAATAAAATAATTTGCCCTTGTATATTACAACATCCGCACTAATGCCTAATTATTGAAAAAGATTTAAAAAATACTGATTTTTTAAGTATTCGTAGCACTCTAAGTCTAAAACCATAATTTGATCCAAAATTTTTGAAGTCATCTCTTAATACTCTTAATACTCTAATCTTAAGCCTTTAGAACACCAACAACATTTTTAGAATCATTCTCCTATTTATTCTCAAACACTATAAGTACTTCCTTCATTCTTGGTTGGCTAAATCTATTACACTCGATAGTTATTAGTTTTTTATTGCTAATTTATACATTATTTACGATTTATATTCGTGACGTTTAGCACCGAAACGGACCATTTATGCTTAACAGCTAAATTTAACCTATTACCATTAAATAAAACTACATTTCTTATGATAATTATATATTTTTTAATTTTTTTGTTATAAAAACATTAAGTCTAATGTCCTATTTTAAATTTTTTAATAATTACGCTAAAAAATAGTTGTGACTTCTTAATTAAATCACAAGATACCAACCTAACTACCGCACAGTTCTAAGATAAGTACGACTGGTTTTCAGATCTCCAAGTCTCATAGCCAAAAAAAAATTAACAACTTCGATGCCTCAGTTTATTGCAACAAATAACTAATGGAAAGACCTTAGCCTAATTCAATTATTTAGCCTCAACTACTTTTGAGCACTATATTTTAATTTTACATTATTTTTTGATTATTCTCAAGTGCTTATTACACGGGAATGGACTTTTATTGATTTTTGAAAAAATTTACCCACCCATCTGTAGCACATGAGACTTCCCTTCCTTTTTACTTGTTGTTAACTTAGATACTATAGACCGGTTGAATTAGAAAAAAACAGTATCAAAAAACATAGGTCTACTTTATAAAGCAAAACCTATGCTGTCGCAAAGTAATTTAAAACTTATATACTTCATAGCTACATCATATAAGCGAATATAGCTTGGGCGAGTACGCATATAACCAAATTGAAAACTTTATATCGACGTCAGAAACATGCTCTAAGACTAATCTACCATAAAGACAAATTTACACACGCTGAACCCTTATATAAAGAAATGAATGTGCTTAATAATTATCAAATTAACATTCACCAAAATATATTGTTTATGCTAAAATTTATATTAGGTCAAGTACCAAATCATTTTTTAAATAACGTTAATAATTATATCACAAGAAAAACAGGAAACTTTATTACACCTTTCAAAAAAACAAAACTTTCCCAGTTCTCAATTTCATATCAGGGTCCTAATTTATACTACAAACTAGTAACTAAAAATAAATCAATTTGCAATCTAGATAATCAAAATTCCTTGAAAAAAAATTAAAAAATCTGATACTGAATCTAAACAGATATTCAGAATTCTTATTAGACTGTAAACTAAAATACATATATATCAACTACAAAGTGAACAAACTCATTTGTGTATTATCTAAATGACTCTTACTTTTCTCAAACAATATATCAAAAATTGTTTATTACACACTAAAAAAACACTTGATTTTTTCTTTTCAATTTTAGTTACTATGCTGCTTGTTATGTCTAAATTTTTATATTGAGCTTATTTTAAGTTTATTTTTTATTATGAGTTAATTTAAAGATTATAAAAATATAGTAGTGCTTGATATATAATTATATTTAATATAATCATAATATATATCAAACACATTGTAAGGGCTTTGTGATAAGATCATTACGATCTTCTTCAAGTCCGGTCTGTACTTTTTAATTATAAATTTCACTGTATATTTAGACTCACAACACTTGTAAATATTACATTTTTTATTTTACGAAACTTGTAAATGTTATATGTACGGCAAATATATGAATAAAAAAAAATGGTGCTCTGAGTGAAATAAAAAGCTGAAAAAACAAATATATATATATATATATATATATATATATATATATATATATATATATATATATATATATATATATATATATATATATATATATATATGTATATATGTATATGTATATGTATATAAACATGGGACGCGGAAAGCATTGTAGTGCAGAGAAACGAGAACTGATCTGTTAGTTTATATCAGCAGGGAAATCTTATAGAGAAGTTAGTCGTTTAGTTGAGTGTTCCAATAAAATGATAAGAAATGCTATAAAATTTCAAGGAAATGGTCGAAAAAAAAAACGTGGTTGAAAACGTTCTATTTCAACATTGCTGGCCAATCGCTTAGTCTGACAGGCTAAAAAGGAACCTTTTAAAACAGCTACCGAGCTGAAAAAGGATTTTAACATCGATGCAACAGTATAAGCAGTTCGGAGTTGTCTGCGAGTTAATGGATCAAAAACCTGTAGCCCCAGAAAAGTTCCTTTTCTAAATGCCAGACATGTTGTAAAGCGTATTGCGTTTGCTAAAAAACACTCAAATTGGCCACGAAAAATGGAGGAATATTTTACGGACAGACGAAAGTAGGATTGTACTATATGGTGGAAAAGGCTCTGGGGCGTATGTCAAAAGACCGCTGAATGCAGAATCCAATATATACCATCAATCCAAAATATACCATCAAAACTATTTAACATGGAGGTTATAGTATAATGATATGGGCATGCTTTTCTTATTACGGAGAGGGCCCATTCATCACATTACAACTATTATGGATCAATATGTTTATGCTGATATATTGGATAAAGTGATGTTGCCGTATGTAGACTATGAAATGTCGTTGTCCTGGGTGTTCCAACAGGACAACGACCCAAAGCACACTAGCAAGAAGGCGAAGAATTGCTTTGAAGAACATAAAGTGAACGTTATGGAGTGGCCAGCACAGTCGCTATATCTTAACCCAATCAAGAATTTGTGGGCTGACGTTAAGAAGGTGATTGCTGCTGCCAAACCCACTACGAAGGAGTCCTTTTGGAACGTAGTTAAGGAGACATGGAGCGAAATTCCGCTAAAGCGATGTCAGGACTTGGATAACTCGACGTTTGGAGCAGAAAGGTGAAATTTTGTTTATTTATCTAATTTATTAATTTATTCAAATTATTTATAAAGTTATCGCAATTTTTAGCAAAGCCTTAATTTTTTATTCATTTGAATTTTCATGCTATATTTTGCTGAACAATGTTTTATTGGAAAATATTGTTGGTTTACCGTAGGAACAGCCACAAATAGTCATTAAGACTAATCCGAAGTAGCGTCTGTTATTGATTAACATTTTTGAGAGCAGAAGTACTATTCAAGCGCTGAGTTGGAGGTGACAGGATTCAAACCCGTATCGTAAAACAGTATATGTTTCAACATTTCGTTTGATTCTCTAACCAACTAAGCCACATACTCTTGTTAAATCCTTATTTGGCATAACTATAAACATAAAAACGCTTTGGAGTTTGTTTTATGTCTGAAATTTTAGCTTTTAATATTAAAATCTATAAAAATGCCAATAATAGATCATCCTATATTTTTCAGTTAATCATATAAGTTAAAAGCTAATTACCTTTGAGAAACAACATTAAAGACCAAGTCAAAATATTCAACAATTTAAACTTTCTAATATGTAACGAAAATTAGATAAGAATTACAAAAGAATAGCAATTTGACTAAAGATTCGAGTCAAAAATTGATTTCAAAAAACACGCTCAGGCCTTCACTAATTATTTCTTAATGTAACTATTTTCGCAATTTAAACTTGCTACTTTACATTTAATATCAGTTTCTCAAGATGTTTTTTTAACGCTTTCACCTGTTTACACGTTTAATATTTATGAATGAAACCACATTTCTAAACTGCCAAAGACAGTTACCGCCCTGTTTACAATAAACATGAAAACAGAAGCGTGCAACTATTACAACTTGCGATGGCAATCCCGGGATCCCGAAATTCCGGGATTTCGTACAAAATGTTCATCCCGAAATCCCGTGATTAGTCTCCGAAATTTCCCGGGATTTCGGAATCGTCAAAAAAAATGAAAAGTTATTAAAGTTTAAGCTTATAAGTGTAGTTTAGTAATTTTTATATCGTCTTTTTTATAGTAGTCTTTAAAATAGCAAGTATCTTAAGTTGTTTCTACCGGTCATCATATGTTTAATATTAGAAGAAACAGAAAATATACTTCCCATCCTAAATCTCAACAGATATATGTGGCTGGTAGGTGAAGGTAGATTAAAAAGTAGATGAATTGTGAATTATAAGATAATAATAAAATTTTAGCCTATTTTGCTATACGGGAAGGGATATAAAGAGACATTTATATTGCACGAGGCAAACAAATTTCTCATTGACAAAAAAGAATATATGTCAAAAAATTATTTTTTTTCATAACCAAAATTTAAAAAAGATTTGAAAATAGTGCTTATATTTAATTATAAGGTAATAATAAGGTAAATAGCTTATAAATAACAATTAATAAGAAGAGGTTTCCGAAGGGAAAATATCTGCATTTTCCGATAAAAATGTTAAAGTATTTTCCATTTCTATAATATTACTTTCATTGCGTGCATCATTTTCAGTGTTTTTTCTTTTTTTGTTAGTTGTTTCATCTTGAATAAAAGCTTTTATTCAAGATGAAACATCCGCAAATTTCTGAAATATTTTCTTCTGTGATGTTATTATCCTTTACCTACTTTATTTTATAGATTGCGGCGTTTCTTTTTCGAATACGCCATTGTTTGCTATATCAACTGTGTTTTTGTATCCTCTGTGTGTATGTGCATGTGTGTGTGCGTGCGTATGCACGTATGTGCGTGTGAGTGCGTGTGCGTATTTGTATATTTTCTACACATATTGGATGTTTTTGAATGTGCGTGTTTATGTGTATTTGTGTGTGTATAAACATTTATGCGTGTCTATGTATATACATATATATCTGATGCACGCACCCCTCAACCCCAACACTCTCAAAACAGATATTACGTACCACTATATAAAGAAAACACACATGTTAAGTGTGTGTGTGCTTATATCTGTAAGAGTGTGTTTATACATGCGAACATGTGCATACACATGCATGTGTATACACACATGCATGTTTATATAAATAGGCACTCTCGTACCCAATTACCCAAAAGATTCAGTATTCTAATTTACATATTATTTTGCCCTCACAACACTAAATTAGGCCGTAGGAACATATTATATTGGTCTACACTACAAAGTATCACCATATAATACTCGACACGCACACCAGGTGAAAAAGGAGACTCCTCGGGTATGAGTTCATCACCCACACAAACCTCACGTGGTAACTAAGCTGTAGGCCATGGAGTTGTTTTAGTACTTTAACTTGTTCGAAACAAGCTTAGACATTCCGACATGGCCCTGACGAGATGAATGTTTGTCACATACCACAACTTTTGACCATTATGATGACCTCAACCCCGAACTCCATTCGCGCGGCAACCTATCCGCGATTTATTTACTTCTATATTACAATGATCTTTACTACTAATTTATTTATATTTATTTTATATTTTTTATATTTATATAATATTTTTACTGCTATTATTATTATTTAAATATTTACTTCTAAATTACAATGATTTTTACTACTAATTTATTTCAAATTGACTATTTTAATCACTTAAGCTTTAAAGCATACTTATTGTGCCTTTCGGACATATATTATACACTTTGTATGGTATATTTTAGATATACATAAATTTCTCTGTAAATTATATAAGGAACTTATTAGATTACCCAACTAGCATCATACTGCTACAACCATAGCACCACTGAGCCAAACTGTCGGTATGACTGCGCTGCACTCGCCAAATAGTGCTTCCAAAAATAGCAACAAATCCTACGCCACAACTGTGTTATTATAACTGTAATCGCCAAGTAGTGCTTACCAAAAAAGCAACAAACCCCACTCTCTCATTAATCTTATAAGCATATATTGGTAAACGTATTATATAAAATAATTCTAACACCCCGCAACCCAATCTTTAGAATCGAAAACCAAATTAAAGCCGCATAAGAATAGAATCCCCAAAGCCACATCTAAAATCAACATAATTTTCAAAAGGTCCACCGGATACTTACAATAACCACAACAACATAATTATAAGAATACAACCCCTTAAAATCTAACAAAAATTAACAGTTTACACAAGGACCACCCATGTAGATAGACCCCTACGTAATTCCATATAGAGGGCAGTAAATTTCACAACCTGTAACCCAACTTTTTAAAACATCAATTGTGAATAAAATGAATTCTAAATTCTGCTAAAGTGATATTAATAATAAAATATAAACGGGGTGTAAATCGAATAGCTATACTCAGGAGGTATTGAATAAAGTATAGTAAAACGAATATGTACACTATAAAGATATCAATTATAAAATAGAAGATATGGTAAAGCAAATATTTCCTCTAAAATAATCGTCATTATAAAACATAAACTGTGGATAAGACCAAACAACCTATACCTAGAGCAGATAAAACGAAATGACAAAATGAAAATACTGAATGACGATAAAAACCTAAAAATTCAAAAACAACAATGTAATAAAAAAACAAAATAAGCTAGTCAAAGCAAAACACTATACGGAAAAGAAACGAAAATAGAACTTGAATAACAGATTAGACGAGACAAGTTAATAAGAAAGATGACGATTAAAAAGAACATAATAAAATTAAGTCATATTATCTAGCACTCTCTTGCATTTTTATAAAATATTTCCTTCTTTTCTTAAGACTATGACTTCTGATGTTTCCTACAATTGGGGGAACTTTGATAGCTTCCACTGCAAAACAATTTTTTCTGATCTTCCTCAACTTATGAAAACCTCAAGAGGCTGTTTGAGCAACTCTGGATCTAACCATTGTTCAAGATATATGTGAAATAATGGAAAATATCTGCTCTGGAGTCATATTGCTAAGTTTTTCTTTGAAGAAATGGAATGTAATTTAAATTATTTTTCTACACTTAATCGAGACCATATAATATTAAATGCATACTCTGTTATGAACGTAAAATTAGTAACTTAAATTTGAGTTGGCTACACAGTGAAGAACCAGAGTTTATTTGGTGATACCGTTTTTTACAGCATTGTTGAGGGGAGGGGGGGATCATGTTTTTGATTTCTCCATCCCCCTCATTCTCTTCTTGTTAAACAGGTGCCGCAACAACTTTCAATCATCATTTTCTTAATAATTATTTATGTTTACCTTGTTCAGTTTTATCCTACAATAAGGTGTTGATTTAAAGGCATTTTTTGAATACATGAATTTACTGGTGAACGATGTTACTTTAGCTGAAAAAAAACTTTTTTACCTAAGATTTTAATAAACGTTTTTGTTTTATATACCACGCTATCAGTAAATAATTATTGAAAATTGTTTAAAGTATTTTTAAACAGTTATTAACTATATTTTAGTAAATTTATTTTAAAATAATTAAAATATTTTAAACAATTTTTAATCAATACTTACATTACATTATATTAGTATATAAATATATTAATGTTAATATATTTACATATATATTTACATATCGCGTAATATTTGCAAAATTAACAAACTAGTTTTACGTCCTTGTAACTCAAATAAAAACATAAGCATTTAATAAACAAATTCAATAAGCATTTAATAAACGTATTTAATAACTATTCAAATAAAAACATAAGCATTTAATAAACTTATTTTCAATTATTTTAAATTTTAAAATTTTAATTTAAATATTAGTAAAATTGTTCATTTACCTTTTACTAAAGGTTATAATTTTTAAAGTGATTTTAAGGCGCTTTTTAAATTAAAGATAATTAAAGAGATTAATGTTACAGTAAACATAATTTTAAAATTTTTTATAATTTTGATTAAAAACCATATTATGTTTTCAAAAATATATTTAAAACAAAATATATTTTTAATTATTAAGAATAACATCAAAACTTACATTTTAATAAATAAATTACACTTACTATGGGTTATTTTAAATAGACTTAAATAAAACTTTTATTAAAATATTAAAACCTTTGTTTTATTTTAAAAAGAATATTGAAAGGAAATTGTCTGAAAAAAATAATTATACTTCATTTTTTCCTTTTTCTTATTTAAACTGAAATAGCAAGTTAAAGATCAATAGTTCATTCATTTAAAGATTAAATTTGCGCTTTAGTTGTAAGGACTTATTTTTTTTACTTTCGTTCATTTATTATTAAAAGCAGTTTACTCTTAATTGCCTAAAAGAAAAATTAACCTTACGCTAAATGGATATTTAAAAACGCTTTAACTTTCAGAAAAGAAAATCTTATATACATTCGATAGTTATAAAATTTTGCAGCGTGGTTTTAAAATTAAGTTTCATAACGACTTTTTTCATTTTTTTAAAAGTTATTTCCAGTTAATAACTGAAGGCAAATTACTCACGTAGTTATTTAAAAAAGCAATTTCTTTTTAAATATTTTTATTTTCTTGAAGAAAAAATTAAACTCAGAATTATTTATATACGACTGCATTTGAAACTAAACTTTTTTCTTCTTTTGTTTTATAAAAAATCAAATGAAAAATTTAAAATAAAGATAATTTGTGGGCGCCCATACCGGTGTCGTGGTAAATTATGACTTCATAAGTCTTAATTTCCCGGTAAATTAGAACCTTTCGAGTTTTGATTTACCAGGAAATTAAGAGTGGAACGGTAAATCAGGACTCCAACAATCTCTTGAAATTGAAAGATCCTTTCGTTACAGGGTGAACTAAAATAACATCGCGCAACGCCTAGAAAATTATGTTGAAAATGCACAGAAAACTGGTTGTAACTATAACTATGACTCAGTAATAGATAAGACAAATACTTCTAGAATTTCTAAGAGATCGTAAAGAGCGCCAGAGATGTATTAACTTTTTCCCAATAAACAATATACCATGTAAACATTACGCTGTAGTTTGTGCAAAACATTTTCCATCAAACTTCTTAGTTATTAAAGTAAAAGGAAAAGAAAATCCTTAAGATCCACCTAGTGTGTTTGAATTAATTTAGAGTTTATTGCCATCTCTTCCACTAGAAAAAGAACAACATTAATAGGTAAAAACTCTCTTAGAGAGCTTAGAAAGTCTCTCAGATCATTAAAAGAAGATGCACTTTCAAAATTCGTAGAGTTTGACGAAGTTGATTCATTTAGAATATTTTGCAGTTATTTATCTCAAGGAAGACTTAATGATTCATTAGCTTATCTATTTATTTATTTTTTGAATAGATGTTGTTTGCAATCAAAAGAGCATTAAAGCAATACTGGTATTAGTAAATTGTGTCTAATAGTATTTAATAGTTTATCATATGAAACCTATCATGCTGGAGTTGTATTCAATATTACTTCATTATTTAAAAATTGTATTTATAAGTTCAAAAGTTGGTCACATCATTTGGATATTTGATTTCTTTTAAGAAGTCAGAAAAGAAAACAATTTTATGTCAGCAGGTTGAATGCATAAGTTGAACTCAAGTAATATTTTTTAGCAAAAATATTCACCAAGAGTTATTGTTTGAGCTGTAGAACATTTTGCACGGTCACATAGTTTATATGATCAATTAAGAAATGATTTTTATCTTCCTGACACTTATAACTACAAAAGTTTCACATTTTTATTTGTAGTGTTTTTTTAAAACTCAACAAAATAGTCAAAAAAACTGTATGTTATTACTAGATGAAGTTTACGTTAAACCTATACTAACTTATCATGTAAACATTTGTTTGGTAAAGCAAATATTTTAACCAGATCATCTTCTTTTGAAGCTTTTTTGATGTGAACCGTTTTGCAACAACAATGTTTGCTTTCATGGTTGTATGTTTTTATGAGGGAACAAAATTTATAGCAAGAATAATATTTTATAGTAAAAGTTTTTTTTGTAAAAATTTATAGTAAGGAATTTATAGTAAGAATGTTACCAGTAAATAATTTTGATTTTGTATACAATCAATTATTATCCTATTCAACCAAATTAAGATGACAAATGGAAAATTTATCGCTTTAATTAATGATTATAATAGAGTAAATCAAGCATTTTTTTTAAAACGGTTTGATTGCTTATCCGTATGGTTTACAGCTGATGACATTTTTTTACTTTTTGATTTTATGCATGTATTAAAGTGTATACGAAACAATTAGATAATTGAAGTCTGCTGAAATTGAGTTAGTCAGCTAACCCTAGACTGATTGCTAGACAAAAGGTTGATACATATTAAAAGTATTTTGTGAAGAGACTATAAATGCATTGAATTATCACCAAGGTATTAAAAATAATAATATAGATGGAAGTTTTATTTTTTTTACCTAAGGTCGTCAAGTAAAAATAGTCCACATAAAAAGTCTAATTGAAGGATAACATTTTTACAAAAGACATCTTACAAGATCCCATCAGTCAACAATTTACAGTTCAATGGTTTAATTAGTTTCATGAAATAAAAAGTAAACGTAGATTTAATGAAAGAGAATTAAAAGTATAACTATGGACACAAATAAATTATTGATGAAAGTAAAATAATGGTAAATTAAGACTCCAATAATATCTTGTTTGATAAAATCAAATTTTTTTTAATGATTTTATTTTTTTATTTATTTTATTTTCAATTGATGATAGAGAAATAACTAAACTTTTGATAATAAGTAGAAAAATAAAATATTTAGAACATAGAAATTAGTAGAAATGAATAAGTTTAATGAAATAAAGTTTTACTTTTTTATATTCTTTGTTTTTTTAAAAAAAAAGATAAATGATTTGCTCAAGGGGTCAACCATAAAGAACATATTGCAAAAAAGGAGGGAGGGGGTTGGGATAAGAAGGATAAAAAGAGACAAAGTGGGAGTGAGGGGGTTTACAAGAAAAGGACTTCACTTATTAAACATAACATATTAAATAACATGGAAAACTATGTAAACGTGCTTTTATGAATATATCGTTAGAGTATATATATATATATATATATATATATATATATATATATATATATATATATATATATATTTCAAAAATGTTCCTAAAGTGTAAAATATCACTGTTGTTTGCTGCAACTTTTAATTGAACGTGATACTTTCAATGTCCATCAGGGCCGACGACACGGTTTTTGCAGTGTGTGGGGGGGGGGGGGGAGAGGGAGGGGGCACACTACCTTATTTAAATAAAAAATCCTCGATTTTTTATAAAAATTGTCAACTTTAATAAATAAAAAGAATGTGAGGAGGGACACTTGAACCTCACAAGATAAATAAAATTTGTTTTTTTAATTCGCTAATAAGGTCTTATAATAACCTTCATCCAACTTATTAAAAAGATGATTGTCAAAAAGAAGTCCATAAAATATGGAATGAAATCAAATAATGGCGTCCTCTATGAACGGCTAACGTATTTTTCATACTTTGTATTTAACGTAATATTTTCTTTCGTAAATACTTAAAACAAAACTCTAAGAAATATACTAGAGTAATTTTAATGGAATGATAGACGCTACATTTTTTTTTTTTTTTTTTTTTTGTATATTTATTCTCCCCAAGGTCAAAGGGGGCCACTACAGTCGAGGATACTACTAATTTTTTTTTGTTTAATTTATTTTTTTGTTGTAAATCGTGGTACAACCCTCTCTCAACTCTTTAACTCCGAAACACGAACCTTGACAAACAAGAACGCTGCGCGGAGAAATTAAGTTGAGCGCGGTACTTCAAGGACGTGGTGGGAGTCGAACTCCAAACCTCTCGCTGACAAAGCGAGCGATCATACTACTACACCACTACCTACATAGAAATATGTTTAAATATTACGAAAATAGTAATGGTTACCGATTTGCTTTGTAATGGTTATGGACAAATTTATAAAATCACATACAAGTGAAAAGTCAATTTTGAATTTTGAATCAAATCATGAAAAGGTTAGGTTTATTGCATAAAACATCGACGGCCTTATCAAGTGTTTGTAAAGAATATAAGTGAACGTCTGTCAAACATTTTATATAGTAAGTACGCACTTCATTCACAACAAATCGAATATCAAGAGGGGACCCAGAGCAAAGACACCACAATTGAAACTATTAATTTGCTTATCAACGGGAAGAAATGTTACTTCAAGCTTTTCATTCTTCACAAGTGGTTGAAAGAGGGATTTTAAACATATTTTTCGAAATCGATGTTAGGTTAGAGCGCAGGCTATCGCACATTTGAAGCAAACGCTAATAGCCAATGAGAACTACAGTCGTGCAATATTTGAAGGTGGTCGCCAGAAACTGGGAAAAATGTGAACTTCTTTTTCTGTCAGTTTAATACTGATTGGTAAGTTTCATGGCTAAGAAGAGCCTAACAAATTAACTTTTGCTTCATTCTTAAGCCATAAAGACGAAACTTGCAAAGATGATTGATTTGGCTGACATACCTTTGTTTTCCAGAAGATTTGATCTATGGTATACCAAGAGTGTTTCTGAGGTGTCAAGATGTTGGTTCTGAGGTGTCAAGATGTGGTTTCTGAGGTGTCAAGATGTTCTGAGGTGTCAAGATGTGTCAAGAGTGTTTCTGAGGTGCCAAGAAGATCGCCTCTTTTTATCACCTATGCAACTTGATAGTTGGCTAGCTAGTCCACCAGATTTTCCAAAAGTTTTTATTAACATTTGTGTACTTACAGTATTACTTTCATTATTATGATCGGAGGGCTTTCCAAGAGGCTTCCACGAATCAATATATATCTTTGGAAGTAAGGTAGTACTTTTTCTTTCAATTAGACGGGCCCACTTACTACACGTTGATTTGATACTTGCATAGGTCTCAAACTTGTGTCTAGGGAATAAGTTCTCTGATTGTTGCACGGCATACATCGTAATCATTTCAACAATTTCGTGAGGTGTATGTTTCCAAAAATATGCAGATCCTTCAACTAATATTGGTTTTAATTTGTCGTCTGCTCCTTGAATATAAGTTTTAAGTTGAACAATGTTGTATGTTTTTCTAAGAGTGCCTCAATGCCTTTTTTTTAAAGTTGCAACTCCTTTTTCAGAGATATTCACTACAGTGAAAGGACCGAACCATTTTTGTGAAAACTTTCCACCCTCCCGATCTAATCGTTTGTTGTTTTTCAATAATACAATGTCATCTACCTTAATTTCTGACTTTAACAAATGTCTACTATCATAATCTCGTTTTTGCTTTTTCTGCGCAACTTTTACATTTTCGCTTGCTTCAGACATAATTGTTGCTCTGATTTAACTTGTTTATGAAAAGACAGCATCAAAAAAGTTAAAATAGAATGGTTGTTTTACGTCTATATTTTCTTCTCAGTGTTCTTGTGCATTGCTTTCGTCTTTGACAAGGCTATGCCTCACATCAATTGAGTAGTTAGTAGAAGAATGTCGACTAACACGATGAGCAAAAAGAATACCCTCAAAAATTTGCGGTCACATTTTAGGATTACCTTCCAAAACCTTTACCAAAGAGTTCTTTATTGTTCGGTTTTGACGTTCTACCAAT
The DNA here is from genome assembly GCF_022113875.1 of Hydra vulgaris. Lineage (NCBI taxonomy): Eukaryota > Metazoa > Cnidaria > Hydrozoa > Anthoathecata > Hydridae > Hydra > Hydra vulgaris. The sequence continues at coordinate 4,269,646 of NC_061159.1, read as the reverse complement.
CCATTTGCCTGAGGGTCATAAACAGACGTAACTCTCTGCTCTACTCCAGTTAGTTCGTGTAGGTGTTTACATACTTCGTTTACAAACTCCCGACCCTGGTCATTGATTTGGATTTTAAAGCACCCATGCCGACACATAATCTCGTACAAAAATCGAGACAGTTTGAGCTGATTTTTCCTTGATAGGTGTAGCCTCCGACCATTTTGAAAAATAATCGATCAAGACAATAATATGACGATACCCATCGACTACTGAAAGATTACAAATGTCCACTCCAACTTGTTCCATTACACTTGATGGTACTGGTATAGACTTCAATTCGACTTTTGGAGACTTTAGGTCACCCTGTTTTTGACATTGTTCGCAGATCCTAATATACTTACTAAAATCAGCAGCAATATTATACCAAAAAAATCTTTGCGCAATATTGTCATACGTAGTGTTTTTTCCTCTATGTGAGGCCATTGCCTTAGAGTGTTCAGAATCTCCAATACCTCGGTGTACATCTCTAATAACTTCCATTTGGAGTTCTTTGTCTTTAATAATCATTCTTTTATTATAAAATAAATGCCATCTTTCACTTCCAACCGTTTTGTTGCTCTTCGAAAATTTGATTTAATCCTATAATCATGTGTAGATATAGTAGAAGGGTATTTTTTATTCCTAAGATAATTTTCTATGTTATCAAAATCAAAATGTTTTTTTTCCTTTGCCATGAAGCAGCACACTTGTGTTTATTTGTAAAAAAAAATTTATTTGTTTACGTATGAAACAATTATAGCGCATTATTTAAACATGCTTTTGCGTTCGAATCAACTTTGATTCTATTCTAAATCTATTTACAGTTTTTTTTTTTTTTTTACTGCAGAATAGAACGACATCTTTGTAAATTTTCTTTTTGAATCGCAAGTTCTTGGAGTCTTAAGTTACCGCTCCAATCATAATTTTCCGGAAAATTATGACTCATAACATCATATTTTCCCGTCAAATTTTCCTTCAAAGTCTTGATTTCCCGGGAAATCAAGACTTCAAAGTCCAAATTTCCTGGAGTCTTAATTTACCGCTACACCGGTAAAATGGTACTAAAGCACGTCTGGGTTCTTCACTCCTAGATTTGGCAATACATTGTTTGAATTCAGGTCAGGTGAAGCTTCTGAGCAGCAATATTTTATCTGTTAATGGATAAATATTTTGATTGCTGCAATGTCACAAACATTAAAGGGTACATCAGATGTTGTAAAGTATTTTTGAAACCTTATACTGTTTGTTCTGATGAAAGGCTTTACCGGCTAAAAAACGCTTTTCTAAAATATTTGTAGACAGGAGGAAAAGCATAGAAAAAAGGCCAGATAAATTTTCTTAAAAAGAACTAAATAAAATGTTCGTATCAAATTAAACATTTAAAGTCTATCTAGAACTGTAAACTTCTTAGTTGAATGCGTTCAAAACTTATTAAGCAAAGGATAATGCGGTAGTGGTGTAGTGGTAAGAGCGCTCGCTTTGTAATCGAGAGGTTCGGAGTTCGACTCCCACCACGTCCCTGGAAGTACCGCGCTCAACTTAATTTCTCCGCTCAGCGGCCTTGCTTGTCAAGGTTCGTGTTTCGGAGTTAAAGACTTAAGAGAGAGGGTTGTACCGCAATTTACAACAACAACAACAAAAACAAAAAATGAGTAGCCTGCTCGACTGTAGTGGCCCCCTCGAGCCTTGGGGAGGTGAATAATTAAAAAAAAAATTTAACACGTTTTAACTAAAATATTTTTTCAAGACGCATAGGAGAACTACTTTGGTTTAGGGAGAACTATAGGTTGCAGTAGGGATAATCCTTACCTTAAAAACACTGGATACAATAATAATATCATAGTCTCAATTTACAATTCAACCTCGTGATGGAAATGTTAGACAGCATTCTAATGAATCGGTAATTGATGATACACCGGTTTCTAAGAAACTTAAATAAACTTAAATTGAATTATAGTCTTTTTTCTTGTAAAACCTTATTTCATAAAGCATTTTTTAAATTAGTTATCAATAGATATTATTTGCTTTCCCCATAGTTACTGCTAGTTTATTTTAAAATCAAACCCATCTGTTACTTTACCAAAACCTATATTATGCTTTAACTCGGATTACTGATAAAAGCCTATACTTTTAAATTTTAAAGAAGGTCATACATTATTATGTTAAGAGAAAAAAACACGTCTGTTGATTAAAATAAGTTAAGTATATTTGTTATAACCAATTATGTAATTATTTCAATTCGTAGCTTTGAAAATAGCTGTTTAATAAGTCGACTCTCCTATTGCGCGGTATTTCTACAACGCGAATCTCCATACAGCGCGGAGTGAAAGTTGGAACCGCTCACCTATAACGCGATATGATCTCCATATAACGCGATTTTCGTAAGAACTTTCTAACACGTTATTTATGCGAAAAAAAACAACAACTGACAACAAATCAAATGACTTGAAAAAAATCTATGACAATACTTATGCCTGTATGCATTTAGAGGGTATTTCCCTTTTTCCTAATTTGAATTACGTATTAAACAATTAAAAAACTATTCCTTTTAATTTGGTTTGTGCTTAAATCTGTTAAGTGACAGAATTTATAACAAATTGTTTTGTCTTAGAATTTATAATAAATTGTTTTGTCTTATTAAAATTAAGTTACTGGAGAATATATAAATACAATGGTAAAATATTTTATTTTCTACAGTATTCAGGTAAAAAAAATTTTTGTTATAGGTTAGTAAAATGACTGAAATAATCAAAGGGAGAAAATATATGAAAAGAAAATCTATAACTCTTATGGAGAAAACTGCAATTTTAGATCGATTAAAGAAAAGAGAGAAAGTGTTTTCTGTTGCGAAATCGTTAAATTTGAATGAATCTACAATTCGGACTTTAAAGAAAAATGAAGATAAAATAAGAAAAACTGTCGCAAATAGTTGCCCATCAGGTGCGAAGCGTGCAACTCGTATACGTAATGCTATTATGATAAAAATGGAACGAGCATGTGTCTCCAAAAAGATACCTGTGTGTGGAAATCTTATTAAGCGTAAAGCACTTAAAATTTATGAGTATTTCAAAGGAATAGACAACTTTTCTCTCCAGCAACACAATCACTCATTTACTGCAAGTGCAGGATGGCTTGACAAGTTAAAAAAAGGTATTCCTTGCACAATATTAAATTTCAAGGAGAGCAGGCTTCAGCCGATGTCAAAGCAGCCGAAAAATTTAAAACGGACCTCCCAGAAATTATCGATAAAGAAGGATATGTAGCAGATCAGATTTTTAATGCGGACGAGACAGGATTGTATTGGAAAAAACTTCCTTCTCGAACCTACATTTCTATAAATGAAAAGAAAGCATCTGAGTTTAAATCTTCTAAACAACGTATAACCATACACATATGTAGCAATTTATCAGGAAGTTTATTGATAAAACCAATGATCATAAATAATTTTTATAAATCCTCGAGCTTTCAAAAATGTTAATATGTCTGAGTTACCTGTATTTTGGCGAGCGAATAAAAAAGCGTGGATGACTCGAGAATTATTTAAGGATTGGTTTTATAACTGTTTTGTCCCTCGAGTAGAAAGCTTTATGGTTGAAAAAAACCTTAGTTTCAGAGTTTTATTAATCCTTGATAACGCCAGTAGTCATAGTGCAGAGATAAATCACCCAAATGTGAAAGTTCTTTATTTTACTCCCAACTGCACTTCATTAATACAACCCTTGGACCAAGGAATCATCCAAACTTTCAAAATGTATTACATGTGAATTTTTTTTGAAGTTATTTTCAGCAGATTAGAAGATCAAGAATGGAAAACTCTACTTGAAGTTTGGAAAGAATTTTCTATTTTAGACTGCACTCGAATTGTTTCATTAGCTTGTACAAAAATTAAACAATCAACACTTAATTCATGTTGGAGGCATTTGTTACCTCAAATAGTTAAAAAAGAAGATAATATTTCAGAGACAGTAAAAGAAATAACACGGATTGTTTCTAGTTTTGGCAAGGAAGGATTTGCAGATATACAAGTGCAAGATATAGAATAACTACTTCAAGAACGAAGTTTAAATGAAGAAGAATTAGCAGAGTTAATTGATGAGTCTACATCTGAAACATTTGTGGAAGAAGACACTTACAACAAATCTGCTTTAAACTTCACTTATGATTTAAAAAAGGGCTCGATTTGGATAAAGAATTAGAATTCCAGTTGACCCAAAATGATCCTTCAACAATACGCAGTGAAAAATTTAAAAGAGAATTTCAAAATTGCTTAGCTCCATACAAAGAGGTTTTGAAAGAACTACAAATTAAAACTACTTTTGAAAACCAAGGAGAAAATTTTCAAAGTGAAGAGGATTATCAACTAATCAGAGGAAAGAAAAGAAGACGGATTGGACATCTAATATTTGACAGCGATGACGAATAAGAACAGAATTTACAATGCATCATTTTAGTTTTTTGTTGGAAACAATTTTTTTTTCAAGTTCAGTTTTTAATTTCTAATTTAAATAACTTACCATATACAATAAAATTAGACTAAAGTAAATTTATTTGTGCATAATTTATTTATTCCTAAAAAATACAAAACAAAATTATTTATTTCTAGGATTCTATACAACGCGGTACAAATCGTTTCAATTTATATTACTTCTATGTTTCTTATAACGCGGTTTCTATATAACACGAGAGAGATTTCCATATAACGCGATTAAGGTTATGTATTAAAAAATATATATTTTGATAATTTGGGTGTTCCTCATAACGTGGTCTTCAAAAAATGCATCTGCCAAATCGAGTTCTTATAACACGGTTCCCATACAAAGCGGTACGAATTCATCGCGTTATAGGAGAGTTGACTGTATTATAAACTGGAACTGTAATACTCTTATAACATAACCTGCAATATATTCTAAGCATTTATGTCTTTTTCAGAGAGACTTATTTCTAGATTCGAAACTTCACCAATAAGTTTAGGTTCTTTTCTTATTAAAAAATTTAGACATAATGTTGTTAATTCTGCTAACAATAAATAATATAGTTCTTTTGGTATTGACTTTATCGCAACTAATTCAGTTGTATACTTATGGTGGAGTAAAGAATAAAATTTTTTGTCATTGCTTTTAAATTTATGCATTTTTTTTTTTTTTTTAAAAGTTAACCTTGTAAATACTCAAATTCAGTGACAACCATGTTTCTAAAACATTCTCAATCTTCATTACAAAAACAATCATCTGTTGACAGTTTATGTCTTGCGTTAGTCAATAGATCTCTAAATTGTGTACTTTAAAAATGTAATTGTGTATTTTTATTTTAATCAACTGATTTACTACCGACAATCTTGACAAAGTTGTCAGTGCGAAAGTACAATTATGACATAAATGTTCAAAATCAGTTGTTACTGCCCGTATATCCAGACTATCTGTTCTTGTGACTATGTTTAAAACCTTTTAACAGATGACAAAAAAAACATATTTTTTAAAATTTATTTCATTAAATATATTTAGCTCGTTTAAATGCTATTTAAAATCACAATAAAAAGAGATCAAATTCCGCAAAACTTTTTATAAACATCCCTTTTTTTATGTATTTCACAACTAAATTCTTTGAATCCCTTTTTGTCAAGCAGCTTTTATTCATTTGGTAATTTATTGTATAATCTTATACCAATGCAAAGGATTAACTTTAGTCCACTTTTTCTTTTTTTCGAAATTTTTAATTGATAATTTGCTGAATTTTTTGTAGAATAATTATGAATTTCACTGTTTATTATAAAAAATTCTCGAAGGCATCCGTTTTATGTACTTGAATAGTATTGTGTATAAAAGTCAATACTTTTACTTGAATTATTCTTATATAAATAGCCAGCCTAATCTGAACATGTCTTTATTATATGTGAACCAGTCACAATCAAGATTGTTCTTAAAGCTATATTTTGTAACTTCTGTAGTTTTTTTATATCATTTATACTTGCATCTAAGAATAATGAAGCCTAATATTCAAAATGAGGTGCAATACAGTATTAACTGTATTAAAAATCAGGTGCAAGACACTTTAACTGTAATAAATATCGATGTTTTTGTCCACCTTGAGACAGATATTTAGCGACTCTGCTTAAATACCCAGTAATCTTAGCAAAATTATTTGCAATAAATTAATGTTTTTAGAAAAATTCTAATTATTGTCAATTTTAATACCCAGGTATTTGACAGATTCACTTAATTTAACTATTTCATTTTTCAAATTGATATATTGGTTAGGATATTTTACAGTGATACTCGAGTATTTTACTTTAGAGCTTGTAATCAGCATACCCATCGACTTACTAGCATTCAGTTTTAGTCTAGTTCCACTAAATTAGGTATCAACTTCTTCCAGTTCTAAATTTAATTTCATCATAAATTCTTCGTAATTATTACCTTTAATGCAAACTGTGTCATCTGCAAATAGGTTGATGTTTACATATCTGGTACAACTTTAAATACCATTCATATATGTTATAAATAAAAGGGGTCCTAGCACTGACCCCTTAGGCAAACCACGTCACAGGATAGTTCTGATAATAACTGATTGCCAATTATTTTTATAAGTATGATCCTTTTTAATTAAAAACTGTTTTTTTAAACAGATAAGGACACGTCGATAAAGAACATACACAGTGAAAACTTTTAAATTATTACATATTGTAAGTACCTAATAAATTTATGAATATCTGTGATAACTGTTGATTATTTAAAGTACTCACAAAATTTTAAATGACATCATATTATTTTGACATGGAGAATCATAAACACTGTCACAGTAGTTCCCGAATCATTTTAATATTTTGCATACTCTGCTGACTTCAATTTTGATGGTATTTAGGTAAAAACAAAATCTACAACTTTTCAACAAATTTTGGATAGTACCCAGCAAACATCAAGCAGCTTCCAATGCCTGGAAGACACATCAAATACCTTTTGATTTTGTGCATAGGTATATAGACAAAATACGATTTTATTATACTAAAATTCTCCTACCGCCGTAAAACACTACCCCAAGTGTAAATCATTAGGTCAAACGTGGCAAGACTTAAGCTCGGTGAACAAAAAGACTAATCAGAAGTTATAACAAAAATCATTTAAAAATTGCAAATTGTAATTTCAACATGAATAAAATAATAACAATAATTTTTTTTTAAACTAAAACAAAATATAAAATATATTTGCATCTATAGATTATTGCTTTACTTGCGTTTAGCAAGCGTTTAAAATATAAAATAGTTAATTTTCAACATATCTATAAGTTCAGTTTATTTTCATTTCAATCGAAAACTAAATATATTCAGGAAACCTTGTGTTGAAAATTTATTTACGTTGCAGTCTGCAGGCTTCTAACTTTCATCTAAAAGTAGGCAATGATATATAATGAAAATATTGCAACAGTCAAGTTTAGAGCTATTACAATAAAGATAATAAACTAACCTTCTCAGCCCTTAAAAACGTGTTCGATTGAAATAGTTTGATCACCAGTTATTGACAAATAACCTCAGATACAAAGTGCATCTACATTGAATAAATATAAAAATAATTTTATTATTTAAGCATAATTTAAAACATAAAAACAACAAAAACATTGCCAAAATTTAAAAGCTATGGAAACAACATTAAGTAAAAGCTATATAAAAATAAAGTCAGATTGCGTGCCTTTTAAAAAAAATAATTTTAAATACAGTAACCTACCTGTTATACCTAATCCTATAAATATGCTTGAGGGGTTTATGAACAATAAAAAAGTTGTCATTTCATTACAAATAATTATCTTTAATTTTAATTTAAATTTAATAAATAAAATAGTATTTAAAAATGAGATACTTATATGTCAGGTTGGAAGTAAAACCGTAAAATCCACAGCAACTTAAGGGCAATGGTTAACTTTTTGCAAACCATAAGCCTAAGACACAAGTGCACATCTGAAAAAGAAAGAATAAGAAACAGAACACATCAATAAAACTATATTTTGATAAAATATAGTTTGAACATTGAACATAGTTTTCACCATACAAAAAAAAAAGCATAGCGCAATGCAATGGTTAACATTTTGCAAACCATAAGCCTAAGACAAGTGCACATCTGAAAAAGAAAGAATAAGAGACAGAACACATCAATAAAACTATATTTTGATAAAATATAGTTTGAACATTGAACATAGTTTTCACCATACAAAAAAAAAAGCTTAGCGCGCTATAATATATACTATAAAAATTCCTTTAAAAATATAAAAAGTCAAATAATTGATTGAAATAAAACGGCTTAGTATATAAGTATATAATTCTCTTTAATAAATTATTTGTAAGCATATAAAGAGCAAATAAATATATTTCAAGAAAATATGATTTAAATCCAGTTTGCAAATCAAACAACTATCTTATACCCATGGCAATATTTGGATCATGGCCAACATAATTCTATGAAATATAACTCTGGTTGAGGTAAACGGTTTCCTGTAAAGAAATAATATAAAATCAGAAATGTAAAATTAAATTACAAGCACGTTTGAACGGAATTGTTAAAGCAATCTTCTAAAATAATGGCTGGTAAAATAAAAATTTTGTAAGATTTATGTTCATCTGCTTCACCGGTTATATACCAAGTTAATAATTTAGCTTTCCATCAATAACTTTATATTTTGAAGCTTATAATTATATTTAAATTTAATATAAAAAAAAACAAATCAAACAATAGACAGACTCCAGAACTTATACTTAAGACTTTTTTCAAAAACAACATTAAAACAAATAATATCAAAATAGTAAAACTAATCTTACTTTATTCTCTAATAAGATTCAATATAACGATTTAAATTCTCATCTACAATCTCATATACAAGAGGTTACTGTAAAAGGGAATGAATATGAAAAACATAGAAACAGTAATACTAATTGCACAAAAACTTTACTCTATTAAATTTAAAAATTAAAATATTTAAAAATATATTAAATGTTGTAAAATAAAGATAACAAATTTGTAAATAAAGATGCTTATTACATTTAATAATGTTATTCATCTACTGAACTAAAAAATGCCTCTTTATTTAATGGCATTGGATAAATTGCTGATGTTGTTGCAGGACTTCTTTTTACAGCTCCTTAAAATTATTTAACACTTTTATTTAAAAATCTAGCAGGAAAACAAAAAATATATTTTTTAACTTTATTTCAGAAATTATAGAATGTTTTTTAAAGCTATTTATTAACAAGTTTTATTTATTTATTTGTTAACTTTTTATTTATATATTGTTAAAAAATAAATTTTATTTATTTATCAACTCTTTCTTAACAAATAAATCAGTAATTACTAAATTAAACACAGGTAATTATTAAATTAGAGTAATAAGCCCCTCCAAAAAAAATTACTTTCAAGCAAGTGTAAGTCTTTTAGACTTTGTTTTACAAAGTTATTTTCATTGTCATTTCTGGTAATACCAGACCAGTTAAGTTTACAGCAAAGGTTATTAGTGAATAACGCAAAGGACACTCTCCAGACAGCCTCCTTTAAAGTCTGACCTCCTTTACTTGCCACAGCTATTATCTACAAAAAATATAGAAAAGGCATCAGTAATATATATACTGAAGAATATTTTTAAAAAAATGAGAAAAAAATGCATATCAAACTAATGGCATTAAATATTGCATAACATTTATTATAGGCCTTATGTCCTTTATTTCCGTTTATAAAAGATGTAACTGGTGTACCACAAATAAAAGCTGATATAGCAAACTTATATACTTTACCATTAATACTAATACCATAATCAAATAAAGCAATACTTTCATTAACAACATTTTTAGAAATTCATTACGGTCTTTTGGTCTAGACCTACTGTAAAAAAGACCGAATATAAATGGGATTTTATTGTGTTTAATATTGTTTGTTCACATTTTTTATTAAACCTAACATTGGCCAAAATTGTCAATTGCTGCTTTTAAACAATGGTAAATCATCAATGTTGACTTGAATTGATATACAATCCTTTTTATTTCAAAAACTTAAAATTTCACTTAAAATACCTTGTCTAATGCCAAAATGACAATAGCGTCCTCCAGTTATAATGGTAACAGGTAAAAAAAGACTTTGACGTAGAGTGCGTGGATCCTAAAATGCTAATGCTTTAAAATCTTAACTGCCCACTGCATCAAATCATTTTTTAGTTCTTCATTGTTAACGTCATCAAAGGTTTCAGAATTTGATGACTCTAATGGGCAAGATGTAGAATCAGAAATTGTTAGATTACTGTCAGAGTTCACTTCACTCAATATTATTTGCACCTGAAGAAAATAAAAATATTTTTGAAATATCATTATAAAAAACAAATTGTTTCCGATTTGATAAATAGCTTCAAAAAAATTGTAAATCTCTGCTATTTATTCCGTATTGTTTAGATTTGTTATTTATTCCGTATTGTTTAGACATCAATTTGCTATTTCCGTATTTGCTATTTATTCCGTATTGTTTAGACATCAATTGAAAAATATATTGTACTTAATTTTTTCTAAATTTTTAGAGAAGATAGAAAGGACTAGGTGGAGAAAGGGCGGTAATTACTAATATTAGTTCTGTCACCATCTTTAAAAATAGAAATAATATTGGATATTTTTAATCAATCAGGTGAACTCTTAGATCAATAGATGCTATAAAAAAAAGGAAAAACAAAAAGAATATTTCAAATTTTTTTCATTGATATGTATAATGAAATGATTTGTCATACATATGCCACATTCGTCAAAAATTATAACCATATAAAATTTGGAACCCTCTCAAATTAAGTGGGTTTCAAACTTTATATGGTCATAATTTATGAACACTAAAATACTTATGTATGAAGTTTAAAATTTAGCGATGAATATACAGTATTGGACAAAACATTTGCAACTAACATCAACACGGCTGTTTCAAAGTGAGCTTTAGGCTTCTTGTTTTTTTAAAAAAAATAACCTCTTAATAGGTGTTACTAAAACTTTTTAAATTTTTTAAATATTAGAGATAATTTTGTTCAGTAAAGAGATTAGTAACACTAATAAAATGTGTTACCATATGACATTAAATGAATGATGGAAAACTTTCTTCGATTTTAGATAAAATGCGCCAAATGATGGGCTTGACTATATTTTAGTTATTTGTTGTAACTTTTAAAAAAAAATTAAAAAAATATATTTTAGATAATTATTATTGAAAATGCACCTTGTAAGACCACTTTAACTTAAAAAGAAATTTATTTAAACTTGATTCTTAACTGAAAAAGGCAATATTTATGTCAGTAAAGCAAATCGCTGCTTTTTTACTAGTAAAATATTAAAGGTCACGTGATTGTTTTAAAATCTAAACAAAAATACACGCATAAAAATAGACAAAATATTGTAAACCAGCCAAGTTTAAAGACATATTTGGTAACATAGCTAGAGGTATAAATAACAACTATTGGATTTTTGTATGCATAAAGGATTAAAAATTTGTTAATCTGGTGCTCGTTACAAAAAAATTATATTTTACATATAAAAGTTATAAAAACAAAAATATAAAGGCATTAAAAGCTAATTTTTGCTTAAAAAATTGTGTACGATCACCAAAAATCAGATAGAATAGACATTCATGGATAAATATTCAAATTTCTACCATCAACCATGTAAATATGTTATCAAATCTTGGTTGGCCTAAGACAAGTTTTTCGTAAAAATCGCCAAAAACACAGTGATCCCAAAACATTCTAAATATTTTAACAATTTTTATTTTTTAAATATTTTTTAAACGAAGAAAGATAGTTCTTTTACATTTTCTTAATTTGAAGCATGGCCTACTATATTACACGGCCTTGTATGTTACATTTAGAGGCCGATTCTAAGAGGCCTATTTACGCAACAAAATAATGACAGTGCAATATTAAAAAAACATTTAATATATGTGTTTATATTTAAATCCAATATTAAAAAAATATTGAATGTATGGGTTTTTTTATATATATATATATATATATATATATATATATATATATATATATATATATATATATATATATATATTTACTATTTATAAAATGCTATTTTAGATAATTTATTAATATTAGCAAAGCTGAATATTATAGTTAATAAGTGTGTTGCATATGGTTGTAAAACTGGATACAACAGTTCTTTGGAAGATATAAAAGTTGCTTCTTTTTATTTTCCGTTGAAAAATCAACAGTTACTAAATTATTGGGTTCGTTTTGTAAACCGTAGTGATTGGCCGCCTTCACCAAATTCTGTCTTATGTGAAAAGCATTTTAATGGAAAGTACATTATTCGAGGTGTAAAAAGCAAGTTAAATTGGAATTTAAACCATATTTCTGAAATTTTCTCAAGCGAATGCTTAAAACGGCCTTCTACACTACCATCACCTATTGGTTTAAGAAGACCACCTAAAACTCGTATTTTTCAAGAAGACGAACTTAGTTTTTTTTCTGAAAATGATAAAATAATTGAATGGAGCAAGTTAAACAGTAAACAATCACTAGAAGGTTTTCAATTTAAAAACATCTCAATTGTGTTATTTATTACAATTTAATATTTGATCCTTTAACGCATTTACCTATTGAATCAATAAAAATTGATCATTGTTTATCTGTAGCTTTGCAGTACAAAGGAAATATTCCACTGTTTCACATATTCCAAATGTTCCACTCCCTCCATGGTAACTAAAGGTGGCAAATTAACTAGTTTGAGTATGTTAGAAAATCTTGCATCGTATATAAAAAATATAGCTTCTTCTAATAGAAATATACTTCTTGAGGAAATAAATAGTAGAATATACTATAAAGCAAAAATTCAACCACAAGATTCTGCAGATTCTAAACAAGCATATGAAATTTTACTTGAATTGTTTCCATTACCTTCAATTTCTTTATTAAATAAAATTAAACAAGGTGGAGTTGATGCAATAAAGGCTGTTAAAACGCTTTGTGAGAAGGGTTCAATACATAAAGATATAATACTTATTGTTGATGAGTTTTATCTTCAGAAACAGACACAATATAGTAGTGGTGTCTATGTGGGTGCAGATGACAATGGTACTCTGTACAAAGTAGTTGTTGCATTTATGATTGTTAGTTTAAAGAAATCTATTCCTTATGTCATAAAAGCAGTACCCGAAATTACCATTAGTTAGTAATTTTGGTAATAAATAAAAAAATTTATTTATTTATCATCTTGATAGTCCAAATATTAAAATATACTTATTTTATAATAGTGTTCATATTCTTAAAAATATCAGAAATAATTTATTACACTGCAAAAAACTTGTCTTTCTATCATTTACTTATAATATAAAAGATGATGTCTATAATTGTCCAGCTGGTTATATAACTTGGGGAGATTTTCATCTTCTACATGCTAAAGATGAACAACTTCAAAGTAATTTGAAAAAAGCTCCAAAAATTACATATCAAACTCTTAACCCTAGTAATAAAAAGCAAAAGGTTTCTCTTGCACTGTCGATTTTCGATGAAACGACAATTGCAAGTTTTAAAAGTTATTTTCCTGAAAGAAATGACATTTCTGGTTTCTTAAGTATTTTTTAAAAATGTTGGACTGTTTCAAATTCAAAGCAACAATTTCAAAGTCCAAATAAACTTGGTAATGCAACTATTTTTGATGATGGTAAAACTACACTTTTTAGGCAACTAGCTGATTGGATTGAACTTTGGCAAAAATCTCAATTTTTATCTTATCTAAACAAACATCATCTGCTCTTATCACAACTCTGCGTTCTCAAGCAATGCTTATAAACGAGCTTATAGAAGAAGGATATTTGTGTGTGCTTCTTCACGACTTCAAAGTGTCCCTATATTGCGTAGATTTTCTCAATATTGACAGATGAGTGGTGGGAGATTTCTAATAAGTTTACTAGAAGTTCAATATTCAGAGATTATTTTAGCATGTTGGACTTTAATTAGGGAGAATATAAGTTTTTGGGATGAAGATTTAAAGAACAATTATGATAATCTAATTAATGATGAATAACTAATAACATAAGATTTAAATTCAAATGAGATATCAGAATTAACTTTATCACCTGAAACAGAAGAAGTTGCCACAACAATTGCTGCTTATATAGTAAAGAAATTAATAGAAAGAAGCAAATGTAGCAGTTTTAACTCTATACTTGCTATAGATGGAAGCAATATAAATATTTGCCTATATCTACAAACACTTTCACGAGGTAGTCTTACTGTGCCTTCACATTCACTCAAGGATTTCACATGTGGATGTTTTGCAGTTTTAGATCATCTTTCAAATTTAATAACTAAACAAGGTGCTAATGTCAAAGATGTATCAAGCTTTGTTTTATCAAAATACTTTCCAACAGTTTGCTTTACTTGCGATTTACACAAAGAATGGGGGTTTAAATTTGCTTCTAAAATTATGAATAATGACTTTTTTAACAATAAGCAGAAGATAATCAATGCCACTGTACGAAAAGATGCTATTAAAAGTTTTAAAAGTAGACAGAGAGAAAAATAATACTTTTAAAAAAAAGGAAAAAAAAACAAAACATAAATAGATAATAACATAAAAAACACAAAGTTTACCCTTTTTTTGTGTAAATTCCCAGTGTTGTCAGTTTAGTTGTGTAATGTACAAATATATAAAAATATATATTATAGATACAAATTTATATATAATATACATAGATATATATGTTTATAAGTTCATAAATCGCTAGTATGAAAGAAAAATATGCGAAAAAAATGTGAATACTTTTTTATTAATAATATTCCTACTCGTAATATTATATTTTTACTATCTATTTAGTCTAGACGAGATATAGTTATATGTTTTCTCTTTAGTTGCGCACCCATCTTGTTTTATAAAAGGCCTCTTAGAATCGGCCTCTAAAATGTGACATACACGGCCGTGTAATATAGTAGGCCATGTTTGAAGATGAAAGCGTTTATGGAAAAAAAATTATATTATTTTAAAGTTGGTGAGTTTTTCTACTTTTTATGCAAAAATATGTTTTTTTAAAAACACAAAAATTTTTGTGACGTAAGGCTCGCTTTTATATTGAGTGAAACAGCCGTATCAAACCATGCTAAAAAGCGTTGTTAATTTTACATGTCTTAAGGCGAGTTTCCACTCGCCTTAAGACATGTAAAAAAATAATAATCACGTGAAAAAAAATATAATAAAAAATAATAATCACGGAAAAAACATGAAAAAAAATAATAATCACGTGAGCATGCGTAATAAGAGTTTTTATTTGTCCGAAAGAAAACTGCGCATGCTCACGTGATTATTTTCCGTTCCCTTTCCCTTTCCCGTAGAAAAACGGATGAGTGGAAACTCACTTTTAAAAACGAAACGAACTATACTACAGCAAACAGTTTAGGAGTCTAGAGTCATAGCATGCCATGACATGAGCAATATGCTGACAGCACACAGGTTGACAAGTGCCATTTTGCAGTGGACAAAACAAGTGCAACTTTTTTTTAAATTCATTTTCTTAAGTCTGGTCCGTGTCAATGTCACGGAAGTATCCAGAAGGTTCCAGAAGCATGCAGAAGCTTCTAGAGGTTCCCAGAAGAAGCATCTGGAAGCATCCAGAAGTATCCAAAAAGATTCAGAAGCATCCAGACGCATCCAGAAGCATCTAGAACTTTCCAGAACAGGTTCAGACAGGTTCATTTTATTATATAAGAGACATGTAAACCGACATGTAATTCAGCCAGTATATGGAAGTCAATCATTCAGTATTATCAAGACAGTTTATCGAAGTGTTTGATCGAAGAACATCAATACAAGAAGTGAATTACAACAAGTGTTTCATTACATTAATACAGTCCACATCCAACCAAGCGGTTGTGTTCCATAGAGCATCACAAGGTAAACGCTAAACTTTGAGAACAAGGTTTAACACGTTGAACCTTGTTCTCAAAGTTTACCGTGTTAAACTGTGTGCGTGATTATTTGTTTTTATTATTTTTATGGCTTCAAGTGCAAAAATGGCTCCCGACAGTCATGGATTGGAACTAAGAAAGAAAATTATTGGCGATTACGTAAGTGGAATGTCACAAAAAAGCATTTGTGATAAATATCGCATGAAAAAATGGACCGTATCAAGACTATGTTCCAAATATCGTTTTAAGTGGAAGTTGGCAGCAGATAACAAAGGTGGAAGATCGCGTTCCACAACTTCTAGAGAGGATTCTATGATCGTCGGATCTGTCAAGAAGGATCCCTGGATATCATCAGTCGAGATACAAAAGCAATTAAAGCTGCCTATATCGGACCGAACAATCAGACAACGTGCTGTTGAAGCCAGATTGTTTTCTCGACGCCCTGCAAAGAAACCGCTGATTTCACTAAACAACCAGAAGAAAAGGCTCCTGTTTGCTACAACTCATATTGACTGTAGTTGGCGAACTGTCCTGTTTAGTGATGAATCGAAGTTCAACATTATTGGGAGCGATGGCATTTGCCGTGTACGTCAACCGGCCGGAAAACGCCTCAATTTACGTTACTGCCATAAGACCGCGAAGCATGGTGGAAGCAATGGGGGTATTTTTCTGCTAAAGGTTTAGGTCCAATACATCGAATCGATGGAATAATAGACCGTTTCATGAATAAAAATATCCTGAAAGAAGTTATGTTACCTCATGCTGAATGGAATATGCCAGTAAAATGGGTTTTTTAGCGAGACAACGATCCGAAACACACTGCAAAAGTAGTCAAGCAGTGGTTTCAAGACAACCACCTATCGGTGATGGATTGGCCACCTCAATCTCCGGATCTCAACGATCTTATCGAAAACCTGTCGGAGATCGTCAACCGCAGTTAATCGTGAAGGTGTTCGTAATAAGGATCAACTGTTTGAACAAATCCAAAAGACCTGGGCAGCGATCCCACAAAGTTTCATTGATCACTTGATCGAATCTATGCCTCAAAGATGCAAGGCTGTGATCGACAACAAAGGATTTTCCACGAAATATTGATAGCGAAATACAGCATGGTCAACATTTTGTGGATTGCACTTATTTTGTCCAGAAGGAAATCAACTTTTTTTAATACTTTTGATTAATTTATTAATTTTCGTGAACAAATAATGAACTTTGTGATGAATAAAACTTGAAGGACGTTGTTTCTAAGCAGTTACATAGTTATTTCTCTAAATTGAAAAAAATGCAGCACTTTTATATAAAAAAAACTAAATTAGCATTATTTGGTTGCACTTGTTTTGTCCGATATTGTAAGTCTAGTTAAAAATAGTACAAAAACTACTTCAAGAATTTATTGCTCTCCCGTTTGAGGCAGGACGGGCTAAGATAATAGGGTTTCTTGTTCCCATTCTCCTATCACTAAAATATTTTTTTTAGAATCTTTCATTATACATTTAAGTGTAAAAAAATTTATAAATATGGAATATTCTTTTTGTTTGAAAGTTGGTTATTTCTAACATTTTAAAACCTTCCTTCGCCACTGCATACAACATATTTTAAAATTTACGACAAATTATTATACAATTTTGTGAAAGTAATAAAAAAAACGCCTCAGAACTGTAAATTATCTTTAATTAGAAAGTTTTTAATCTACTAAACCAATAGTGTGGTTTTTCTGAAGGGACCGCGTTCTTATTTAATTGGTAGAACAAATTGAATTTTTATATGCTCATTTTAGTAAATGTATAATACGCATAGAGGTGGACAGTAACTATTTGTGTGATACATTTAATGAAGATACCGCTGAAGATGTTTTTGTATTCTCAATATATACAGATAAAAAGAATTAAAATAAAACTTATTGTATAAAGTTTATTACAAAAAGTACACAAAAAAAAATTAAAACAATTAAAATGAGCAAATTTCTCGTTATTCATAAAAGTTGTAGAAAAAGACGCACAAGCCTAATTCTTTTATACTTGTCCTACAGTGCTAAAACTTTAAATATAACTATTTATAGGGTAAATAAAAAAGATTAAAAAAATTAATTTTTTTTTTTACACAGCTTATTATAAATGTTTGTGCAAGTAAATAATAATAGACATAAACAAACAAAATAACTTCTATGCCTAAATGCTGCTTGCATTAAAATAAATAATATTCTATTTTAACTTTGCTATAATGTCATAATTTTATTGTAAAGTTTAATGAAAATTTGTTATAACTAGCTGGGGGGACCCGTAAAATACGGGTCTTTACCGAACCGACCATTTTTATACTTATCTATAGCTATCCGGACGTAAACTAAGGGTCTTAGTAAATCTATTCCACACCGACCTTTTCTATACTTATTCCTTACCTCAATATTTTTTTAAAACCGTTTAAAAATGTACATATAAAAAACTATACTTACTTTTTGATATGACAAAAACATTTCTGTTAAAATGTTCTTTTAAAAACTTCAAACGATTTTAATATTATGCCGATTATAAAAATTTTAATAAGAAAAAACGTAAAAAAGACTACGAACTTGGAAAAATGCTAAAACATTCAACACGTGACGCCGTTAAAGTACGCCTTAGTTAACGTTCATAACATATACACATCTAATTAGATTTTATTTAAATTCAGTTGTTGCAAACTTGGTTTTGAATTTTTAATTACACTTCTAATGCGTCATAAATAATCTTAAATTCTAAATAGAAAATACGTTTATGGGCTAATTGGTAGACGCGCAACACTTAGACAGATATAGTCATCTCACCCCGGGAGTTCATACTCCAGTGACCTTTTTTTTTCATCCCAACTTACAACAAAAGTAATTAAAAATAAATGTTATTATTGAAACAGTTTTAAACATTTCTTCCTATTTATTTTTGAACTTAACTTTATTCACTGCAAACATACTTTTGGTGTTTGTAAGCGTTATTTTACGTTTAGTATTTGTAGGAATTATTTGCACGCACGTATTTTAAACAATTATTTTTACTGTTTCATCTAAAAATCTTATTTAATTTAGTTTAATAATTTCTTAAATATAATATATATAATATAATTTAAAATATTTTATTAACCCTATTTAAATAAGTATCAAAACTCTTTCCTTTAATTTAAAAAGAATTTAAAATTAACGTAGGCTATAACGATATTTTACCCTTTCATCAACATTTATTTAAAAAGTAAATTTGGATATAGAAAAACGGGTTAAAGACTTATTATTTTAAATAAGTTAGCTTTATCTATTTAATGCTTTTCGTAAAAGCGTTTCTTTAAAGACTCTTAACAAATCATTCAAGCTGTTTTTACTGCCTAAGTTATTAAACCTGTTGTGTGTGCCAAAAATCGATACTTAATGCAAATGGAAACTTCGAGTGCTAATGGTGATTAAAGCATAAATGGTTCCTATTCATATATAATAAAAGGAAATATAAAAGACAAAGCAAAAATGATTTTTATATCCATTTAAAACAATAAATTCCAAAATAAAAAAATATAGATATTTACTTAAAAACATATTTTTCTTGATACAAAATAAAAATATAACCTTTAGTACAAATACAAAAAAAAAATTTATTCAACAGAGCTACTTATAATACAATTTAAATTGAATCATTGTTTCATAAATATTAAGCTTTAGGTAAGCCATAATCAAGTCAGCTATAAGAAACGGAACTAAAAATGGAACAAAGTTATTTCAACGCATAATCATTCACATTAATTACAAATTAACATGTCATGCAATCAATACTTTTGAAAACTCAAAAATGCGAATAAGAAACTTACTTTTTTATTTTTACATAACCCTGACAGACCAACATGAATGTGAGCTAAATCTATTTGCATAAAACATAACAACAATTAATTAAATAGCAGAACCACCTTCAAAGGACAAAAAAATTAGTTTGTTAAGGAAAGTTAGAGTTATTGGGAGGGGAGGTATTAATAAATAAAAAAGCTCAACTTGAATTTCAAAATTAGTTCATAGTTTTGTTGAGGGTTATTGAGTTATTCTGAGTTTATTATACATATTTTAAACTACTAACACCACACACTTATATTCTTAGTTCTGGAAGGTGCTACATAGAATTTGATTGTGTGAAAACCAAATCCTTTTGAGATTAACATTAACTTTATCAAATGTATGACCGTGACTTTTATTTCTAGTTAATGAGCATTGTTGATAAAGGTGTCTTTATTTAAATGATTTACTTTGATAACATTTAACATTCATGGGAAAAATTAAAAAACAACACAAAAATAAATTTACAAAAATATATTACAAAAAAAAAATGAAGTGGCTCAAAAGTTGTCAATTTCTTTACATTTTAAAATGTAAAAAAATTATTGACAACTTTTGAGCCACGTTGTCTTCTCCTCCCAGCATCCGCTCTATTCCCCGTGTTGTATGGGGTGCCATCCCTCAATCTAAAGGAGGGATGGTCGTCCCCATACAAACACCAGCGATGGAAGGCCCTCATAGATAGAGGGCCTGGATGCTGGGAGCGATACTTTCGGAAATCTTCCCATGACTTCGAGCCTGAAAAAAAAATTATATATAAATACAACTATCTACCTAGGTAATACTTACAAAAAATCTACTGTAAAAAAACAATAAAAGCAAATAATGTAAACAATTAAGTACAAGTAAGCACAACAACTTATTTATTTTACTCACTAATACTTGACTTATTACATTAACTAATTAAACTGGAAAGCACATTTGTAGCTATATTAAAAAACAAAAGGTACAATAAAAGCAATCAATCAATGTAATAAGTCAAGTAAAGGTGAATATAACAACTTGTAACAGAAGAAGCAGCAGCTAGAGATAAATAAAAGAAAGTTAAAAATGCAATAAAACCAATTAATCCATAAATTAAGTCAAGTATAAGTGAATATAACAACTTACTTGTAACAGAAGAAGCAGCAGCTAGAGATAAATAAAAGAAAGTTAAAAATGCAATAAAACCAATTAATCCATAAATTAAGTCTAGTATAAGTGAATAGAACAACTTACTTGTAGCAGAAGAAGCAGCAGCAAGAGATAAATAAAAGAAAGTTAAAAATGCAATAAAACCAATTAATCCATAAATTAAGTCAAGTATAAGTGAATAGAACAACTTACTTGTAGCAGAAGAAGCAGCAGCTAGAGATAAATAAAAGAAAATTAAAAATGCAATAAAAACAATCAATCAATGTAATAAGTTAAGTATAAGTGACTTACTTATAACAGAAGAAGCAGCTAGAGATAAATAAAAGAAAATTAAAAATGCAATAAAACCAATTAATCAATAAATTAAGGTAAGTATAAGTGAATAGAACAACTTACTTGTAGCAGAAGAAGCAACAGCTAGACATAAATAAAAGAAAACTAAAAATGCAACAAAAACAATCAATCAATGTAATAAGTCAAGTCTAAGTGAGTACAACAACATACGTTACTGAGAAAGTTGGATTTGTCACTATATAAGTGATTACATTATATTATTTATTAAAACTTTTATGAGACATAAAACATAATATAGTTACTTACAAATGTAGTTTAAAATGATATTTAAAAAAATTGATCAAAAAGTACAAAGTCCAAAACTAATCTCAAATTGAAAAAACGCATTTAATATTAGATGTACATAAATAATTAAGGTGTATAATAAACATAAAAGCAATTTTACTCACCTATGGACTTTTGTAAATCTTCTAATTTTTCTAAATAGATGAACAAATTACTAAAGCCAACCTCATTATTTTTTATTTAATATACATAAAAGTAATATAATGAAAGTTTGCTTACTAACTCTACTTTCTAAATTTTCTAAATAAACAAAATGTATGAAAGATTAGTTCCTCAATTTACTTACTGTAACATAAACTTCGAAAAAACTGAAGTAAAAAAGAAAAAATAGAAAATGCTAACTTTGATTATTGAAGAATTCTTTAAAATAAGGCAGAAGAGACTCTGTCTCTTCTGCCATTATCTCCTGCGCATCTAAGATATACACACAATACAATATATACATTTAGCATATCATATGATAAAGCACTACATCTAGTCTAGAAAATATAATAATCACAACATCTGGTCTAGAAAATAAATTCCAAGTTTCTAGTTGAAAAACACATTAAGATTTTTTTCTTATTTCAAGATTTGAATTTTACATATAACAATGAAATTTCACTATTAAATAGCTGCGTGTATATAACTATATAACTATTACCAACAATCAAATTACTATTAGTATACAAATATTTGATAAAAAATATGCTACTGATTTCTCCATACTTGAAATAAATTTTTTATAACTATCACTTTATATAAATAAAAATTGTTTACTTCTAAAGAAATTATAGTTTACTTACTTCTAAAAAAGTCACCATCATCGTCTAAAAAGAGAATTACTTGATATTTTTATTTATTTCCAATAAATAAAATATGATAGCAGTGCTTATTTTGTCTATCAGTTAACCCAACACTGTTTATAAGAGTGTAAATTGTTTGTCTATTTATATTTATATATTTATATATGCGTACTAAATAAAGTATAGCGTTTGTGCTGTATACGCATATATTAGATATATATAGATATATAGATATAATATCTAATATAAGCGCATACAGCACTAACACACATATGCAATAAATACATACCGTTTAAATTTTCTTATGTGTTCATTTCTAAAATAAAAAGTAAATATTTATTCTCAATTCTTACACATATTCTTAAGTCTAATTTAACTAAAAATCATAAAAACTTAATTTGAAGATTTTAGATATTCAAAACAGTAACTCACTCAGATTCTAAAACTATAAGAGAATTATAATGAGCGCGTGGCTGTCTTTTGAGTTGTTTAAGCATCTAGTTGGCTTGCAAAATGTAATCTTTAATCGCTTATATTTCTTTAGATTTTAAAATAAGCTGTTCGAAAATCGGATTTGGAGTATTTATAATTAAGAGAATTATGTAATTTATGCAAACAAAAAGAAGGGGAAATTCAAGGGTTGCAAGACGTCCGGCTTTTATGAAGAAGAAAGCAGTAAAAGAACTGAACTGTATATGTTTGGGACTATATTCTACTCTGAAAAGCCGGTCATTTGGCAAACCTAAGTAAAAATGATGTTACACATTACAAAGAGACAATATAGTGAAACCAATATCAGCATTTCCATGTATATCAGGAAATTGGAATCCTGTGTACAAGCGAGTCATTGTGCGATAGTTCTTTTCAAGTTGTTTTTGCTGCTTTTTGAAACTTAAATTACAATTATAAAATAAAATGAAAAAAAGACATCAAATATAAATACTGGAAAGTTTTCATACTGTTTTAATAGACTAATAGAATAATTTATCGATGAAAACAAAGTTTCTTAGACCCGCAGTACTCCTACAACACCACACTAAAACAGTTTCTCTACCACACATAACATTTTCTACTATTCCTAACATAGTTGTTATTGGTGACTAAAATTAGAAGAGCATAAGATTTTTTTTTTACTTAACAAAATAAGAGTTATAGATTTTTCTATAACTCTAACTAAAATGCTACAAAAGAACTCGATTTCCAGTAAAACGTTTTTCGAAAATAAATAGAAAAAGCTTTGTTTTTTATTGTGGTGTTAAATCGAATGAAACAATAATTGTTTATGGATTAAGTAATAAAGGTCCGGTAACTTTATTTATCTAAGACAATTTGTAATTTATTTTTCTGCCATACACTAAAAAATATCGAAGTAAATGGTTGGTGTAAATTAAGTTTTTATGATGCCTAAGTATGCGCAATTTTTCCACATACTTTTGGTTTATTAGAATCGTATATTTATATCATATGCCAATATTTTGATGATTCGAAACAAAAACTTTGAATTGAAGATTTTTAAGGTATTTTAAAGAAATAACGCCATCTAACGTAGTGATGAGCAGATTCGAAAATTACGTGGACCTAACAAAAGTGTATTTAACATAGTTACCAATTACGTGACATTTCTCCCGGTGTTTTGGCAAACTTTTTTATAAAATTTAACCTTTCCTATTTAAAAAGGAGAAGTATTTGACAAAGAATCAGGTGACGAATCCTAATTATGTCAAAAATTAGCTCTATTTGTTTGAAAAGCAAATTTTCTACAATAAACTCTCAACAAATTTTTCTAAATGTTTTTAAATTAGCAAATTATTAAACTACTATAGCTATTATTTGTACCGAAAATTTGTAAAATACTTAATGGGAATGGAACTATCTAGATCTGTAATTACCATGGTAATAAAAGTATTAACGGTTTCCATTCATATATAACGGAGATATATATATAAAAAGCAAAATGAACAATGTATCCATCAAATACTATAATTCCAAAGAGAAAAAATTTACAAATTTGTGTGAGAAACAAAAAACATTTTTCTTGAAATAAAATTAAAAAAATAATTTTTTTTTTTTTTAAATTTTACAATATCTATTATATATAACATAAAAAGTATCAGAAGTACTTTATAAAATCAATTTGAATTGTTTCCCTATAATATATCTTTTAGTAAATAGTATAAAGATTAACAAACCCTTTGTATGTTAAAAAACGATCAACATTAAGAGAAGGCATTCGAACTAAAATAAAACAAAATTATTGAAAACATAACACATTAATGTACTCTTTTATTTAAAAACTCAAAAGTGTGACCAAGGCGATATCAAATAAGAAACTTACTTTGAGAAACTTTTTTTGTGTGAATAGGTTTTGTGTAAAGGTTTCAAGATTTTTTGTTGCAAGTTTCGATTATAAACTCTTTTCAAAAAAAAAGCACACTAAAAATAATCAAAAAAAGATAAACCCTTACAGTTTAATATAAAAATTGAATGCTTGGCTTTTAGTGAATGATTATATATAGTCAGTTTCAGTATGAAACAACCCTATAATCATTTTTAACGATAGACACCGACGTGAAGGTAAGCCAAGTCGTCTATCAACACAAAACATCACAACAGTAACATCACAAACATCAATAACAAATTGCACAAAATCTTTCAGTAAAGACTCAATAACTTAAACCACCAAAGTATCAAGCAATTAGCTTATTAGAAAATATTTCAGTTATTGGTAGTATGATCCATAAACAATCGCTCAACTGGAATTTTAAAATTAGTTTGATTTATTTAAGTTGATTTATTGAGTTATCCAGACTTTATTGTAAATACTTTATTTACTAACAGCATAACATACTTGCAAGTACACATTTTGTGATTACAAACAGATTTTATTATGTGTTTCATGTCAGTACGCCGCTTGGCTAGCAAGGACAACACTCTTGCCATAAACAAAGCCAAGTCACATTATTCAAAGTACACCGCTTGGCTAGCAAGGACAACACTCTTGCCATAAACAAAGCCAAGTCACACTACTTTGAAACCATGAAAACAACATAATAACAACTCACAAACTATAAACAGATAACATAAAAAATACACTTCATATGTAACAGCTATTTACACATTAATTACACATAAATACTTACAAAATATAACATACTTATAAGTACACATTTTGTGATTACAAACAGATTTTATTGTGTGTTTCATGTCTGTACATCACTTGGCTAGCAAGGACAACACTCTTGCCATAAACAAAGCCAAGTCACATTATTCAAAATACACCGCTTGGCTAGCAAGGACAACACTCTTGCCATAAACAAAGCCAAGTCACACCACTTTGAAACCTTGAAAATAACATAATAACAACTCACAAACTATAAACAGATAACATAAAAAATACACTTCACATATAACAGTCATTTACACATTAGTTACACATAAACACTTACAAAATATAACCTTAACACATATTTAAACACATAATAAATATCACACATTACTGCATCAAGCAACACACAAAAATACTTTAAATTACAGTTAAAATATTTATAAGAAATGAGGAGTTAAATTGTAAAAAATTAATTATTTATAGATTTAGTACATTGGTAAATACAACATTGTTTGTGTAGCATTTATTAAATGACATACCTTGTAATGAATGTTCATCAATTTTAAAAAATAAGGTATTAAACGATCTTGTTCTTGAACATGCAACATAGAGTTGACCATGTGAAAAGCAAGGGTTTTTGAGATAAATACCAACTTTGTCAAAAGTTTGACCTTGACTTTTATTTATGGTCATTGAGTATGCTAATCTTACAGGAAATTGACGACGCTTAAGAGTAAAAGGTAAATTTGAATCAGATTGTGTTAACGGAACCCGAGGGACAAATACCCTCTTGCGAACTGAAACACTTGTTAGAACTTGCCCATCAATGTAATTATTTTGTAGAGCACGCACTATCAATCGGGTACCATTGCAAAGTCCAGCTTTTAGATCTAAATTTCGAAGTAACATTATAACAGCACCAATTTTTACCTTTAGGCAATGAACAGGCATTCCTGATGGAGTAAGACTGTTTAAAAACTCAACAGGAAAATTATTGATTTCGTTAAGATCATCTGTTTCAATAGTATCAGCACTTAAATAAACCTTAACGTCACCTGGTAAACGGTCCAAAACTTCTTCATTTATTGCTAAAGAATCAACATTATTGGGTGTCAAAATGGCACGTTTAGCATAATCATCTTCTTCTGCAACTCCAAAAATCTTGTCTACTAAAGATTCATTTTCTCCAAGCAAGCATTGCTCAGGAATCTCAATGCACCCGCGAAAGGAACCATCTGCTTTTAAAGGTAATGTTCCACTACCAAGTTTTAAAAGCCATTGAGAGAATTCCTCTTCTTCGGCCTGAACCCTCATATTTTCTGTTAATGAAAATCGCTGAACATATTGCCAATGTTGAGAACATTTTATACAGGCTTCAACAATATCAGCTGGTTGCCCTTTCTTTACAACCGGAAGTATTTGCCTAAAATCCCCACCCATAAGAATAACTTTACCACCGAAAGGAAACTTGTTATTGCAAACGTCTTGAAGTAACTTATCAATGGCATTTAAAGCATGTTTAGGTATCATGGATGCCTCATCTAGTAAATAAAGGCTAACTTGCCTTAAGAATTTTCCGTTTATAGAATTTGGAGTTACATTGCATGTGCTATTTTCCAAAATCGGCACAGGAAGTTTGAACAAACCATGAATTGTACATCCTTTTTTTAAAAGAGTTGCAGCTATTCCTGTCCATGCAGCTGTTGCAGTTATAATATGTCTACTGCTGGTTTCAGCGATTAAATAATTGTATGTAAATGTTTTACCACAACCTGCAGGGCCATCCATAAAAAACAATCTAGACTGCTTGTTTTCATTGTTAGGTTGCTCACTAAGAGCAGAAAGGATAGCATCAGCAATTTGACGCTGATTATCATTTAAAAATGGTCTAACCCTATTTGCTTCAATTAAAACCTGAACATCTTCCTCTTCATTTTGTGGGACATAATCTCAAAACTCATCTTAAGTAGGAAGATTAAAATCAGCTAAAGTCTTACCATTCTGATTAATTATAGATTCAATTTGACGCAAAGCTGCCTGCTCAGCAATTATTGGTGGCATGGAATGGTGAATGTAATCCTCCATCATAAAATCTTTAAAGGCATTCCAAGGATTTAATGGATCATCAGGTTCACAGAAAGTCAAAATAATGGAAAACAACTGTCTAATTTGATTTGGCAACCGAGTTGCAGCAGCCTCAGTTAATGTATTTCTCCATTAAGCGTCGTCTTGTAACAGACCTGATTGAGAACATGCTTCTCAGAATGTATTAAAAACTGTACCATTAACAGTACGCAAATCTTCAAAAGAAACTGCACCTCTAACATGCAAAAGTAACATTCTAAGATAAAATATTTCACCTATTGGACTCACTTTATACATCCTAACAATCACCTTATTGCTACCTCTTTGCCTAACTTTCCATTTACAATGTTTGCTATCAAAAACAAAGTGGTAAGGAATTTCAACATATGGATAGTGTCGGGCTTGTTCATTTTCAACATTTAATTTAAACCATGCAGTTAGGTGAGTGTCACGCTGTGCTGCACGGTCTGAAGCTGCCTGTTCTTCGCCTTCTACAAAATATATCATCTGATTATCTGGCAGATGAACCTGAAGTCGAATGATGTTATGTGACATATCACTTAAAGAATACTCAAATATTCGCCACAATGCTTCTAGAGCTGAGACATAGCGACAATTTAAAAACGTGTTTATTTCATCATGGTTAACTTGCTCATTTATCACCACATTGGCACAGTCATGCCCTTTGTAAATGTACTTATATAAATACTTAACTGACGTTATGGTCATGCAGGCTTCAACATTTATGTGTGCTTGATATTTTTTAGAAAGCCATGGGTTATAAGGTACAACCCAACGGTTGTCAACTTGATTACCTTTTATATTGACAATTCTTTCATTATCGACGCGCCTATAGCGTGGATAACCATTAAAAATTGCAACAGTGTGGGGATTAAATTCCTTAGGAAATTTTTTTGTGCATTTACCATCTTTCATGCAGGGAGAATTGGGATTTAAAATTCCACATAGTCCATGTATCATGCATGATTTTATAATTTCAAAAAGTTCAGGATCAACAGCTGGGTCTGGGATTTCTGCTGATATCAAACTATCAATATCTTCTGCTGTTTCTAGCTTATCAGCATTTACAAAGTGCAATAAAATATGTACATGTGGCAAACCACGCTTTTGAAACTCAATAATCTGCACATGACTTACAACTTTGCCTAAGACTCCATGCTTAAAAATATCCTCTAAGAAAAATTTAAGTTTCATTTTAAATACCCGACATACTAAATCAGGTCTGTCATTAGCAGTTTGGCCTGGGTTTAAATTTTCTTCTATTTCTCTCCATTTTGGGTTGCAGGTAAAAGTAATGAATAGATCTGGTTTACCATATTTCTTTATGACTGCCATCGCATCTTCAAAGTTTTCTTTTAATGCTTTTGGACTACCAACATATGAAGAAGGCAATATAACAACACGGCCTGGTCTTACATTAAGATCATTAGCACGATTAATTACATGTTCATGCAATGCATCATATTGCTCACTTCTAAGTTTGTTTTGGTTATTTCTAATAAAAGCAAGGCGCTGTCCCTCAACTTTGACATATGCATCAACAACATATTGCTGAAAAAGTTTCTTACCATAGAATATAGGACTAAAAGTTTGTCTAACAGCAAGCCTATAATTATAATACTGAGCTATTTCGGCAGTGAAGGAAGCAAAAGATAAAGAGGAATTATAACTCCTTATGTGTTTAAAAAAATTTTGATTTACAGCATGATCAACATGGTTTCCTGTCATTAAACTAGTCAACAATGGCGGATAAAGAGAAAGAGGAGCTAATACAACTTTTCCTGAATGGCAGCACAAAAAATGAGTTTCATTTAAAAACTTCTTTGCACTGCAATACTGACACTTATGGTTTAATTCTCCGAGGTAGTTACTCTCTATAGCAATATTATTTCTTGTTATGCGATGCATATTATACCTATTAAGTTCTCGCCTAGCCTGATTTCTTTCATTTTGATTACAATTTATTTCAGCTCGCCGGGGCTCATCTCTTTCAATTCGACGACGATTTATCTCAGCTCGCCGGGGCTCATCTCTTTCAATTCGACGACGATTTATCTCAGCTCGCCGGGGCTCATCTCTTTCAATTCGACGACGATTTATCTCAGCTCGCCTGGGCTCATCTCTTTCAATTCGACGACGATTTATCTCAGCTCGCCTGGGCTCATCTCTTTCATTTCGACGGCGGTTTATCTCAGCTCGCCTAGCCTGCCTTCTTTCATTTTGACGAAGTCTAATAATTTCATTTCTTAAATTATTAGACATAATTAGGCATCAAAGGAGTGTGTAAAAATGATGCCTAATATAATAAAAGTTGAAGTTTCTTTTTTAAACTTATCTAAAATAAAGTGTAAGCAAATAATACAGAGCATAATACTATAATCTATTATATTCTACCATATATAGCATTGTGTTAAGATAACATAGTTTTATTAAAAACTTAAACTAAAGTTATAAATTAATATAATATTTTCAACTAAGTATTGTTTATATATTTATGGTAGTTGTTATTAATTATTGACAAAATATTATAAGTATTTAATCAAAAAAAAAAACAAAAAAAAAATGTAATTTAAAAAACAAATTTTTTACATATAAGAACTCATAAATAAAGCAAATTAAAAAAATTTAAGGCCTGTCAACTCAACAAGTACTGCTAGCATGGAAGGATAAAATGTAATCATCCATCAACAAAGCCCTTTCATTACTTTGAAAGGCATTTAACCCAAGATTTGCAATAAATAAATACAAAACTACTAAAAGAACCTCTATAAACAATCATATATTTGCTTCAAGTGAAGAAACTTGGAAATATTGAAACTTCTTTTACTATTTAAATTTTTTTTTTAGATATTTAATATTCTAAAGAAAAAGGGACAATAATTTAAGGCAAAAAAATTAAAATGTCTCTACATATAATATATGTATAGACATTTTAGTTCTATATATTTTATTGTGTGTGTGTCTATATATATATATATATACATATATATATATATATATATATATATATATATATATATATATATATATATATATATATATATATATATATATATATATATATATATATATATATATATATATATATATATATATATATATGTAATAAAAATTGTTGATCTTATCACTAATTAAGCTGATGAAACAAAGTTTTTGATCTCATTACTGATTAAGCAGATACTGACAGATTATTAAGATTTGAAAGAGCCTAATTACGCGAGTTCAGAAGTAAAGCAATTTATAATAAAACTCAAAGGCCAAGTATGGTAAAAAAGTCCGTGTAAAGGTGCACGAATGGTGAGCAGCAGCAGCGGCAGCGTTAAGTTAAGTATTAATTATAAGCGATTAGGTTTTATATAAATTATATTAAAAGTTAAGTAAAGGTTTTTCATTTATTTAAAAATACTTTTTTATAAAATTTAATGCTTTTTTTTTATAGTTCCAAGAAATGCAACCAATCTGTATTCAGCTGCTAACAATAGTTTTCCTTAGGCAATATGTGGGACACTTAAAAACTATTTGTAAACCTGCATCTAAATGGGATGAGAATGATCTAAATTATTACAAAGTTAGGGTAATTAACGAGACAAAATATGAAAAATTTTTATGTTAAAGTATTCCGAAAAAATTATATAATGAAAATATTGAACTGTTTTTAAACTAAATTTTTTTAAATGTTCAAAAAGAATCGTTTCTATTGGAAAACAATCCAATCAAGATACGTCCTGGCCATTATGAAAAACTTATGGGTTGTAACAAATTCTTATAATGAAGTAGAAACAGCAGTCGACGAGTTGGCAATGTCATTGTTAAAACTATTTGCATTGATGATGGTGATCGTTCCATACGATATAAAAGAATTTTGCAGTTAGAAATGGCAAAAAGTAAAGCCAGAGTGATATCAGAACTTTGTGTTGAGACTCTAATATTATCAAAAATACAATTAGGCTAAAAGATAAACGCAATGAAGTTGCAGAACATAAACAAAACATAATTACAAATGCAGAACCGCAATTGGTAGCTGAAACCAATTTCCGGGAATAATAGTGTTAGGAACATGCCCCACCTTTTACCTCATGAAACTATCAAAAAAATAATAGACTGCATAAAAATGGGGATCCCAAAAAATGAAACTATAATAAAAAAATATATATTTCCTGAAACCGATTAAAATGCTGCGTTTGCAATGCTATCGCAATTATATTCACGACATATATTATGCTCTTTCCAATCTTTTAAAAAATGTATCGATACGGATTAAGTTGATATGCGTTTAAATATTGTATAATAAGATTAATTGTTAAATGATGTGTTTAATTTACAACAGTAATGATTACTAAGTATTTGATTGATGTTTTTTTATTATTTTGTTGCGTTTTTTAAATATTAAATTGATGTTATCATTTTTTTATTGCGTTTTTTTAAATATTAAATTAATGTTATGATAATTTTATTGACGTTTTAATTATTTAATTGCTTTGTTTAGTGCGGATTACTATTTATTTAACTCTTGAGTTTTATTGATTTTAACATTTAAGCACTAACATCAATCTTCTATTATATATTATTGCCGAACTTAATAGTGTTAGTAGTAGTAGTAATAGTGCGCTTTCGAGCCTTCTTGACACGGTACCCTTGGCAGCAATTGTAAGCAAGGTAATGACGAGAAATGGTCGCAGCACTTTGTTTTATAAGAAAACGTGAACGAACGTAAGTAATGTAAACTTTTAATGTTTTTACAACCAGGAAAATTTATCACTTTTAACAGCTCAGTAATAATAATATTGAAACTACCTTTTTAAATTTAACTAAAATGCTTCACATAAATAAAGCTCACAATATTAAAGTATAAGAATTCAGTAGATCTGTTTCATAAAATTCACTAAAAGATATAATTGAATTTCTGAAAACATTTTTGTAGGAACTAGTACTATGTTCTTGAAAACTATGCAAAAAAAAGTAAACCTTTTCCACTCAAGATGTTCAATATGGAACGGTACTTTCAATATGCTCCTCTAAAATTTGTTGCCTGATATGTACAAGTTTAAAAAGTATGATACCTCATTAAAGTGTGCCAAAAAAGATACTTGTCATATTACAAAACATGGCATAGTGCTGAAAAGATACTTGACATATTGCACTTTGTATAAAGCACAAATAACTAAATTAAGTCTATGACTGAAGCAATGAGCATATGCAGCTTTTTCATTTAGATTTAAAATACAAGAGGACAAATCTTTAGTGTGACCATCAATTGCTCAAGCACCACAATATCACAATTCATGATATATAAAAAGGAATCCGAAATATCTTTTACCAAAAAATAAAATATTCCGTATTAGTAACACGATTTGTGCAATCTAAGAAACTGATAAATTCTCTAATTAAACTTTGCACCAACAAACCATATAACTAAAAGTAGTTGTTCTTTACTTTAATTTTTAGAAGGTAATTGTAAGACTAAAAATGTCAGACTGAAAATGTTTTGAGAAGTATCTATATTTGATGATAAAATAAGACTTATATTTACAAAAACTTGATTGTTTCAAATAAAAATTTGTTTACTATACAATTGTTATTAACTTTAAGATTATTCAGAAGCAAATTTCCGTATAAATTTTATAACTTACCTTTTTATTTTCTAAATCATTTTTGTGTTTAATTAGCTTAATGCTGTTTCTTTGAGCGTTTTTCATAAAATCGTTTATATGTTTTATAATTATTTTCATTTTTATAAGTTTTTTTTTACGAAACTTGTTATAAAATTAATTAGTTTTATTTTTAAGAGTTTTTATGTAACTTGTTTTAAAAAACTTGTTATATAAACGCTGTTTTTTTTGAGGATTTAAGAATGCTTCTCGTGATCCGAGGGCGCAGAAGTGTTTTTGTTTTAATTACTTTAGTAATTTTATTATAAAGATTAGGAAATAATTTAAAAAGATATCATATGCTTTATCGGTATTTAGATTTATTGTAGGGTGTCCCAGTTTATAAAAATTGTTGATGGAAGCGTCGTTAACCGTGTTGCGATTAATTTTTTTCTTCTGCTAAGGGCATTATAGTAGATGTATTTTTGCAATAGAATAAAAATAGGGAAGTGATCAGAAATGTCAGATTTAAATATTCCTGTCCTTATTGTAAAATTTACGAATTTATTTGTAATAACTTGATCTAAAGATGTTACACTTTCTTTAGTTACTCACGTTGGTTTATTGATTAGGGGAATATAACTATTTTGAAAAATTGTGTTAAGAAATGCTTAATGCTTTTATGTATGCCGTATTCTAGTATATTTAGATTGATATCACTAACAATATAAACCAACTAATTTAAAGATAATTTATTTTTAATTACATTTTAATGTGATTTTCAAATGCCTATATATTTCCTAAAGGCGGTCTATATTAAGCCTGGACGACGATATTTCTTGAAGTTTTGTTAATAATTTCTTCATAACTGAAATAATTAATTCTTAACTGAAACTAATTTTTTACTTAATCTAAGTAAAAAATTAGTTTCAGTTAAGAGTGTAAGCATGTTACAGAGATAGATATTACTACAAATGATATTCAAACTAAATTCACGCACCCTCACGGTCTTTCTCAAAACTTCATTTGGCCACTGAGAGATGATATCCGTTGGGTGCTATTGTCAACTTTAATTACAGTAATAAATGTCTTAACAACAAAATCAGGGCGAACATATAACATTGATGTAAATGATAATAACACTATTACTAATAAATTTAAAACTATAATTTTTTAAGATCAGATTTTAAAAAATTACAAAGAAAACAAAAACAGCTAGTCAGTAACAACTAATACAACACTTTAATGTAGCCGAAACAGTTTCAGTTACTGTCAAGTTACTATTTTTTTTCTCGTTTAATATATCAAAATATCTTTCTTTTAAGGAATAAATTTAAGTAAATTTGACCATGTTTTAATTTCTGCTTTAGAAAAGACAACTCTCAGATTCTCTGTTATAACTATAACCTTTATGGCAACTTCAAATTAAAGAAAAATCGAGCTACATTAGCATTATTGAGATTGGACTCGCCCCTGTAAAATTGTGATAAACTTTTAAATTTTAGTTTTTACGTTCGTTTTTAAATATTTTAAGATGTTAATTAGATTTGTTGATCCAAATTATGTAGAGGTACAACCTTTAAGCTTTCCAACACGCATCAAACATAAAGTAAAACCAAAACCATTTTTTAAAAAAAGGCTATATCTTAGGAACCGGTTGATATTAGACAATAAAACTTACTAAAACCTTTGAGTGGATTAAAAAACAACACAATTTGAGATCTAGAGTTGCATGTCCTGGATGTTTTCATATGGAATTGCTTTCTTCCACAACTCAAAAAATCTTGTCTACTACAGATACATTTTCCCCAAGCAGGCAGGAATTGTCAGGAATTTCGATGCACACACGAAAAGAACCATCTGCTTCTAAAGGTAATATTTCACTACCAAATTTTAAAAGCCACTGAGAGAAATCCTCTTGTTTGGCCCACTGAGAGAAATCCTCTTATTTTCTTTAATGAATATTGCTGAAAGAAAACTTGTTATTTGTAAACATCGTAAAGTAACTTCTCAATGGCATTTAAAGAGTGTTTGGGTATCATGGATGCCTCAACAAATAAATACTTAATTGCTTATTTACCTTAGGAATTGGCCATGTATAGAAATTGGAGTTACATTACATGTGCTATTTTCTAAAGTTGGAACAGGAAGTTTGATTAAACCATGAAGTGTACATCCTTTTTTTTAAAAGTTGCAGCTATTCCTATCCACTCAGCTGTTGCAGTTATAATGTCTACTGCTGGTTTCAGCGATTAAATAATTGTATATAAGTTTTTACTAAACCTGCAGGGCCATCCTTAAAATACAATCTGGACTGTTTATTTTTAATGTCAGATTGTTCTATTAGAGCGGAAAAGATATTCGAGCAATTCGATGCTGATTATTATTAAATAACGGTCTAGCTTGTTTTGCTTAGTCAACAAAAACCTGAACATCTTCCTCTTCATTTTGTGGGACTTAATCCAAAAACTTATATAAAGTATAAGCAGATTATAACTAGCTAAAGTTTTAATTATTCTGATTAACTGTAGATTTAATTTGATGCAGTGCTGCTTGTTCAGCAAGTATTGGTAGCATTGAACGGTGAATGTAATCCTCCATCAAAAATCTTTAAAGGCATTCTAAAGATATATAGGATCAAGAGAATCACAGAAGGTCAAAATTATAAAAAACAATTGACTAATTTATTTTGGCAACCGAGTTGCAAAGACCTCAGTTAACGTATTTCTCTTTTCAGCGTCATCTTGTATCAAATCTAATTGAGAATATGCTACACGAAATGCATTAAAAACTGAACCATAAACAATACACAAATCATCAAAAAAAAATCCACCTTTAAGATGCAAAAGTAGCAATCTAATATAAAATAAAAGATAAAATGCTTCACCCGTTGGACTTTATAAATCTAACCAATCACATTTTTACTACCTCATTGCCTAACTTTTCATTTATAATGTTTGCTATCAAAAAAATGTTAAGGAATTTAAAATGTTTGCTATCAAATAAGTGAGGAGTTTCAACATACGGATAGTGTTAGACTTGTTCATTTTCACCATTTAATTTAAACCAGTCAGTTAGACGAGTGTTACTCTGTGCTGTAAGGTCTAAAGCTGGCTGTTTTTCACTTTCTACAAAATATATCATTTGATTATCGGATTGATGAAACTGAAGTTGAATGATGTTATGTGACAAGCTTCTGGAGCTGAGTTGAAGCGACAATTTAAAAGCATGTTTATTTCATTATGGTTACCTTGCTCATTTATCAATACATTGGCACAGTCATGCCCTTTTTAAATATACTTATATAAATACTTAACTGATTTTATAGTCATGCAGGCTTCAACATTTATGTGCGCTTGATATTTTTTTTAACCGCGGGTTGTAAGGTACAACCCAACGGTTATCAACTTGATTACCTTTTATATTGACAATTCTTCCGTAACCAACACGACTATAGCAAGGATAATCATTAAAAACTACATCAGTATAGGAACCAACTTTTTTGTTATATTTTTACCTTTCATGCAGGGAGAACTGAAATTTAAAATTCCACATGGTTCATGAGTCATGAATGATTTAATAATTTCATGAAGTTCAGGATCAACAGATTAGTCTGGAATTTTTACTGATATCAAACTATCAATAACTGTTTCTAGCTAATGCAGTTATTGAGTTTTAAAAACCAAATCTCAATAACCTGCACATGACTTAAAAGTTTAATATTAAAGTTTAATATTAAATAGTATTTAGTTTATTATTAAAGTTTAATTATTTTTTAGGAAAGATTTAAGTTTGATTTTAAATACCCGACAAACTAAATCAGGACTGTCATTTGCAGTTTAGCCCGGGTTAAGTTTTTTTTATTTCTCTTTACTTTGGATTGCAGGTAAAAGTAATGAAAATATCTAGTTTACTATATTTCTTTATGACCCCTATTGCATCTTCAAAGTTTTCTTTTAGTACCCTTGGAGTACCAACATATGAAGAAGACAATATAACAACACGGTCTGATGTTGCATTAAAATCATAAGCACGATTAATTACACGTTTGTTTTGGTTATTTCTAATAAAAGCTAGGCGCTGTCCCTAGATTTCAACAAATGCATCAATAGCATATTTCTGAAAAAGTTTATTATCGTAGAATATAGGACTAAAATATTTTCTAATTTTAAGCCTATAATTATAATAGTGAGACGAAGTAACATGGTTTCTAACATGAGTTGCACAGTCAGGGTTGTGTACTAATTGATTGTGCCATTTAGCATCTGAACCTCCTGAATAGTCTGCTTATCTCAGGAAAGATTGTCGAGCGATTGCCACTAGATCTAGAAATTATTCTCAAAGAGATAGAGAATTTATTAAGTCTGAAAAATCATTGCCTGGTCCAAGGAATAATTTAATCAAATAATTTACCTTGGTGTTCCCAGGTCTTAGTAGTACATGAATATATACGTCGTATGGAAGTTGATTATTCTGAAACTATTAATAAGTATACTCAATTGGACGCATATCTTTTACCTAAGATTAAAACGTTGTAAGCATAATTTTTAATAAACAAATTATAGTACTCTCGACCGTCGCTCAGCATACTACAACATACCTTTATCCCAAAAAGATCGACCATACACTGCTTTCAAAGCTGAAAATAAGTTGTGAAAATATACTAGTATGTCTTTTGGAGTTATCAATGGATCTGCATCTTTTCAACGCAAAATAGATGATCTTGTTAAAACATAAACTAACTGACTGCTTTATTTTCATTGATAACATTACAATATGCGGTAATAGTCTAAAAGAACATGATGAAAATCTGTTTAAGTTTCGACTAGCTGCCATTAATGCTGTAGCTACATTTAAGAAAGAGAAGTGTGTATTTTTAACTGAGATTTTAAATTTTTTAGGTTACCTTTATTTTATGGCTGTTTAAAACCTGTTCATTGGAGACTTGCTCCTCTAATTAAGTTACCTCCCCCTAATGATACAAAGTCTTTACAACGTATAATTAGAATGTTATCGTATTATTCAAAATGGATAAGATAGTTTTCAGATAAAATAAAACCTTTGAACTCTGTTATTCAATTCCCAATCAGTCAGCAGCAAACATCAGGATTTGAAACATTAAAAATTGAGCTTGTTCAATCTCCCATGCAAACCATTGATGAGAATATACTTTTTACTGCAGAGACTTATGTTAATGATTTTCCCATATCCGCCATACTTAATCAGGATTGAAGGCCTGCTGCATTCCATTGACGAACCCATTGAGGGAATGAACAATACTACTCATCAGTGAAGAAAGAAGCTTAGGCGATTAGTCATTTATTCAGTAAAAAATGTAAAGCAAATATGTAAAGATTGCAGAATATGCAAAAAAAATAAACTTTAAGTATTATCGTTCAAACAATGTTCACCTAATTAAAGAAACTCAGCTATTCGAACGTATATCAATTAACTTCAAACGTCTTTAAGCTTTTTCAACTCCTGAACAATTTATGCTAACAATTGTAGACGAATACTCCCATTTTCCATTTACTTATCCTGTAAAAGATATGACAACTCAGAATATAATTCACTGTTTGGCTACCATATTTGGTATGCCATTCTGATCGCGGATCTTCATTAATATCTTCTGAATTAATGCATTGATTATTATCAAAATCGATCGCAACTTATTTTATCAAAGGGATCGCAACAAGCAAAGGGACCACCCCTCACAACCCGATTGAAAATGGGCTAGTTGAAAGATACAATAGAATTATTTGGAAGTTGAATATACTCACTCTGAAATCTCGAAATCTGCCTATATCATCATGAAGAGGAGTCCACCTGATTCACATTATGCTACAAGATCTCTATTATGTACTTCCATTTAACGTAGTCCACACAAACTTCTTTTCAATTTTCAATAAATATCATTATTTGGGTCTTAATTCCTTCATGGCTTGTCAAACCAGAACCTATATACGAAATGCGATGCAAAGTAAATATGAAGATTCAGTAAACGAGGTTCAAGTTATTGAAACAAATCTTTAATATGCTTATGTGAGATTTCTTAGTGGTCATGAGACTTCGGTGTCTACTAAAAATATAACTCTAATTAAAACAAGGCCTATAATACAAAAATCAAGAACATATTGATAACTATCCTTTAATCCCTAACGATAGCGGTGAAACTCTTTTAACCTCCAAAAATGAACTAGAAAAAAAACTGAATCCTAAAGAGCAAATAAACATTCTTCCTCGAAGATCATCACGAGTTTTTAAAGCACAAGAAAAACTTAACTAGCAGACTTAAAGGTCTAACTCTTGATAAAATTGCGTTTATCTCCCAAACTCTCGCATCTCACACGGTCAGCTCTATTATTGTGAACAAAATCGTTTAAGACCTTAAGTATCGTACCTATAAATAAAATTCCAAAATAAAAGGAATAAAGGTTTGCTCTCGCAAATTAAATCAAGTATATAAATAACCTTTCAAGTCCAGCGAAAACCACGGCGCAAAAGAGCAAAATAATCTCCTACTTCAAATTTTTAAATTAGTTTTGCGTTGCGTTATTTATGGACGATCCCTTATTTTAACGAAATTACGGAAAATTTGTTTGCTTTTATTATGTTAAACACCACGTTGTTTTAATCGTTTGTTTTTAAAATTTGATAAACATTTATTACGAGATATGTGATTGAATAAATGTTTCTAAATTACATATATTTTTTAGTTTATATATTAAACTGTTATGTGTTATTTATTATGTCGCTTGAGGTCGCTATGGAATCACAAAACAAGTTACCATCGTTGTAGGTCAAAAACACTGAGCACAACACGTTAATAGCGCGTTTTGTTCTTGGATTTAACCCGGCGTTAAAATATTGAAAACAAATAAGATATTAATAAAAAATATTATAAATAATAATTTAT
Source organism: Hydra vulgaris (assembly GCF_022113875.1). NCBI lineage: Eukaryota > Metazoa > Cnidaria > Hydrozoa > Anthoathecata > Hydridae > Hydra > Hydra vulgaris. Next base: position 4,229,613 of record NC_061159.1, on the reverse strand, counting down.
TTATAATATTTTTAATATAGTAATATTAAAAATATTATAAGATATTAATAAGATTTAAAAAACACAAAGTGGAATAAGATATTAGTGAAATGATTTAAAAAACACAAAGTGTAAGTGTTTTGTACAAGCGAATAATAGCATGCTGATATATAAATATTTTGATAAACTAGGCTTTATGGCGTTATAAAGGTATATAGAAAAGGTTTATAGGAAGTACTTAGAATGAAGCAGTGCCCATACAAGTTTGTTGTTGACAAATGGAAAGATGAACCAGCACAGTAGCTTACAGTATTATGATTTGTATTATTACTTAAATAAAAGTCCAAAAGTTTTTTATCCAGGTGCAATGGAAAACTTTAAGGCGTTGAAAGCATATAAGTATTTTGTTTCTGGTTAAGTACAGCTAAAGAAGTAAAGCCCTCCTACAAAAATCAAAAATTTTCATTTTACTGAATGGGTTGTTCCTACAAAAAATGGATCAGTAGTTTTTAGCCACAGTAATTGCATTGCACGGTGAGTAAACGTGATGCTATAATTAAATATTTTTATTTACAGTTTGAAAGCTATTACTATTTATCACAATGATCTCATTTATCAAAATGTTATCACTATTTAACATTCGAACAGCATAATTTTAGTAAATTTTTTGTAGAATTCTTTAAGAGTTTGTTATAATATAGTGAAACTCTACGAGAACTGCACTGTTCTAGAACATAACAAAAAATAACCATTTAAACGTTCGATATTTATTTTTAGCAAGTTCTAATACTAATATGTAGTTTTTAATACCATTTTTAAGACTCGGTGAAACATGCTTACATGTGGCTGCAATTCTTTTCAAAATGGAAGCAGTTGTCCGATTAGGACTATTTTTCAAAACATGCGCTGCTGTAACATGTTAATTGAATTAAATTTTTATTCGCGATGTAAAACCTGCTCCAATTACAAATATTAATTTCTACAAGTTGTCATGACCCGTACGATACGGGTTGTGGTCTAATTCACACCCAACCATTTCTAAACCTGTTTCTAATTTAGTATTTATACTTATACTTTTTTTAGTAAACGACAAAAAATAAATTAATTTAATGTTCTGTTAGTAAAATGCGAACTTTTTGCAAATCATAATTCTATTGCTTGTTAAGGTGGTTTACGAGGAAATAAACTTTATATTTTTCAAATTTTTCAAATTTTCCGTTTAGATTGTTTTAAGATAATTAGTTATCCCTGAATTCATTTCAGAAACCTGTTTTTCAGAAAAATAAACACAAAAGGTTTACTTTAAGATTTAAACGAGGTGGTTAAAATAATTTTCTATAGTAACGGCCCCTATCAAAACACTTTGCTTTCTTGTTTTCGACTAGTTTTTGCATACTTGGCATACTTTTTGAAAAATTGAATTTTAGTATGATGGTTAAGTCTGTTCTATACCGCAGGTTAAACAAACTACATTCACTTTCAGTGTTATATAAGAGATGGATAAATGACAAAACTTTATATTTATGTTTACCTTTACTAATGAAGTTGTTTATGGATTTTAGTTCTTTTTTTATTTAAATATAGCTAATATAAAAAGTAATGGGAAATAAAAAAAATCAATTAAGAAAAGTGAAGAGAACATTCGCTAAGAACAAGTTCCAAAAAGCAAGTAAAACCAAAATAGTAACAAAAACTTTACTAAAAAAATCATGTAGTGCTAAAATGCTTAGCAAATTTAAATTGAATGAAAAACAGTGTTCAGATGATTTTAATTTAATTATGTATTTTCCTATTCTCAAAAAAATATTAATGCAAGTTGGTAGCTGCCCAGATTGTCAAAATGGAGTAACCATACAAAATGATTCAAAGAGAATAGGATTTTCACACAGTTTGAAAATCAAATGCACATCATGTTCATATGAATGGTGCACTTTTACAAGTAATACTGCGGACAAAAGCACACAAATTAAAGGCAGGAGTGCATTTGATATTAACTTAAGAATGATTATTGCTTTTCGTGAGATTGGTCAAGGGCATGAACCTATGAAATGTTTCGCTTATATTACAAATATGAGTTGCATGAATGTAAATGTTTTTCAACGTAATCATAAATTGATTCAAGCTGCTTATAATTCAGCTGCTAAATATTGTATGAAGTTTGCTGCAAATGAAATTAAAGCAAATGCTGTTGAAAAATCCATTACCGGTGTTCCATTAATCCAGGTTTCTTTTGATGGTACTTGGCAGAAACGAGGACATTCTTCTCTTAATGGTGTAGTTACTGCTATAAGTAGCCGATGTATTGATGCAGATGTATTAAGCAAGTATTGCAGAGGGTGTCAAATTTGGTTCAACAGAAAACAACATTCTAAATATGAAAACTGGAAAACAAATCATAATTGTTCTTTAGACCACACAAACTTGTCAGGGGCAATGGAAAGGATTGGTGCACTTAATATCTTTCAACGTTCATTGGAATTGTATGGACTCAAATATAAGTACTACCTTGGAGATGGAGACTCCTCTTCTTTTAATTATGTAGTAGCAAGTGATCCTTACGTTGAGTATGATATCAAACCAGAAAAGTTTGAGTGCATTGGACACATTCAGAAAAGAATTGGAACCCGTCTCCGTAATCGTCGTAAAGAGAAACATGGAGGGCTAAAGTTAACTGGAAAAAACAATCTGACAGAAAGGGAAATGAATATCATCCAGCACTATTTTGGAATGGCCAAACTGCTAAAAATTGCAAATTAAATGATACACAAAAGATATACCAAATGAAAAAAAACATTAGAGCAGTATTTTTTCACTGTACCAATTTCAACAGTCAATCACAACGCCATGTTTTATGTCCTGTAGGACCTGAAAGTTGGTGTAAGTGGAAAAAAACAGAAGATGACTTGGGAAATGACAATTATAAACCAAAAGTTAATCAACCTATACGGGTTCATGATATTATATTAAGTGATTTCAATGATTTAAGTGATGACCAATTATTGAAAAAGTGTGTTCATGGAGATACACAAATTGCAATGAAGGGATCAATAATATAATTTGGTCTAGGTGTCCCAAAAATGTGTTTGTGAAGAAAGCTACCCTTGAAATTGGAGTGAATTCAGCTAAATTGAGTTTTAATGAAGAAACATCTGGTCTTAAACGCGTTTTTGAGTATCTAAATATACCACACAGTGGTAAGACTGTAACCGGTTCATTGAAAAAGGACAAGCGTCGTGTTAGTAATAAGGAGAGAAAAGAAAAAACTTTTGTTAAAAAAAGAAGAATTCAATTAAGGGGATTATCTAAAGGCTGGTTTGATAAAGAACTAGAACTTGAAGCTAAAAATCGTATGCTTCTGGAAGTTTTTAGACTGTTTTTTATCTTTATCCTTTTAGAATGCTGTTTTCTCAATATGTCATTTTTTGCTATTTATCTTTACGTGGAACAAGATATTTCCAGATCGGTTTAAGATATGGAGCTGAAATTTTCAGCATTTGCAGTTATAACTTAGATCTGGAGACTTAACTAAAATTAAGACATAAGGTGCTCTATTTACAGTGTTATTACTCATTGTTCATGATTTTTTCATGTAGACCCCCTGAAAAGTGGTACAAGTTATAGCAAATTTTTATAATTAGCCTTTCTACTTGTGCAATGAACTTCATTTTAGTTCAGGAACTAGATAATATAAGCAAATATATTTGTGCAAAATATCGAAAGAAGAAGATAATTTATCTTTGAGTTTTCTTGTTTCATCCATGTGTACAGTTTAATGCCTTTTTCGGCTAAAATTTGATGTTTTTTATAAAAAATTTCAGAAATTCCAATTTTTTTTCATAACTAGTAACTAAATTTCGCTATTGAAACTATTTTAAAAACTATTCTGAAAAAAAAAAATCAATTTGACAAAAAAAATTTATTTCCTGGTAAACCACCTTAAATTATAATTTAAAAAAGTCTAATTTAAATAAAATTTAAAAAATTGATGAGCAAATGTTTTAAATATTATGACTGTTGTGCTCATTAAAAAGTCTTGGCTCGCTAAAAAGTACGCAGTTAGCATTTTACTGACTACATGAAGTTCTTGGTTTTTGGTTAATTTTTAGTTTACTATACTTAAGAACTCTTTAGTATTTTTAATTATTACATATATATTTTCTTCATAAATAAAATATAATATAAAATATAAATAAACTCTCTCATAAAATATAAAATAAAATATAAATAAACTCTCTCATAAGGATTTGTTTAAAAAGCAAATTTGGACGTTGAAAAATGGGCCAAGCCAAAGAGGTCTAGTTATTTCAATTAAGTTAGCTTTATCTGGTTGATATTTTTTATAAAAGCTTTTAAGCTGTTTTTACTACGAAATTAGGCAAATAAGTTTTTAAACCTTTTGTTTGTGCAATCGAGACTTAATGCAAATGAAAACCGTCCTGATAGTATACAGGGTGATAAAAGTATAAATGGTTTCCATTTACATATAAAAAGTTAACGGAAATATAAAAAAAAACAAAGCAAAAATAGCCAATATATCTATTCAAAACTCCAAAATTCTAAAGATAAAAAATATAGAAACTTATTTGAGAAACAGACTAAAACGTTTTATTGAGAGTTAACTGTTAACTTAAAAAGACTTAGAAAGTTAACTGGATCTTCTGATGAAGCAGTCAAACTACTTAAGATACGATGCAATAAGATGGTCTTGCAAAATCATTTGAAAAACATTACTGGGAAAGTAATAACAGGTCGTGACCTGTCGAATATAAAAGCAAAACATGTCGCATATTCCATAGAAAAAAATAATGTAGAAAGTATTGTTAAAAAATTGCAAAATAATGAAGGTAAGAAATGCTTAAAACAGTTACATCTTTTTAAGATGAAAAATAGCACTTCCTTTTATGTTTTTGTTACTATTTAGCAGTTTATTAAATTATTTTATGAATTGTAACCCTTATAAACGGTTACGTAGGGTTCTAAATAAAAAACTCAGTACAATAAAATTTTAGTTGCTTTATAGCAATTACATCCCCTAATGAGTATAGCTATTTCATATGTTTTTTGAAATTTTGTTTATGAAAGAATGAGTGAGAAGCAAATAAACAATTTGTAAATCAAAAAATATTTTTAAAATTCAAATTTTTAAAATATTTTTAAACATAATTTTGAAAAGTTCTTCCTGTAAGATAATTCCATGAATTTTAATCATCTTTCTAGGGTCAACAACGGAACTTATTGCAGATGAAAACAATAATTTGCTGGGTATTTTTTATCAAGACCAATGCAATGAAGGCAAAGGCAATGAAGGATTGTTTCTCTGCATTTCCAGAATTGCTATTTATTAATTCCACATACAAACTTAACAATTTGAATATGCCATTATATATTTTGCTAGGAGAGGATGGTAATGGCCAGTGTGAGATATTTGCAACATTTCTGGTAGCAAATGAGGACAAAAAAATGATTGAATTAATGATACGCATTTTTATAAAGGTCAATCCTAATTGGGAAAAAACATTAAATATTATGTCAGATAAAGATATGAGGGGGAGACAATTTTTTTTTGGGGGGTCACTCGTTCTTTTTTTAGATGAGAGAAATAAAGGTTTAATAGTAACTTTTCTTTGAATAAATTTGAATTGGAAGAGAAAATTGCTTGAAAATTTGTATATGTTAATTGTGTTTTCAAAAATTTTTAATTTTTCATGTTAAAAGGCAAATGCTAAATACAACACAAATTTGGAAATACCAAATATAAAATGTTTTTTAATGCGTGTTATGACATTTTGACAATTTAAATTACCGTCTATCTTGAATTATTGCCATTAATTAATGTGTTAATTATTGCGTTATTTAATAATAATTTGTCCGTGTTTTTGTTTAATACTAGTTGTATAAAATGGGCGAAAGTATACGAACTTGATGTTTTTAATTTGATGGTTATAAAATATTAAACAGTAAACTAATAACCAAAATTTATAATGCCAACTTGTATTGCTATTAATTGTACTTTTAATCCAAAATCAGGATCTCACATATCCTTTCACGAATTCACAATTCATCAAATATCTCTAATTAATTTTATGAAATTCATTGTTAATAAATACTTTTTTTCTCGACGGGAAAACAAAAAATTGTTATAGCGTAAAAATAACTAGAGAAGTTAGAAAATAGTTTAAATAAAAATAAGTAAGAGTCAGAATATATAATACTACGCTCTCTTGCACAAAAACGAGAGACCGTATATAAAACTTTCTATATAATGTAAAATACTCGTATGAAAATCATAAGATTGGTAAGTAAATTTTTAATATTAGTTTTAATTTAAAAACAATAGAAATATAAGTAAGATATATAAATCTAAAATTATTAAGATATCTGTAAAAAACTAGTTGCTCTTATAAAATATAAATAAATTATTGTTTTTTCTTTTTACAAAATTTTTTTTGCGATGTTTGGAAAAATAATACAAATAAATTTGTTTTGCTGTATGTTTAAAAAAATACTACATTTTATTTTTTGAGTTAATATAGAAAAACGCAGCTTTGTGTAATTACACTTTTCATTTGTTAAAAGTCTACCGTGACGTCAAATACTAAAACTTTTATTTAATTTTTAATTTTTTTTTAATTAAACGCGCTTCAAAGTAATCGCCAAAGTCTGTAGATTGCGACGTATAATTTGAAGACTCCGAGTTATTGAAAAAAGGCGAGCTTCGGCTTAAACAACAACATTAGTTTTTCTCGGTATGCATTCATTATTTATTTTTAATCAAAAAAACTTGGTTCAAACATTTTTTTTTAACATTATCTTTAGTATGAACACAACATGTGTTGGGAGTTTGGGATCCCTTTAAGGATTAGATATCCTCTAATGTTTGATGCGTGGACCATATTTGAAATATGATTATTGTAATTTAACTAAGAATCCGTGGTCTTTTGGGTATGTAGACCAAGTTAAATTATGATCTCCTAATTGATAGTTGTAATTTATATCTTTACAAAATGAAGTAGGTCCTATTCTATAAGTAGCGCACTTATCATTAGCTACTTTTAACTGACCAGAGATAAAATTAAAAAAAAGGCTACAGCAAGATCGTGACTGAAATTGGCATCCTTAAATGAACTATATAGCTTGATATCGTCAGCATATAACATTAGTAAGCAATTAAGATCTTTTACTATAGAGGGTAGATCATTAATATATAACAAGAATAACGTTGGACTCAAAACGCTGCCCTGTGGAACTCCACTTAGGATGCTGGTTGGATTAGATAGTGAATTTCCAACCAGAACCCTGTGATATCTGTAAAAAAGAAATGCTGATATTCAATGAAGTAGATTGTCTATTATGCCGTACATTGCAAGTTTTTTTAAAAAGTTTTGGATGAGGTACAGAGTCAAATCCTTTTTGAAAATCAATGTTTACCACGACAGTAATTAAATTGCTGCCTAAAGCTTTATTCCAGTCATTATTTGACTCTAGAAGATTTGTGCACGTAGATCTTTTGGATAAAAAGCAGTGTTAATTAGGTGTTATTATATTATTTATATTAAGATAATCAGTAATACTTGAACTAACAATACTTTCCATGACACGACAGCTAGTACATATG
>NC_061159.1:4209519-4217019 GCF_022113875.1 Hydra vulgaris | reverse complement strand
AACTGATCCAAATCGTTTAACAATTAAACTTTCTGTGCGTATCTTCTTTAACTTCAATTGGTTACGTAATGTATCTGTAATGTAAGTTCGATGACTGCATCAATCAAATAATAGTCTAATACAATTGGATAAACTATTATCAGGGTTTGTAGCTGTAGCTTTGGCAGACTGTAGAATAACATTGTTATTGGTGTCTGTATGCTGGTTTTATTGAGTAATTGAATAACTCTGGACTTTTGATAACAATTTATTTAAAACCTTATTACTTTTACCATCACTTAAAGATATATTATGCTTCTTTTTGCACTTTTTTGAACGCATAATTTAATCGACAAAAATTTGCTTTGTGTCCTCGTTTTAAACAAATAATGCATCTGTTTTCCTTTTTAACTATACTTCTACGGTTGTTTATGTCAGTTATATTTCTGCATCTAAATGATAAATGTCGTTCTTAGCAAAACACACGTGTCTCTAGTTTCTTGATTACTTCTTGAAATAGTGTTATAGTTAAAATGTTTTTGATTATTGTTCAAATGGTGCTGATTATTTTTTCTACTATTAATGTGCATATTCTGTAATGTAATTAGTATATTTTCCTCTACTTCGATACTTGTATTGGTAACAGTTTCACAACGCTCTAAAGCTGATAGTCTGTCTTAATCACATTCATTTAAGTTCCAATCATCATTTTTAAAGTGTCTCGAAATAATAATGCATAATTCTCGTGGACTTTTTTCTGAGATAATGGGTATACGAAGGGATCCATAAGTACATGCTTCAACATTTAGGTCCTTTAAATTTCTTAAATTTATTTCAAGCTTGGTATACATTTGACGGAGTTCTGATACTTTTTTTAAATTTTGCACTGGCTTTATTTTTCGGAGGTCATCCATATAAGCTGCAATGAGACTTTGCGTATTTCCAAACCTGTCCTATAAAAGTTTTATTGCTTCCCTGTAATTATCCTGGCTAAGTGTAAGTCCTTCAAATAGCTTTTCAGCTCTTCCAGAAAGATATGATTTTAAATAGTTGAACTTTGCTATATCTGAAAGATCTTCATTGCTGTCGATCGCAGTTGAAAACTGATTCCAAAAACTTTTCCACGATAATATATCGCCTGAAAAACTTTGAATTATTAATTTTGGAACCTTCATTCATATTTTTGAAAAAACACTTCGAGTAGATAAATCTTTTTCCAAATCTTTTACTTTTCTAGTAAGAAACCGTAAATTCTCTATGTTATTTAGTATATTCTCAGTCCATGAACTTGTATCCTCAACCTCGGATAAAATGTCATCTTCGTTTGCCAGTAAGTCCATAATTTCATCGTCTAAAGTCTTTAATATCACTTGTTTGTTTTCAATAATAAGTTTATTTTTTTAAGTTCTTTCTGCAAACAACTTTTAAATAAAGTCGATGTCCATTTCTTATTTGTTTTTTCTTCGCTAAAGAGGCCATGGGCAAAAAATATTTAATAAATCAATAAACACAGCGTTAACTATAGCAAAAAAATCTCCCGATTGCCAGTTTTAACATTTGCGAGAAAAGTAAGCGTGTTTTAAATTAAACTTCTTACAACGGAAGCCATATTGAAACAACTGTAAAATTTTAGCAACTAAGTTTATGACCAAACAACTACTGTTTACTGTAAATCGGTTATTTTTTCCCAATGATTTAACAAGTTAAGATATCAAAGCATTGTATTAAATTTCTATATGTTTATATTTAACTATTTAAAGCTATAAATGTCTGTCGAAAGAAACAAAGGGTTCTGAAATAGAGTTGAGTTGAAACTGTCAACTTTTGAAAGAAGTTGGTTTGCCGATGTTATTGATAAAAGTGATAAAGTGGTGTTTTATTTAGTTTTATCTTTTATTTATATTTGAATTGAATATTTATAGCTTTAAATTGTAGTATTATTTCATAATACTGTTGTTAATTAATTAATCTTAATAACAATAATTATGATAATATATAATAATATTATTATAGTATAATGCATTTATTATTAAATATATGTATATATAAAATATATATTTAATATGTATTTATATATATATTTATGTATGTATATATACACAAATTTATATATGTATATATATATGCTCATGTGTATGTATGTATATATATATAATATATATATATATATATATATATATATATATATATATATATATATATATATACATATATATATATATATATGTATACATATAAATATATATATATATATATATATATATATATATACATATATATATATATATATATATATATATAAACATATATATATATATATATATATATACATGTGCATATATATACATATATAAATATATGTGTATATACATATATAAATATATATATAAATACAACTTATCATTAATATATATGTATATATATATATATATATATATATATATATATATATTTTTATTCTGAAAAACTGGTTGAATTTTAGGTGTGCAAAATGTATTTGAAAAGTTTAAACCAAAATACACACAAGTAATTTAGTGTTTATATATAACTTTCATTTGGTTTTTAAATTAGCCAACTGCCAATACATTTTGCAGATTTAAATCTTTAAACTATCAACTTTTATAAATCCCTTGCATGTTCTCTTTATTTCATAACGATGTCAGTAATTATGTTTTCTGTGATAGCTATGTAAGCATTTCCATTTCTGTGTGTGTATTTGTGTGTGTGTGTAAAATAAATATAAACAACCTTGGATTTTATGTAAACAATTTTTTATTTATTTTAAGGACTATAAAGAACACTCCAATATGGAACAGTTAATTGAAAAAAATATTAAAAATCAACTATGTCTAGCTGGGCCATTGATAGATTGCTATTTAAAAGAGATAGGTAAAGCTCTCCATAAGAAACTGACTGAAGGGCAAGCCACGGGTTTAATGCCAATTATTTCTATGTATATTCCATGGCAGATCATTAAATCTATTGCTGCATTGTGTTCAGCATACGGAAGAAACAAGGAGATAGTGAAATGGAAGAGAAAATCTGCTAAAAAAAAGTTGGTTATTTTAATTGATCAAAAGGCTACTATAGAAAAGGTTTTTGATCCATAGAGATTGCAAGGGATTGACTATATACTTAAGCGAGTTTATAAAAAAAGGAAAAGTGATGTAAGTAACAAAACAATACATGAATTTACTGGAAAAGCAATTGTTCCAATAACATCAAAAACTCCCTTAAGGTTTGAGTATTGTTTAAATAAAAACGTTGTAAGCATTTTTTATTATATTCAAAGGTATGGTGCAAATGGTTTTGCTATTGATGGAACAGTTTAATCTTTAATAAACCAGTAGTAGTAGCATCTGAGAAAAATCTTTGACATTAAATTAACACAAAAAGTTGGACATCCTTTAGTTTTATTTACAAACAAATATCAATCAAGTTTATTTTTTATTTTATTATCTTTACATTGTTATATAAAGTTTGATATATAGCTCCAAAATAGTTAAGGTTAAATAGTTGCATAAAATAAAATTTACATAAGTTCATAAAATAAAAACTTTTTGTCATTTTTATGCTTCTATAATTATTATAGTAGCATTTTGTAATGTTTTTTGTAAAAGTATATATAAACATTTGTATAAATAAGTAAAAAATAGACATTTTCATAAATATCTGCAACAGAGAAAAGCGATTCTTCAAAGCGAGGCAGTGTTTGTAACAATCATAATAAACTAAAGTAAATGTAAGGTATAAGTATTGTTGCTATAGGTTAGCCCTCTATTTTTGGATTCTTTCCTTTTCTAAATAGGCAGTTATATAATTTTTTTTTTAAATAGTTTTTATTCAGCTTCTAAAATTTAAATTTTTAGATATATTTCATTTGTAGTGATGCTATGTAAGTCAAGATAGTAGAAGCTAAACTGCAATTTTAGAAATGATTTCAAAAGTTTAACATCTGTCGGATGTTTATCTTTTAAATTATAAACTAAGTCATGCAGTGATGAATAAAGATTTTATGAATCAAGCAACAAAATTTAAAGGTATTATTTTATTATTACTTACATAGCATTGGATTTTGTTACATGCACCATTAAAATATTTTTAAATAAATTTGTGGCTATTAAAATAGCCGTTTTTAAGTTTTTTTGTTTCCAAGAACTACTATATAAAACTCGCCTATAACGATGCTGTTAACCCAGTAAATTATCCAAACGTTGTATTAACATGGTTCCAGTTCCGTCAGAAAATTAGTTTCGTTTAGATAACTCAGACTTTAAGTTTTCGTTTGTCATATCCTGAGGTGCAATATCTTTACAATTAAATTTATGTGTTAGGGATATACACTTGTGATTTTGTAGAAGAACATCATCAGGAAACACTTGCGTACATAATGGGCACTTAACAGACTTTACCATATCAAGGATTAATCCAAATATTTCTTTTTTTAAAACACATTCCATTAAAGGAAAACAGTCAATGCAATTTTGATAGAGCTCATCAGAATTGAGAGTACGAGAACAGGAACATCGCATACTATTACTTGGAACTGGCTTTCGAGATATGTAATGAGAGTGGTATGTAGAAAGAACGGAAAATGGTAAGGAATATAAAAATTTCGTACAAAGTGAGTTCGCATTAACTGGAAGCATTTACTTTTATTATCATGCGACTCAAATCTATTACTTTCAAATTGTAACTGCATTTTGATTTCAGAATGCTTTGACTCTTTACCTTGCATTGAGATCATTCCATAACCGACGCCAAATTTTTTATAAAATTCTGCAACAAAAAAAGGAATAGCATAACCTATTTTCCAAACGGTAACGTTGCAGTTTTGTGCAAAAAACAAGGAAAACAAATCAAAATATTGTTGACACACTATAAAAACATCAGCAGGGTAACTGCACTCTTTACATCAACTGTATTTATTAACACACCAATATCTCGCAACATTTCACAAAGTTTTGAGAGTGCTAAATGTCTTACTTTTAATGGACCAGTTTCATTTTCCATAGCTAAAATATCTACAATTCGATTGCTATACCGTGCAAGTGATATAGCCTGAGCACCAATTAAACGAGTTTTTAACTTTTTGAACCGACTATTTACTACACTATAATGTTCTTCTATGCCTTTAGCAATAAATTTAAGGCCACACCCAACTTCTCCATCCTTATTGTTAACTGGGTTTTTCAAAGCAGAAATAAATTCATTAAACTTATTCCGACGAAAAATATAAGACTAAAAATAACTTAAAACATAGTTACAAGAAATATATAGTCTGGAAGCAAACAATAGCGCTTTGTTTATGTTTTTGTTCCAGAGACTACTCATTTTCAATCTTCTAAAAGTACTCTGTAAATCAAACAAACAAAATTATCTCATAATGAAAGTATTGATCTCATTTTTTCTAGTTACTTGTACATAAAATTAAACTACTGTAAATCAAATACAATTTGTTTTGTTATTATTTACTCTTGCAAGTTTTGCATCGTTAAAAAAAAAAAGATTTATTAATTATTAGGCTTGCAAGAATAAATATTTATAACTGATAAAATTAACTGAATCTGAATGATAAGTTAATAATTTTTTCAGTAATATGAGACTTAGTCTCATTATTAAAAAATGTTTAAAATCCTATGAAATAACTTTTCTTTTTTTTTTTTTCTTTTTTTTTATAATATAAGTTTTCAGATATTTTTTATTCTTCCTGATAAAACTCCAAAAGGTGAAACAGACTGTAGAAGAAATTTAGAAATTTTTTTTTATATTTTATTATTGCTCTATTCTTTAAAAACATTGAGCACTCTATTTGTAGAATACACTAACTTAACTTATATATATATATATATATATATATATATATATATATATATATATATATATATATATATATATATATATATATATATATATATATATATACATATATATATATAAATATATAAATATATATATATATATATATATAATATATATATATATATATATATATATATATATATATATATATATATATATATATATATATATATATATATATATATATATATATATATATATATATATATATATAAAGCGTAAAAAAAACATTTTAAAAAATGTCTAAAGCATTACGACATCATAAAAGTAAAGTATTTTCAGAATTTTGAAGCTAGTGAAAAAAAATTAACAGATAATACCAATAATAGTTAAATAATTATTCAAAATAATCAAACTTGAATACATTGTATTAATACAATTTATGTTCTATTGTATTAATACAATGTATTTAAGTTTACTACACAACATAAAAACTTAAGGTAACTTTAAAAATTTACTCACTGATAATACAAATTGCTCCTTACTTTTGACGAGTAGTAAACTCCAATCATACAAAAATTAATTTCTTTTGCAGAAAGTTAAAGACCAAAATATTTCTATCAAATTTCAGATTTTTATGTCAAAGAACAAAAAACAATTCACATTGTATTGATTTTTGATCAATTGACACAACAAACAAAATGTACATACAATAAACCATTTTACAGTCATCTGAAAAAAAGTGAAGATAACTAATATATATGTTTATATATAAATATATATATATATATAAATATATATATATATATATATATATATATATATATATATATATATATATATATATATATATATATATATGTTGATTTCTAAATGAAGATGTTTTGGCTGAAATCGATCAGCAAACTCACCAATCACTGGATTGCCTAGCTCCCTTATCCCATTGCTAGCCATAAATTCTAATATCATATTGTGCTATAACTTTTCTTTTGAAGTAGAAGAAAACGTTTTTTAAAATGCTCCAACTTTTTTATTTCAAATTTCCGTGATTTTGTAGTGGGCACTGTATATGTTGTATCACTACCACGACTATTGTTGCACCACGTTTATTAAGGAGCTCCATCATCAGAGAATTCAACAACATAGTGATTTTTATTGTCATTAAACCATCTCAGCTTAGATTTTAACGAATCAACTTTGGAATGTAGATCTGAAATCATTGTAATTAAACTTGTTATAGTTCGAGAGGCACCACAATATCCGGCAATTACACTTACATCACCAATAATTAAAGAATTTACAAACTGAGTAACAGCTTTGTTTGATATAGCATTTGTTTTAATATCAATATTATATTCACCGTAGTCAATGTTAATATTATTTTTAGTGGTATGATTTTGAAAGTTGTGTGTTTGGATACGACATAATAGTGAGTACTTACGGCTAGAAAGATGGGCTGTATACTTTTTGGCAACAGCTTCTTTCATTGCATGCTCTGTCTGTGCTCCTTTAACATTTATTCTGCAATAAAGTTTTCGAAAAATTGACCACGTTTGTAGGATAATATAAATTCTTCCATATCTTTTGAAGAGGTAGAAGTAACTAATAAATCCCAACATCCATAAATCAGGCCTCGGTGGCCACCATGGATACACTTTATAACATTATATGAATCATGGCGTCGTCTGTATTTTGCAGATTACACTCACATTACTGTAT
>NC_061159.1:4092019-4204519 GCF_022113875.1 Hydra vulgaris | reverse complement strand
TAATATCAATCAAGTATTTGAGGAAAAAAGTTGAAAACTGTTAAGTTTCGACAGTCAAGTTTTCTTTCAGTCGATCACAATTATTTATTCAACAATATTTAAAGTCCATACAATTGCTGAACTGGTGTTTAGCAGAAAACGCTAGGTTTATATACCCGTTTATCGGCGTGCTGGAAGGTTCTGGAACATTTTGGAAAAATATATTTTTAAATATTTAAAAGTTAAATAGTTTAGGTTTTGAGAAAATTATTGTTCGAATGTTCAAACAAAAACTAAAAATTATTTAAAAAAAAAAACTCCTCTTTGACTTATTTGTGTATACATATGTATACACGAAATATTCAAAAAAAAAAAAGATTATTTTCAATGTGATTTTTTCAAAAAAAGGCAAGGCGGTCAACGTGTTAAGTAAAGATACAATTATAATGAAAACAGACACGCTGTTTTCGGTCACTTTCAAACATAAAATACCGTTTATATCTAATAATTTAGTAACTTTTCTATTATGCCACTGTAATTACAAGAAACTCGAGATAATATTTATTTAATAACATTATTAAAATTGCGCCATTCAAAAAATTGTATTTTGGTCAGGTTTTTAGTGTTTCTGAATCACTGTGCACTGTATTAATAAAAAAATTTTACAAATAATCTTTGGTTTGTTGGTATAATATTTAGTTAAAGATTTTGAAAATGATTTATTATTTTAGGTTTTAAGGCTTTTTGAAAGTTGAAAATGTCAATTTTAGCAAGAAAAAATCAAATATCTTAATAAATACAAATTAACTTTTAAAATCTCTAGCTAAAAAGAAAGATTGTAATCCAAGTATCTTTTTTAGATATAAAACAATATGTATGGAGGAGGTAACATAATAACATTGAGCACCTTTTTTCAGGCATATTTATTAAGCCTTAAATAATACGATTAATGCGTAAATAAAATATGTTCCTCCACAAACAAAGAATGTAATTTTATTTAACATATTGACACATTAAAATATTCACTTTTTGAACAAATACTCTATAATTCTTAGTTATTTAACTTAACTATAGACTGGATTAAACATAGACAAATTCCAGTCTAAATGATATTAAAACTAAACGAATTTTAAAACGGTCGCGCAAACATTTATAAATTCGCGTTGAAAGATTTTTTTGCTTAAGTTAACGCCGCGAAATCTATAAACAATGTCTTTATAATCAATAAATCTCTCTTTTACTATATACGGGTTTCGGCACCATAAAAAAGCGTATTTGTTTCTTTTAAAATCAGACTGAAATTAGTTCAATATTATATTCTTTAACAAGATACAAGATTTTTTTTTTTTTTTTAAATGCATAAAAAGTTTATAGCTACAAACTGAGCGACCACACACACACGCACACAAATAGTTGAAAACTGTTGCGAACTCAATTCTTCATTGCGCCATCTTGGAAGCACATTTTCTTTGTTTAAGCAGGATGAACTTTGTGTTGATGTGGCAGGAGGCCAAGTTTCACCAATTTTTGGAAAATTTAAACTAGTTGGTAAAACGTGGTAATAACTTTGTATCTCCGGATTAGAGTTGTGTGGGTTAGTCAAAGTTTCCTGGAAAACTTGTTCTTTTGAAGGTTTTGAAAATTGAATTTTAATCTTGCAGCATACACAAAGAAATACGATTGCAAAAGGTAATACCGCTAAGCAGACGTATGATAAAACCTATTACACAGGGATAAAAAAGTTTCAGTTTGTGTTTTTTTCCGTTTCCGATTCAAGATAACGTACTTAAATAGTAAAATCTAAAAAACCAATATCGCTACCATTATAAAAAACAAGAAAGTAAAAAATGTGGTTAAACAAAAATGCTTTGCAGTCTCAAATCCAGACCAATCAATATAAGAAACAATCTCACATGACGCGTACGTTTCTTATTACTGATTGATCTGGTTTTTACAACAATCTTAAATTCGACACATGGCATGGTAGAGAAAAATGCACATATCTAAATGTTTACATTTTTCTGTAAATTAGGATGCTAAAATATTTTGTCAATTTTTTTTTAATATTTACATAAATTGTTGTAATTTTGTTAGTTTAATATTTTAAATGTTTTTTTTTTTTAATGATTTTTAATTATTACTAATTACCACAATTTTCAACACAAAATTACAACACAACTTTTTAATATGATAATTAAATTACTAATTACTAATTACTGCTATTTAATTTCCTTTTTACGCCTTTACTTGGGTAATACTAATCCGCGGAAAATGAATCCTCGGAAACTTTTGTCGTTTTTTGTCGTTAAATTTAATGTAAACCCGCAATTATAATTATGAAACTAAATACTAAGAACAAACAAATTTTAGCTTTAGCTTCCAAAATCAGTAAAATTAAACAAAAAAACAATTAAGACCTATTGCAACAAAAGTTATTTTATGTTAAAAAACTTTTTACAATAAAATTTTGAAAAAGTTACCAAAACGACTTATTACTAGAAAGAAAACCATTTTTTCACAGTTTTTTTTTACTGTATCTGATGAACAACCTTATATTGTTGCTAAAAAAACTCATAAAAAATATGATGACCCCCCACGACCCATATTTTAAACTTTTATCAAAAATTTTAAAGACATAAAATAAATTATATATATATATATATCGCGGAGGGTCGTCAAATTTTTTAGCAATAGTTATTTTAGCAATAAAACAAGGTTACATTATTGCAAGTTTACATTAAATTTAACGACAAAAAAACGACAAAACTTTTCGCTGATTAGTATTACCCTATT
Source organism: Hydra vulgaris (assembly GCF_022113875.1). Classification (NCBI taxonomy): domain Eukaryota; kingdom Metazoa; phylum Cnidaria; class Hydrozoa; order Anthoathecata; family Hydridae; genus Hydra; species Hydra vulgaris. The sequence continues at coordinate 4,201,747 of NC_061159.1, read as the reverse complement.
TACTATGTCAAAAATCATTTTTGCGTTCCTTATTAACCTTTTTTAAAGAGGTTTCTAGAACTGTTAATAGCACTTTTTGTAAATAAATTGATAATTTCTTCGCGCCGTTTGGTAATTCATTCGCGTCATTCACATGGTAAATGCTTCGCGCCAGTAACTTCATAAAATATTTTGGTTTAATAAAACGTATTTTTCACGAAAAATACGGGGTTTTTTAACCAAAACTTTAGTTTTGGTTTTGGTAAAAAAAATAAATTATATATATTGTTGTCAAATAAAAAAATTCTGAATTGAATACGAAATGACACCCTGAAGGTGAAGTCAAATGAATTTATATCTTTTTATAAACGAAACAAATATAATACAACAATATCATTTCCGCTTTAAAAAAAAATAATATTATGGGTATTTAAAAAAAAAATAGTTTCAAAAATAATCACAATATGTTAACACGCGTGTTTGTTTGTTTTTTTTGTTTTGTTTTGTTTTCTTCTTCGAAATGAGTTAAGTTAGATGGTATTGCAAGTTTTTTTCCCAGAGTTATTTCCAAAACGTTTACCATATCTTTTATTTACAAACTAATCTTGTGTTACGTTTTACAAAACCAAAATGTTTACTTAAAACTCTGTTGGTTTCTTTCCTTTTTGGTACGGTTTTTCAAAGTCAAAGAGATATATTTGTTCATATGGTGTCTCAGTAATGTTACCTACATATGTTGGATAATGACTTAAAAGAAGATGATTTTGTTCATCGGCTCGATCTCTGAAAGAATTAGGATTCTTTCGTGTTTCTGAAACAAAAAAGTTAGATATGTATTGGGCAGCTATAATTGAAATGATGGAATGGTCCACTGCCAGAACTGGATTAAAAACAAATAGAGATTTTTCAGGATGCCACTGAAGACCGTATAAAGGTGCATGTCGACCTAAACATAGATAATAATATTGCGTAAAATAAATTAACCTAATATTTTTAAGTGAAAAAAATATTTTACGTACATTTCCTTATAAATTCGTTTGCTTTCATCGCATTTAATTAAAACTGTCAACACTCTTATTATAATTTTCTTACCTTCAAATGTACTTATAAATTGAGTGCCGTTTCGATCATAATTTGTTGATATTGCTCTAAAGGTTTCCATCAGCTTTGTGTTATTGTAGAAGTTTACGGTTGGAATGCCTGCTTTATGCGCGTTAAAAGTTATAGCTTTTGTCCCAAGAGCGTCAAACAATCCTTGTGGGGCATGTCCAAAGAGGCGACTTTCTCGCGCTTCATCTGTAAAGTCTAACGGAATGCTGTAATTTAAGGAGTCTGTCTCAACTAAAAAGTCTTTGTCTGCTTCTGCAATCATCATCATCTGAGCCCCACGGCATATTCCAAGTACAGGAAAAGTAATGTTTTTTTTTGCCATTTTTTTTGAGTGGTTGATAATTTGCTTTGAAATTCGTTCATAACCGGAATCTCCAATGTCAGCATCACCACCTGGTATAATGACTCCATTTATTTTGTGCAAAAGGATATTTAAATCTTTTTTAGTAATATCCTGAAAAAAAAGTTACAGTTTTTGCAGTTTTTTATAAATTTTTATATTTAATTTTTATATTTAATTTATATATATATATATATATATATATATATATATATATATATATATATATATATATATATATATATATATATATATATATATATATATATATATATATATATATATATATATATAATTAACAAATTTATTTCAAATAAAATTTGACATAACTGTCGAATGTCGATTATCGATTTAAATCTCAGTTCTAGATTATAAATTAAACCAAAATTATGAAATAAGTTGCGATTGAAAAAAAAGGAAATAAAAATTACAACCTAGTAAAGAATTTAGTTTTAAAATTTAACATCTTAAGATTAATTATTTTGCATTAAACAAACTACGAAATAATTGGGAAATTATTGACTTAAAACTTTTAAAATAAAACTTTTTCTGTTTCTTTGTCAGTTTGTCATTTTAGTTTTTAAAAAGACTGATTCCTCGTTTAGCTAAATTGTTTCTGAGGCGTAGCAATAGGATGGGAGAAGGTGGGGCATTCGCCCCGGGCGCCACTTTAAGGGGGCGTCAAAAAAGGGAAAATTGTCTCAAAGAATTTCCTGTTCATTTAAGCCAAAATACAATTGAGTATAGCAAGGGCAGATGTATGGAATGGGAAATTTAAGTTGAGAGGAGAGTCAAGCGACGACGAGTAATACCAGATGAATTGGCTGGAGATTGTAGCCTTTCTGCTGAAGATGAAGTTAGCAGAGTTTTGAAAATGATATTGGATAGTTTCCAACAAGAACTAACAACTCGCTTTAGACGATTAAATAATATGAATGAATAATTTGGATTCTTGCTCGAAGTGAGAATATTACTAAAGAGGGATGGTGATGAAAATCAAGAAAGTTTGCCGCAACAATGTTAGAATCTGGAAAACCTTTACAGTACAGATATCAGGGGAGATGAATTATTTACTGAAACCGCAGACTGTCAGATGCTGTTTAAATCTCGTGGGGGCCCAATATCATCAACTCCGCTGGAATTACTTGAATTTATTTCGTCATACGGAGATGACGTTTTTCCGAACTTACGCATTGCATTTTAAATTTTGCTCACAATTGCAGTGTCAATAGCCAGTTCCTAACGTTCCTTCAGCAAGTTGAAGCTTATTCTTTCATATCTACGAGCTTCAATGGGGAAACAACGTCTTGTTGATTTGGCAATTCTTAGTGTCGAAAGATGAACTCTAGAATCAACAGACTTTCACCACATAATAGATAAATTTGCTGCAGTTAAAGCTAGAAAGATCAAATTATAATTTATAAATAGTTATTGATTATTGGATCTGATTGACCATCTGTCATTTTCAATGGCTAGTTCACATGAACCATAATGGATACGTAATTGGAAACATGAGTTAAATTGAGCATTTTGATTAGCATTTTTATTTATTTTTTTTTTAAATTGACATACACTTGGAAACATCAAGTGTTTTTTTATGTTTGCTTCAGGGGCGCCGATTTTCAGTATTGCCATGGGCGCCTAAAACCCTAGCTACGCCACTAAATTATTTACAACTGCCATGTATGCAGCTAGCTCATAAAACTTCTTAAAGACTCAATCAAATGTCCACTGTTTTGGTGGTTTCTTAAAGAATGTCTGAATATTTTCAGTGCCTCAATTGACCCAAGAAACAGGAATTATTGCGTGCAAATGCGTAGAAAGCAAATAATAATGACCTTTTAATTTAAATTAAAAATAACGTATTTATGGAAACAAAAAGATTGCTAATGCCTTCTAATTAAAGACATCCGTATAACGAAAACATTATAGATTAGATATTTATAGATCTCGTAAACATGGTTACTAGTATAGCAATTACCTGTGATTATTGGTCTTCAATGGGTAATGTCAGTTACTTTGGTTTAAGATGCCATTTAATAGATAAAAACTTGATATTGAACTCATTTGCCTTAGGTGTTCATCAAACATTTGACCGACACACCAATGACAATGTTTCAACCCATATGAGAAATATTGCCGATAAATAGAGATTATTTGAAAAAATATTTTCCATTGGTACTGATAACGGTAGAAACATTGTAAAGGTTGTATCAAGTTTTCCCTTTCCTAGTGTTTTTTGTTTTAAACCCTTTTAATCCATGTTAAACATGTATATGTAAATATTGTATACACGCATATATTTTTGAATATATACTGTAACATAGTAAAATATATATTATTATGTCATTTTATACTGAATAGTTTGTATAAATTTATAATATAAATTTATACATTTAAACAGCAATTTAGATGGTATTTCGATATTCTTCTTTGCATGTTTTCTTTTATCCACTAATTTTAATGTTTTTAAGCTTAAAATATCATAATCGATGTTGTTGTCCTTATGTATCAAGCAAATATTTTGTATAAATAATTGTACAATACATATTTACATATACCATTTAAGTAAGTACTTATTATACTGTTGTCATAGCATAAATTTAATTAAACAAAATATTTGCTTAATACATACTTACATATATTATATGTAAGAATGTGTCACATGGAACAGAGTATATACAGTTGAACATACTGTACGTACAATTGTATATACTTATTAAGGCCTACTATATGTATTATGTAATATACTAAAGTATATTAACAAAATGTATATATATATATATATATATATATATATATATATATATATATATATATATATATATATAAGGGTGAGTCATAAAAATTTTTTTTCTTGTTACAGGCTCTAAACATTGCTAGAAAGTTGTTTTTTTATGTGCTAATTTAGGAAAGTATTTACTTTTATGGATTGAACAATGTCTTCCACCCGCAACTATAATTACAAAAATTAGCAGGCCCTATTATTATTATAAAAAAAAGTTTTTCAAAATTATGTGATGTAGGTACTCAAATAAAGCGAAATTTTATAAAAAAATTTTTTATATAAAAATTATTATTTTAAATTTTATTGCATAATAACTATAGTTTTTTTACTAAAAGTGAAAAAGGTGCATTTTTACATGTTTTTTATTAAAAAATTTTTTCAGCAATATGATTTTTATAAAACGATTATTATTTTCAAATTTTTTATAAAATTTCGCTTCTTTTGAGTACCAGGTTGACCTACTTTTGAAAAACTTTTTTTCTCCAAAATATTAGGGTACCGGTAATTTTCCCAATAAAGTTGCGCCCTTTAAATCTATCACAATCATTCTCATACTCGATAGTATCAATATTAATAACTATTAGCAATGTTTAGAGCCTGTAACAAGAAAAAAAAAATTTTAACCCATCCTAATATATATATATATATATATATATATATATATATATATATATATATATATATATATATATATATATATATATATATATATATATATATATATACATATATATATATATATATATATATATATATATATATATATATATATATATATATATATATATATATATATATATATATATATCTTATCTTTTATGGTAAAAAAAAAGTCTCTTTCGACTACAATTTTTTTACCTTGTCTCTTAAACTGCATTTTATTGTCGTCGAAATGTCAAAGCAATTAAATTAATGCCGAAGTACATTAAATTTTATTGCTTTTTCAAAAAACCGCAATAGGGTAAAAATTTTTCAAAAAACAAGGGGTTGCACCCTGCATCACCAAATTCGCTGAAGTGGCACAAATGTTTAAAGATATAATTTTTTCAAAAAATTCTCAACCCTTTAAGATTTACAGCAACTTGAAGTTAGTTATTTTTTGACTGAAAAAAGGAGGGGGGATTAAGCCGGAAATATGTCAATTTACCATTATTCTTTTAACAAACTTGTAGTAATGTTGTGAAGCTAAAATTTGGTATCAAAGGAGTTTAAAACCTGCTGAATCTGAAAATCATAAGCTTATACCTCTCAATACAATAAAATATAGTTTATTTTTAGATCCACAAAACGCACTTGTTAATGACAATTTACAAAAAGACCATTGACAACTATAGTTATAGAAAAAATTTGATTGATGAAAAAAAGTTTTGGTTTTCGTTATTTTAAATATTAAACATATATCTACTTTGCGAACCAATTTTTATTTGGCCTTATGTTTTATCAAGGAGTTATTGATGTTTTAGTTTTTCAATTTTTCTAAAGATGTTTTGCAAAAAAAAAAAATTTGCAAATATATTTTGAATACAAATACAATTATTTTTGTTTTATAATAAATGTAAAAAATTTACAAAGTTATTACAAAACATAGTTTAATATTTTATAAATTTGTTTCTTTTTACTTTCATTACATAATAATAATGTCTTTTTTATTACATAATATCATGTCATTAAATTTAACAATATTATGTAACTTTTGTTGTTGGTTGTTTTGTTGTAATAAAACATTTATTATCATCAATAAAAAAAGTAATAAAATGATATAATAATGTCTAATTAACATTACCACGTTAAGTTACATAACTAAATAAAATTATATTTAGTTATCTTTTACTTTTACACAACTTTTTGTAAGTAGTTAATGGAGAATTTACAATAATTAGGAGATAGTTAGGCGTTTAAATTATGTCTATTAAACTAATAGCTACTTGTTCAAGCAATATGTTTTTTATAAATACATATTGATATGATATTGTTTGTGTTCAAGTGTACTTTTCTTGTTAGGGACATTAAGATTATTTAAGATTTTTTGTTTTAAGTGTTTAGACAGAGATTCCTCATTATATTTTTATATGGATAACAAAATTAATTACTGCTTTGTAAATAATTATGGAGCTTGTTATTAACAATCATATTCTCAAGAAAGAAATCTGATTGAAGATATTGACAGCAATGATTGCAGCTACTTGAAAAACGAACAATTCTTAAACAAGAACAAATTACTAATATATGCACGCACCATCATGATATGTTAGTAGTAAGATATGAGGGTAATCAGAAAAGTTGCTGTAATCCTTTTCTGAGTCACCAAAAGGTGTGTAGAGGTAAAAATTTATATATTTATATTTCATCAGGTAATATCATTATTAATAAGTCGTATAAGTTTTTTTGGTAATAAAATTTGTTTAATGTTTCATAGTTATTAATATAACAAATTGTATAGTAATATAATTACATAATATATATAATTATATGTTATTTCCCAGCCGGCACAACTCAGAAAACAGTTACGCTTGGTTTCTGTTGCGTTTTTAAAACCTTCTAAAACAAAAAGAATAACACGTATCCTAAATGGTTTTTATTCCGTGAAATTAACTATTACTATTTACCATAAATACCAGTTAAAGTATTATTGGTTTCACCGTTATGGAAACGTAGTATTATATTTTAATAACTTTCCGTAAGGAATGTGAAATCACTGATAAAAATAAGCGACATATAAAAACCTTAAAAATCACGTGTTAAACTCTAGTAAAACTGCCCGTAATATACACGTGCTTTTGGTTTACGCCTGGATCGTGAAAAACACGTGCCTATATAGGTTTTATTTCCGAAAAAGAAACTAGATGTGCCGATAGGGTTAAGTAATGTAATTACTTTCTTTTTAAGCATCTCTACGTGTGATTACAATGCATACTGTGTTAGAAGCAGAAACCATAGGTTTAAATTGTATACCTGAAAAAAAACCTGTGTCCAACCTGTCGAAGTAAAGTTATGACATGTTTATCAAAAAGTATAAGTGAAAATAAAAATGATGAAGATTTTGATATTGTTAATGAAAGATCCATTCAAAATAAAAAAGAAAGTGTAGATACACACTTTGCATCTGCCGGATCTCCAATTAAGGTCAAAGAATTGCACAAGTCAGGTAAAATCAGAGAATGTAAACAAAAATTGACAGCATTAACAACCTCCATTAAAATAAAGGTAGCCATTTCTCTTAATGTATCAGAAAGAAGTTTTGAAGAACAGTCAAGTTTTAATAATGAGTATATGGAAAAAAAGCAAACTTGTTTGATAACATGATGGTATTGTTAACTAACAAAATTGCAGAGTCTACATCAAAAAAAGTACAACTTGCGACACTTGCTCCAACAGACTGGTCAATAAAAAAGGTATCTGAAACATTGCATGTAACACACTATGCAGCTCGAACTGCACGTAAGATAACATTAGAAAAAGGTATTTTAACCATGCCTAATCTTAAATTAGGAAAAGCTCTTCCTGGTCAAGACCTTTTACGAAGACGATGAACATAGCCATATAATGCCTGGTAAAAAGGACTATGTAAGCATAAAGAAAAATGTCCACATGCAAAAACGTTTGCTCTTATGTAACTTAAAGGAATTGTTTGTTGCCTTTAAAATCAAGAACCTAGAAATAAAAATAGGATTTTCAAGGTTTTGCACCTTGCGACCTAAATGATGTATTACTGTTGGTGCCTCAGGAGTACATTCTGTATACGTCTGTGCTATTCATCAGAATTTGAAACTGCTTTTACATCCTCTTGGTGTGACATACAAAGAATTGTTACCTTATATTGTCTGTGATATAACTAATAAAGACTGTATGATGAGGAAATGTGAAAAATGCCCAGGAACTATGAATGCATTGGTTGAAAAACTTTATGATATACTTGGAGAATTTGAAGATGATGATGATTTGATCAATGGACAACAACAAATAGGTCAAACTTGACACATAATAAAGAGCCAGTGTTTGAATACATTGAACTAGTATGTAGAAAACTGGAAAAACTTGCACCACATTCGTATTTAGCAAAAAGTTAAACATTATACCTGAGATCAAGAAAGGAAGATATGAATGAGGTAACAGCATTATTTCTGGGTGATTTTTCAGAAAACTATAAATTTGTAGTTAAGGATGAAGTGCAAAGCTTTCATTGGACAAATTTACAATGTACACTTCATCCAGCGATTATTTATTTCAAAAAAGAAGGCATTCTCAAGCCCAAGTCCTATTGTATTATTTCGGATGATATGATCCATGATGTGAACATGGTTTATAAAATTATTGAGGTTGTTTGCAATGATATAAAAACAAATTTGCCTCAAATAAAAAATATTGAATACTTTTCAGATGGATGTGCAGGTCAATATAAGAATTGCAAAAATATGTTAAATCTTGTTTCCATTGTGAAGATTTTGGTTTTACTGCTAAATGGAACTTTTTTGCAACTAGTCACGGTAAGCAACCTTGTGATGGGATAGGTGGTACAGTCAAACGTCTGGCAACACTAGCAAGCTTGCAAAGAGATATGGGTAATCATATTTTATCTCCACAAACAATGTATAAGTATTGCAATGAAAACATTGAAGGCATAAATTTCATATATATTTCATCACAACTTTGGTGAGAACCGCTTTTAAAGAACGATTGGATACTGCTAATACAATACCTGGAACACGTAGTTACCATCAGTTTGTACCACTTGGCCATCAAAGGGTAAATTATTATTTTTTAATTATACCTTTTATCATATTTTAAAATACACGCATAACTTTTATTGATAAACTCAAATAGATATTAGATTTATGCAGGATCATTATCAAAAATATTTGTATTTTATTTTATTTCCTCTGCATTTGCTATCTATGCATTTAATAAAACATGTTTGATAAGTAAAACGGAATAATTGCATATGTTACTATTTTGTTTAGGTACGCACTAAGCTATGCAGTGTTGATGAAGAATTTGACTTAATTCATGACTTTGAAAATATCAAGATAACAACTGTAAACCTAATACCAGGTAATTATGCCTGTGTTTCCTATGAGCAAAAGTGGTGGATAGGAGTCATTGAAGATATTAATTTAGAAGAAAAAGATGTGCTTGTAAAATGTATGTGTCCTAATGGTCCTGCACGGTCTTTTAAATGGCCACTAAAGAAAAGCCAATGCTGGATTCCTTTGCAAATATTGTCCACATTATTTTCAAAGTTGAGGTACCGATAACAAAAACAGGACTTTGCTATTTACTATTTAGCCAAAGTGGACTTAAAAAAAATTATTTTACTAAGGAAGTAGAGATTTTTATATTTATGAGTCTATTATGTCTTATCCATTCTTTTTTTAAATATTATGTTTTGTTAACCAACTTGTAAATAATGTGAATGTAAAGCATATATAAGATCACTAAAGTTTAGTATTTTTTTAAAAAAAATTTAAATATGTTTAAGTTTTGCTGTAAATATCATATGAAAATGAAAAAGATAATAAAGTCACTAAATTTTTAGTTTCTAATTTGATTGATTGGTAAAAGGTGGGGTTATATTGTGTCTAATTTAAAAAATATTAAAAAATTTTGTGTCTATATCAAACATCAATAATTCCTCAAGTAAATATAAGGCCAAAACAAAATTGGTTTGAAAAGTAGGTGTTGAACTTATTTTTAAGAAAATCGAAATTAAATTTTTTTTATATCAGTCAGATTTTTTTTATAGCTATAATTGTCAATGCCCTTTTTTCTCGGCGTTATAAAGTGTATTTTATGGATCTTAAAATAAGCTACATTCCCTTGTTTTGGCATATAAAAAACTATATTTTTCAGATTTAACAGGTTTTAAACTCTTTTGGTACAAAGTTTCAAAGTTGTGGCATCACTACAAGCACCATGTTAAGGTGAAAGTAAACGGAATGATTTTCGGCACTTTTCCCCCCTCAGTTTTTAGTCAAAATCAAGGAAACTTCAAATTGCTGTAAATTAAAAACGGTAAGGAATTTTATGAAAAAAAGTTACAATCTTTCCTAACATATGTCTATAAACATTTTTGCCAAGTTTCAAAAATTTTGGTGATATAGGATGCAGATTTGTGTTTTTTTCTATTTTTTGAGAAATTTTTACCCAATAATATGTATATAATGTAGTGCTGCTACATCGACTGAGAAATAGCCTGACTCGCAAGGGAGTGCTGCTACATCGACTGACAAGTGTACAACTATTGTAATTAGCATCCTAATGCTAAAACGAGAAGCACCGTAGAGTATTTTGCTGCTTCTAATCACCCCGAAAAAACCATCAAATGTTATATGGCAAAGTGAAAGAACAGTAAGCCAAAGTCTCGTAAACCTTGATCAGACAGAAAAACCAAATTATGACTTCTAGGAATATCAATCGCCTAAAAGGTCTTTTGAACAACCGGTCTAGAACTTCAACAAAAAAAATTGCAAATAAATTCAAGTTTAATCATTATTACATTGTATAAACATTAAAAAACAAACCAAACATTGTTATTTAAAGAAAAAACGAATCCCTGATTGCACTGATAAACAGTTAAAGCAGTTTCAACTGAAGTGTGGAAGTGTGAATTGTCACGGTTTCTGAATTTGTTGCAACTTCAGAAATTGTGACTTTGTTATTGAGGATGAGTCTTATTTTACATTTAAACATACAAATAAAAGTTCCGATGCTGGATTTTTCTCAGATGAAGCAAAAAATGCACTAAAAAATGTAAAATATAAGCGCAAATAAAATCAAATTTGAAAAAAAATATTCCTGCGTGCATTACTATATCCTCTCGTGGAATCTCAAAACCATTTACTGTTTCTGCAAGACTGGCAAATAACCAAACAGTGAACGAAAATGATTGCATCATCAAAAGATTCGTTCTTTTTATCAACAAACATCACAGTGATGGTAATTATGTATTCTGTTCTGACTTGGCCTCTTCACATTTGCTAGAAGTGCGACTAATTACCTCGATGAGAAAAATATCCCTTATGTAACAAAAGTTGATAATCCGGCATGTGTCCCAGAATTACAACTAATAGAAAATTTCTGGTCCTTAAATGTTACGTGTATAAAAATAATTGGGAAGCTGAAAATGAAGATCAGCTTCAAAAAAGAATCCATTCTTGTTAAAGAAAAGTTGATAAAAATCTTGTACAGGGCATGTGCGAACATGTATACAAAAAAGTTGACGCAGTACACCGTAATGGCAAAAAAGCATTACTTCAGTCCTGAAAGTAAAAAACTAATATATTTCTAAATATTTTGTACTATTTTTTGTTCATTAAACTTCTTGTTGTACTATTACTGCTTGTGTTTATTTTGTGCCAAATTTTATTCACCAGGGATTATTGTATTTTACTTCATTACATATTATGGTAACAGTTAAACAATGGTCTTATTGTTTTATTCTCATTGTTTTATTCTCATTGTTTTAGCTATGATATATCAAAGGAAGCTATCGAGCGATTTTTGTTCTCTTGTAAGTTATTTTTACTAAATCTTTGTTGTCATCCTTGTTGTAGTTGTTATTTTTTAAGCTAAATGAATTAATTATAACATGGTTTAAACTGAAATAATTTAAGTTTATTGTTTTGTTATAAAAAAAGAAGCGGAGTTATCCAATAAAATCATTCTTAAAACATCTGAAGTTTTTATTTAAAACCCAATATCATAAGTATAATAAAGTGAGTTTTTAAAATTAATAATATTAAAAAAAATTTATGACAACAAAAAAGATAACAGAAGTACTTTATGGAAGTGACAATACAAATAGAAAAAAACACAGCATTTGTAAAGTTACCAGCTTATTAAGTGCAAGTTAATTTGATGCATGGTACTTTCTGTAAATAAAAAGTAATTTGTTCCTTGGTATTTTTTGGTTTTTGATCCATGGTATCTAATAGTATTTTATCTGAGTTCCAAAAGGTTATATTTAAGTTCTTCAAACTACTCCACCTGCTCAAATAAACAAAACTCTACATTCGAAACTATAAACAGCTGTATGATAAAATGTTATTCAATATTCTCAATCTATTTGATTTCACAACCACATTTTGATATTAGACATGATATGATTAGATAGTGACCGTAGATAAGATATGATTATCACATTTGAAGTTCAAAATTGTTGCAGTAAATGTTGGAATCAATAACATTTTCTGTCCTTGTTTTAAAAATAAAAGAAGATATAAACAGTAAAAAACATTTATTTGTGAGCAGCAAAATGACCCAAGCAAAATGAACGAATAATTAACTAATGGTTTTTAAAAAGAAAGTTGAAATTTTTTATTTTACTTAATTTACACAAAATTTTAAACTTAAATATTTTTGTACTTAATTAGATAGTAGTAGGTACAGGTTAGTGAAAGACTGGAATAGGAATTTTGACTATAATTTAATTTCAATTTTAACTTTCTTGTATATTACCTGTATATCATGTAAAGAATTATTCTTAAATTATTAGGTTAATAAATATCTATTTTGAAAAATAAAGAAACTTTTGTTGACTAACTACTAAATAACGTCGTGCCTAGGGTTAGGTTTTTGTTACTTTAGAAATAATTTTAACGTGGTAAGGCCTCTATTATCAAGTTATAAATAGCCTACAACCCATTCGCTACCATAGTGACTAATAAAATTAGAAAGTAGTGAATAAGAATTTGAGAGATGACAATATATACAACATATTAATAAAATGAAAGATACATCTAAGGTGGAAGTCTCCTCGGATATATGAAAAATTTAAAAAGAGTTTTTTTTTTAAGTAAAGTTTATCATTGATTCACAATTTGAAAACTAAATTTTACTATAGATTTACTATAGATCTTTTACAAATATACTTTATTGAAACATAAGCACTTTGATTTTTATTGAGAAAATAATATCTTGGACATAGCAAAATACTTTATTTAAAGCAAATTCAAGTTATTCTTGTAATAAAGTTAACAAAAACATGAACGGTTTGTTTTTGGAAAACAACAGAATTATCAGGTAAAACAGCTAAGGTCAGCTTAAACAATTAACAAGATTCTTAAACCCAGTGGACACGGACGTAAAAAAGACATCTAACACATGTTTTAAACGTCTTTTGAACGTCTTTTGAACGTTTTTGGCGTCTTTTGAACGTTCAAAAGACGTCTTTTTTTGGTCCAGTACCCACTAGGAAGCTATATTCACACTATATTAAATATGTTTTATTGTTTATATATATTTTTTATATTGAGATTTTTTTCTCTTTGCAACAACAGGCTTCAAAGATCGTTATGATTGAAATAATAATTTATGTAGTTAATATATGTATAAACTTACTTAACTAAATTTATACAATTAGAAACGTGTATCATAACCTAGAATTTATTATAAATTTAGCAGAAAATGTTTTAACTTTTTATGTAAGAACAAAAAGTTGAACCCAACTACCTAAAATTTAAAATCTTAAATAACAGAAAGACAAAAAAATTTTAATTTTAACGCTCACATAATGAGCAAAATTATTTTAAAAATTCTAAACAAATCAGAAAAAGTAACTTTTTTGTACTTATATTTTTTTCATAATAAAACATTTCTTATTATGTTTGAAATAATATTTTACGTAATTAATCTATGTATAAACTTACTTAACTAAATAAATAACTAGAAACGTATATTATGAGCTAGCATATACAAATAACTGGTTTTTTAATTACATTTTTTCTGTTACTGAGGGTTCGTAGCCATTTTTTAATTTCTCATGTTAAGTCAATAGCCATTTTTTAATTTCTCAAATAAAATCTTACTGCGCTCGCATATAACTTAGCGCTTTTATATAATGTCTAAACCGCGTATAACTTTCCGCTTTTTTATAATATCTTAACGTCCGTGTAACATACGCGCTTTTTTAAGTCCCCCCGACGGGCATTTGTTTTTAAAAGTTACGTTCTAAATGTATTTTAAATGTCTTTTAAACGTCTTCTAAACATTCTTACGCAAAAAAACGTTTAAAAGACATTTAAAATACCTTTAGAACGTAACTTTTAAAAACAAATGTTCGTCGGGCCTGTACTGTTAGCTGTTGTGTTGAACACAAGGTCTTTTGTCTGTGAAATTATGTCTTATTTCTCAACTATTTCAATCCAAGCTTTTACTTGATTTTCTCCTGTTCCTCTGTCTTTTTTTAAAATACCTAACAGTTTTTTCTGACCATTTTGAGTAATAATAATAGCTATGCTATTATTATTATTGAAAATATAATATGAATCTATGATTTGTATTTTCTTTAGATCAATATCAAGCAAGTTATGGTACCCCTAGCACTAGTGGTGCCACGAAACAAAAATATTTTTTTATCTATTGCAGCTGTTGAACTTCTAGATAATTTCTGATTGAACTTCTAGATAATGTCATGACTGTCTTCGCCAAGCGCTTGTTCAATAGCTTCGGCAACAAACATAGTTCCACTCTATGGAAAGCAAAGGTGTTTTTTGTATCTTATTTTCTCTTTTCTCACTTTTTCTTTTAGTTGCATCATCATGCTTTCTTTTGATAATGTCATTTTATCTACTTATGGTGCACAAAAAAAAAATTAACTTCTATTTGCATGCGATAGAATTTACGATTTTCTTCGTTCTGTATTTCTGTCATCACTTGCTGTATCGTAATATAAAACAACCTTTAAAAACGTCATAAACACGTCTTAAACACGTCTTAAACACATCTTCTTTTATCCTGTCACTTTTTTGTTTTTTTGCTCTGAGCCAGATATTTCTAATGCAATCTTGACAGTTTTCTGGCACACAATTCAACCCGCAGTGTTGTTATCTTGGCTCGCATCCAGATACAAATTACTGAATCACAAGACACTTTTTAACTCTCTGGAAAGGTTCGTCCATAAGTAAATGATGAAACTGAAGTAGTTAAAGCATCCATTATACGTGGTAGTTTTGATGTAGATGACAGAGAAATTTTGGTAGTTTTGATGTAGATAACAGAGAAATTTCGGTAGTTTTGATGTAGATAACACAGAAAATTTGGTAGTTTTGATGTAGATAACACAGAAATTTTGGTAGTTTTGATGTAGATAATAAAGAAATTTTAGTAGTTTTGATGTAGAAAACAGAAAATTTAGCTCTGTAATTAACGAGTGTAACAATGGTTCTAAAAACTTGAACTTTTCAGTATCGTTTTGTACACCATATATATGTATTTATACTATTTATTAAGATACTAGTTTCCAATAAAACTAAGTAAACACAATTGTTTTCAAATTTATAATTAGTTAATTAAGTTAAAATTAAATTTAAAAATTAATTAATTTTTAAAGGAACGCAAATACATTAAATTTTGTATATAATATCAATATTAATACAAATGCATTGCTTTTATGCTGCAATAGAGCGATAATATCCTTAATAAAAAAAACTTCTCGTTTGTTTTTTGAATCTAAAAAAAAAGTTGAACTTAAAGACCTCTCTTTGAAACTTACCGCTGGTCATCCTACCTCACCTGCTTGTTAGTGTCTATTCAACAATTTTCAATAACTATTTATCGTAATATATTTATTTATTTATTTAATAACTGCGTACATGTACAATGACTATGTACGGAGCCGAGTTGATCTAGGCTTTAACAGCCGATTTATGTTAAAAATAAGTCCAACTTTGATTTAAAATGTTTAAGTGTTTTAGAATCTAGAATGTTTTGATCTAAGTCATTCCAGCTGTTTATAACACGGTTTGTTAAGAAATAGTACCTCTTTGGATTTTTAGTTAATTGTCTATGAAATCTCATATTGTGACCCCTCGTATTTGAAGCTATTAAACTTGGTGGGTATTCCAATGTTAAATTATCTATTTTTTTACTATTTTGTAAAGTTGGATTAGGTCATTACGTTCGCGTCTTTTTTCAAGAGTCGTTAATTTAAAGTAGGTTTATCTACTTTCATAGTTTTTCCCTTGAAGACATTTTATTCGTGTTGCTTTACGTTGTATCGATTCAATTTTTTTTTTTATCTTGTTCTAAGTAAGAATACCACACTGAATTTGCGTAGTCTAAATACGGTCTTACAAAATAGGTGTACAATAATTTAGATGCGTTTATGTCTAAGTTTTTAAATAAATGTTTTATTATTCCTAACATTTTATTAGCTTTACCCGACACATAATTAATTTGCCTCGACCATTTTAAGTTGTTTGAAATCATAACTCCTAAATATTTTTCAATTTTGGTTTCTGGTAGCTCAACTCTATTTAACACTGAATCATACATTGTGTATATGAGCTTAGTATTTTTGCTACCTATATGCATGCGTTTACATTTGCTGACATTATATTTTAATAGCCATAATTGCGACCATGTCATTAATTTGTCTAGATCTGTTTGAGTCTTTTCTTTATCAGAAGTTGATCTAATTATGTTAATTAGTTTAACATCATCAGCATACATTTTACAGTTCGTTGATAACTCATTCGGTAAGTCGTTTATATAAACAATAAACATAAACGGACCCAAGACAGACCCTTGCGGTACTCCACTTGTAACTGGAGACCAATTTGAAAATTCGCCGTTGCAGACAACACGTTGCACTCTGTTACATACGAAATTTTTGCACCATCTAACTGCTTTATAGTTAAAACCATAACTTTTTAGTTTAAGACACAATCTGTTGTGAGGCACGGAGTCGAAAGCTTTTTTCATATCCAGTAAAATAATATCTACTGGTAAATTATCTTCAATTGCTTGAGTTATTAGATCCATAGATTCTATAAGGTTTGTACAACAGTTTTTTTTTTAGAAAGTCCATGCTGTTTCTTAGTCAAGAGATTGTTATTTTCTAAGTGCGACATAAACGTAGCTTTTAAGATAGGTTCCATTACTTTACTTATAACTGAAGTAAGTGATACTGGTCGATAGCTCGATGGTTATTTGGCAATAAAATAATACAACGGAAACCGGGTCAATTGATAATATTACCAAATGTTTTTTTTTTTTTGCTATATAAATAAAATTTAAATAAATTTAAAATGGCTTTAATTGCAGATCGCAATCAGCAATTAATTTAAACTTTTTTTATATATATTATTAAAAAATAAACTCTTTTATAATTTATCATTATCAGTTTATAATAAAACTTTTACTAATTGTTTTGTAAATATATAATATATATCCTTATATATTTCAATATAAAATTTATTATAACATTTTTTCCATGTCACTCTTAATTCTTTATTTTTAGTTAAATAGTTTTCTTATAATGTAATATATAGTTTCAAATTTTATTCTTTTATATATTTTATTTATTTTTTTTCGTTTAATTTTTTTTTTTTTTTTTTTTGCATTTTTATAATTCCTCTTTGCGATAAAAAAATGAAGTTGAAGAAGAGAATTAAAGCAAAATTTAATCGCAAAATTTAATACTAAAATTAACTTGGAGTATAATAATACATAAGCATTTTTATAGGCGTGGTATACACAAAATAAAACTTTATTAAGACTAACAACAAATTATATACAACACAGTGTAATATTTGTATGAAAAAAATAGTATTAATTATCAACATTTTTTTCCATATAAACCAATATTAATATATTAAACTTAGTGATTAACTAAACTTAAAATAAAATATGTTTTGAAGTTGTAAAACAAATAAAAAGTGAACACAAGAAGTGTTTCTCTTTTGACCGGATTAAAATCGGTCTTTTGCCACAGGTTTTCAAAAATGACTCTATGCAAACGCTCAATTTAATCTGGAATAGCCAATACATTCGCCAAAAACAAAAAACAAAACAATTCGCCAAAAAGTTTTGAATTTGATAACACATTTATTAACTTAATTTTCTTCTAAATGACAAAGTGCACAGCCTTATATACACTACGTACTATGTCAAAATATTTGTAAAAAAAATCTGGTGTAAATATTGTTAACTAATATTCTGAAACCGGTGATATTAATCTATTCAAGGTTGCCCGATTCTCTGTACAATATACGACCAAAACTTTTAAGAACAAGAGTTTTTGAAGCGTTAATCACTGAACCACAAAATTTTTCAAAAAGAACGGACCGACTTTTTCACAACAAAGTTTGACTGGTCTGCATATTGTTGTATTTTAAGAGATCTAGATGCAATTGTTTTTGGTGATCACACCTGCCTGCTCTGAACACCAAAAAAATTGCTTCAAAGAACGTGTAGTGAAAAAGTGAAGAATGACCTTATAAATAATTTTTTTAATATTAATTGTTTTACAGAGATGCTCTTTAAACCAATATACAAAAAAAAAGGAAATAAATAAAATTAGATAAGCAAAAAATGATAAAGAACAAAAAGAATTGCTTTAAATATATATATATATATATATATTTAAAATAGTTCACAAAAATTATCCTTAATACTCTGGTGAAGTATGTAAAAAAAAAGGAACAGCTTAAATGTCTTTAATTTATAAGAATTTAAAAAATAAAAAACATATTAGAGAAACGAAATTAACTAACTTTTACATCAACCTTTAGTTAAAATAACTACTTATATTAGGTATTAAAAAAGTTTTAAGCAATGAGAATACTATTGCTTTTTGTTTTTATTAAGTTGGATTTACTTTCCCCCAATTAATTAATTTCACACCACCTAATTTCCGTGGTGACATTTTTAGTTGTGAGGTCAGAAAATAATATTTACTATTTCAGAATAATAAGATCTAATAACCACCACCTCAATATACTACTAAAGTTAAATAGTTTATATATATATATATATATATATATATATATATATATATATATATATATATATATATATATCTTTATATATATATATATATATATATATATATATATATATATATATATATATATATATATATATATATATATATATATATATATATACATATATGCTAAAATTATACCTCTTTAATTGGTACAGCCCTTGCTCCTGCCGCGTCCAAAAGTTTTACAAAAGAGCTTCCAAAGTAATCTTTGTTCTCAGACCAAGGAACTTCTACCAGCATTTTCTGACCAAGTATTTCCATTGCTACAACTCCTACAGTGGGTCTATTATTTACAAAATGTGGAACTATGTCTTCAAAAAAATTTGTAGGATAAGGTGATATCTTTTCGCAAGACTTGGAGCATTTCTTTGCTGATGTAGCAACAACAAGCAACAGGGACAAAATTATTTTACTTAACATAATTTTTTGTTACTAAAATTAATGTAAAAAAATTATAAATAAGAAGTAGTAAAAAATTCTCAAAAATAATAATTTTTCAAAAAAAATATTCTGTTTTTTACATAAAATATTTTTCCTTAAGAGTGTTAAACATGAAATGTCACCAAAATCAAACTTCTAGATCCTAGTATTCATTTGGGTTGTCATGGATTCTTCGCAAAGTTTGTTGTGAATTTAAAATTTATCAATACTTTTTTTATTTAATAATAAAATAACGCGTTTAACTCTAAATGTATAAACTTTAATTAATTAAAGAACTTAGCAATTTATTTACTAACAATACAAATTGAAATCAACACAAAATGTAATTGTAGAAATCACAAAAAGTTCAATGTAAAAGTAATTGCAAGTATTATCAATTAAAATAAAGTAAGCAAAGCTTTTTGTCTAAATTTAAAAGACGGAAAACATTTATTTGTCAAAATGATTCCTATGCTTTCTATGTCTATCTTTTGCAGTGCATAAAAATGTAATTAACATAAAAACAAGTTTAACTGCCAGGTCCGACGACACTGGGGGGCCAGGAGAGCACGTATTCCCCCCCCCCCCCCCCATACACACTTTTTTTAAAGGACCTTTTTTTTGTTTGTTTGTTTAAATATAAGAATACGGTGGTGCCCCTCCACTTCGAAACCCATGTCGTCGGCCCTGACTACAGTTTATTCATAATGAACTAAATTAGATTGCAAAATGAAGAGTTTTAGTAAATTTATGTGAGTTCTTAAAAAATAAATGAGACAATTAATGAGACTGAAACTAAAATATCTTTAAACAATAAAACAGCAAAAAATAAGTTGAACTGATGGAAATCCGTTTGAATGAAGAAATTCGAGATAATACAACTGCATATTATAAAAAAATATTTATTTGAATAATTTATATAGGAAAAAACTGACTATTTTACTTGAGATTCTAATCAGGCCTTGTTTCGCGACACTTTTTTAAGAGTTTGCAAAACATTTTTGGTTTGACAGTTCACAGTTATTGCAGATGTGTACATGAATTCCATTTTAAAGAAATAAGGTCAAAGACTGTCAAACATTTTTATATAGAACTTAGCATTATCTCCAATTTTTCTCCAAAAAACATTATCTTCAAAATATCTCCCAAAAATATTAAATAACTAAACTCAAAGACTTTGAGCTAATTTAAACATTATCATATTTAGTAAAAAGATAATCTGATTATTTATTGTTGCACTTTTTTATTGTTATTTAATATTACTTTTATATTAAAAACTTCAAGTTTGACATATGATAATGAATAAAGAGGTTTTTCAAGTCTTTGATTCTTAATGGATATTCAATATTTCAACAGCTATGCAACTTTTTGTCTCACTAATTTGTCTTTTTAAAAAAAAGAAAAAAGAAAAAGCAGTATAGAATAAAAATTCCCGAACGTTGTCGAGGTCTTAATGTGGCAATAACACAACGTTTTACAATTTATTCAATAAAATTTTAATTTACCGCTACATGGATTATAATTTATTATTTATTTGAGCAGATGTTATATTATGGCTTTTTATTTATCGGTTACATTTTCTAAAATAAAATTATTTATCGGTTTTTCTGTTTTCTTTTTTGCTAGCAACATAAATAAACTAGGAAATCTGAAACTCAATGAGTTCTTCTACAAAGTTACGATATTTCAGAGATCACGCAAATTTTTTTGGTAATAATGATGCTAAAGAAAGTATTAAAAAAATACTGAGATCTTCTTTAGATTTCATGTCCTCGACTTACCTGCAGCATTTGGTTGCCTGAGGGGTCTGTATGCTTGAAAAAAATATGATTTATCACGACAAGTTTTGCACATTTGAGCGAAAAAAGTTCTTTGAGACTTGTGTTAACCAAATATTAGACCAAATAAAAGTTTCTAAACAAAAAATGTTACTTTTTGTTTGGAAAATTTTATTTTGTCTAATATTAGTAATATTATATTGTTATTTAGAAAATAATATTGTTTTTTTAAATCACAAGGTTTTATGGCTAAACACATCTTTATTCAGAAAATAAGCCTGGAGACAAATTCCTTATATTTCTAACAATTCCTCGCTTTGCTTTCAGGTTGATCTATTTATTACCTCTAGTAAACTAACGAATAACAACAACCACACATTGTTAGATACAAGCGTATTGCGTGAAGATTGCATGTATAGCATGTATTGCATTTGTTGCACGAATTACATAAAGTTAGACTACGCATTAACTATCGCTGACAGCTAGTGTTTTCATCACAACTTACTAACCAATTTTTTAAAGTTATTTTAAAACTATAAATTGAAGACTGTGGCGGCAAATGTTTCTATATAAAGATATATTTTTTAAATGTTTAATAAACTTTCTGACAAAGAGAAGGTAAGAAATCTATGACACTCTTGCTAATAATTCCGGAATTTGACAAGTAGGTTAAGGTTAGTGGTGCTAAAAAAGAAAAAAAAGTAAAAAAGAAGTTGTTACCTATTATCAGCATGGAGGAATATATTTAACTGAGGCAAAAATGTTTAACTGAGGCAAAAATGTTTAACTGAGGTAAAAATACTTTCTTGCTTTGGTAGCGCAACTAAGTTAAAATTTAAAAAGATATATTTTGCTACTTTTTTTTTTAATTTTTATGAAGGTATTGTTAAAAATACTAACATAGCGATAACCTTTTTTAATGTCGTTATGATTTTTAAAAGTTTGTGAAAATCAATTCTATGCAAAAACCTTTAAGCCTTTAAATACAAAAAAGTTTTAAGAAACATTTTTTTTATGTTATCCGTATTTTTATGCATACGTGTCTCTTTCATTTCTTTTATACAAATAAGTTCGTATTTTTTAAAACTAATGTTTAAACATGTTTAAACAATATTCTTTTAAACTAATGTTTAAACATGTTTAAACATAAAACTAGTTTAATAAACAGCTATTATTTGTTAAAATTTTGTAAAAATACATTATAAAAAGAAATTAATGAAAGTTTTCACTTTGTTTGATTACTTGATTGATATTTGTTTTGTAATTTATCCTTAATTTCGGCCAGTTTTTTCTTATCGTTATACCACAATTTAGACAGTTCTTTTACAACAGGTAATGTACGTTGAGTGTAAAAATCAGTAATATCCTTTTTAATTCGACGAGCGTAGTTATCACGTATTAGCCCGCAAGCTTTTGTTAGCTCAAATATTACTTGATCTTTATCTTTTGTCTCGCTTGTATCCAAGGCCATATTACATACTTCCTTGTCTGTGACATTATCAATGACTTTAGCTCGGTATCTTTTTATTAAGAAATCTTTGTTACCCCCGATTCCATCTACAGAGTTTATATCTCGCTTAATCCTTATTTCGCAAGTTACAGGAAACTCTTTCCAGAACAATACTTCCATCTGACATATTTCAATTTGAGAAATTGCTTGAATTCTTCCGTCAATAGTATTTTTTGTGAATGATTTGATTGATTCAACTAAATTATCTGCGATATCAATTATAGATATTGCTGCTTTAATTGGTGTTACGTGAGCAATAATTGCCATCTGCTGAGTCATTTGAAGGACAAGCAAAGACATCATGTGATATGCTAATGCCATTTGCAGCATTTTAGCTTCTCCTTCTACCGAACCCCTAGGGAACTCAAAATCTGTAAAACCGCTGTTGATGTACTCATGCAAAGTTAAATAACATTTTGTTTTAAGTTTTCGTCTTTCGTGATTCTTTTTTTTTGACGGTTTTTTTTGTTTAGTAAAAGGGCTGAACAAAAAATCACATTCTAACATTCTTCTATATACTGCCTTCACATCTTTTTCCATATTGAAAAGTTCATCTCTAGAAAACTTAAGGTTTAAGTGTAATTCCGTTTCTCGAATAGCTTTTGGCCATATTGATTTGTTCTCATCTTCAGTAAAGTAATACTTCAGTAGTAATTTTTTAATTTCTTTTGATTTTTTTATTCCTAAAACTGCTACTAATGATTTGTTTAGAATCTCAGGATAAGAAATTGAGTTTTCTGATCTCATAGCTGCCAATTTCTTATCCCATGCGCGGTATGATGCCCAATCGTTGTAGCTCAGAATAACAGGATTAGAACTAATTGTATTGTTGCTTGTGTAATTGTCGTATTTTTTGAAAGAACTTGTTTGGACTGGAAAAAACTTGTTTGGACTGCTTTTGGAAAAAAAGTTTAGCTCAAAATTTCTTTTAAAATTCGATTTACTTTTTTTTAATTTTATGCCAACATTCGTAATGTCTTTACTTTCACTACTGCTGTAACACGTCATCAAAATTGCACAACATAAAGTTGTTAATGTGTATTTCATTTCAGCAAATCTTCTGCAAAGTTTACTTTTTTTTCTTTCTTTTTTTTAAAAAATGAATTTAAATATGAAAACTTCTACAAATCACTGTATGATGTTTTCAAACTCACTGAGGCATATTAATCGCACAAGCTTTTCATTTAGGTTTTAGAAAAAAACTCAGCAAGAGCTAAATTTAAGAGCGAAATCGAGATAATCGAGATTAACAGTTTATCGTTTTTTAAAATGTTTTTTGCACAATTATTTATAAAAACTTTGATTTTAGAGCAATCATAGAGTGAAAGAATATTTTACAAAAAAAAGAATTTTTTGAAACTTACATACACACGCGCTCAAACTTTTTAAACAAATTATCATTTCGAAAACAGAGGGGGGAAACGTCAAGCTCTGGTGAAACTTTTTGATGGTTTGTTTCTACTCCGATATTGCAAATTAATCAAAACTGATTATCCTAAATTATACTAAGGTCTACCTTAGTATAACTATATTATAATTACATTATGTCGACATTATGCGACATTATGTCGCAGTTATTGGCATGACTCAAATATCTTCTTTTTTTTTATCACAAATTTCTTATTTATTTTCAACAAATAAGTGAAAAAAACTTTATGAGATAAAAAGATACATTCATTATCTAGCATTTGAAAAAATTATCAATTATAGATTTTCAAGTCTTTCTTAAAAAATTTAATACAAGAAAAAACCAAATAATTTGGCGAAATTTGCGCCAAATAATTTGGGGCAAATTTTGACCAAGTTGCGGCATTATTTCCCATAGCAGTATTGAGAGTTATTTTAATTTTTTAGTTTTATTAATTTTAGTTTTATTATTTAACATTTGAAGACTAAAATGACACTATGGGTAAGAGATCGTCCATAAATTACGTAAAACAAAATTTCACAAATAACTAAACAAAAAAAGATCAAAAGTTTTCCCTCGCATAGTCTTAATTTAAATAAACAATAAAAAAAAAATGAAAATCGCCGCGTAAAAGAGCCTAATATCTCCTACTCCTGTTTTTAAAATATTTTTTCCGTTGCGTAATTTATGGACGATCCCTAACTTGAAATATTAAAGCTGATAAAATAATTTTTGTACTGGAATATAAAAATCTTATGATTATTTATTATTATTTATTGATCTTTTTTACGATAGGGTGGCAATAAATGTGACAAAAACTTGATAATTACCATGGCAATACTTTTTACATATTGTTTAATAAGATGTAAAAAATCATAAATACTTTAACAACTTCTTTTTTATCGGTTGTTTTTTAATATTTGTTTTAAATATTTTTAAGTTAAAGTTTATGAACTACTTTGATTTTTATAATTGTATTTTAAAGTCTTAATAACAGAAGTAAAAAAAAGTCCAGTTATAACAATAACAAATTACAAAAAGAATGCAGTATGCTATTAGTAACATGAAAAGAGCTCCTGAATCAGTTAAAAAAATTGCAATATTTATCGAAGCAGCTACAAAACAATATAACATCCTGGGCAGCAATTTGCAAACAAGGTTATCTGGTACGAACAACCCTTTTTTTAGTCCTAGGCCTACGCCTAGATAATACATAGAAGAGACACGTGAGAGGTGTTAAATAAAGCTGAAGTTTGGTCAAAAAATTCCTTTTAACTTGGTATTCAAATATAAAAAGAGATATATATTTTGTAATATATAAATATTTCATTTTGGCAGTGGCGGATTGAGACTTCATGGGGCACGGGGCTATTTTTGTTTATGGAGGCCTTTTTATGGACCAGAGCCTAAAAATGACTTGCTGGTGCTTCTACCAGAAACACCTCTAAACTATAATAATATGGCTTATATTTTTCTAGTTATTGTACAAAAAAAAAGAGTAAAATTAAGATATGGCAAAAAATTTGATGCCTTAGGTTTATATCTGAATTAAAATTGATGCAAAAAATTGAATTGCAAGTGCCAATAATTGAATCAACGTCCCAATAACTTTGGTCAGCAAATTAACCATTTAAATGTTAATGAATTGTAGATTTTTTGCGATAAAGCGGAGTTTTGCTTAAGGTGTAATTATATCACAATATTAGAAAAATTATGTATTTTTCCAATATTGTTCCAATTTTCAGATATTTCACGGAACAATTTATGTACAGAAATTAATATTAAAAATAGCGTTAAGGCTCCAATAATCACAATACTACCATACTAAACAAATAGAAGAATTATACACAAATGATATTTTCAGCTCAAAAGTTGGTAATTTTAAAATTTACATGCTTGACTTATCTTTATTAAGTCATGGAGCTGGGATTGGTTAATCTTATATGAAGTTGGGATTGGTTACCATTATAGTTAAATTGTTATTTCAGCAAGGAAATAAATAAAGTAACACCTTAGAACTGGTTATTTTGCAGAATACCCGAATAAACAAAACTATCTTCGGTTAAAGAGTGTTATGGGTTCATTTTTTTAGCAAACAATAGTTTTTCATAAATATTATTCTACACTTTGTATTGCGAAATAATAATAGTAGTAATAATAAGATAGCTGTATGAAGCCTTTGCGCCAATTTACTTAAGTGTAGTATTATTGTTTATGAAATTTATTTAATAAAACTATTCAATATTAGGATAAATAAACTTTTATAATGATTAATGAATGTAAACTTTATGTACTTATACCTTAAGATTACTTCATGTAATATTTTGTTCTACTGATTAAATAATTAGATAAATTGAACTTCACACTGAATTTGTATTTAAAAACGAGTTGCTGTTTTTTTCTTAACATAAGGTGTTATTTATTGCTGTGTTTTAAATTATATTTTAAAATGAATTTGTTAAAATTTTTCATAAAGTTTTAACTTTACTTAGTTCCTTTTTTAATTTGATATTTTTTGTTTGGTTTAAATCTTTTATTATTTATGATATTATTATTGTGCTGGTGAAGTTGAGATAAATAACCTTTTTTTAATTTAGGTAGTTGTTAGGTAGAAAAATGTAGGTAGTTGTTAGGTAGTTGCTTGCTTTTTAAGTTAGTTGCATTTCAAGGCCATCCACGGCGTAGAGGTTAAAGACATTGACTTGTTGGTCTGGACTACGGCTATTGCTTTATTCCTGACCATCCAGGTGCTTACAAGGACAAGTTATTTGTTTCGTCAATTTTTAGGTAATTCTTTTTTTTAATTTATAGACAATCTTTTCTAGTCATTGAATGTTTTTAAATTTTAGGTTGGGTACGTTAGGTTGGGTAAGGCAGACGTAAATAGAACGGGGCTAGTTGAACAGTTTTTACAAAATTTTAAAGAGCTCCGGATTTAATAAATTTGCTGGCTATTACAAAAAAATTTAATCGGCTAAAAATTGGTTGCAAAAAATGCTTTTTTAAAAATGTTTGAAAATATATCGCCTAAAGTTTACCAAGCTGAGTTAAGCAAAAAGCAAAGTTTAGTTTATGCCATAAATTTTTAATAATATTAGGAGACTATGGCGGAGTTTTCATTACTTTAGGACAATTGTACAATAAGCACTCTCGCGCTATGTGTGGTGTATGTTTGGGATCAATATCCTGGTAAAACACAAAATTACCTTTTATGTCTTATTTTTCGGCACTGGTTGTTAATTTTCTTTTTAAAATGTTTAAGTACATAATTTTATCCATGTTGCCCTTGATAAAATGTAAATTACCCGCCCCATTAGCTGAGCAACAACCCAAACCATTAAAGGACGACCACTATGTTTTACGGTTGGTCTTAAATGTTTAGGTTTCATCTCTTTATTCACTCTTTACCATACATTTACTCGACCACCTGAACCAAAGATGTTAAATTTACTTTCATCAGTGAATAAAACATTCTTCCAGAAGTTAAAATAACTTTGTTTGTTATCATCGGGAAACTTGAGTTGATTTTTTAAATTGTTTATGAATGATTTCCTTGTGGCCATTCTACCATGTTAGTTGTTGTTTTTTTTAAATCTACAGATTGTTTCTGGATTCACATTTTTTGTTTTTTACCTCAATGGCAAGCTTTGGTGCACTTAAACGTAGATTATCTTGCGAAGTTCGGACAATCCAACATACTTCTCTTATTGTAAAACTTCTTTGGGACTTATTTTCAGTTTATTTTTTATTCTATTTTCAGTTTATTTTTTATTCTATTTTCATTTTGATAACGTTCTACAATATGCTGCACTGTAGACTTTTAGTAAAAATTTTTGCAAATTCTTGTTGACCTTTTTTTATCTTGGAAATGAAATAGGATTAACTGCCTTTCTTCGAGAGCTGTGTGTCTCCCCATTTTAATTTTTTTATTTTAAAGCACACACGAACTAACTAACAAGCAGATTTATAGTTAATAACATTAATAACAATTTGACAGATGTTAAAAAACTAAAACAAAAGAATGTAGTTGCGGTTAGTTACTTCCAACTTTTGGGAGATATGGTAAAAAATATAGTTGCCTCATTTTTACTGTGACATGTTTTTTTATGATAAACAATATGTTTTGTATTATAGCTTAGAAACTAATTTAAATCAACATAAAACAAATGTTTAATATAAAGATTATGCTACAATGTATATTTTACATAGAATAATATTTTCAAAAGTTATGTTAAAGTGATGTTGAATCACGAAAATTTATGCTTTACTATGCTGCATCATTTTCAGTGTGAGTCACTGTATATATATATATATATATATATATATATATATATATATATATATATATATATATATATATATATATATATATATATATATATATATATATATATATATATATATATATATGTATATATATATAATGTTTTGTTATCGATTTAGAGGTGATTCTACGGAGGGAGGGATTTTGTGGTGGTTAGGGTGGTCCATTTTAAACTTTGTTTTGAAACTTTATACTATTGATAACACTTGATCTAAAAACGTTAAATACTAAAAATTTTGAATTTAGAACGATTTTTAGACCCCCAACAAGACCCTTAAACATCAGACGGGTCCCTAATATTTTGAAAAAGAAGTTCTTTAAAAACATATCATGTTGGGTCTCAAAAGAAGCAAAATTTTATAAAAATCTTAAAATTCTTATATAAAGATTACTAGTTTTAATTTTATGGCTTAAAAACTATCGTTTTTTAACAAAAAATAAAAAAGTACTAATTTTTATTGTTTTTTTTAAATAAATTTTTTTTAATTTATGTTTTCATAAATTTTTTTTGTTATTTTTGAAACTTTTATAAAATTTCGCTTCTTTTGAGATCCAACATGAATTGCTTTTTAAAGAACTTTTTTTTTCAAATATTAAGGAACTGTCTGATGTTTAAGGGTCTTGTAGGGGATTTAAAAATCGTTTTAAATTAAAATTTTTTGGTATTTAGCGTTTTTAGATCAAGTTTTACCACTGGTAAAAACCCCAATTAAAATTTCAAAAAAAAAATTTAAAATTAAAAGTAAAAAATTTAATAATATATATATATATATATATATATATATATATATATATATATATATATATATATATATATATATATATATATATATATATATATATATATATATATATATATATATATATATATATATATATATAACAGTGCGTAGTTAGTGGATGGTTACATTTTACAGTATAAATTTTATTTTATTAAATTGTATATTATTGTTAAAATTTTTACATTAATTGTATATATAGCAGATGGTCATTTTTTTCTTCCATGCATTTCGGTCATTAATCCATGCAGCTTCGTTAATAAATAAAAAAAATACAATTTAAAAAAAGATAAAGTTTTTATGAATTATTTAAAAAAATAAAGCACAAGAAAAAAAAAAGTTAAATAAAATAAAAAATAAGAATAATATACAATGAATAAAATAGTAACAGTAGTATTCCATAACAATTAAATTTATGCATGCAGGTTCATATTTACCGGACGTTGAAGTGTTTACCGAGTGTAGAAGAATTTACTTGATGTAACTAATACTTAATAAAAACTAACAGAAAACTTCACATTTGTTTTCTGTTATAGCAGAAGAGGAAACCTTGAGCTACATTTTGAGATAAGAGGATGCAAAAAAATATTTCTGCATGATTGTAAACATGTAATCGTCAAAATAATAACTTGCACGCATTATTGAACAAAATTTTTACTCTTAAAAAAACTCAAGCAATTAATACACAGCGGGGGTACGTGTTAAAACCCTGTAACATTTAATTCTCGTATAAACTATTTGTTTTATTTATAAAATTTGAAGAAATGTCAGGAAAAAGATGTCTAATTTGACTGAGTTTAAAAACGTCATATTTGCTTTGACAACGTTTAAAGTTTTTTTCAAATAAAATAAGAAATACTGACAATTTTTTTTTTTCTTTTTTTTGAAAAACTGTTTTTTATAACCCCCAACTTCATTTTTGACAGATATGCATGACTAAATTTCAGATTTGACTAAACGGTTATCTAATTTCAATTATGCTCAAAACGTCAACTAACCAATAAAACATACGTCTACTTTGTGTAAACCAATGATGTCGCTTCTGTATTACTATTTTTATTTTTTTTTTAATTATGTCGAGAAGAGTAAACCTGAGAAACGTTTAACACTTAGCAACATTTAGAACGCCTGTAACGATGGAAAAGATTGAAATCTTATTAGTAATTGTTTTTTTCATTCAACTTTGCTTCAGTGAAAACTATATGAACACTAAAAATGAGTCCGAGGAAACAGATGAATCTGGAAATGGAAGCGGAGATCTTAGTATTAAAACTGTTAAAAGAAGTGTAAGTAAAGAAGTCACATACGTAGATATTTTAAATAAGTCTGCAAAAGCTATTCTTGCTTTTGACATAAATATTAACCAGCTGAAGCAAATTTTGGAAGATCATTACTTTACAAGTGAAGAAAATCAATCAATTTGGCCGAAGGCTATAAAAGAAACAGAAGGAACACTCAATTTGTATTTTAATGAACGCGAACTTTTTGACATGCAAAGCGATATAAAAATGATTTACCGTCGAATGTTGGAATGCGACTTGCTCCCTAAAGTACAGAAGAATAAAAAACATATGAAGTCAAAGCAACAAAAAGACAGAGTAAAATGTTACTCAACATTAAACGACTTCATTGATAAAGGTTTCCCAGACTTTGGTTTTCCACGAGGTTCAGTGGAGGCACAAGCAAAAATGTTACAGATCGGTCTTGCATACAACGTTATGTCCCTTCTCATTCTTCAAATGACAAGACAACTTTCTATTAAAGTAAATGTAAGCCCTAACATAACATTTAAAGCAGATAGATCTATTATTGACATAGCAGAAAATATTTTTAACTTTAAGGAAGTTACACAAAATACGATAGACGCACGTGAGCAGGCTGTTTCACAAACAGAAATATGTCAAATACGTCAAGTATTATGGATAGATTTTGAAGAAACGTGCGAAACTCGAATGAAAAGAGATGTTGACACTGGAGCAGGTATAGGTGGTATAAAGGAAAAATTTGTTCAAAAATATCGAGTTAAAGTCATTGATAACGTTACTGGAAAAGAGATTTGCAGCCGAATTATGTCAACTAGCAATAAAATAAACAAAGAGCAGGTAAAAAGTTTATTAGCAAAAACATGTCAAAAAGTTCGTCAAAAATATGTTTCAAAGATCCGAAAAGAAATTACAAAATTTTATAAAGATCGCATATTATCAATCGTCGAAGACATAAAAAAGATGTGGGAGGCTAACAAAAAGAAAGCAAAAGCTTTTCAGCAAAGTAACAAAAAAGGAAGTCATGTTTAAACAATTTAGAAATCACTTAACAATATAATGATATAATACTAATTTAAAACGGCAAGCAGTTAAATTAGCAATAAGGAAGATTCATATATGATAAATACTTTTAATTTCCGTAAAAATAGCAAGCAAAGAACGGCATAAGTTAAAATAACAAAAACTAAGAGCGATTGTTAAAATATCAATATAAAAATTAAATTTAAGTTGAAATTAAATAATGTAAAGGAATAAACTCAATTTTAATTGATAAAAAAAAAGATGTTTCTGTTTTTTTGACTTCAGTTATTAATTACTTGCTATTTTTATAATCTGACGCTTTGATATTTGTATCTTAGTAATATTCAAACATAATTTTCATTTTTAACTTAAACACATTCGAAACAATTGTATTATAACAAACATGAAATAAATATATATTGTAAAATACATATTCTCAAAGTAAAGCCTAATTGCTGCAATATATCTACAAATTAATTGCTGCTTATATATATATATATATATATATATATATATATATATATATATATATATATATATATATATATATATATATATATATATATATATATATATATATATATATATATATATATATAGTCTTGCATGTCTCTTGCGTAGCATCAAAAAATATTTCCCATAAACTGTAGTTTTAAAGAGCGCTTTAATAAACCAGACCAGAAAAAGTTTTAAATATTAAATTTTTTTTTTTAATTGATAGACTGCCTGGCCAAACCAAACCCTCAGTCGATGTAGCAGCACTCTCTTGCGAGTCAGGCTATTTGTCAGTCGTTGTAGCAGCACTCCCTTGTGAGTCAGGCTATTTGTCAGTCGATGTAGCAGCATTCCCTTGCGAGTCAGGCTATTTGTCAGTCGATGTAGCAGCACTCCGTTGCGAGTCAGGCTATTTGTCAGTCGATGTAGCAGCACTCTGTTGCGAGTCAGGCTATTTGTCAGTCGATGTAGCAGCACTCCGTTGTGAGTCAGGCTATAAGATAGTCGATGTAGCAACATTTACGCATGTTTAAAAAATGTTTTTTATTAAATCAATAACAAAAACACCACTAATTAAAAAAAACTTTCTAGTCGTTATAATTGCGGTTTTTTAAAAATTTTTTAAAAAACAATTAAATTTAATGTACTTCCGCATAAATTAATTGCTTTGACATTTCGATGACAATCAAAAACAGCTTAAGAGACGAGGTAATTAAAATTGTAGTCGTAAGAGACTTTTTTTACATTAAAATGCTCTTAAAGCGACACTATATGAGTATATATATATGTATATATATATATATATATATTATATATATATATATATATATATATATATATATATATATATATATATATATATATATATATATATAGATATATATATATATATAGATATATATATATATATATATATATATATATATAGATATATATATATACAGGTTGCTGCAATATATAATACTGGTTAATTGCTGAAATATATATTCAGGTTAATTATATACAGATTAAAAATTTAGTATATATACAGATTAAAAGAAATAGATTACTTATAAAATTTTAATCGAAATGAAGAGGAATCTAAGGGACTAAGATCCGCTGGTTTTAGTATTTTAAAACAAAAATCTGATGAATATAGTTTTGACAGAATTTTTTGAATTTTACACTAGTTCCTAAGGATTTAGATACACTAAGATTGCTAAGGACTTAGATACGCTAAGATTGCTAAGGATTCCGATACCGTTGTGGTTAAAAAAAACAGCGTGATATCCAGGGGTATTGTTAATATATGTCAAAATATATTTAATATATTCCTGTATATTGCTAATATATCCTGGAACATTGTTACTATATCCGGTATATTGTTAATATATATCCTGGGATATTACTAATATATCCCGGGATATTGTAAAATATCCCATGATATTGTTAATATATCCCGGGATATTGCTAATATATCCCGGGATATTGCTAACTTATCCCGGAATATTGCTAATTTATCCCGGGATATTGCTATATATTATATGTATTGCTATATATTATATGTATTGCTATAAATTATATATATTATATATGCTATATATATTGCTATAATACATCCCGGGATATTGCTAATATATCCCGGGATATTGCCATTATATGACTTCGTGTACCTTATATAAAACTAGGTTTTTTAAACAATCAATTATATGAATAGTAGCCAATTACTGAAATGCAAAAATGACAAGATTATAGCCCAGTGGGCATGTGTCGTCCGGGAGACGTCTTACGGACGTCTAACGTTTTACCAAATGTTTGTTAGCACAGGCCCAATTTTGACTTAGTGTTAAACAAAAACTATTGTATTAAACATCTAAGTATTGTGTATTTTAAAAATTAATCGTCAAAAAGAAAGCAATGCATTTTTTACAATGATGGTAAAACGAACAATATGAACATAACATGGATTTCCTTAGAGATGTGTATTGAGACCACTCCAATTTCTCATTTATAATAATAACTTAGACAAAGCTTGTACAGAACTAGATACAATTTTATTTGCAGATGACACAAATTTATTTTATGCACATATTGGTATAAATATTTTGTTATAGTTTGTATACGAGCTAATGAACTTTATGAGATTTAATAGTTTGTTTTTTTTAATTTTTATTAGGTCTTATCACAGAGCAGCGCGGATGAGCATTAAATAGGAAGGTCACGCCTCCTTTCTAACCGATGTCGCAAAACTTGCCCAGAGGTGGGGTTTGAACCATGAATCCTTCGTTTTTGAGGCAAGTACGTTACTACTGCGCCATGGCTGCTCTCTACTGCGCGCACGGATGCTCTAGTTCTTTGTTTACTGACTTACACATAATGTATTTATCATTATACGCATAAAATAGATTTTTGTAATGATAACTTGTTTGCATTAAACTATTAAGTATACTGAATGGTTTGATGCAAATAATTTATCACTAAATGTAACTAAAACAAAATATATTTTTTTCCATTGTTTTCATGATGAACTTTGAAAACTTGTATTGGAATCAAGACATAAAAAGAGAAAACACATTAAAAATTCTCGGGGTAATTTTTGACGAAAACGTTACATGAAGAGATTAAATACATTGTCTCGAAAATAAAATCTCAAACAACATTGGCCTACTTTGTATAGCAAAACCTTTTTTAAATCCAATTTGTTTAAAAAAATTTTATTGTACATTGTTATCTTAATCACGCAAATATCGTTTGATGCAGTAAAAATATCGTTTGGTGCAGTAAAAATAAAAATAAAAATAAAAAAAAAATACTTAAGTAACAAAAGCATTCTAGAATTCCAAACCATTAACATGTTAACAAAAGCATGCTGAACCCAAGCATTTTTGTTAAATCAAGTATCATTAACGCCTACACTCTAAAGACAATCCATTCGAAAGCATAACGGATTGCGTATCTCCGTTAAATTAACGAAGAAATCCATTACCAAAAACAACAGAGTAAAGTTAACTATTTTCAGATTTTTCGAAAGTTCAACGAATTTATTTGTTTAAAAGATTCATGGACAATTTGTTTACTTTGAAAAAATGTGTTTATTTTTTGGCTAGTTTTGCTTTAGATCGTTTTGTGAAATATGTAAAGTTGAAACCTTATCATTACTTTTACACATAAATATTGATCCAAATTATTATGTATAATCATACTAATCCTAACAGTAATTCTAAAATTATTTTTTTTAAATTATTTTTTCTGAATTGGATCGAATAACTTATGTTCAGGTATTACGGTTAAATTCTTGTCATCTTGTGTCATCTAAAAGTGTATTTTTTAAATAAAATTGTTTATTACATCATAGAAAGATTTTTAAAAAAAGAAGTTTTTAAAAGGTATTTATTGATTATAGGACCATAAATCATAATTTACATTAATAACATCACCATAGATAAAAGATTTGTTTTATAATTTTATAAGTTATCAGTATTTTATATTTAGCAATTTTTGTTTTGCAGTTTTATTAGAGAAAGATTTACTAACTTTAAATTGCGTTAACTTTTTTGTATTTTCAGAGATGATTTGACTAATTTGACATTTTTTTAATAAAAACCAATAATTATATATATAGGATTTTTTACGTGATAAACGAACCAAAATAATATAACATTAACATAATTAATAATATAACATTAACAAAATAATATAACATTAAAATAATATTAACATTGTATTAAAGGATCAGCTGCACAACTTAGTTTATAAATGACTTGTTTATATTATTTTTGAACTTAGTATTTTAGAAACGTTGATCCATTTTCCTGGGAAGTCTAGCTTTAACTAGCTTCAACTATCGTGTTTGGTTGTTGCGTTTTGTTATTGTTCAGTTTTAATGCTACTTTGAAATTTTTATATAGAATGTATAGAAATATATTTTTATATAGAAAGTTTATATAGAATATTAATAACTAACAACTTAAAAAACTGATTCTGATACCTTTACTAATTACAACCCTTTTGAAGAGCAAAACACGCATCTGCACATACAGACCATCTAGTCTGTAAGAGACTTTTTGGAACCTTAACACTTTTTCCAGTTTTGATATTAAGTAATGCGTCAAAACAGAAAAGTGTTATGCAGTTGTTGTAGATAGTCTAAGAAAAAAGCAGCTACCACACTAACTAGATTTAAAGAATGGCCGGCGCTTGGAGCTTATCAGCTAGTAAGTTTAACTCCTTAAAATGGCCTTGCAACCCAATGTTGTAACAGGTATTAGAGAAGTTTACCTATGACTGTCCAAGGCAATCACTAATTTTAATGCCGTGCCTCTCTAATGTCTTTTTGATAAGACTTAGCATATTAGCTACCCCGTGACCCCTTATTGGAATAAATGATAAAAATTCTTCAGGCATTACATATAAAATAATAAAAATGAGTTGACCTACGTGCAAAATGCCTGTGGTTGAATCAACGTTAATTGAATAATATTCGGCAGCTTTAAATTTAATAACTATAGGAAAGAAATATTTACAATAAAAAAAGTTTTGTCTCAAACTTAGAACTCTTTTTAAAGTAAGTTTAATATTAAAATAGAAATACAAAAGCAATTTATAACTATTAATTAGTTGTATAAGCGAATTGCCAAGTTACTGGATGAACTCTTCGCAAATGTTAGCTGATAAATAGGAAGTGTTGTCTTTACCTTGGTATACTTGGGTGTTTATATATTTAGGTAAAAATGGGTTGTATAGCTAGTTACTCTAATGAGCCAAGGAAAATTCCATTATGAAATGATCCAATTTTCTAGTCTGTTCCACAAAATGCAAACACTTCGATGCGTCATGCATAAAAAAATAACTCGTTAGATTTTTGTTAATACATAGATATTAATAGACCAATGAATTAAAAAGCTAAATAATCCTAAAATATAATTAAACTTTACCGAAGAGTATCTTTCACCAAAATTCAATTAAAATATAATTAAACTTTACCGAAGAGTATCTGTCATCAAACCTCTCAACGCTGCATATTTTTTCGATATTCTAATTCACTCTGAATCTGTTTAACAAAGTTACAATCAACTCTGGAACTGCATTCGCTTCGATTCACAAAGGTAGAGGAAGCATATGTTCAGCAGATTGCTCATGCTCACTGATTTCCTTATGTGTAACTTTCCAGCTTTTGCTCAAAATCTTTGCTTGATTAAAAACTATTTGTTCTCTTGAAAAAGAAGAGAGCTTTGCAGTAAAACACTTAGCAAAATATACCAGCCGATTACGTTTTTCCAAAGTTGTATCTACCGGTTTTTGTAATAATACATCAGATTGTTTTTTTGCAAAAAATATTGTCAACTTTGACAAGGACACAACAATATTTATTACTGTTATCTAAATTCAGTAAACACACAATGTAATAATATTACAAAGTAAAAAAAATAAAAAAAGTTCTTTCCAGTGATTTTTAGTTAAAATTCTTTTTTCAAAAATTTGTTAAAAAATTTCTCTTTGCTTTTTTGCATTCCAGTATCTCTACTACAAAATTCTTTCAATGTGTTTTAAAACATTCGAAACTGATTTCAGCGCGCTTCTTCCAACTCTATCTAACTTTTTTATTAGTTCGTCGCTATTCTCACATAACTCCATTCTGTAAGTCAAGGTAGGCACTGTAAATGATGTATATATAAAGGAAATGGAACTTGGGTGGGTAAACCGGATTCCAGACTGAATAAGTATTTATGCAACGGCTCTAAAGTTTGAGATTTTTTTATCCACATTTGAACAACTGAGTAATGCAAAAATTTAATATTTGAAGTTCCATTTGAACCACATGTGTTTAAGTTTGTTGTGGAGATTTTTTTTAATATCAGAAATGCTCATCGTATTGCTTTGTGACTGTACATTATCTGAAATCAAGAACTTAGCCTTTAAATCAATTTTACAATTTAAACCACTGTGAATACAGTTATCCATTGATAACTTCTGACTTATTTTTTTATCCTGAAAGTTTTGATGATTTTTTACTAATAAAGTTAATTTCTAATAACTCTAATTTCCAAAGGGCCAAAGAAAATAATTCGACAAATGTTTGACTAACACCAATTCCCGTTAAGTTGAACTTTGGCTGATATGATATATTAGTTTGAGTTAAGGCGAAAGCATCCTTATTTAATGGTGAAGTATATATTATATATAATAATTTAATTTTTATTATTATACTATTGCTTCAATGAAAGAAGGTACGGATTGTATTCAAAAGAAGGTACGGATTGTATTCAAAAGAAGGTACGGATTGTATTCAAAAGAAGGTACGGATTGTATTCAAAAGTACGTACAGTCAAAATTTCACAAATCATCTAACTCTGTTAATTTACCACTTCAGCTTCCCAAGCTTATGATCAACAGCATAAATATAAAAAGAGACCATTCGATGAAAATCCTGGGAATTATTTTTCAAGAAAATCTTAGTTGGAAGAATCATATTTTGCACATCGAAAATAAAATCTCCAAGTCAATCAGCATCATGCATAAAATAAAACACCTTCTAAATAAAACTTGCTTAAAAAATATATATTATTAGTTCATTCACAGTTATATCAACTATTGCAATATCGTTTGGGCAAGCATATACTCTTCAGTACTAAAAAAGATATATGTAAAACAAAAGCAAGCGTGTCGAATTGTATGCAGATAACAGATATACCCATGCCAAACCATTAATCAAGAAAATTAGAGCTCTAAATGTTTATGAACCAAACTTTCTCCAAAATGTATTATTCATTATATATGTTTCAATCGCAAAACAATTTACTACCAAAATACTTTGAAAATCAATTTTCCACCATTGATCACAAATACCCAACAAAGTACTCTTTTCAAAACTTTAGTATTGCAAAAACTTTACTTAAAATAACTGATTTCTCTATCTTATCTCGAAGACCGCGGCTATGGAATTCGATCCTTAAAGAAGAAAAAAAAAATGAAGTCATCAAATCTCTTTAAAGCAGCTGTCAAACAGCACCTGTTTAACTTAAGTGACGTCAACAACTCTCCTACTTTTAGAGATCAAATTAATAATAACTAAAACGAACTTATCCCTTTTAGATGACCACAAACGATGATTATATTACAATACAAATAGTTTTTCTTTCCTATACCCGTCTATCAGATCGTTACGTACAAGGCTTTGTTTTTTACGTACAAGACTAATTATTTGCTTTATTTCTACTTATGAATTTTTAATGTCACGTTAAACTCACCTGAAACTTATTGCAAAGTCGCAAATGAAAGGGGCTTGATGATAAGACTGCAGTCTTCTACTTGCTCCTGTCATTATTTTAATTTTTATCTTACTTATCAATGTATACATGAATTAAAGTTAATTGTATGTAAAAAATATAGTGACGAAATAAATTATATAAAAAGAAAAAAAAAAAAAAAAATCATTTGACTTTATTTGGTAATAAAATTGCGTTTAAAAGGTAGCGTACTTCTATTTATAAACTCCTTAAAATTATAAAATAATTGTTAAACGGTTTTATTATGATTCAACTTTTATCACTTTTATTATTGTATTATCTTATGTAGGATTCAAATCTAAATACAGAGAAAAAAATAAAGAAACTATTACATTCCTTTATGTTTTATACAAAAGTGGCTTTTTTTTTTAAAAAAATGTCATTAAATTTAATTCTTATACAACAAGTTCGATTTATAGAAGGTTTGACTTCAACGGAGAAATTCAATAGTAATTGATTAGACAATTTCAAGGGATCAAATAAAACAGTTGAAGATAATAAATGTTCAAGTTAACCGGTATTCGACTTACCGGGAATTAACTACATTTTGACTAATAAAATTATCTCAAATATTTTACTTAAAAAAAAAAGAATTTAGAAAAGTTTTTTTATAAATTTTTTTTTTCTTCTGTACCTGATTTTTACTTTTGCTCCTCCATTGTTACAATAAAAAATTTTAACTATAAAGTTATTTTAATGCTGATAAAAATCTTTTAAGCAAACTTTTCAAGACGGAATATAACAAAACATAATATAACAAAATTTACACGCTTGTTGCACAAGTTTCGCCATCCCTGGTGTAAACAATGCCGCAGAAAAATTTTCTTTTTTCAATATATATACAAGAAAATTGCTTATTTTCCATCTCTAAACCTTTACTTATTTATTATTTAAATATTTACTTGCTTATTAATTATAATGCGTATAAAGAGGATCTAATTTCTTTTTAAAAATAAAAAAAATCAAGAAAACCATACAAAAAAAACGTGATTATATTTCAATTAATAATAATTTTATGTTTTTAAAAACTTTATATAACTTTTTTGTAAAAAACAAGTAAAAAAATCATGACTGTAAACTTTAATACATGTTGCTTTAGATACATTTTTTACATAAATAACAAAACTATTTTAAATATAATCACGACCATTAAATAAAAAAATCAAAAGAAATAAAAATCCTTTTTATCGTGCAAACAAAAAGTCACCAATAAAATAAATTTGGTAACGAACTTACTTTTCTACATTTTATCGTGCAAACAAAAAGTCACCAATAAAATAAATTTGGTAACGAACTTACTTTTCTACATTTTATCGTGCAAACAGAACTTAACAATAAAATTTTTTCTATTAAAGTTTGCTGAAAAGTTCGTTGTGATTCCATCCTAACAACATATCTGCAACAACATTTGATCGATCTTGCCCAAAAACAACAGGGCCACCATTCACTTGATAAGTAGGTAAGCCACAAACTCCTTCATCGAGAGCTCTATGACAGAAAATAAGTCTGAATAAAAAAAAAATAAGCATACATCGAAACATATACAAACTAAAGCATAATTTAAACATTAAAAATAAATTAAGAAAACTTAAGAAAACAGTTCAGCGGTTCAAAGGTTTTCAGCGGTTCGAAATGGCTCAGCTGTTTCAGACAGTAATTTTAAGGAATTTACACTGTTAAATAAATTTAATGTAATTTAGAATGAATTGACTTAACTGTTCAACCCGGAAAACGGTAAACCTCAGTACCATGCTGCTGCCATCTGGAAACACAGATCTATATATAAAGATATTGTACCATGCAATTTTGACTGAAGCAACCCATAATTCCGATAACAAATATACTTTTAAGCTATATAATTATAACTTAAAACACAACTTTCTAGGATCCGCATAATATTTTTTGAAACAAAAAATATTATGCGGATCCTAGAAAGTTGATTGTTGTAAACTGGAAAAGCAAAATGAAAAGTATTAACAAATTGTCCAACGGATTAAAAAACAAATTTTAATTATTATTGTTCTTACAACTTACAGAAACTTCGAAAAACAAGGTATGCGAAAAAATAAGTTGAATGAGGTATTACCAGAAATGTGATGAGGATCAAACTCAGAAATGACACAAAAAATACTAAATCATTAGTTATTAATTGATTATTCCACCAAGCTGTGTGGTTTGTAGTTAAACATGTTTCATATTTAAAAATAACAAATTACAAATTTTTTTTCACTAATTCAGGTATTGAATCGGGGTAGTCTCTCTTTTCAAACCTTTATTCTTGACGTCCGAAATTCGGGATTATAGGGAATAAGCAAATTGGGATATATAGGGATATGCGCTTCGCAGTGTACATACATCAACTGATTTATTTAGCCGAGGGTTTTGGTTTAGGCAGGTTATTTTGAACTAAATGAACCATCTTTTTCATGTTTGCGGACTTAAAGGAGACCGTCGGAATATAGGTTTAATAAGAGAGCTTACCTTGAATCGGTTTTAACACGTTGCATATGGAAGACGAGTATACTCGTCGAACGAAACTCTCCTTGCGTACAGACGAATATACTCGCTTGGCTTTAAATGCTATTAATTTTTTATTCCGAGAGTCTCTGAAATTGCTTTTAAATCTTAAATTAAACATCCCATCTGTTAAGTTTTTAAGTGAGAAAATTTCCACATTAGGCGAGTCGATATTTCACTTTATCTTTGATTTTAAATAAAATGCGCATGTTTTACGGTTTTTAGAGGCAAGATATCGTCAATATACATATTTAAGGTATATTTTGAAAAAAGAAACCTTAAATATGTGAAAATATTTGAAAATATTACAGATTTAAAGATAACATAAATATTACATATCATGTGCATCGCTCAAAACCGTTGATGCGTCATCTGTTTTTCCTATGCTTCAGTGATACAATCTAAAACATCAATACAGATATCTGGTAGGTTAGAGCAGTATCCGCATGCATTTCTTGATTATTTTCTTACTTGATTTATACACTATGTAAATTTCTTTGTAGATTTTTTTTTTTCTACCCTGCGAAATTGTCAATAAGTAATGGAAACTTTCCATTGGTCTTCTTGCAGATGGTTTTACTTGAATTAAACTTTTTATAATATTCTCTCGAAACGCAACAAGATGGCGAAACCCTTTACTATTTGAAAATTCGGTATAAAGATAGAAAAAATTATTTAATATCATTTCCAGGAAATTGACTCCTTTTTTTTTGTACCACTCTAAAGATTTCAAAGTAAATAAGTCGTTATTCAAAGTAACTAAGTCAAGTCATTTAATTAATAGTAAACTACTAGTTCGCATTCCAGCCCTTATTTGGAGATTTTTGATATATTCACCTCTTGTACGAGATCTATTGCTTTTTAAATAACAGAACTTTTACTTTTTAAATAACAGAGCTAATACTTTTTAAATAACATATCTAATATTTTTTAAATTTAACCTGAACTACTTTTTGCCTAATACATTTTAAAAGCAAAATAAGAGTCAAAATGTTGCATTAATTTCATTAACAGCAACAATACGTTGTAATAGTTTTTTTAACTGCATTATTTTTGGAAACTGACAATGTAGAAAAGACAATGTAGAAAAAAATTAAAAGACAAAGCCTATGTATAATAAATTGTTACACAGCTAGGGAGTTCAAAGGTTGATGGTCTGCGGTTCAGAAAATATGTTAACCTCTTAAGGCAAATGCACTTTCATGCAAAGATTCATAGAACTATTATTACATCAACTGAACAGTTACATTAACACTAATTAATTTGTAAAACTTTTTCTTTTTAACATTTTCACTAGAATTATTAATTCTAGTAAAAATGTTAAACTAAAAAAATGCTAAAAATTAAATTTTTTTATTCTTTAGCATAAATTATCCTACTAAAAAAACATTCTTTTGAATTTTTGTTTCTTTCTCAAAGTATTCTTTTTAAATAAAAAAAAAACATTTTATTTTTCTAGCATTGTCTTAGTTTATCTTTTTTACTAAAATTTTAACGTTAAAAAAAATTTGTTAAACTAAAAACCTAAAAATATCAAAACAATAATAATGCTGATGATGATGATAATCATGATCATGCTGCTGATGATGATGCTGATGATGATGATAATGATGATGATGATGCTGATGATGACAATTACAATGATGATGATGATGATGATGATGATGATGATGATGATGATGATGATGATGATGATAATCATGATGCTTCTGCTGATGATGACATTGACAATAATGATGACGATGACAATGATGATGATGATAATGATGATGATGATGATGATAATGATGATGATAATCGTGATGCTGCTGATGATGATAATGATGATGCTGATGATGACTATGACAATGATGATGATGATGACAATGATGATGATGATGATGATGATGATGATGATGATGATGATGATGATGATGATGATGATGATGATGATAATGATGATGATAAAAATAATGATAATGTATAGTTTAATATCTTTAAACATTAACCTTCGAACTTTTTTACCTCTGTGTATTTTTTTTAAGTTGCAACTTGACTTCTTCAGTATTTGCTTCTCTCATTAATTGATC
Organism: Hydra vulgaris; assembly: GCF_022113875.1. Taxonomy (NCBI): domain Eukaryota; kingdom Metazoa; phylum Cnidaria; class Hydrozoa; order Anthoathecata; family Hydridae; genus Hydra; species Hydra vulgaris. Next base: position 4,157,913 of record NC_061159.1, on the reverse strand, counting down.
AGAATTAAACCCATTTGAAGACAAAATCTCGCGAAGTACCTGCATAATAAATGTCTGCAAAATTACTTTTTTTAATTTTTCAATTGTTTTTAAATTTAAAGATTTTATTTTTACATTATTTCAGTTACAATTTGTTGTTAAAATTAACTAAGATTTAATGTTAAAATAAACTTTGAATCAGCAAAAATATTGAAGTAAACAATAAACTGATAAACTTCCTCACTGAGATATTATATATTTATACAATAAAGCATACATTTTTTTAAAAAAAAACTAAAGTTTCAAGCAATGAAAATATATATATTTATAACCTCATCATTACTAATGTCCTTATCATTTAACCAAACAGCATCAACTAAAAAAAATTTCAATAGATTAAATGTCAACAAATATCATTTAATTTAAAAAAGTTCACAAAGTAATTAAAATGGTTTCTAAATTTACAACTACCTGTCAGTAAAAAATGAATTATCAGTAAAAATTTAAAAATTTAATTTTGTTAGTATAAAATTTAATAATATATAAATAAATTACTATGGAGTTAAAGAGCAGTCATGACAATTCGACGATTTGCAATAAGTGTTTCTAGATTATATAAAGTAGATTTTAAAAAAATATTTAGAAGAGGTAAAAATTGTTTTTATGCTTTCCAAAAGGCCTTAAAATGCAATATATCAGCCTTTTAAGACAAAACGAACCGAAAGAAAAATAAAAGGTTTTTTAAAAAAATCAAATAACAATATCAGATCTAAAAGACAATGGCAGCAAGAACTTTTAACTTTATTTAAAGTTACTTTTTGTTAAATATTTTTAAAACTTTGTACAATTGTGTAAATTTTTAAAACTTATATTTAATTTACTTTGTAAAATTCTCTAAAATAAAGGAAAAGAACCGTTTTGACAAATTAAATTTTATATCATATCTTTAAAAGTATATTTAAATATATTTATATTTTTTTATATTCATATAATAAATAAAACTTACAGCATCAGAAACTCTGTACCAGACCACTGCCTAAAGGAGCAGTGGTCTGGTAAAGAATTCATGATGCTCTATCAATAGCACATCAGGAGCACTTCTCTCACTTTTTTGTTTTTTATATTATGTTTATCTTTAGTTGAAATTTTATTCCCTTTATGTGTACTTTTCTGATGTTAGTTCTCCTTTATGTGTACTGATCTGATGTCGATACTCCTTAATGTGTACTTCTTTTCTTTATCTAATGTTGGAAAATGCGAGATTAGTTCTTTAACTTTTTTTCGTAAATATAACATATTTTGCAGGATCTTAAAAGTTTGTACACAACAAAAACTTTTAGCAAAAAATCTTTTAGAATAAAAACTTTTAGGAAGAGAAGGTTTATTTTTTGTGGTATGTTATAAAATTGTATAAATAACAGGTTGAAAATTTTTATTGTAAAATTTTCATGGAATATTTTTATGGTTGCAGTGTCAGTTCTGCCTCAGTTGAGTAAAAGCAAGAATGGAAATCGTCAATCTTTTAAATGACTATAATATTGGAACCGGTATGTGGAATAGTGTTATTTTCATAAAACACTCTGCAAATTCAATAACGTCTCAAATCAAAAAGTCCAGACTCCAAAGTTTACAAATCAAAGATGTGTTCATATAAGAAGTGGCAGTGTAAAGGACATATATCTTAAAGCACTTGAATTTTTTTAAAGATAAATTTTGATGTAAAGTAATGATAATTTCAACCTTTATAACTTATATCTAAAAGCTTTTATTAAAAATGGGTTGTATCATATCAGTAAAGTATTTTGAAATTTTAATCAAAGCTGTTCATATATTGTTTATAATAACTTCCATCAGTTTTTTATAGTTTGTGGGCTTTTATGACATTATAAAAGTGAGATGGTATAGCATCACTCAGGTAAGAATTTTTTATCATTTAATAACTTGCATTATTTAATTTCCTAAGTGTATTTTGAAATTTACAAATTACTTGTGGAGTCGGATTCTAGTTTAGTTAATTTGTTTTGGTTTCTAAATATTCATGCAAATATCTTGACTTTGACTATCTTACTTCAGTAAAAAAAAACTTTTCTATTTTACTTCAGTAAAAAAAAAAACTTTTCTATTTTACTTCAGTAAAAAAAAAAACTTCTCTATTTTACTTCAGTAAAAAAAAAACTTTTCTATTTTACTTCAGTAAAAAAAAAAAAAAATTCTGTTTTACTTCAGTAAAAAAAAAACTTTTCTATTTTACTTCAGTAAAAAAAAAAAACTTTTCTATCTTAACTTCAGTGAAAAAAAAAACTTTTCTATTTTATTTCAGTTAAAAAAAAAACTTTTCTATTTTACTTCAGTAAAAAAAAAAACTTTTTTATTTTGCTTCAGTAAAAAAAAAACTTTTCTATTTTACTTCAGTAAAAAAAAAAACTTTTCTATCTTACTTCAGTAAAAAAAAAAACTTTGCTTATTTTTGATAATTTAATAATTACAATCAAGTGTAATGGCATCATTTTTGGTTTTGTCCCAATTGGTTATTTTATATATTTGCAAGCAAATTGCCACAATACTAAAATAATGGTTAATTTAATATCCAAAACTTAATTAAATATCCAAAACCCAACTGGGACATTAATGTAGATTTTAAAATAATTGATTCTTTCTTAATCAGAAAAAAGATTTTGGAAAATTTCCATGTTAAATTTGCATATTGAGAAGAGTTAACACAGAAATTGGAAACAACAAAGTATAAGTCAATGCAAATTTTTAGAATGTCAAAAACCTTTTTAATCTTTATGCATAAAGTTTTATTTTATGAACAACCATCTTGACCAGTGTCTTGATCATCAGTAACCATCAGTAACCATCAGTGTCTTGATCATCAGTAACCATCAGTAACTATCAGTGTCCTGAAATACTAGGATATATAAGTAGAGAATTGTTGAAGCATCAATCAAGATGACTCGAAAAAATTTTACCAACAAATGAGATACAAGTAAAAATTATTTTACAGCTAAGTACAATTTTTTCTGCAATTTTTTTCAAAACATAAGTTTTCCTTATTTTTTTATAAACCTTTATAAAATTTAAGGCTTTGATAAAATTATACTTAACATAAATATGTATATTATAAACATTATAATATAAAAACATAATATAAATATTTACATTAAATATCATTTCATCAAAGCCTCTATTTTATATAATAAACATATTATAATATGTATATACTTTTATATATGTAAATATGTGTACAACATTAATAAATATCATATATTATATTTGTAATAAATATCAAATATATATAATAGGATATTTATTATAACGCCTTTTATATATATACATATGGTATTTACTATTATATCTTATATATATATAATATATTATATTTACATCATATGTATAATATATGATATTTATTATAAAATCTTATAAAATACATATTTATTTTTTTTTATCATTTATCTATTTTTATTCTACTTTTAAAAAAAAGAAAAAAAAAAAAAATTCAAACTTGCGCTAGCATATTTATCATTTTCATTCTTTTTCATCTTACACTTTTTTTTAAAGCTTTTTTAAACACCCATTAAACACTCATTGTATAGTAATCCAACCCTCAGAATCAGAAAAATTAAGGTCGGCATCAGGTTGGCAAAAAAAATTTGATACAAAGGTCTAACCATAAAAAATTGAAACGAGATCAGCAAACACTTTTAGGTCGGCAGTTAGGTCGGCCCTAATCCCAAGGGTTGGTATTTTTAAAACAAATAAGAGAATCTCGTTTTTTTTTATTAAGTAAATAGTATAAAAACTTATTCTTTCTTTTATTAAGTTTAAAACTTGTTCTTTCTTATTCATAGTGAGTTTTCTTTAGGTTATAAAGTAGAAAATAGATGTTACAGCAGTACTGATAAAGAACTTCTGACAATGAAAGAATTTCAGAGAGACTAGAAATGTCAGACTGCCCTACTTATTTCGAGTCAATATACTATAATGGTTGTAATGCACTATTTTTATAAGCAAAAGGTATGGGTTCAAACCAACCAACATCCCTAAAAAAACTATAATTTTACTGTGTATTATAGTAGCACCCTGGGTGCATCATAGTAGCACCCTGGATGCATCATAGTAGCACCCAGGATCTTGTGAAAGTGGAAATAGAAAAACAAAAATAAACAAAAAACTATATTTATTACTTAAAAGTTTTATTGATCAACAACCAATCATCGCTTACAAGTTAAAAAGCAATTCAAATTAATTCAGATAACATTTCAAACAACAACTTACAAATGGCATTGATTAAATCAGGTTTGTTGTGTGCAATAGCTAATCTACATGCAGTTAATGTTTTCAACGGAAAATGAGATGAAAATCGGAAACCTTTGATTTCATGATAGTTTAACCAATCATTAAAATCTTTTGGAAAATAATTTCTTTTACTCTCTGATACTAGCATGGGAAGCTAAAAAAGAAGTTAAGAAGTATTAAAAATAACTTTTAAAAAATATTCTGTGTTTTAATAATTAAAATTCAAATTTTTAATTTACGCTGTGTTATACATCGAAAATATTTCATCAGCATACAAAGCATGTGTGTTAAGGAAAATAAAAACATGCAAACTAAGAAAAAGAAAGTTATTTTAAATAAACAATCAATTGTAAAACTAGATTATATCTCAGCTTTTTTTATTATTTACATTAAGCTGCTTTACTGTAAATATTTTGTCATGGTATATACAAACATGTACAATAAAACACAATACATACCATAGGTGTTCCGATGCTGTTAAAGATAACACCAATAAGCACTGGTACATACTCAATATCTACTTGAACAGGAGCAACAGATGATATGAGTGAATTCAACTAAAGAAATAATAAACAAGAACTTTCTATATTATACATTTATATTAAAATTAATATATTAAATATTTTATTTATATTATATTAATTATAAATTAAACTAATTAAAACCACATACAAAATGTTTATAATTTCTAATAATACAACTTCTATGTGTGTGTGTATATATATATATATATATATATATATATATATATATATATATATATATATATATATATATATATATATATATATATATATATATATATATATATATATATATATATATATATATATAAGGGTGGAGTGAAAACGTGAAAAAAAAAATTTTTTTGATTTGCTTGACTTTGGATAGTTTGATTTGCTTGACTTTGGATAGGATAGATAGTAATCCATTACTCCGTAAAAAAAAAATTTGAAAACCGCTGCAATGGTTCGTATGTCAGCTACATGCTAACGAATTACCGTTAAGGCATTTGTTCAAACATCTAGATAGACCTACCAATGGTCCAAAAGGATTTTCTGGTCCAATCGGCAAATCATTGGTGGCATGTGAGAAGCTTCCCGTTGTCAAATACACACCCATAAACTGTGTTCTACCGACAGGTTTAAATTCTGACGATTTAAGTACAGATCAAAAATATCTGTTTGACTTGTGCACCGCTGTCAGTGTTGGCATTTGTCCTGTAGGCCTTTCACTTCGCAATCCTGGTGTTATCAATCATTCAAGATGGTTAACAACGGCTAATCGAATCTTGTGGCTATATACAGGTTGTACGCCTGTATATAGCCACAAGATGCCCATCGGATGAATTGAAGACAATGGTTACCTTCATCGTAACAGTTTATGCACCAGCATGGTTTGAAATAAAAAATACTTCTTCATGTAAAGATGGCGCTCGACATGTCCATAATACAATACTGAAATACGAGCTGAAGAAAGTTGTTGATCCAGTAATTCAACGCAACGCATTTTTTACTTATTCAGAAAACCTGTTGCTTGCGATGCTTACCGACGAAAATTCAGAAATACGCGAGTTGGCTCTAAGACGTATAATGAAATCCAGGAAGCAGAAGTGCACGAGTTCAGTTAGATCTTTCTGTGTGCCAGTAATCAATTTTGAAGCTACCAGTTACATAGACATGATCGATTGGCAAAAAACTCCAATCACAGAGCCTCCAATCGTAATGGACATTGATGACGATACTTTTTTAACCATGATCCGGGAAGAAGATACACCAAGACTGGATTTCGTCCGCTATCCTTGTCACACTCAGTTGGTAGAGAGGCATATTAAGCTAGTTACAGAAGCTTCCCAAGCGGTTTGCGGTCCAGAAAAACGCGACGGATTCATAAGAGCACGTTTGGAATTGAGATCAAAAATGCCGAAACTGGACACTAAAGCACAACATCATTTGTAGCTATAAAAACATGTTTGACTAGAGTTTTCATGTGTTTTTCTTTTCAAATATTTAGTTCTATATACTTGTAACTTTCGTATAGACTGTTAAAAATGTATGCTGCTACACAAATATGTTGTCATATATAAACTTGAAATTTCAAAAAATATTGTTTTTTATTTGAAATATGCCTATAATTCAGGTCAATTGTGGAACCTCAAGATATGCTTTAAATCGTTTGACTGTTTGCCACATTACTAATTGCATATGTCAGCAAATTTTTATAGCTATCCAACCAAGATATTCAACAAAAAAAATTTTCACTCCACCCTAATATATATATATATACATATATATATATATATATATATATATATATATATATATATATATATATATATATATATATATATATATATATATATATATATATATATATATATATATATATATATATATATATATATATATATATATATGTATATACAGTATCGGACAAAACAAGTGCAACCAAATAATGCTAATTTAGTTTCTTTATATAAAAGTGCTGCATTTTTCCAATTTAGAGAAATAACTATGTAACTGTTTAGAGACAATGTTCTTCAAATTTGATTCATCACAATGTTCATTATTTGTACACGAAAATTAATAAATTAAAAGTATTAAAAAAAGTTGATTTCCTTCTGGACAAAACAAGTTTCCTTCTGGATAAAAAAAGTTGATAACATTCATTAAAAAGAGATTAAGACGAGAAAAAGTTTTTTGTATTCCCAAAAAATTGTTTTCATTAAGAAAACAATACTTTGGGAATATTTTATGACACCCCGCATATTAAAATTTGTTCATGAGGGTCAATATGGGATGGGCTAATATATATGCATGCAAAAGTTAATAAAACTTTTATATATGATTTTTTTTTCTTTGTAATTTATTTTGTCACTATATATTTTACATACAATTAACTTTAATACATTTATAAATACAAGTATAGTTATATATATATATACATTTATAATGTATACATGATAAAAATAATGACAAGAGCAAGTAGAAGACTGCAGTCTCATCATCAAGCCCCTTTCATTTGCAACTTTTTAATAAGTTTTTTGTGAGATTAATGTGACATTAAAAATTCATAAGTAGAAATAATGCAAAAACTAAAAATTAAAAAACAAGCCTTGTACATAACAATCTGATAGATGAGTATAGAAAAGATAAACTATTTGTATTATGATACAATCATCGTAGTTTCTAAAAGGGATAAATTTATTTTTGTTAGTTATTATTACCTTGATATATATATATATATATATATATATATATATATATATATATATATATATATATATATATATATATATATATATATATATATCTTAAAAAAAATAATTGGCATTGTGAAGGAAGTCTAAGATAAAAAGTAAGTTTAAACTTGTTAAAATTGCATTTTTTAAATGCATTTCTTACAAGATCTTTGAAAATAAAATATTTGAAATATGTGCTTATAGCACATATTTCAAATATTTTATTAAATTAAGATAAAATTATCGTAATATATCTTTGTGAATGAAAATTTCATCTTTTCGTATTTAGGGAGAAATTAAGTTTTAATAATGATAAAATTTAAATGATAAAAAAATTTTTTCGGTCATTTTCAATCATAAATTAACATTTAAATACATATTATTTCAGTACTTATTTAGTAATGAAAAAATAGTCAAAAAACTGTATTTTGACCAAATTTTATGTGTTTCTAAATCACTGTGCATTGTGGGTATAAGTTTAAGAAAAAACTTGCAAATCAGATCATTTTACAAAAAATAAAATAAAAACACAAGTAAAAAAATCACATTTTCTTAATAAAACCAATTTTTTTTGAATTTTTTTGAAATTTAAGCATTTACAGGTAGATAAATATATATAAAATAGTTGCTACTACCTGGTCAAAATTCATTAAATTTCTGGTTGTCATTTTTAAATTTAACTTACTATGACCCTTCTCCCTTTAGTAGATTTCTGTTTGCTAAAAATTACATCACAATTCAATTATCAGCCAAATCCGATACTATAAACAACTTAATTAAAAGATTTTTAAAACCTTTATTAAATCTTTTAATTAGGCTGATAGTCTCCTAAGATTTTTGTATTACATTAATTGTATAACATTATATGGGCCATAACTTATTTTTTAAAAGAATTTTTGCTGTTATAACTGATTCGAGAAAACTTTTATGTTAATCATTCTCTAAATTTGAGATAAAACATCATAACTTTTCATACAATTCACTAAAAGCATTTTACAATGATAATAAGATCATATTATTATTTTACAATGACAACAAAATCAATTTTTTCAAACATTGTTATTATGTTATAATTCAAATAATTAACATTTTTGATAATTATTAAGTACTTTTACCAATATTTTTATTGCTATAACTTATACAATAACAAGCTGATTTTTAATTATTTAAAAGGGAGAAATAAATCCATTAATATCAGTCCTCACAGATAGAACTTCACATACATGAACTTTTTTTGTTAAGAATTTATTGTAGATTATGATATTTATTCTATGTTTACGTTGCTGAATTTCTTACAGAGTTCTAACGAAAAAAGTAATAGAATAGTTATTATAGTTACGACATGTTAATACAACTTTGTTTAGTTTTATTTTTAACTCTGTTCTTTTTAAATTCTATTTACAACTTTTATAAAAAAATTTTAACTTTTATAAAAAATTTTTAAGTTTTTATAAAAAAGCTTTAAAAAAATGTCTAGGGCATAATTATATACAAAAATAGCTTATGACTAGCAGTAAGAAATTACATCAATTAACTTAACAACATATAATGCATTCCTTAGTTACTGATGTAATGTTTGCAAATTTCATACCCAATTTAAATACTTTCCATTTATATTAGATCCTTGTAATAAAATTCAAAATGTATTTTTATATATGGTAATATTGGTGTATATATAAAATTTCCAGACTATTTGTATTTATCTTCAAGTAAAAAAATATTTGTTCGTCACTGATGTAACGCTGCAATCTGCTATTTTTCTAATATTAACATTTGACTTCAAGTTTCTTTAAAAGTTATAAAAAAAAAATTAAAAAAAATTACTTTGAATTAAAGACTCTAAATCTATATTGGTTTTCTATAAGAATTATTTTTATTACTTGATATTATCATTTACACTTTAGTTTATTGTTTTTTGATATTTCTGTTTAAAACCTTTATTTATATTTTATTTTATATATTTATTTTATTATCTTATATATATTTTATTTTATTTTAAATTTGTTATATTATTAGGTATTGTATTCACTACTCTCACTATCCATATTATTTCTTCAAAAATATTAGTGCTTTACAAATTCGAGTGAGGTAAAGGTTTTGGCTATTTTGTAGCGAAGTCCCTTTACCGCAGTATGGAGTAGACGTAAATTGCGGGGTAAAGCATAAATAGCGATGATGTTTATCTGACGGGGTAAACTAGGTATTGGTGCTAAGCCTCTTCGAAACGCCGGTAATAATAAACACGATTCTGAGGAGAAGTTTATTACCACCACCACTACATAAATTATGATTACACAAAAGCAATGTTTTTTCATTATCTTATGCCTCCTATGAATTTATATTTATTCATTTTAAATACTGATATATCTATACATATGTATTTTTATTTTAAGTTTGTTAAACATTTGTATTTAATATAGATTAACGGTTACTTATTATTATTTTTTACTACAAGCTTTACTATAGTATCTTTGTACATATAAGCATGTTGTACATATAAGCTAAATAGATCAATTAATTTCCTTTGCAGAAGATATTTATAAGCATGTTGTACATATAAGCTATATAGATCAATTAATTTCCTTTGCAGAAGATATTTATAAGCATGTTGTACATATAAGCTATATAGATCAATTAATTTCCTTTGCAGAAGATATTTATAAGCATGTTGTACATATAAGCTATATAGATCAATTAATTTCCTTTGCAGAAGATATTATTCTACGTCAGTAACATCAGTATTTCATAAAATACTGATGTTACTGACGTAACTCAGAGTATCATAGTTGTTTAAGAACATTTAGTAATTTGTAATTAAATAAATGTCAAGATTTATTTTAATTTTTAATAGCATTTATAATTGATAAAATTGGTATATTAAAGATATTATATAATTCCAGTAAACCTTGGGGCGTGGCCTGTGGGCGCATAAATAAAAAGGCGCTTAAACGTCAAAGATTTTACTTATTTTAATTTGAAATAAAAATTCTAATAACAAAAAACAACTATTCGGTTGCTTTAACTTTAATTTTGAAATTTGGTAAACATTTGTGTGACTCATAAATACTTGGAGAGTAAGGCCATAAAACGCTGTCACATTGACCAGAAATAATTACACCAAACAACCCAAAAATGAAAAAATCCAATTTTGTTTTCTTATCCTCTTTTCACTCTAATCACAGTTTCATAATATAAACTTTAGCTAGTTAATAAGAAAATATATATTTTAAATCAAACTAGGTGCGATTTTTTTGCCAATAATTTTCTCAATAACGTTCTTTTTTTGGTAATGGTTAGAACTTCAAAGTAATGTTTGTTTTTTTTAATTCCTGGTAATGATTTTGATGAATAAATTAATTTTGACAATCCAATCTCTTCATTGCGTTTTTTAATTTCATCAACATCAACCAAAATAACCTTGACATCCATTTTTTCTGCTGTCTTTGCAAATTGGGATGCTGTTGTTACTTTAATATTTTGAGCCAAACTTCTGGATTTTACAAATCTTTTAACAAATCCTCCAATTCTGTCAAAAACGAATTTGCTGTGCATGGGTACAAAAAGAGCCCATTTAATTTTCATCTTGTGTCGTATTTGTAACATTTTTAAAGACTCCATTATAAACTTATTTTGGAACTGAGATGTTGCGTTATAACTCCAAGATGTTACTTGTTTGGACTGTTTTTGGCAGCTGTTCTATAATGACATCAATAAACAGAATCTTGGTTTCTTTTGAATGTTTTTGATGGTCCAATGCAATTGCAAATGACTACAAATGACACCAATGATATACAACTGAGATGAAAATTGGAGTCTGGCCGTAATGAGCACTTTGTGGTTCATTTTGAGTGATGCATTTAAGTTTTCTGCAAAATCAACTCCTACAACAGCTTGGTTAGAATTTTGTTGTTCACCTATATCAATCATATAATGATATAGTTTAGCTTGATTAATTTTTACATATGATCCAAAAAATCAGGAACTAGTTCGTATAATTCATATAATAATTCACTTATTGGCCTAGAATTAGAGACTTTCTTGATATTGCAATAAATGTTAGGACGATTCTTTTTTAATTCAGTTTTAACCCATTTTTGCAAAGTTACTTGATTATTCAAACTCCTAATTTCATACTCCAATACTTGAATGTTAAGTGCATCCATACAATATTTACAATGGTTCATAAAACACTCAATATAATAAGCTTAATAAGCGGATTCTCACTTGTGAAGTTTAAGTGCATGTCATTGTCTGTCAACAAATAATCAAATATGGGATGTAATTTTTTTAAAGTTATTAATTTAAAATGCATATTTTCATGAATAGCGCAAACACAAACGTTATGTGGTACTTTGGTGATTGACAAAACATTACATGGTCCTTAGTAAAAAAAGTTTGGTAACCCAATAATAATACTTGGATTCTGTTTTTTAAACATCACATAAACCTCCTTTATAGGGTAGATCAAATGTTTAACACTAATTTTATCGTATCATCTGATCACATTTAAAGGTTTATTGTATTATCTTATCACTTTTACAGTTGCTGCTATTTAATTTAAATGAATGATTTTTAGATAATTTTGTTTTCAAAATGGAAGTATTTTTTTCTGAAGATCCAACTTAGGCATTTTTCATTTTTTCATTAACTTACCTTTGACTTGAGGACAAGAAAAAGGGCTTGTCTTATTTGTTGATAGCGCAGCAGTTCTCTTCTTCTCTCTATACTTCTTTTGCTTTTTACTATTTTTTGTATTTCTTATTTTCCTTTGCTCATTATTGAGTGAAATTTTTAATCTTTGTCTTTAAGTTTTTAAATAACCTGCATTAAGAGTTTTGTTTTGCTCTGGATTATGTTTTCTCAATTTTGCAAACTTTTTTTTTCTTTTGGTGTCTTACTATATGATAAAAATAAAATTACTTTTTTTATACTATTTATATATAACTTGAGCGGCTTGATTATAAAACAATTAAAAATAAAACTCACGACATGGTTTTTTTTTCAAAAGTAAATCTAATGCTTGCAAGTACAAGTTTCAAATTATAAAAAAAAAAAAAGTTCTGTGGTAATGTAACTCATTGTTATTTAAAGTTCTGTGGTAATGTAATTCATTGGTATTTAAAGTTGCGCAACGTCACATAACATTATTTTAATCACATTTTCAAAGTAGTTGCTGATGTAACACAACTCTATGTATAAAATTTGGAATCAATTTTTCTTTGATAGAAAAAGCAATAATAAAGTTTTGTTTTAAATAATCAAGAATCACATTTTTTTTTTTTTTAATTTAAAATTTAAAATTTTTGCTGTAAGAATCGAGTTTTTATATATTTTTTCTTACTGACATAACGCATATAATTTCACTATTCTCGTCAAATATTTTTATAAATTATTTACTTTCGGTTTAAAATCTATTTTGTTATGAAACAGTGTATTTAACTTCTCCCTTTACGTATCAAAAAACATTTGAAAAATTGCAATCACATATACTTAAAGTATAACATTATTAAATGTATTTTATTGATTTTAGATGTCTCATAGCTATATTTTGAATTTAAATTTATATAAATTTTAGAACACATAAAGTATATATTATAATAATCCATAGGCATAAACAGTTAAAGAAAGATTTTTTAAATCACAAATTTTTCAAAGTTTCTATGCAATGCACCATATGACAAAAATAAGCATAACAATAACATTTTATAACGATCAGCCATTATCACAATACAGTACATGGTAGATCTGTTCCACATATACCATTTATATACTTATTTTTATTTCAATAAGTTTTAGAAGTCAGAAAATTTTAAAAATTTTTAGAAGTGGTAGAAAACAAGTAGTAAGTGCACGAGATCGATATTTGACCGGGGCTGAGTTTTATAAAATAAAGCTGGGGCCGGGATTGTGACCGGAGCTGCATAAACATTTATACATCCTAAAGTATATTTTTTTATTCAAAATGCATGTTATATTTTGTATATATATGCATATATAAACATCATTATGATCAACATGATCATCATAATTATCATCATCATCATCATGACCACCATCTGATCATCTTCTCTTTCAGTAAATACTACACCCTATAAATACTAAAGTTTATATAAAAATGAAATAATATTTACAAACATTTAATCTCTAATTCATGGGGTTGATCTTTTTACTTTGCCCCAGAATAAAGCAGAGTCATTTATAGCAAATAAATCTTACTCTAGTTTGGCTCTTGAATATAATGGCTTCTTGCCATAACTCTACTCTTACTGCCAGTTAAACAGATTAACTGATTATTAAATGATTTTTAATGATTGTTAATTTATCCAAACCACTCTGGCTTCCAATGCTCAATTTAATTCTCAATTATACACTTTATTAGTTTGTGTTTCAGACAAGATTTCCATCATAGTCTTCTCTAAAAAAAAGTGTTCTCTAGAACTCTCTTCAATTTTTGCTAAATTTTTAAAAAGTGCTAAGTGGTTCCAATTTTTTAAAACTCTAGAAAACACTTTGACCTTTCTAACTATCCAATGATTACTCTTCACTCTGTTATTAGTTTCTTTATATAAAGGTTTTTGAGATTATTAAATAATTTCTTTCTAACTACAGTATTAAAGTTAAAATTTCTTTCTAACTACAGTATTAAAGTTAATTTTGAAGTCCTACACTCTTCTTTATTTCAATTAACTTTAAAGGTACCACAAGTTTCTATTTTTGCTTTTGTATAGTTTCTCATCTAAAATATGAATCTTCATGAAAATTTTACATCTAAAGTGGCTCTATTTGCTGACCACTCAACTTTATACTCTTGTCTTGACAAAAAATATTTACTTTTTGATTGCTTAGAACAAGCAGCCGTTTTTTATTCTGATCTCTCTTCTGTAACAGCCTAAGGCTTAGGGTGGCTTTTGGATTTATATTCTGGACTTAAAATCCACAATTTTTGTTAGACAACAAAACCCCTTTATTTATTGCAAAAAAATATTGCAATAATGTTGGCATTCCTATATTGATAAATAACAACCCTCTTACTCTCAGAAAAAAGCACATTGTAAATGTAATTAGATCTGTTTTATTTGCCAAGCTTGAGCAATTCTCCCATTGTTTTAAGGTTGAATCTCTTTCTTTTTTCTACAAATACCATCATGTCAATGATCATGTCAATGTCATCATGGTCAATGCTCAAACGAGCTATCATTTCTTTAACAATAAACCAAAACTCATTCTTGTTTGGCTTTTTATTCACAAGTTGCATCCTTTTACTGTATCCTTCATGCTAAAAAACTTTTATTAATCCAGTTTTTTTCCTTGCACATCAAAAAAACTTTTTAACTCTTAGCCATCTTCATGTTTTTCTTTTATATACAACCTACAACTTTTTGAGTCTTTAGTTAACCAATTCCTAGTATTTTTACTTATTCTTTATTTTAAAGTAGCTCATAACTTAATATTGGTTGCTTGTAATCTTGTTGGAAGTAAATTAGAGTTTGAAAATATATAAATTTATGCCAGTGTTTAATAAATAGTAAATGTAACCATAATATTATAATATATAAAGTATTATAAATTTTTTTCTAGCCCCGGCTATCAACCCATGCTAGATTTTTTAGTTTTGTTCGGTTTGTAAAAAGTTGGAGCCAGGGCCCCGGTCGCTTACTAAAAATAAGAATCTTAAATATCTTGGCTTTGAGTTAACAATTATTGTATCTCATATACTAATCAATACTTTTTATTGTTAATGTTCAATACTTCTTAGAGTCAATGTTCAATAACTTCTTAGTGTTAATGTTCAATACTTCTTAGTGTTAATGTGCAATACTTCTTAAAGTTAATGTTCAATACTTTTTAGAGTTAATGTTCAATACTTCTCAAAGTTAATGTTCAATACTTCTTAGAGTTAATGTTCAATACTTCTTAAAGTTAATGTTCAATACTTCTTAGAGTTAATGTTCAATACTTCTTAGTGTTAATGTTCAATGCTTCTTAAAGTTAATGTTCAATACTTCTTAGAGTTAATGTTCAATAACTTCTTATTGTAAAATTGTAAACCTCTAATAAAAAATGGGGAAGCGCTTAATAAGTTTTTTTTTATTTAGTTTCTATAAATTTACAATTAATTTATTTCTTAAAATCTGGAGCTTATTAGGAACTTCTCATTTAAAAATTTTAAACAAAATAAAAGTTTGAGTAAAAAAAAAGGTGTTTTCTTTAAGTTAAAAATCTAAAATTATTTTATAAATAGCAAGCAGACTTAATTACATAAAAATATTGATAATATAAGTATTAATATAATTAAATCTATTATAGCTGACAAATTTCTTTAAGTATTTTTATGTTTATTGAAAATTTAGGCCTTTTCAAAAATCTGTACCTTTCATTAAGCCCCATTCATGTGTTTTATTGGGCAGGTGAAAAGAGTAATTTAAGTTATAGATATAGATACAATCTTAATAGAACTATAAAAATTTTTTGTTATGTATTTAAAAAAAAGATTTAATGAGCAAGCAGAAGATGAGGTTTGTGCATCGCAGGGGTTCAATCCTTGCGATGCACCAAGACAAGGGTTTAAAAAATCTGAACCCTTGCAATGCAGTCAGCAGCAGTAGTAGTGACCAATTAGGCTACTAAGTTCTATATTTAGGTTTTTTAATTTATTAAGCAAAACATATTATATAAATATATCTAAGAATTATTTATTTTCATAAACTTAAAAATTAACTTAATAAATTAGACAAAGAAGTGCTATAAATCAAAATTAAGGACATATTGTTGAAATTTGAAGTAAAAATTAAACTAAATAACTTAAAACTTTTTCCATTTGCATAAGTTAGATATAGTTACATTTGCTTTTAAAAAGTGCTGAAAGACATTTTCACACCATTTTCTTGGCTTTAATATAGCATGAAACTCAAACAAATATAAAAAAAAGATAATTAAAAAATGTCACTGTTCAAAACACGCATGAATGAGCATTATTATTAAGTTCCTTATATATAATAAGATAATTTTTATTCATTGTAAAGCTTTAGGTGACAACATTCTTACTTTCTGTAACTTAAAATTCTACTTCACTTTTGAAACAAAGGAAGAAGCAGATTGGTGCGTTTGTTTTGTAACAATGTCAGGAATTAACATGGAGCTTATAGGAACTTACAGAAACATAACATTAATTATCAAAATATTGTATTTGTTATTTACTGTAACTAAGAAACAACATTTGCACAAAAACATTTTATTTGTTATTTAATGAACTAAGAAGGAACTTTTGCACACAAAATATTGGAATATTTGTTATTTACTGTAACTATTAATAAAAAAAAACTTTTATTTTTATCTAATAGAATCAGAACAAATAAAAAAAGTAAAAATAGATAAGTAATATCTAAGTAAATCTAGACATGCACTTATAGAATGAAAGACTCTATGTGCATAATTAGATAACAATGTAATGTTACATTAACTTCTGCACTAAACACTTTAACTGTCAAGTTTTCTATAGAAAAAGTCAGCAGAGCTTGTTTATAAATAGTAAAAGTAGTGGTTGCTTTTAAATTTTGTTATAAAAATAACTTTAAATATGGCTACATTCAAAAAATTAATGAATGCAAAATTTGTGAAGATTTAGAAGTTTAAGCCATAATTTCTCTTTGAATTTGTCACATTCATTAAAAGAAAAGAAAACCTGTGTAGTTAATTTTATTAGGCAAAGTAACTTATTTTGAAACTCTCTTAGTTCTACAATTTAAAAATTGTAGAAATTTTATTACTAACATATTTGAAGAAGTTTTCTTTAATTAACAAACAAAACTTTTTATGCTATTATTTATTGATTTATATTTATGATCTGTTACATTTAGTTATTTAACTGTTATTTAACTGCTTCAGTCATGATGATTTGTAAAAAACTAAAAATTAAAAAATATTTTTTTATTATGATCCTTGAGAAGGTGAATAAGTCCATATTTTTTTATCACAAAGCAGGGGCTCTAAAAATACACCACTATCACATTGTGGTACCACAGATGATGCGAATGATATAAAAATGAAAAGTCTAATTTCAAGCACATTTTAAAAGTTTTTGTTTCTTTTAACTTTTGTTTTAAAATGCTCTTAACTGCTAATGAATAATAGTATGATTATGGATTCTTATGGCAGAAATCTGCTAATGAGTAATAGTATGATTATGGATTTTTATGGCAGAAATCTGCTAATGAATAATAGTATGATTACGGATTCTTATGGCAGAAGTCAACTCGTTTCTCCGCGCAGCGGCCTTGTTCGTCAAGGTTCGTATTTCGGAGTTATAGAGTTGAGAAAGGGTTATAGCCACAAAATAAGTAGCCTCCTCGTTTGTAGTGGCCTTCTCGGCCTTGAGGAGGTGAAGTAAAATAAAAAAATAATAATAATAAAAAGTAAGATTGTTAAATTTAAGAAAAGGAAATAATTGAATTGAATACTTTAGTCTATTTTTAGGATAAACAAATTTATGTTTGTAAATCTATAAAAAAAACTTCCAAAATATAAATATAAAAAAATTAAACAAATAAAGCAAGTCTTGAAAATTAATTAAAAACTTCTGATTTTGTTAAAAAAGATATTAAAAAATTATTTGATATTATTTAAAAGTGATACACAAAAAAATGTGTTAAATATAACACATAAATTAAACAAATAACCTGTTTGAAACCAAGGAATGTCCAAGGACTTCCAAAATCAAGATAAAATGTAAGTTTGGCTTTTTTCGTAACATCACAAACTGGTTTGTGTAAAACTCTATGAGGTTCAGATTTCAAACCGAACTCTCTTTCAACAAGAAAAAGCCTATCACCTCCAAAAAATAGTCGGTTGTTGACCCACATACTTAAAATAATAATTTTATCTCATTAAATTTTCACTAGGATTAACTAAAAATTATCAAACATACCAGACATTAATTTATTTTAAAATATTAAAAAAACTAATCATAAAACAACGAGATATAAAAATAAAAGTTATCAAGAAAGGTTTGACCAAGGATCGGAAGTTAAACCAAGAATGAGAAGTTCTAGGTGTTACAAATAAATCTTTAGTTTTACCTGGATTTTAAAAACGTTTTGAACTTTTTAAATAGAGAAAAAAGATTTAAGGAGCTCTAGAATCAAAGTTTAGAGCCGCTTATTAGAATATTACATGAGTTGAAAATAAAAAATTATTTTTTCCCCTGCACATTTTTAAAAATAAAGTTCACAATATTTTTATTCTTAAAGTCCAAGTAGAAATAAAAAATATTTTAAAAGTCTTTCATTTTCTTTACATTTCATCCATGTATTTAATTCTATAATATTACAACTCTCTATAACTTGAATTTCAAGGGACAAAGAAAATTGAATGATTTTGTGAATCATCAAGTTAACATGCGATTTTTATGAGAAATCAGGTTTAATGGGAATGAGATTTTATGAGACCTGGTTCAATGGAAATTATCAAAGATTCGAGTTATAAGGAGTTAATTGTATTAGGTTTTTTTAACTATTTAAAATATTGTATCTAATAAAAAAATTGTCATATGTACATTATTTAAAAACACTAGTTTGTAAACTACCTTGGTACACCAAAAACACCGCGACTAATGGCTTCCTCTGTGTTATCTAATAACTTCTGTCGAGCAGGATGGGTTTTATCATCAAAGTCAGTAACTTTGATTGGAAGATTAAATGAATCAGCAATATTTTGTAAGATATTCAAATCACTTACATCTGAAAAATATTTTTAAAGATGTTAATATCATTTATATCTAAAAAAATTTTGTAAGATATTACTTTTATATTAAAATTTTTTTGTAAGATGTTTCATTATCACTTTTTCATATTCCTTACATCTGAAAAAAAAATTTTAAGGTGTTCATATTACTTACATATTAAAATTTTTTTGTGAGATATTTCATTATCACTGTTTCATACCATTTACATGTGAAAAACATTTTTTAAGATGTTCATATCATTTACATATTTGTAATTGTTTCAAATTTGTAATTGTTTGGCTTGTACATAATGCACATACATGATGCATTATGTATGGGCCAAACATTAATCAGTAAAATTACCTTTTTTATGCTGCCAATACATAATGCACATACATGATGCATTATGTATGGGCCAAACATTAACAAGTAAATTTACCTTTTTTATGCTGCCAAATTGCATCAAATAACTTATGTGAAAGTCTTGATCTCAGATCCATAGACTCATCAGGTGTGAAAGCAATCAACCGCAATGCATTTAATGTTTTAACATCTGGTACTTGATTTGTACTTATTGGAACACTGTGACGAGAAAATTGCATAGCCAAATCTAAAACAAGCTAAAATTAGACAATTCTTTCATCAGCGTTTCTGAAACAGAAAAGATAAATTTACAGAACAGATGACAAGCTTACCTCTTCTCATTACTTTTAATTTTTGGCTTGAATATGTTTTGATCAATTTATTTTCAGGTATGTCAATGTTATCAGGTTTTGTATGTTTGTAGATAGCTCCTATAAATTTATGGTTTTCAACATATGTAAAATTAATTAGAAAATTAAATATTTACTAAACATTTACTTTATATAATTTTATAAAGAATCAAAACTATTACCAAGTAAAACAGGTTTCCATACTAAAGTTGCATCAGTTCTTTTCGCAACATTTTCAATTAACTTGGAGGCAAGGTATGCATACGGACAAATAATATCATAGTAGAAAACAATTTCTTTTTTCATAATTAATTATATACTTTAAAACTAAAATGTCATCAGTAAAAATATCATCTTTTCTATCATCATTAAATTATAAAAACATCAAAATGTTTACTTATGTAATACAAAAGGTCTTTAGCAAAAGTGCATGGTCTAAGTGACAACCAGTTGTCTTACAATAGTTATGACAAATATAAACTAATTTTAGCATTTATTTATAAAAAATATTTGATAAATAATTTTAAGTTAATAATTTTTTTTTATTTTAAGTTGATTATTGCATTTTGTAATTGTGAATTTTTTTTAATTTGATTTAATGTTTGCTTTGTAGACTGTTTTCATAAAACTTGGTTTTGTACAAATAAGCCTACACAAATTACAAATTATTTCATCCAAATTGACATTCATCCAATTTAATAATTTGCTACTTAACTTTGTTTATTTTTCATCAAAATGAATGCAAGCATAATTTTCCTGTAACTTATAATTTTATTCTATTTTTCTCCTTATCATATAATTGATCTCCATATGTCAGACTTGAAATTAATTGTCAATATATATTTCATTTTTAAAGATTTAAAAAGATTAAAGACTCAGTTATCTCAGTTATCTGTAAGATTCAGTTATCTCAAGATAAATTTTTAAGATTAAATTTCTATTCCTATAATTTTTTAAGTTTTTCTTTTAAGTTGTTTAAATTTGAATTCAATTACAATTGAACAACAATAATTAATACAATAAAAAAACAAGTAGAACATTTCCAAAATTATTAAATGAAAAAATAAAATTTGAGAAAACCTTAACGATAACTGCTTATATTTAAGACCAAGGTCATACGCCTTAATGTTAATGTTTTTGTATTTAAGACCGTAGTCACTGGGGGAGTAACTTGGCTCACATTCATGAGGCTCCAGGTTTAAATCCATTCTAGGTCTCTCGAAGTACCAGTCTCAACCTGTTTTTCTGCAAAGCAGTTTTAAAAAATTTGTGTTTGCAAGTTTAGAATTGAAAGAGAGTTTCAGATAAAATAAAAATTAATTACCACCTGATTGCAGTGGCTCTGAAGCCTAGGGGAGGTGAATTTAATTTGAATAAAATGCCATATCCTTAATATAATTCCAAGACCAAGTCAAATGCTTTAATGACAAATGATAAGTCGTTAAATACAAAGCAAATATTTATTTATACTTAAACAGTTTTTCCTTAACATACTTATTATGGCAGTAGCCAAATTTGTTATTTCTTTTTTTTTGCCAAAATGATGTGATCGCTAATAATTATTATATATAATTATAATATTACTTAAAAATGAAAAACAATTATTCATTGCAATGACCACATGGGTGGTGACATAGTTATCAACCAATATGAAAATATTTTAAATGCTTTACTTAAATGCGTTAATGCTTTATTGAAATCATGTGAAATTCAATCTTTATTATTTTAGTGTTAATAATATCAACATCACTTGCTAAACAATATCACTTGCTAAACATGTATAATTTTTAATATAAGTCAGCAAGTCTGAATGATTGCCATAAGACAGCAAGTCCGATTTGCTGCAGGTTTGAAGATGTCTAAGATAACTGTACATGATTCAATATATCAAGTCAACAAATGGCATCAATCCAGGAAAATCCTATAAAACTAAGAAGTACTACTTTAATAACTGACATAACACATTGTCTAATTGTGAAAGACATAGAGATTCCAAGCCAACAAATTCTTACTCAATTGCCTCCTAGTGGAAATATTAGTACCCACACAATTTTCAGAAGCCATTTTTTAGAAGCCTTAGAAACCAATCATACTGTATTAAAGCCATGTTAAAAAGCACAAGTTAAGAGGCACACTTGGCAGTTAAACCTGCACTTCATTTTCTAATACTTAATATACTATAATAATTTATCTTACTTTGCAACTTTAAGCAACTATGAGTTTAGGTGCAATTACTGCAAACCGCCATGTTACTTGCTACCTGCAACATGCTACTTTATACTTTAACAACAAAGTGATACTGTTGATTCCATGGATTATTAAGAATTTTTAATGAACAATGTGTTTAATTGGTTTTAAATTAGAAAGTTTGATAATTTTATGCACAACAGCATAACTTGTCAATAGACAAAAAATTTCAGGATATGGCTTCAAGAAAATGCAATTTATGTTCATGCTTTGTGGTCAGGCAAGTCACCGGATCTAAACCCATCAAAAACTGTTAGTTAAAAATAAAAGCAGATGTTTCTTAAAAGTAACTTTACAAGCAAATTTGAAAAAATAGTCATAATGAAAGTGTGTAACCATATAACAATATTATTTTGTCTTTTTGTGTTGTCTTTTGTTGCCTTAATGCCACAAAGAAAAAAAATGAGCCCACAAAATGGACTAAAACATGTTTTATACTGTGACTTTCTTTATTATTTCTTGCTATAAATATTGTGTGGTCAGATAATTTTGGTAATAACTGTATATAAAGAAATAGTAACATATGTACTCTACAAAATAGAGTGCTCAATATTTCTTTTTTTTTACTAATTGTTTAAAATTTCATACATTTTTTTCTACAATTTTTTTGAGAAACACAAATAAGATAATGAAAATATAACAACTAAAATATAAAATGCATAATTAAATGCTATATTTATTTACAAGATTTTTTTATAATTAAATAAAAAAATTTTAAAACTTAAATGAAAAATAATTTTACAAAATATATTAAAAATATCATATATAATTCTTAAGGCAATAATTCTAACGTACATCTGACGATAACTGTGTTGTTAATGTTACACGTGATATCTGATCAGAAGTAGATGAAGAACCTTGTTGAGAAGCTGTAATAAAAAAATTTGTGTGTTATATATTGTATATATTAATACATTGTTGAAAAATATATAAATACAAAATAAATACATTGTTTAAAATTATAGTAAACCATTAAATAAATAATGCAGAAATACTTATAATAATAATTATAATAATAATATTAATAATAATAGTAATAATTATATATATATATATATATATATATATATATATATATATATATATATATATATATATATATATATATATATTACAGCAAAAGTAATGTTTATTAGATCTGGACAAAAATTTCCACCCACCCATTTATTCCCACCCACCCCCCATGTATTAAGGACTTAAGAGTAATTATGTATATATATATATATATATATATATATATATATATATATATATATATATATATATATATATATATATATATATATTAGAGCCCTGCGATCAATAAAGTGATTAGAGATTTGATTCGAAAGATCTCTATATATTCGAATCAAGTTTTTTTTTTAATAAATTTAAAAAAATTATGAAACCCTAACCATTTTTAAATGTTTTTTTATTTATTTTTTTTTGACGCAGTTCGAAAACAGGTTGCTATAAGTAAACAGCATTTCTTATAGGTTGTTTTTAGTGGTTTGTCTTCTAGTGTAGTGTAGCATTAAAATTAATTGAAGGTAGGAAGGAGATCATTAGCTCTCTTGCACGGAGATTGTCATTGAATATAAAGCGCCTTATTACTTTAAAAGTCCTAGTGCAAAAAAAACCAATAACCTCCTACTTTTTTTTATAAGGAAAAATTACCATAACACTTTATGGATGACCCATAGATTAAAAAATCACCCCTCAATTGTAATGTAAAAGTTGTGGCAATTATTATTTTCAACGACTTTAAAACTCCACCATGCTAATTTTAAAAAATTACAACTGTTATTTTGTTTTTTGTACATTTATTTTACAAAGAGCAATTAAATTTAAGAAACATTCTTTTATAAGTTGATGTTGTAAAAAGAAACGAATCAAAAAACATCTGTTGCACATTTATTATTTGGAAAACAATTATTTTAGAAAGCGTTTTTTTTTTATTCATTTTTGATTTCGCAAACTCTTTAAAGTTACCTATATTTTTTATTTATGCAACGGCGGGAATTATTAAGTCGTACTTTAAAGTAAAAGATTAGTTTTATTTATGTAAAACGTGCAAAGCCACTTGACGTGTATAAAGCTCTGGCACATCATCACATCTCTAGAATCACTTGGAAAGAAAGCACAAGACGCTTCATACTCAAGCTGAAACAGATCGAGCAAAAAAAACGCAAATTGTCGAAACCAGATGTTTCGGAAAGCATTTGTTTAAAAAAATCTAAGCAAAGTGTTATGTCAGATTTTCTTAACAAACTCATCTTGATAAAACACAAGAAAATATTTGACAAAGCTGTATTGGAATTTATTGTTGCAGATGGACGTTCTTTTGAGACTTCGGCTGGTAAGAGTTTTATAAAATTGTGTTCAACTCTTAGTAATAAAAATTATAAACCTCCTCATCCATCTACTCTTTCACGTAAGATAAATGACTTAAAAACAGATTCGAAAAGTAAATTTAAAACAGTAATACTTGCGGAAATGTCAGGTTGTAAATGTTCCATTACTTTTGATAATTGGAAAGCTACAAATAATAGCAACTATTTAGTTTTAACGGTACATTATATAACTCTAACAGAATGGAAGCTAAAATCACGTTGTTTATCTGTGGTAAATCTTGAAGATATTAATTCAGATCATACTTCTCAAAAAACAAAAGTTATTATTAATCAACTGCAATGTTCAAATATTGAAATAGAAAACGTTCTATGTGCACAGACACAACAAACGCAATGCCTGCCACTGCTAGTCTTTTAGGAATTACATGGCAGCCATGTGCTGCACATGTTCTTCAACTATGCATCATAAGCGCTTTGAATGTTCAACAGCAAGTGAAAAACCTTATTAGTTTGGTACACAAAATTGCAGGTTTTTTCAACAGTTCTTCTGTAGGTCTAAAATGTTTAAAGAAACATCAACTTGAACAAGGACTTCGAGAATCCTGTCCACCACTTGATATTGTAAGGTTTAACAGTACATTTAAACTTCTGAATTGGTCATGTGAAAATTGTACGGCAATAACAATGGCACTTATGGAATGGGCTTTAAGTGGTAGGTGCGCAAAATATCCTCCTCAAGCTCTATCGGAGGCGATGAAAGATATTCAAAAAAAGTGCATTCCATTTTTAAAACCAATATCAATGCAACAACGCTACTAAGTACTGATACCACTGTTGCTATTAGTTTGGTTAAACCTTGCATTTATACTTTAAAAAATCAATTAGATTCGTTAAGTTGTAGCTTTATGAGCAGCTTTAAAATAGAGTTACTTTTGCAACTACATGCACGTTTTAATTTAGCAAATGTTACGCTACTTACCTCAACATATTAAGACTTGAGGTTTAAAGCACACTGAAAACAAGCTTTTAATTGTAAAAAACCATCTAATTGAAATGTCAGTTGATTTTAAGCTACGCGAAATCACTCCTTGCTTAAATTCTATAAATAACAACAATATTGAAAAACTACCAAAAAATTTACTTGACGCTGTATTTAATCAAGTTAAAGAAAAAGAATCTAAAAAAACAGCAAAATTCTACAAAAAAAAGCATTGAAGATTGCATGGTTATGGAAATGGGTATCTACATTTGTTCGCAAACCATAAATAGTGATAATTGCCCTCTAGAATACTGGAAAAAAAATGAGAACATTTGTCCTGTTTTTGCGCAGGCGGCTTGATCTGTATTAGCTGTACAAGCAACAAGTTGTTCTTCTGAAAGAGTCAACTCAATTAGTGGTCATGTAATAAGTTATTCACGTCATTCTCTATCTAATAATAATGCAGAAACATTAATTTGGGCGCAAAAAAATAAAGATATTATATTTTAACCCTTTCTTTTTTATTTTATCAAAAAATTATGTTTTATTTCTTTTTTATTTTACCAGGAAACGATGTTTTTATTTCTTTTTTATTTTTAATGTGAAGTGGAATGCAATGTAAATGTTAAGTGCCTTTAAATAGCTTCAAGCCGTTGCAAGGAATAGAATTGGTGAATATGATCTTTTATATATATAAAATATCATATTCACCAATAAGTTATTCACGTCATTCTCTATTTAATAATAATGCTTAAATTTAAATTTTTTTTTCAAATATATACTATGGAAAAAATGCTTAAATTTAGATTTCCTTAAAATGTTGATTCGATTCACGAATCAAGACCTGGTTCGATTCGAGGTTCGATTCGAAACCAAAAATGCTGATTCGCAGGACCCTAATATATATATATATATATATATATATATATATATATATATATATATATATATATATATATATATATATATATATATATATATATATATATATATATATATATATATATATATATATATATAAAATAATATATATATATATATATATTTATATATATATATATATAAATATATATAAATATATATATATATATATATATATATATATATATATATATATATATATATATATATATATATATATATATATATATATAATACAGATAATAATACAGATAATAATGTAGAAAATAATGTATTATAATATAGATAGATAATATAGATAAAATTAATAATATAATATTGATCTGCTAAGAAGGCGAGCTTGTGTGTTTACACACCTTTGGAATCACATTATCACGCTGATGAGCCCCAAAGGACAAAACGTGTTCAGAATTGTGAGACCCACTGACTTGTTTAGTTAATGATTCTCTGTATTATTATTTTCTGTACTAGTCAATAAAAAAAAATTATTGTTTATAATAAGCAACTTTAAATTTAAAAGCATTTTTCTAAAAGAGTAAGTCCATATTTTTTAAAGTTAATTTTTTCAACATTCAGATTGTTTAATGAAAAAGGTACGTATGTAAGTATGAATAAAAAAATTGTTAACTATCTTTATTTTCATTTTTAACACAATCTGGATCAGAATTAAAACCACTGGCTGTTATAAAAATTCCATTTACAGCTAAATTAGAAACATAAAATGTTTAACTAATAATTTTATAAAAGCTTAACTATATTCTATAAGAAGTTAATTAAAAGTTAAATGTACAAAAATATAAATATAATAAATAAAAGTTAAATATATAAAAATATATCTTTGATATATTTTTATACATTTACTTTTATGTCATCAAATCACTGTTTTTAATTTGTTAAAAAGCTTTGAGCACGAGAGCCTTTTTTAAAACTAACGTTATTTCAACTGCTAAGTTAGTTCTTAACCATAAAACTTTGTTGTGAGCTTCTTTAAAAAAAAACAGTGATTTGATTTAAAATTATGTTAAAAGTAATACTTTTAAAGCATAAAGTATTTTTTTTATTTATAAAGTTCAATTATGAACAATATTATGTTAAACATAAAATGTTATGAAACAAAAATTAACACACTGAAAAAAAAATTTAATTAACTGGCGAAAAAAAAACAGTTGAATTTTTTAATCTAATAATAACAATAATAATAATCATATACAGGTAGGTACACCTTAAAAACTACAAAAAAAAATGGTACCCTATAACTGAATATTGAAAACTGAAGTGCTGAAACTTTCTATACTTAAAAACTACTTTAAATGAATGTCTTCTCTGGCCTTATTTTTTAAGCTATAGTTTTTAGTAAAGTTTTGTGATTAAAAGAAAAGTCGTCTTTTTTGATTGTTACCCCTTAAAAACCGCAATCAGGTTTTTTGCTTATAATTTTAGAGCCGTTGATCAGGTTCCCTCAAAATTTTGTAAACATTTTGTTTTCGGGCCATAGTATTGGTATACACATTATTGTAAATCTATTATAAACGAAAAGACATAAACAACCCCAAAACTCCTTAAAATTACAAAATAAATCCTTACAAATTAAAACTAAATACTAATATACTGTAATTAGGGGATTACTATTAATTAAAATTTGTAGGTAGTTTAACATATAGGGCACTCAGATATTATATTTTTATTTAATAGGAATATTACTTAAGTTTATTTATGCACACAATTGTTTTATACCATATGTATTTTATAGATAAAAATATAATAAGTAATTTTGCAATGGGGAAACCAAAATTTATTTTAAAAGTGAGAAAAGAACCTTTTGTTGTTGGAAAACCAAATTCAAAGGCAGAGGCAAAAGTCCAGAGGAAAAAAATAAATATGAAAGAACTTCAGATTCAACAAGCTGTGTCTTGGTGCATAGAGCACAAAAAAAGAGGCTATGCTGCTTTGCAAATTGGTATGTTTTCTTTTATCAAAGATCAAGTAACTGTTGATCGGAGATTAGATGGAAAAACTGCTAATATAAAAAAGCAACATCTGCGAATTTTGACAGCAGAAGAAGAACACTCGATTGTAGAATTCATTAAAAATAAAAACAGGTGCCATCAAGGAATATCAAGGAAGCAAGTCACTAATCTAATTATTGATGTTTTAAAAATTAGAGACTACTGCAACACCACGAATCAAGGCAGTCACAATTTTGGTAAACTATCTGATAATGCAAAACATGTTGTTAAGACAGGAAAGTAAGTAGAGTGTTTAGTTACATAATGAATTATAATGAAAGTTTCTTTATGTAATATAATACACTAATTATTTGTTTTTTAACACTATTCCATATAATTCTAGCATAGCTTTATTATAAACACAAGTTTTAAACTTATTATAGGCTTGGCCAGTCGTTTTGGCAGAGATGGGAAGCAGAGCACCATAGCTTAGTTCTAAAACGACAAGGAAATGTACCTATTAACTGGGCATTGAACTGCACAAGGGGGTATGGCTGAGTCACATTTAGGTAAGGAAATAATTAATAATATATTTTTGTACTTTATTTGCTGATATGCTCCATAATTAAAACGATGATATATAAATGTCTTAGATTAGTCCTAGGGTGCAGTGTACTAGCAAAAACATTTTGAATTTATCTTTTAGATTCGTTGGCTGAAGAACTTATTAAATGTGAGATTTTCACAAACTCAAAAAAACTTGAACCTGGTGTGTGGAAGGGTTATATTGATACAAAAAGAATTTTTAATTTTGACGAAACACCCCAGTTCATAAATTATGGGGTTGATGGAACAAATTCCGGGCTCGCGTATGTTGCACGTAGGGAACCTTGAAGAAAAATGATTAGGGAGAATCGTGAATCAATAGCAATATGCCCAGTTGTTTCATTAGCAGGTAATAATAACACAAACTATTTATGTAAATGTACATATGCAATAATTTGCATTTATCTGAAGAAAAACAATAACCAATCATGTTTTCATCACTTAAGAAGTATTAGTCAATCGTTTTAGTGTTTGTTTTTAGTGAATGTTTTTATCCCCATGGTTATGTTAAGTATAGGTTTAATCATAAGTAATATTTTTTTATTTTACATTTCAGGCGAAATTGTTGTTTCACAAGTTATTTTTGCTGGTAAAGGTATCACAAGTCATATGGCCCCAAAAACAGCTGTCAAAAATATAAAAAATTTAATTATATCATTTACTGAAAAAGGAAGCCA
The DNA here is from genome assembly GCF_022113875.1 of Hydra vulgaris. NCBI lineage: Eukaryota > Metazoa > Cnidaria > Hydrozoa > Anthoathecata > Hydridae > Hydra > Hydra vulgaris. Next base: position 4,128,250 of record NC_061159.1, on the reverse strand, counting down.
GGATAACTATTCTTTATTGGACCTACACAAAAAGTTTGATATATATTTGTCAGAAGAAAATATACAACGACCTGTTGTAATGCTAGCAGATGGACACAGTTCAAGATTTGACTACAATGTTCTACATTTCCTCCATGAAAAAAAAATTAACTTGTTTATAAGTCCTCCTGATACAACTGGGGGGGGGGGTTACTCAACTGTTGGATCAAAGTCCTAATCAAAACATGCATCGTCAATATGAAAAAAAAAGAGATGAACTTTTTACAACTTTCCAAACAATAAACTGAGAAGGCTTCATGACAATTTTAGGAGAAATGTGGGATAAATGGGCTTCAAGGGATACCATAATTAATGCTGCAAAGAGAGTTAGCATATCTAAAGAAGGTTTAAATGTAAATAATATGCAGCAAGATAAATTTCAACAGACTGCAAACTGTATGGTTCAAAATCAAGAACAAGAGCCTTCTAGTACACCTTCTTCTTGTTCTAAGTACACCAAAGAAAATATGCACACGTTCATCAGCAAATGTTTTGTTAACACCAATTACTCCACATTCATTTCCCGAATTAGCAAAAACAAATCATCGTTATGGATCAGCTAATTATTGGAAAATTATGTTCGAGCAGTCACAGATGATTATGAAAGAAAGTTATGAAAAAAGTTTAATTCTAGAAGATATACCAGGTTTGCTTACAGTAAACAAGGTAAAGCCAAAAGACATGAATAAAATAAAAAATATACGTGTCACAAACATACAAGGGTCAATGGAACCCCAAAACATCATTGAACAGGTTGAGTTGATTTTTTTTTTAATTTAATTAATTAAATTAATTAAATTAGAATTAAAAAAATTAAAAAATTAGAATTATTAAAAAATTAGAATAATTAAAAAAATTAGAAAAAGGAAAAAAAAAGATCAAAAGGAGAAAAAAAAGAAAGAAAAAGATAAAGAAAAAGAACAATTTTATAAATGTAAATTAAAATGTGTTTGCAATGGCATTTGTGCAGTAAAGGGTTTTAAAGAGTGCCCAGTCTGCCACAAGATAAAGAAAACAGTATGCAGCAAAATTTCTTGTCGAGTTGATGGAATGAAGCCAATAATGATTAAACTAGCCACATCAACCAAAACAAATGCTAAATATAAAGACAATTTAAGTGACGTGAAAAGCGATAACATCAATTGGGGAAATGTTTTATGTTGATTTGAAATGTAACTTTTTGATTCCGGAAAGAAATTTTGACTTTGTGTCTCAATGTTTGTATTACTCTTTGTACCCCTTAAAAACTACAAGCGTCTCTACTGCTAGTAAAAAGCTTATTTTATCGATCAGAGAAGGATATTGTGAAAAACTTTTTTTTTATTTGTAGCAACAATATAGCTATCTAAAAAAAAAGGAATTGCAATCTTATTTTCAAATTGATGCTTACCCATGCCAAAAACTGTGTTTTTTTAGTTTAAAATTAATTTATTTTTTATTTTTAAATTGTTTTTTTCACATATTATTAATAAGAAAATAGTCAAACTTGTATTTTTTTGTAGAGAGTATTTATATGGAGTTTCAAAACAAATAATACTATGCGTTAAAGCTCATACAGTGCTTGACAAGAACATAAATTATGACTTGGTAGTTTTTAAGGTGTTTGTGTTTTTAAGGTGTACCTACCTGTATATATATATATATATATATATATATATATATATATATATATATATATATATATATATATATATATATATATATATATATATATATATATATATATATATATATATATATATATATATATATATATATATATTTATATATAATGATTTTTTATTTAATGATATGATTATTTATTATACTATGATTGCTATATTTTTTGGGTTAATATTTCACTGTGGACCAGAGATGAGTTTAAGTTTAATGGAGTGTCACTCAAGTGAAACCTTTTTTATTTAAGAGTATTTGTATTATAACAATAAAAAAGAGATTTTTTAAAATCCGAATAAATTGCTAAGGGTCATAAATAGGGCAAAAGGGTAAACACAAGGGGGGCATAAGCCTATTTAAGTGTGCTAGTTGCAAATTACAAAAAAAAAATTTTTAATCAAGAGTATTTGTTTCATAAAAATAGAAAATAGTGTTTTTAAAGTTAAAAAAAGAATAAATAATATATATTAGAATAAATAATATATATTAAGATAAATAATATATATTAGGATAAATAATATACATTAGAACAAATAATATACGCTAGAATAAATAATAGATGTTAAAATAAATAAAAAATCTTTTGATTATTTTCATGATAATTTTTAATTTCAATATTTTCAAAATCATAGGTTTTCTTCATTTTTATTTATAGACTTATAATCAGTTATAGACTTATAATTCATTATTATTTATAGACTTATGATCAGTTATAGACTTATTATTCATTTTTATTTATAATCACATTGGCTTCTGAACTGCTCAATCAGTAATTTATTATTTTGAACAATTCAAAAATTTGATAAAAATTAAAAATTTGATAAAAACCTACAGTTTCAGAATAAAAACTATAAAAATTTGATAAAAACCTACAGTTTCCATTATCAGCATATGAATAGCTAGAGAAAGAACGTTCTCTTTGATTTCTTCTTGTGAGTATGAAGTAAACTTTTGGACCAAATATTGTTGCAAGAATACTTGTAGCATGCAATGGAATATTCATACTTAATGTAATCATTTGTACAACCTTATCATCTCTTGTTATGTATGCAGGAATAAAACAAACCCATAATATAATTGAAGCATACATAAGGAAGCCAATATACTTTGCTTCATTAAAACTTAGGGGAACTTTTCTTGTTCGAAATGCATATATAGTACAAACAAAAATTAAAATAAAATTGTACATAAAGCTTGCAAGAAAGTCAGAGTCTGAAAAACTGCATATAGTTATCATACCACCATTATAAGAAACGGATTCTAGTGGTTTATCTTTTCCAGTCTGATAGAATTGTACAAAAGAAATTACCAACTGAAATAAAATGACAGATGAAAGATAGAAAAATTGAGATGATGCAATAGGATTAAGAGTTTCTTTTTTAGATTTTTTGTTATTATACAGTGAACTGGCAAACCAAAAAGCTTTTAAAAGTAATGATCCATAACATATACAAAAACTAAGACTAATACCATACTTTTGAATATAACAAAAAAACTTTGTTTGATCTGCTATCATAAAATATGTCAAAACATAACACAAAAGTATACCAAACAACAATGAAAATGACAATTCAGGAACGGAAGATATAACAATATCTGTTCTACGATAGTAAACAAAAATTAGAGATACAAATACAGTTGCAACAACCCCAATACTTGCTAAAACAGATATTATGATGACTAAAGTTCTTGAAATAAATTTGATAGATATTGGAATGCAACTTTGAGCCTGATCCGAGAGTGTTTGATTAGTTGGACATTCTTCACAAACCTCATTTTTTCCTAATAAAAATAAAAATAAAAATGTTATACTCATTAACAGAATTTATTTTTACTCATTTTAATTTAATTTCAAGTTGATTTTACAATTTCTTAAGAAAAAACTAAAAAAAAATTAAATAGAATCTTATAATACTAAATAATTTCAAGTAAATGAAATAATTAAATTAAAAACTAAATGGATTCAAAAAATATGTTTATTTTTATGTCTACTATAAACTATAAACATATTCTTTTTTAATGAAAATAGAAAACTAATAAGATTGTTAAAATTTACCAAGTTGGTAAGGATAATTTCATCAATTTGATTTTAAACTTAAAAAGCCAACATTAAATACAATTTCACAAACAAATAATACAGAGTCAACTTAAACAATGATACAGCCAAATGATGGAGAAACTATGACTTTCATACTGGGGATTCTATTCTTTATCTCTATAAATCTCAAATCTGTCCTTGTACTGAATACTGTTGCCATATTTGGAGCAGATCTTCAAATGATGCCCTTTCTCTTTTAGACAAGGTACAAAAATGCATTGTTAACATAGTTGGATCTGCTATTGCAGCCAACCTTTTAACCATTGTCACGTCATCGTAATGTTGCTTTTTCTTTTCTATAAATACAGTGGTCTAAAGAGCATCACTTAGTAGTCTAAAGTAGCATCACTTCAGCCATCTAATAAAACTCATTTTTGTGTTACTCGTTATTCAATTAAGTATCATCCTTTTACTGTGACTGTTCCTGTTGACTGTTATCTAGTTTTTTTTTTCTTGAACATAAGTTCTTTAAAATTGGCTCCCTTTATCTTGTTTTCCTGATTCAAATAATTTGCAATCTTTTAAGTTGTCTGTTAATCATTATCTTGTTTTAAAAACCTCAACTTTTTTTCAAATAACTTCCAACTTTCCAACTCTTTTCCAACTCTTTTTTTTTTCCAACTCTAATAGTAATTGCTTGCAGTCTTGTTGGAAGTGAAAATGATTAAAAAAAAAATTTTGAAAAAACAGCAAATGGAAAAAAAAAGAAGGGAAAAAACTCAATTTTTTAATGCGCATTTAAAAATTTGAAAATTTTTGCAAATTTTTATTTAAATATAAAACGCCTCTGGCTAGTAAGCAAACGGGGTTCAAGAGACCTACCTCTGACTGCACCAGCTGACTCCTACCTCTGATTGCATCAGCTGTCTTTTGTGAATACAGTAAATTTTTGGTATACAGGTATGTAATTAAATGTTATACAAGCAAACAACTGTTATTTTTATTACATTTTTCATACATGCTTTAACCTTAAATAGTCAAATAAAAAACAAAAAGTTGATAATGTCATATATTTAATTAGTTTTAAAAACAAATTGCTGTGTCTTATTTGCAACAAAGCTGTGGCTATTTATAAAGTCTATAATATTTTTTACAACTTTAGTTATAAAGATAACAAAACTCTTTATGTACCCTATGACAAAAGAAAGAAAAAAGCCAAAGATTTTTAAAAAAGTTATTCTGTCAGCAAAGTATTTTTATTCTCAAATATTATTGTTCAAATAAATTGCTCTCAGAAAGCTGCAACACATGCATTTTATATCATTCAATATTGCTTCGAATAATAAAACATATCATTCAATATTGCTCCAAATAATAAAACATATCATTCAATATTGCTCCAAATAATAAAACATTTTCCAGCAGAGAATTTATTTATTTTGACCTTTATTAATGACGTTGTTAACAATTTTCTAAAAGTCTTTAAAATTTAATTTTTGAGGTAAAATATTAAATTCTAGTGAGTTGTTTGTCTGAAAATGATTTCAGCTAACTGTAACCTTATAATATTCAGAGGATTCAAACATGATTTCACAACAAATAGGTGAATTGATACATAATTATGTGCTAGGTATGCAAATATTTGAGTCTTTGTGAATTAATAAAACAGCTGATGATGAAAGATAAAAGAACCAAATTTAAATTAGTCTCACAAGGAGCAAGTAGATCTGATGAACTTTGCAATATATAGGATTCAACAAATGAAAATTTATTTTGAAGATCAAAAACATTTGTAAAGGCTAGATGAAAACAATTTGATGGTAATGGTGGTTTGTCTTGAATAATATTTTAAGGTACTTAATTCACATTTTTATCAATTAGAGAACTTAACTCAATTGTTACTGTATAACATTCTAAGCAATGTGCAACTTTTTTATTTCTGCAAATCAACCTTAAATTAAAAAAATGAGTCTTAAGCATCAACAAATGTTGTACTGGATTACATGTTACCATGGTAACATGTAATCCATTACCATGGTAACATGTAATCATGACAACTTAATTTTGCCTGGCTTGAATTTACAGCAACCAATTGCTACATTTTAAAAAATTACTACAACATATTTCTGGTTATACACATTATCAAGTTAAAAAAAAAGGAACGAAAAGCACCTTTTATCGTTGCTTTAAAAGTTAAACATAAAAGAAAGAAACTTTTATTTTTGCAAATCAACCTTCAAAAGTATTAAAAGATGATAACTTGTTTTCAAAAGTATATATAAATCCTGACCTTACTGAAGCAAAATGACATAAAGCAAAACCTTTAAGAGAATAAAGTCACCAAATGAACACTGAAAGAAAACAAAAAAAAGAAAATAATAATTATTTCAGCATCAGATATGATCAAGTAGTGACTGTATAGCGACTACCAAAAAACTATAAGAGTAACAAAATCAATTATCATAAATCAACAGACAGAAACAAAAAAATCACCAATAAAATGTTAAAAAGAAAAAATTACAAGTCAAAATCAAATGAGTCAATAAACATATCTGAAAATACAAAAAACATAACAATAAGAAAAAATGACGTAAAAGAAAATTTTCTATCATGTTCGTATACAAATGCTCCATCATTAAATTGTAAATACAAGGAATTTATTGCTGAGATTACCCACAGATACTTTTTTTTAATGAAGCATTTTTTTAATAAAGTGTCAATAAGTAATGTTCCCGGTTACAATAGATTAAGTAAAAGAGGAGGGGGAGTATGAATATATGTCAAAGAAAATACTAAATCAATTAAAGTTTTTGATAAAATGTTAAATGACGACAACTTAGAGCAAATTTGGACATCTTATATATACATCATTGAATGCATTTATAGAACAGGTACAATTGACTATAAATCTAAAAATAATAAATTCAATTAAAAGAAGTTACAATCTATTGATAAAAAATAAGTATTCCGACCTATTAATATGCAAATATTTAAAATACTTTTCTATTAAATGGAATAAAGAAAACATCGGCTAACTAATTAATAGTTCAGATACAAAATGTAATTAAGCTAACTTTTCAAATCAATGAATTTAAATCCACTAATGTTCTTGACCTAATATCAATAGAATCAAACAAAAGAATAATTGATTTGAATTATTTTATTACTTTGGGTGCACTTTGTCACAGTCATCTAATTCTAAAGTTTTTGTATTGTTTTAGAAACAATTAAAAAAAAAAACAGAAACAGTTAAAATTATATATATTCTGTACAGATACGGCAACTATAATGGCTTTTCTGATATGCTGAACAGCTACGACTAAGTTTAAAAATTTTAATGCTAATGTTTCATACAACAAATTTGTCAATATTTACAATAAGAGTTCCATGTCAAATCACCCGGTTCATGTCACCCTATGTTCGTGATTTTGCTAATTTTTTTATATTTTATAGGGTTTATGAAAAATAGAAAAATTTGAAATTTGGAACCTCCAATTCCTTACGGCTCTTGAGATATTCAGGTTTCAATTTTCATATTTATGCTGACTCAGCACTTTTTGCAAAATGCATTTTTGTCATTAAATAGCAAAATATTTTTTGGACAAAATGAGGTATCATTCTAAAATTTGGTATATAGAAAATCTTCCATATGGTGGATACAAATATCAAATTAAAATTTTTTTTAGACCACCTTATGTACATTTTTTAGAACACCTTATGTACACAAATAGTGATGTCACCTTGATAATTTTTTTAGGCATTACTGAAACTTACAATATAGGTATAAAACATCACTATTAATTAAAAATATATTTTTGAATTTTTTGACAATAATGCTGAGTCAGAATAAAACTTATTTATGAAAAAATTAGCTATATCTTAATTTCATGTTGTAAAAAGTTATTTTTAAAGTCATTTTGAAGGCAATAATAAATGTATACTTTATTTCTAAATTTTTGGTACCTGGGGTAGGCATTCCCACCTAGCCCCTCCAAAAATAATATCTTCCTAATTTTTTTTAAGCCAATAAAATTAAGATCAATCTTTTTACTTTTTACAATTGTTTTGTAAAAATTTTCCATCAAGCTTTTGAAGGCCTTAGAGCAATAGTAAGAAATAATAAAATTATTTATTAAAGCTAATTTATTCGTAAAATACATTTTTTTAAGTTTAAAAACTTTATTTGGCTGTAATCCAAATGCTGTAAGATTTTTTTTGTCTTTTAAAAATAATGCCTTTTATTTCCTCATTATTATTATTTTGTTTTTATTTAGATTTCATGTTGTAAATATTAGTTTCCTGTTACTTTGCAGGAACTTTATATTTACCTAACTAATTAATGAATGTTATGAATGATACTATATAATTGGTAAATAAAATAAAATTTAATTAGCTTTTATCGTATATATAAGGAAGTCTTATAGTATGACAAATAAATTGTATAAATAGTTTTCCATAAACTAAATAATGTAAATGATATTTCTAAAAAAATTATTTTGTAAAATGTTTCAAAATTAGATTTTTTGAATAGATTTAAAAGTTTCAATTATGGAAAAGTGTTCTATTGGATTAGAATGTAATGATGACTGCCACAAGCAAGGTTTAACAAGAAGACAAGGTCTTTTAGATCTATCAACGTTTTAAAGTGGTGAAAAACATGAGTTATTATGGAGAGCTGGTTTATTTGAATGTGGAAAATTGTTTACAACAGTTTGCTATTATCATAGAGAATACTTTTGAGTTGTATTTGAAAAAAAATTTCAGAAATGCTGCAATCTTTTTAAAAACCATGGAAATTTAAAGAACTTTATGTAGCATTTAAATCCGAACATTTTAATTTAAACTTCAGATTTTTTAAGTTTTGCAGCCTTCGCCCAAGATGGTGTATAAATACAAACTCGTCTGGCACCGACAGTGTTTGTGTCTGTACCTATCATCAGAATGTTAAGTTGTTAACTGATGCTCTTAAAATTGACAAAGACTATAGATATTTGAAGGAAATGATTGTTTGCAATAGGGATAATGTAGAGTGCATGTTACATCGATGTCTGCTATGTCCTGATATTACTGCTTTAAAAGAATTCTTAACAGCAAAGTTTGACAACAGCGATAAAGAAATAACAACTAACCATACAGATAGAACTACGCTGATCAATCAAAAAATCAATATTGAAGATGTTATCGACCTCATATGCAATAAAATAGATAACATTAACATCTCATTCACTTATAGCTAAAAGTCAAGCAAAGTACCTTAAGACTGTAAAGAGTTATTAAATCAAAATGAGTGTATAGTATTAGGTGACTTTGCAGAGAACTTCCAATTTATTGTTCAGGATGAGTTACAGAGTTACCACTGGAATAAACCAAAATGTACACTTCACCCTATTATTATATACTATAAATCAAATGATAAACTGATTTTTAAGTCATTTTGCTTCCTTTCTGATGCTGCTGAGCATGATGTATACTTTGTATATAAAATACAACAGCTCATTACCAATTACATTAAGACAAACATTCTACAAATTAGTAATATTAAATACTTCTCTGATGGATGTGCAGCACAATATAAAAACTTTAAAAACTTTATTAATCTTTGCCATCACAAAGAAGACTTTAATATTGATGCTAAATGTCTTTTTTGCTACAAGCCATGGTAAGTCTGCTTGTGCTGGCATTGGCGGTATAGTAAAACGAATAACTGCTCAGGCTAGTTTAAAAAGAACAGTGACTGGACAGATTTTAGATGTAGATAAGATGTTTGAATTTTATGTAACCAATATAAAAAACATTCAATTCATTTTTGATTATAAAACAGAAATAAATGAAGTACAATCATCATTGTAACCAAGGTTTACTATGGGAAGAACCTTGCCAGGAACAAGATGCTTTCACCATTTTAAACCAATTGATAAATAGACGCTTTCACTATTTTAAACCAATTGATATATATAACAATTTCTTTTAAAAAGATGAGTCAACAAACTGATGTTCAGACATTTAACCTTGTGCAGATACCAAATGAGCTGGTTGTGCAGCAGGTTATTTATAATCATATGGGCTATGTAGCTTGCTATATCTATATTTGTAAGTCTGACAGCTTTTAGTGGATTGGAATTATAAACAAAAAAGATGAAGGAGAAGGAGATTATAAAATTTAATTTATGCATCCACATGGTCCAAGTTTTTCTTGGCCTGCATGAGAAGATATGTGTTAAGTCCAATCAAATCATATTTTATGTACCATTAATCCGCCATCTACAACAAATGGTCGTGTATTCAAAATTTCAGAAATTGAGTTGGCAAAAATTATTGAACAAAATAACCAAGATTTTTAGAAAAAATTTCTATTGCTTAATTATTTTTATACTTGTATGAAATTTTTTTAAATTTAGTTAAGAAATTTCGCTACAAAATTCTCTTTTATAAATTTTTAAAATATAGTTAAAATATAATTGTGCGTAATTAGTACAATTTGGCCACACAAATAAAAAATCTCCTGGTAATTTGTCTTTATATATTTTAAGAAAAAAAAAGTGGGGTATTTTGACAGTCAAAATAAGCAATTAAGGGGAGTGGGGTCGCAATCAAACATATTTGGTAATATGCTTAATTGCGACCCCACCACCCAAGCCAACCTAGCTGGCCTCCAAAAGCTTGATGGAAAAATTTTAACAAAACAATCTTATTTTTATTGGCATAACAAAATTAGGAAAAAAAAAATTCTGGGAGGGCAGGGGGGATGCCTACGCCAGATACAAAAATTTAGAAATAAAGTATACATTTATCATTGCCCTCAAAATGTCTTAAAAAATAACTTTTTACAAAATTAATTTTTTTTTTGTGAGGGCAGGGGGGGATAAGGCTGTATTTAGAAAAGACAAAAAATGTAATAATATATTTTTAATTAATAGTGATGTTTGATAACTATTTGTAAGTTTTAGTTATGTCTAAAAAAAATTATCAAGGCGACATCACTATTTTGACTGTCAAAATACATAAAATAAATGCCATTATTATTTAATTTACATGTACATAAGGTGGTCTAAAAAAAATTTTAATTTGATATTTGTATCCGCCATATGGAAGATTGTCTATGTACCAAATTTCAGAATGATACCTCATTTTGTCCATAAAATATTTTGCTATTTAATGACAAAAATTCATTTTGTAAAAAATGCTGAGTCAGCATAAATATGAAAATTGAAACCTGAATATCTCAAGAACCGTAAGGAGTTGGAGGTTCTAATTTTCAGATTTTCCTAATTTTCATAAACCCTATAAAATATTGAAAATTTAGCAAAATCCCAAACACGGGCGATATTTTTTGATATTTTTGGATGATTTGACATGGAATGACCCATAAAGGACTTTTATATTTCATTCTAACAATTACAAAGGGAATTGTTAAAATTTTAAGTTAAATTATGTTTATGTCATGACCAGGGCATAAGCGATATATTAAATAAAAGATTTAAAAAATTATTATTTATAAAATATAATAATATAAATGCTAATTTTATTAATGTCATTTTTTATTAATTAGTTTTTTTTTTTTTTTTCTTTCAACTTTTTAAAATTTTTAAAACCTTAACATAACTAAACTTAAAAACCTTTTAGAAAAAATTAAAAATTTTTATGGTTTACCTATTTTATTTGGTGGACATGTTTCACAAGTAAAACAACATGACGGTGTTCCAACCACTTTTCTTGCATTATAGGCGCAAGGTTCTGAACAATTAAATTGTTCAGGCTTAAATGGTAGAACAATTTGAGAACCATTAATGATTAATCTATCATGAAATGTACCAATTTTAACATATTGATCATTTTGAATCTGCATAATTTCATAACCATTAAAGGTATAACCAAACTCATTAAACTGAGTATAACCAAAAGATCCATTATAAAAGTTATTTGTTAACTTGTTTAAGATTAAAGATCCATTACTAAGTACATCACTATTCAAATCATTATTAGAATTATTTAATGCTTTATTAAAAGCATATGCCAATGCATAAACAGCGTCTATAACATATGATACCTTACTGTCAAATATAATATTACTTAAATCACATGTATTTAGTGTAATATTGCAATCAAAACTTTCCTCCCAAATTTCTTTTAACCAATTGTTCTGTTTGTTATTAAGAAAACTTGAACTGTAAAAATATTCTTCGAATTTCTTTTGTTCTCCAACACTTTGGCGTACAATAATAACAGACTTTGTTGCATTATGGATTTTTGATGTCTGAAGAAAACTTTTGTTTGTGAGCCAAAAATCAAGAGAAAGCCATAAAAAACTTGCATTTAAATAAGAAGCATTTCTTATTATATTGAGAATGTGATTATCAGTGCACAACAAAAGTACAGCATTTGTATTTTTTGGTTGCCTCAACTTTTCAATTATTGAAGTAAAGTTGCTGTTGTTATTCACTTTCATTTGCTTTACTATACATAGGCTTTTATTCTCAGGTAATTCCTGGAAGGTTTCAAACAAACTTTCTCCATAAGGACCTTCAGAATATAAAACAGAAACAGAACTCCATTGAAAATATTTAGCAACAGCAATTATAACTTTTATCGCCTCTGAGTCTGAAGGCACTGTGCGCAAAAAATAGTTAAATTTTGTCCGATCACTAAGTAAAGGACTTGAAGCAGCATAACTAATCTGTGGTATTTGAAACAAACGCAGTAATTTAGCTACTTCTATTGAGGCACTGCTACTAGAAGGACCTATAACACCTCCAACAGGTTCACTACTGCCACAAATATTTTGCTTATTTTTAATTTTAACAATATCCAATGCTCCATCTAAAGCTTTAGAATCTTGATTGCATGTATCATATATTTGAGGCTGAATTTTAAAGTTAGGAAATAATGAATCATTTGCATTGATTTCATCAATAGCAAACAACATTGCAACTACTCTATGAACCCCCCGCTCAATATTTATTTTTCCACAAAGTTTTGAACAATTTTTTTCTGAGCATACTGGAAAAAATCCACCAACCAAAACATTTAAAGACTTTTTTTCAATATCAAAACAATAAATAGGGTTCGATATCATAAAGGTAATAAATAAAAAGCATTGATGATACTTGCAAATAGATGGCATAACCATGATGGCTTTTCTTTAACAATTTGCTTTCAAAATATCAAACTATAAATAAAAATATGCAAAAAATAATACTGAAAACACTTATACATTACTAATTACAAAAATATACAATAAAACTGCATGTAAAAAGCCTAACTCTTATTATATATATATATATATATATATATATATATATATATATATATATATATATATATATATATATATATATATATATATATATATATATATATATATATATATATATATATATATATATATATATATATATATATATATATATGTATATATATATATATATATATATATATATATATATATATATATATATATATATATATATATATATATATATATATATATATATATATATAGATATAGATATATAGATATATATATATAGATATATATATATATATATATATATATATATATATATATATATATATATATATATATATATATATATATATATATATATATATATATATATATATATATATATATTAACATTGTTTTACATACATAAGTTTTGCTTTAATAAGCATATTAATTCATGTATTAAAAATATTGTAACATAATATAATTGTTATTTATAATTGAATATTCACTCAGATAAAATCAACATAAAAACAAAATATAGTTTCATTCAATATTTTTTTTGGATTTTAAATTTTTTTTTTTTATGTATGCAATGTGAACTTAATTCAAAGTTTTATTTATTGATAAAAACAATAAGAATGTTGATAAAAAAACACAACCAGCATTAACAGAGAAATATTTTGTTCAAACATATCTGAAAATATTTGCTTAAACTTTTAAAGATCATTTTAATAGTAAATATAGTAACTTCCTTTGAAATAAAATGTTAAACAAGCAAATGTATTAATCAGAGCAAGTTATTTGTATTTTGGTTATTATTTAGAACAAATTTAATTTATTTGTGATGGGAAACATTTCTTTATAGTTTTTTTTTTAAATTCACAATAAATTTTTTATTTTTAAGACTTTTTTATAAAAAAAATATTTTTTAAAACAATATTTCTTTTTTTTACTATATTGCAATAAAATTTTGATAGATTTATTTAAAATTTTGATAGATTTATACCTAATATAAGAAAAAGAAGTAAGCACATAGATAATTGATTACAATTTTTTACTAATTGTTGGTCAATGTTTACCAAATATATATACTTTTTTTTTTTTTTTTTTAAAGTTTTTAAATAACATTCTTATGATACAACATAAGAAAATTAAAGCATTAAAATAAAAACTTTGTAAGACAAAATTTTAGAAATCATCACAGCTAGTTTATCATTTGAAATTTTTACTACTATTAAATTAGTTAATAAAAGCTTTTGTAAAGTGATGCATTTTACTAAAGCTTTACCCTCACAAAAAGGTCATCAAATAAAAATGTTGTTTAAATGTTCTGATAAGAAGTTTATATAAGCATAGATTCGTTTTTACATTATAATATTTCTTAATAATTTTTGGTTCAAATAAATTTTAAGTAAGAGTGGCTGACTTAAAATTAAGATCGAAAAACCTCTATTATTATTTTTTTTTTTTTTAAAAAAAACACAAATTTCCTAAAAATTTTATGTTGAATAAGCTAAAGTATTTTTCTTTTATATATATTTATATTATATATTTTCTTTTATATATTTAATAATTTTTCTTTTTAATTTTTTTTTTAACAATAATTTTTCTTTTTAATTTTTTTAACAATTTTTCAATAATAAAAAATAATCAAAATAATCAAAAAAATCTTAGAATTTTTCAAAAATTTAAATTGTAAAATTAAACATTAATAATTTTAATCATTTTTAAATGCTTTTTTTTTTGCACATAATTTTATTTTATTAAATATGGAACTTTTTTAGTTTTGTTTTAATATCAAAGCAAAAGTTAAATAATGCAATCTAAGTAAGTAAACAGTACAAACCCAGTGACAAAAAAAAGAACTTAAGAATTTTGAGTTATTGAGATTCCTAGCCATTAGTCATAGAGCTCCTAAAAATTACAGAAACTACTTATAGTTGTGGAAAGCAATTTTTCATTCCTGGAATCAATTATTTTTGAAACAGGAATCAATTGCTACTAACTTGCATCAGAATTCCAGCTTTTATAAATTTAAGGACTCCTGTAGTTGTGTGACTTTTACCATAAAGTTTAAAATTTAAATATTCTTTAAAAAATGTCAGTTTTTAACTCACAAAAATTGGAGCTCAGTTTGAGCTCCTAGATTTTTTATTATATTTTATTTTTATAGTGCTCTACTACAAAAAAAAATTAATAATTATTGTGACCAAAAATCTTGGTCACTATAAAATCGTAACTTAAGTAAGTTATTAGATAGTATAAGTGGCTATAACAACATGTATTACAAAAACATGTATTACAAAATATTATTGGATTTTATAATGATAATTAAAAAATACACTAAAATCAAACTAAAATATAAATATATCTGCAGATGTCAAATGTAGTATTGGTTTAGAGGTTATATCATGCTCTTTCACATCACTATCTTTGAAGATAGTAAAATCTATATCTGAACTTAGTTGGCTATTTTTAGAACTATCAGAAAAAGAGTACTGACAATCTATATCTGAAACAAAGTCCTCATCAAATTTTGCTTTAAAACTGCTTTCTGTTTGAATAAAACTTTCATTGCTTAGTAAATTATTATCAGTGTTTTCAAACGTTTTGTGAAAAACATTTAAAATATCAATATTATATTCTTGTTTAAACTCTCCTACTGGTGGCAAATTTTTCAAGCTAGTCTGTGTTGCTAAAGTCCAACTCTGAAAGTGTGTACTTTCTTCTTCTATATCTAATTCTTTTTTAAGCTTACTAACAATTTCTTTTTGAGGAATACTTATTAGAGACTGAACATCAACATTTTGCGATTTTGATAAAAAATTTTGAGTTGACTCAAATAAGTGTAATACTTTCATAACAACTTCTTTTTGTGGAAATTCTCTGTCGCGTACATAACACCTCAGAAGAGAAAAGCTTAATTTTGATGGATGATTCATTAGAAAACCTATTACTTTTGAAGAATAAAACTTTAATTTATAAAGAACAAACAAAATTACAAAAATACTAAGCTCCATATTTTTAGAACTGTTGATTACTTCTAAAAAGATTAGCTCTTGAAATTCTGGAAACAAACTCAAATATGACAATAATGGTTTCCAAAGTATAATTAATATATTAATAGATTTAAAACATTCTTTAGACCATTCTTCATTTAGAGATGTTATTGGAAGTTGAAAATAACTTGTAGAAATCAAAATTTTCTTAAATACATGTTTTATTATAACTTTCAAATTTCCAGAATGAACTAATTTCACAAATTCAAAAGACTTTTTAACACATTTAGCAGTGTATTTGCAGAGCTTCTTATTTTTTTTCTTTTTAAAACTTTTCATTGAATTAGTCTTTAAAAATAAAGAAACAAAATCTGAGTATTCACATAGTTTCTTATCAACAAATTCCTCTTTTTTTTTTAGTTTTGAAAGAGTTTCCTTCCAATAGTTCTCACTTAACCAAGTTAAAGCAAACATCACACTAGATTTTAGAATATCAGTACTTGGCAAATGTGAATGGGTTGCTTCATGTCGCAAATCAACTATCCAATCAGGTATTTTAATTTGATCTGCAATAACTTGCACAGACTGTGCATAAACACCTGTTTGCAATTGATCCGTTACTCCATTAACAAAACGAACAATAGCCATTGACATGCTTAATCTCTGTTGATCTTCTGTAACATTCTCCTCATTGGTACCTATATAAGATGCTACTAAACTAGCAGTTAACTCAACAGAAATCGGTAAAGTGCCATTACGTACTCGACTCTTCCATACATTAACCATATTGATTCCTTTCATTTGTGATTGAATATCAGAAAAACAGTACAATAAAGTACCAACTTCCATCCATTCATCCCATGAATACCATGCAGTTTCTCGATTATCAAACTTGCAATTCATTTTATTTTAAGAGCGTGAAGAAAATCTAGATAATATCAAATAAAATGAATATTAAAGCTAATAATATATGATATTGTTTAACTACCTAATTTAAAACAAATAATAATAAAATTATTTTATAAATAATATAATCTTTTTTTTTTTTCTTTCTGTTAATCTGTATTATTTCATTTATTATTATTTAATTTCTTAGAAATTTTAATAAAATAAATTTATAAAATTTTGATAGAATGTTAGAATTAAATTAGGTTTAATAATATAAATGAATCCAATATATAACTTTCTATGTTTCTATTTAATTAAATCTTAGAGTATGTCGATTTTCATTATTAACTGACAACTTTTGCATTTTTAAGTTTACATTAAATTAAACCAGGAACTAATTATTTTTTTAAAATTCTTCGACAGAGCATTCCGATCGACTGTATCGGAGTAAGTATGGCAAAATATCATATTTTGCTATGGCAAAATATCATATTTTGCCATAAGTAAGTATGGCAAAATATCATATTTTGCCATACTTACTCCGATATTTAATATGGAATGTACGGAGCAAGTACGGCAAAATATGGAATGGTGGAATGGTGCGTACGCAGCGTGTAAAATGCGGTAATAAAGTACGGAAATTTCCTTCTATCCTATCCCTGCCCCTCATTGGATGTAGCAGCACTCCTTTGCAAGTTTTCCCTATGTATGTACGGAAATAGCCAAGCTCCTAACTATTTTCCGCACTTTATTCTCACACTTTTACAGTGTAAAATATGAACCCTACTTTTTTTTTCTTTTTTACTGTTTATATAAACTACAATTCCTTTTCACCAAAAAACAAAACTTAATTACAAATATATAAATAATAAACAGACACGGGCTTCAAAATATATGGGTGGCAAAATACCAAACTAATCATTTCATGGTAATGAATTGATTAGTTTGAAATTTTGCCATTCATATTTTCATATGGATTTACATTTAGTGAATATAAAATATATAGTATGTTTTCAATAATATTAATTTAAAAAATGGAAATAACGATGAAAAATATATAAAAATTATTGCAAACAAGTTGGTTTTTTATAAATTTAACTATTTAGAAAAAGGAAAATTAGGCAGCGTTTGCAGTCCTGTGTTATATAATCGCTCAACCTTCAGTATTTTTATTCCTTTCTTATAATTTATATTTCTACTTTTTAAAAACCGTTTTAAGCATTAAATGATCCGACATACAGAACTAAATATTTAGTTCTGTATGTCGGGTCTATATAACTACACAATAGATGTTTACTCGTAACGGTATTATTTTTTCAAAGTTATTGTTGCCTCAGTCTGCTGTGCATTCAAAAAAGATTCATGTAAGTATATTGTCTACATTACATTGTTTAAACGTTTATAAAAGGGGTGCAACCCCTTGTTGCTCGCAAGCCTCTTGCGATTTTGTCGATGTCAAGATGAAGCTCTTTCAGCGCTCGAAATAGTTTTTCAAATCTTGCCGAACAAATGTAATTTTTTCACAAAAATAGATTCTTTTCCCTTTCTTGAAATTTCCCAGAAAATAGCCAATCATTGATTATTGATTGGCTGTTATTTCGAGCGCTGCTCTTTAGCTGCATTTTTACATTTAGACACCTTGACATGCACAAACATTAGAATAATCAGGGATGCGGAGTCCCGAAAGGACTCCGGTTTTGTTGTTGATTGAACATGTTGGTTGATTTATGATCTGGTAAATAAAAAACTCATGAAATTTAATAACTTGAAACACATTGTTTTTAGTCCGGAGTCTCAAAGTCCTAGCCGCCATTATACCTAAGGACTCCGGGTTCAAAAAAAGATTGTTCCTCTAACCTAAAAGTCTTTTTTACCAATCCTTAAGCATTTTTATATTATTAGAGCTCCTGGATACCAAAAACTAGGAAGAAGTAATTTTTTTGTGACATATAAATCCGGAGTCCTTTTCGGGACACCCCATCCCTAAATGTAATATTATACTAAAGATGTTGGTAGCTCTTTAAATACTGAAAAACTTTGTATATTGTAACTTTTGCCTCTTTTGTCTCAAAAGGATGCCAACCCCTGGTTCATACAATTTGTTAAATGTTTTTTTGTTGTTCTAGACTCTAATAAAATTAATTGGCTTTCAATATAAATTTTATTAGGTATAATGTTAAAGTGAGGAGAATTTTATTAATTTGAAATGTTATAATTTATACGTGTGAACATTTTTGTGAACGCTTTAATCTTTTTTTTCTTAAGAGAAAAAAAGATTAAAGGGTTTACAAAAAAAAGACTCTTGTATTTTTAAACTGGAATTATGTTTATCAGTTAAAAGTTTAATTTTTTTTTCTATACCTTTTACTTTAATTCACTTTTTGTTGAGAGCAAGCATTTGTAATTTTAAATGATTATATTCATTTGAAATATTTTCTTAAGTTAAAATTTGAATACATTTTTTTTAAACATTTTACTTTGAACCAGTTATTTGTTTCAGTTGTAAACTAGTGAATTTAAAATATTTTTTTTCCATCTTAATTTTTTTTTTTTTTTTTTTTTTTTTTTGGGGGGGGGAGGTGATCAAATGTTGACGTAATTTTATGGGGGGTCACTGAAAGTTTGACAAGTTATTGACAAGGGGGAGGGGAAGTAGGTAAAAATTGTCAAAAAATTGTTGACGTAATTAATGGACAATCCCTAAATAGGCAACGATTAAATTTAATAAAGTTTTTTGTAGCGTATATAGAAAATATGAAAATTTTTGCGTATAATTAAGAAAAAGTTAATTTTCTTTACTAATGGCTAAACAAACAATAGATTACGAAACGCAACACTTTAATGTTTTCAAACCCTCTAATAACTTTTTACTTAATAACTCTTACGATCCAGATTTACATTTTTTTAAAGAAAATAATTTTAACTCGCGGTTTTTTTGAATTAGGAACTTTTAAAAATAAATTAAAATCATTAAATAATAACTTTACGGTGATACACAAAATAAGAAGTATAAATAACAATATTGACAAACTAAAACATTTTCTTGTAGAATATAATTATTTGTTCAGTATGATTTGCTTAACAGAAACTTTGTGTTCTCACGAATCATCCAGAATAAATTCAAACCTATTAATTCCGACTACAACTAATATCTTATGAGCGAACTACAAACTAATATCTTATGAGCGAAACTACAAACTAATATCTTATGAGCGAAAAATTCAAAAACGAGGAGTTGAAATTATGACATATTCATAATGATCTGACAACGAAAATTAGAGCCAATCTTTCGGTTTCTGATGCCGATGGTGAGGTCTTTACAATTGAAATAATAAACCAAAAATTAAAAAATATACTGGTACCTAGCTGTTACAAACCACCTGAAGGTGATATAAAAACTTTTTAAATCATCAAAAATAAATATTTCTAAAAAACAACAAAGAGCACAAAATATTATTCTGTATTGGAGAGATAAACATAAACTGCCTACAGTATAATGAAGATGCTGTTACCAAAATTTTTTTTGACAATATGTTTCAATATTACATCTTTCCTATAATAAACAAACCCACTTGGGTAACATAAACCTCAATCACTGCAATAGATAATATATTGACTAATTCCTTTAAAGATTCTTCATTAAAAGCAGGTGTTATCAACTTTCCGATATACTTTTCCTTTTTTCAAGATACAAAAAATAATAACTCCAAAATCAAAGTTTATAAACGAAAAATTAATAATTTTACTATTCAACAGTTTAAGACCCAATCGGCAGTGAGTTGGGATAAGATTTATTAAGAATGCAACTTTAGGCATATCAGTTCCGCTTATAATTAATTTTTAGAAATATTCTTAAAGCACTATAATAATCACTTCCAATTATAGAACAACAATTAAAAGTAAAATAATTACAATGTCTATGGATTACTAGAGGTATAAAAAAATCTTCAAAAACAAAACAAAAACTTTACATCAAGTATTTAAAAAATAGAAATGAAAAAAATCTAAATACTTACAAGCAATATAAAAATTTATTTGAAAAAACAGATAAAAAAATTCAAAGAAAAATTATTACTCGAATTAAATAAATAATGCAACTGACGGCATTAAAAAAACATGGAATATTATAAAAGAAATAATTGAAAACAAAAAAGCTAAATCAAATAGTTTACCTGCTCGAATCGTCGTAGGGAATATAGAATATAATGACAAAATAAGATTGTAGAAAAGTTCAGCGAATTTTTTGTTAACATTGGCCCTAATCTTGCCTCAAAAATTAAGTCTCCTAATAATTCATTTGAACTATACCTAAGTGATGTCCAGAGCGAACTAAAATACAAAGAACTAAACCAACAAGAACTTAATGTTGCTCTAAATTCCTTTTATTATTGTTTCATGAATCATACTAGTTAGTCATAAAATGATTAATTTTTTTCATATATCAATACTTTTATTAATTAATTTTAATTTTCTCCTGATCCTTTTTGTTTAACTTCGTAACTAAAAGTTAAAACAAAAACTTAAACGATGTGTTATTTAAGATAATTATAACCACTGAAAATTACTAAGAGTAGAGTGCGGTGTCTTCTGAGGTTCCATTCTTGTACCCCTTCTGTTTCTTCTATATGTCAACGACCTTGCAAAAGCCTTGAAAAAAAATGGTGTAATTATGTTTGCCGATGATAGAAACTTATGTTATTCCTCGAACAGTTCGAGGTTCAGATAGTTCAGATAGTTTCAGTTCAGGACTATATTAAAGAACTTTGTGAATTTATAAACAAAGAGCTTGAAAGATTAAATATATGGTTGAATGTAAATAAGTTATCACTAAATACAGAAAAAAACAAAATACATATTGTTTCATTTCAAAAAACAAAAAAATAATATACCAACTATCCTTCCCTCACTAAAAATAGATAAAGTAAACATTGAAAGAACAAAAACAACAAAATTTCTTGGAATACTTATTGACAAAAATATATCTTGGAGAGCCCATATAAGAACAATAACCACCAAAATTTCAAAAAATATACTTTACAAAATTAAACCTATGTTGTCCCGACATCAAAAATTTAATTTTGTTGTTAATCTTAAATTACTTTATTTTTCTTACATTCAAAGTTATCTTGCGTACGCTCATATTACATGGGCAAGTACACACAAATTCAAATTGAGTACTATTTACATAAGTCAAAAACATGATTAAGATTAGTTTATAATAAAGATAAACTCACCCATGCTGAACCTTTACTAAAAACCATGCACTAAATGCACTAAAAACCTTAGATGCACCAAATCAACATCTACCAAAATGTTCAATTCATATTTAAATACAAACTTGGACTATTCCTCATACTTAATATCAACAGTTATATTGACATGTATTAAACTTAACAACAAAGTTTATACTAAAATGCTTATGTGTATCACTGACTGTATGTTGTTTAACCACTTTTGACTATTTATAAAAATAAAGTAGACTTTATCTAACCATTTAAAGAGGTACTCGATGATAAATCTTCATAGACTTCTACGCGTTTTCCTTTACAACAACATGTATATATCTGAAGTAACCTAAGTTTCTTGTCTTTTTATTTTTCTTATTTTTATTTTTTATTTGTAAAAAACACTGGTAGTTTTTATAATAAGAAACATTATTAATTTACGTTATACTTAGTTAAACTTGTTAAACCACGTTTTATTACGTTACGTTATACATGGTGTTAAATTGTTATTTTTAATACTTTGCATTATATTATGTCATATAATTGTAACGTATCTTAGTGTAAATTTATTAAAATTGTAAAAAACAAATTTCCCGTTAAATATATAATATCATATTTAACATATAATATATAAAGATTACATATAATATTTAAAAATACAAACAGTCAAATAAGAAAATGTAATATTTAAAAAATTTTTTTCGTAAACAATTATAAAAATTATAAATAAAAATTATTCCGTAAGATTTAAAACATAAGTTTTTGTTTGATACTGAAATGAGTTTAATGGTTTTGCCATATTTAAATTGCCTTTCAGAAATGAGTTTTATAGCTTAGGTCCTCTATAAGTTAGGCTTATTCTGTACATTTGTTTACTTTTTCAAGTAATTTTTATTTGTTACTTTGATTTATTCTTAAGAAATATTTCTCATTTATTCTTAAGAAATACTTCTCATTGGTTTTTAAGAAATACTTCTCATTTGGATTTTTGTTAAATTTACTTATAAAGACTTCAGGAGTTAGATTATTGGTATATTTATACATAAAGTTTAGGTATTGGTAAATATTTGCTAGTTTTTCGATATTCCTAAAACCAAAGTTTGATATTATTCCGAATAGGCATTTTCGACATTACTCCTTCTAAATGAATTTCGACACTTTTTCTGCGAATTACTTCGTTAAAATAAATATTCGATATTAATCCCAAAAAATCGTTTCGATCAAAAAAATTTCAATATTATTCCGTTTTTTCGAGCAATTTTTTTCGATATTATTCTGCTTTCTGAATTTTTGATTGTATATATTTTATATGTGGGAGCCATGATAAATGACCATCCACAATAACTCCTAAAAACTTTATAATATCTTGTTTTTTAATTTGTTTATAATATTTAATAAGTTTTGGCAGTTTTAGATTTTTAATAAGTTTTTGGCAGTTTTAGGTTTTTTTCTTGTGTTTTTTATAAAACTAGGTATATTGTGTTTTTTCAACGTTAAGAGAAAGTTTATTTGACCTGAACCAACCATTTAACTTTTTCTAATTCAATGTTCATATCAGCGTATATTTGATTCATAATGCTATTAGATAAAAATAGATTTGTTTTGTCGGCAAACATGACAACATTTAGTTTTACTGATGCATTATTAAAATCATTAACATAAATTAAAAATAAGAGTGGTCCTAAAATCGATCCATGAGGCACTCCACACAGAATATTCAGTAATCCGTATTTCTTGTTTTGAACATATTGTTTTCTATTAGATACTTTTTATCCAATGATATTAGTTATTGCATATCCAGTACCCAGTACCATTTTAGATTTTCTAACAAAATAAAGTGTGTTGATCACTTTATGCTGTTAGAATAAAGCGATCAACATGCCTCGGAAAAATCTATGAATACTCTGAGAGTAAACTTATTATTTTCAAAACCGTAAGTGATTTGGTCGACTAGTTTAATAATGGCATGTTCAGATGAATGTTTTTTATGAAATCCAAATTGTTTTGGATTAAAAAATTTATTTTTTGTTAAATAATCAAAGATTCTATTATAAACTACATGTTTGAAGATTTTTGAGAAAATAGAAAGTACCGAAGTCTATAGTTAGATACATCAGCGAGATCATTATTTTTATAAATTGGGTATACTCTTACAAGTTTAAGTATATCAGGAAACATTTCTTGATTTAAATATAGGTTTACTATGTGAAACAAAAGTTTTTTAATGCTTTTTATATTAGATTTTTTTTTTTTTTTTTGCCATATAAATTATATGGCAAAAAAAAAAATTTATATAAAACATATGTAAATACAAATAGCAGGGGCAAAAAGAAGACATTTGTCTTATCGCCAAGCTCCTTAATCTATACCGTAATACTCAATAATAAAATATAAAAATTGTACTAAAGCATATAAAATATTGTTATATATACTCTTTATATTTATAAGAAACAAACAACAAACAAACAAAAAGATAAATTTCATAAAATTTATAGGTCCTGAATGCCCCTCTCTAACTATGAAAATCTAATTTTTTTCTTATTTTAATATTACGAAAGGACAAAAATTAAATACCAAAGTAAAAGCAAATACTATAGTATTGCAAAAAATTATATACTTAAAATGCATGCACGCAAATACTCATAATCCTGAAACTTTTCTTTTAAACCAGTATACACCTTTACATATACATCAGAAGAAACCATGCGCTAGGGTGCTCATCATTAATTTTTGATTCAATTTAGTCTAAAACTCATTAAGCGTTGCAATTGTTTTAAGATCATTAGTTAATATTTTATTCCATACTTTTGGTCCTCTAGAAGAAATTGAAAATTTAGTAGCCGCAAAATAATTTGTGGGCTGATGGTTGCTGTTATACAAGTATCTGGTTAAGTATCTGATCTAATTTATTTTGAATAGCGGGTTAAATATTTTAAGAGATAAATTTTTATTAATTTTGAACATAAATATAAGAAGATGATAGATGTTTATTTCGTAGATATCCATTATATTTAGCTTAATAAACAATGCTTGGGAATGTGTACACGCCCCACATTGGATATGATTCTGATTGCATGTTTTTGTTTATTAAAAAGTTTTTTAATTTTATCTTTATTTGTACTGCACCAAGCAATGTTTGCATAATTTAGATGACAATGAATGATAGAGAAATATAAAAATTTTAAGCAATATGGATTTAAAAAAGGTTTTTCTCTACATATCAGACCGATGTTCTTAGAGATTTTACTTTCGAGATAATTTATGTGATCTCTCCACGACACATTTTCATCAAGCAGAACACCGAGAAATTTCAAAGTTTCTAAAATTTCTCTTTTTACGTCTTGATTAATATATAAGGATATGAGGTAATACTGAACTTTTTATTTGACTTTGACTCATTAATAACCATGCTTTTTTAAATCAAACTTGGGATTACTTCTTTGTTTACTAAAATACATTTTTTTGTTTTTTTAAAAAGATGTTCATAAAAATACTAATAATTTTTGTATATTTTCTCATTCTCTGTACTTTTTTTTCTTTAAAAATCTTAATACTTCTTGGATAAATAAAACACTTTAAAAGTGTTTTATTTATCCAAGGAGTATTAAGTGTTTTGTTTTATTTTGTGCATCTTCATATCAAGTTTCGACAAACTTCGTCGAAACTAAAAATTTAGTTAAAAACAAATCTTCGTTAGTATTATGACAATTATAGATATTCCAATTTTCTAGATTTAATTTATTCGATAATTCATTTATATAAGTAATGGTTAAGTAATGTTTTTTTAAATTTGTAAACTTTGGCTGTAATGTAGATTGCTTACATCTGTTTTATAAAATGCCTGACTGAAATGGCGCCTCAAAGTATATTATCAATTGCAGTTTAATTAACCCTAACCCTGAGGACTTTTTTCACAAATTGATGATTGTGCACCTCCCTCCTTCCCACTTCGAAGACCGTGTCGTCGGCCCTGGTATATATGGTATATGTATATATGTATATATTATATATATATATATACCGCGCTCAACTTGTTTCTCCGCGCAGCGGCCTTGTTCATCAAGGTTCGTGTTTCAGAGTTATAGAGTTGAGAGAGGGTTATATAACCACAAATAAGTAACCTACTCGTCTGTAGTGGTCTTCTCGGCCTTGAGGAGGTGAATTAACAAAAAAAATATATATATATATATTCTATATATATATATATATTCTATATATATATATATTCTATATATATATATATTCTATATATATATATATTCTATATATATATATATATATATATATATATATATATACATATATATATATATATATATATATATATATATATATATATATATATATACATATATATATATATATATATATATATATATATATTTATATATATATATATATATATATATATATATATATATATATATATATATGTATATATATATATATATATGTGTGTGTATATATATATATATATATATATATATATATATATATATATATATATATATATATATATATGTATATATATATATATATATTATATATATATATATATATATATATATATATATATATATATATATATATATATATATATATAGGCCCTAGTTTGAATTAATTTTTGGGGCCCTCAAAAATATTTTGAATGAAAAACTATTATATAGTATATGTAGCATTAAACTGTTTTTTGTTTGTTTCAATATCTTTAATACTTAAGACTTACGCTACGGCTATTATAAAGACTTGTTCAAGAATTCCTTCGTGCAGAATTATTCTTCATGGGATTTAGTATTGCAGTTGTTAATGATTATTCAAATATAACTTTACATAATATTAATAAGCGTCCAGAGGAAATTTTTGTGTAGCAATCAATACAATCATGACAATAATATTTTTTAAAACTCCCTAAAACCTAAGAAAACATTTTTTAAACTCATTTCGGGTCCCCAAAATTCTAGGACTTTAGGCTGCAACTTACTTAGCCTATAGGTAAATCTAGCTCAGAACGTATGCAAAAGAACCCGTCATCCCTGAACCACATCGAAAAATAAAAACTTGTAATAAAACTTCTTAGGTTATATCATTAACTCCTATTACAAAAAAACACATTTACTTGTATGCAAATGCTTTTTTTTCCCAACTGGTATTATTTTAGCTTAAGCCTTCTAACCAAAAAATATGTACAGCAATGCTATATGTACAGCAATCTCAACATAGACATAAATAACAGTAGCGTTCAAAACTTCATTAAAAAATAAATTCATGAAAAATAGTATATGTTTAAATAAATAAAATGTAAGACTTTTCGAGAGTATGGTGAGAACTATATTTACATATTATGGTGGTTGTGGTACGGGTAGCCTTTGTCATGTAGAACAAGTGTTGTAGATGATGGTATGTCTGCTCGTCTCTCTTTAGCTATTTTGTGCTTCGTAATATCAATCATGCAAAAGTAATAGTCATTGTGGTGGTCAGTGCGGTGGCTACTAGGTCCATGGTCCATAAAACTTTTTATTAGGGCCCCAAAAAACTTGTCTAAGGGCCCCAAAATTCTGTAAAATTTTTCCACCAGGCATTACTAAAAAAAAAAAAGCTTCTTACATTTGCAAAAGGGCCCTTAAATTTGCAAATGGGTTTCCTAAACTCGCTGGGCTCCCTAATTGGGGTGTGTAGGGAAGCCGTGTGTAGGGAAGCTGTGAGACCCGTTTTTTTAGTTATTAAGGTGCTCATATGCACCTTAAGGTGTTCATATATACCTACATGGGTAAGGACGGAGGTGCGAACTTCCTGGTTAAACGCTTATCCATGGTGCTGTGTGATAAAACCTATTGGTTTTATCACAGATAAGATGCTCTGTGGTGCTCTGTGGTAAGACGGTGCTCTGTAATAAGACCAATTGGTCTTATTACAGAGAATTTCAACATCCTCTACTAGCCATGATGAGAAAATAAATTAGACAATATTATTGGCTAAGAGAAGTATTGACAAATCTTTGTAGGCTGTTGCTAGGTGTATTGAGAAATGTAAATACTGGTTGGGAAAGTTAACTACAATGAAAAGAATAGCCTGAATAAAAATCTATAAAAATAAGGGTTTAAAGATGAAAACAGTTTAGAGTCTATCATTGATTTCAATGTTAATGTTTATTATTTTTATTTATTTTTAGATTAAAGTTGAACATTCTTAAATTAAAAGTTCCAAATTAATACTTTAACTGCTACATCAACTCAAATTATAAATATAAATATATATATATATATATATATATATATATATATATATATATATATATATATATATATATATATATATATATATATATATATATATATATATATATACATATATATATATATATATATATATATATATATATATATATATATATATATATATATATATACATATATATATATATATATATATATATATATATATATATATATATATATATATATATAGGGTTGCCAGATACACGGTCGCTTAAAGAAGGACATAGAAAAGCCAAAAGGAGGACAAAGGAGGACATAGGGGCTATCCATAAAGTACGTATGGCAGGTATGGAGGGAGGGGGTCTCCCAATAGTTTACAAACGCGTACAAGGGGGGAAGAGGGGGTCCTGATTTGATTACTAGAGTATTTAAACTCAAGTTAAATAACCTCCTCAATGATATATTCAAGATCTCTCCTAAACATGATTTGATTTTTTTTTAAATATTAATTTTCACGTGTGTAACAAATCAGAATTGTGTTTTTTTTTCTGTCTTCAGTCACAATTTCTGTAGCTAATTTAAAAAAAAAAAAATAATGCGTACGTACGCGGAGGGGAGGGGGAGGGTTCAAAAGTGTACAGGTTCGTACAAAGGGGGAGTTCGTACAAAGCGTACAGGTTCGTACAAAGGTCCTAAATCAGTGGTTTTACTGCGTACATAATTTATGGATGCCTCCATCACTAATTTTAGTAATAAAGTGCACAAATGGTTTAAGAGAACAGTAATGGTCAAGCAATTGTAGATCATCCGAAATGGTACATTTTTCCTTTCAGGTATAAAATGTCTTTTACTTTATTTAAGGTGGTAGAGCTAGAAAAAATATGTAAAAATTTTTAAAAAATCGTTTTTTTTTTTTTTTTTATTTTCGAAGGAAAATTACTTATCTTTCATGTATTGAAAAAAATTTTTTTAAAAAATTATTTCTTATTTAGTTTTTAAAGCTTTTATGTAACTACATACAACAACTAGTCCTTAGTTACGCCCTTAGCAACGGTAAACAGTTTTTTTACCTTGATACCTTTCCATAAAGATCAACAAGATTTAAATCATACACTGATAAACGTGCAATTGTTAAAGGTCATTAACTTAAGGAACATTGTAAATTTTGGCAGTTTTTTGAAGCAACTTTAGTGCATGCTGTTTAATTTTGATGTTATAAACCTTTTCAGATTTCACCTCAAGTATTATAAATAATGAGTACTTCAAGAAATAACATTAAAGTATCTAATAAGCAAAACTTTGGACGAAAAAAGAAAAGATTTTTTCATGGAAATTGTTATACAACTGCAGCAGAAAGACAACAAAAAAGCAATCTGAGTATTGTTCCAGCTTCAAGTTGTGCAAGTGCAAGAAAATTACTGCCACTGATAAATAGAAATCAAGTTGTAAATGACAAAGTGAATAAAGATTATTTCATACTTATCAATTTTTCAATTTTAAGTGATATCATGGAAGATGTTAGATGTCCAGATTGTTACAGCCTTGTTACCATTGTTGATAATCTTTCTAAGTGCATGGGTTTTGCCCATCACCTTGAAATCAAGTGTAGTTTATGTGAATGGAAAAAGGTTTTGTATTCTTCTAAGCAGATTAGTAAATTTAATGGAAATACAGCCCAGGGTAGGAAAACATTTGAAGCAAACACAAGAATGATAATTGGATTTAGAGAAATAGGTAAAGGGTATCAATCTATGAAAAACTTTAGTCGCTGTATGAATTTACACTCTTTGACAGCTACTCCATTTAGAAAACTAAATATAGAAATATCAAAAGCTTATGATAAAACTGCTAAAGAAAGTATGAAACGTGCCGCAAATGAAATGAAAGATAACTATACTGATGATAATAAACCAATAATGAAGCATGTTAAGATTGATGGTGCATGGCAACGACGCGGCCATACCTCCCTTAATGGATTTGTAAGTGCAATTGTGGGTGATAAGTGCGTTGATTATGAAGCAATGTCAAAATTTTGCATGGGCTGCAGAATATAGAAAAATAAAAAAGCTTCACCACGATACAATGCTTGGAAAGCTCAACATGCCTGTCATATAAATCATAAACAATCTTCTGGGTCAATGGAAGCAGCTGGTGCTGTAAAAATATTTGCACGTTCAATTAAAAATAACAATATTATTTATACTCATTATCTTGGAGATAGAGATAGCTCATCTTTTAAAGAAGTAATAAAGTCTGATCCCTATAAAGACTATAAAATAATTCCTGAAAAGTTAGAGTGTGTTGCACATGTACAAAAAAGAATGGGTACACGGTTACGAAATTTAATCAAAAGTTACAAAGGAAAGCCAACTCCACTAGGTGGAAACAATAAACTGACAGAAAATGTGATTAATAGTGTGCAAAATTTTTGTGGTTTAGCTATAAGAAGTAATACAAATAACATTTATGCCATGAAAAAGGCAATATGGGCTATTTTGTTCCACTGTACTGGATATTCAAATCAAGAGTTTCGCCACTGCTTTTGCCCAAGAACTGAAACTAGTTGGTGTCAATATCAATATGACAAATTACATAATACTTCAAATTATAAAGAACATATTAATTTACCAATATGGATTAGTAACCTTTTGAAACCAGTGTTTAAAGATCTATCAAATGAAGAATTATTGTTAAAATGTGTACATAGGCAAACCCAAAATGCAAATGAAAGTCTTAATGCATTGGTTTGGTCTCGTTGCTCTAAAAACATATTTGTTTGTAAACAAACTTTTGAAATGAGTATTAGTTCAGCAATTTTACACTACAATGATGGTACTGAAGGTGTTAAAAATGTTTTACTTTCATTTGGACTATCAGGCGTTGTTACAAATTCTAAATCTTATGAACAAAATGTTTCACGTGTAAAGAGCATGGAGATCAAGTCAAGTGAAAAAGTAAAAAATAGAAGAAAAAGTCTCAGAGCAATAAAAAAAAGATACTCTGATAAACAAAGTCAAAATAAAACATCATTTTATGTATCAGGAGGGTTTTAAACATATTGCATATATATTTTTAAACATATTACAACTTTATTTTGCGTTTTATTGAACTTTGATTTTTTGCAAGATTTTGTAACTTCAAAACCAAATATCTTAGGTTAGAAAAATTCAATTTACTTGAAATTTTCACAGTATCTTCAGTATACATATAAGTTCATTTGAACTAAAATCTTATAATAATTAAATGTATTTATTGCTTATTATTTGTTTTTTATTCTCAATTTGGTATTTTTTTTTTTTTAACGCATACATAAAAATTATGTATATTTTTTATTCTATTAAGATTCAATGTCATTTTAGTTCAAATGAATTATCTATTGTTGAAGAACAAACCTACAAAAATTCATTGTGATTTGTTGATTATATTTTGTGATATTGTGTTTTAAAATTTCCTTATTTTTTGGTTTATTTTTTTATATTACTATGGGTAGGCGAAGCAAATTAATAAAAAAAATTGTCAAATGATTTTTAACATAAATTCAAACTTTTTTAGAAGTTCTTGGGAAATAATAATAGTTTTTAAAAGAATTAGGTTTTTTTTAGTCCTACCACCTTAAATGCATTCAACCAAAGCACTAAAATTTATTGAATGGTTTCAACCACTTTTCTAAATCAAGAATGCATGCTTCATACATAGCTTAACTTATGCCATAAAGCATTTATAATCTTCTTCTCTATCACTTTGGTTAGGCTTTCTTAAAGTCAAAATTTAAGAAATAGGAATTTTTCATTTAAATAGTCTTTTAAAATTTCCACGGTAGAGTTCTTCCTTTTTTAATTGCTGCAATATTTACTTGAAAGAGAAACATTAAGGAATGCAAAAACCAAAGATAAGCTTCTGAAAATTCATTCTCAAAAAATATTTTTATCATATCAGGTGGTTGGTCAACATAAAAAAGGAATATTTTCATCAATTAAAATCAGCAATCTTTAAATAGCTGGAAACAAACTTAACCATCTAGTTTTAAAGTTTTAAAGAAGTTGATGATGACTAATATCCTCATATTTGCTTAAATCTTTTAAAGCTTCTGTTCTAACTACATATAAAAAGAATATTTTTAAGACAACAGTTTTAACAGCAATCTTTATTAAATCTGCTTCAGTTGTGCAAAAATGCGAACATTCAACACCAACCAACGGTTTTTATTTAAATTTCCTTCATATACGAGAGCACATTTTTCCTTAGTTTTCTATTATTGACTCCTAAATTTACATTAGCATTGTCTCCAGCAAAAGCAACTTAGATAACAATTCACATGTTTGAAGTGTGTCAGAGGTTTCATTTGGTGTGTTATTTAACGTAAGAATTTTAGTTTGGATACCACCTGCCTTCCAGTGAAAGTATTGAATAATAATCTGAAATTTTTTCTAAGAAACGTGATTGCTAACAAGTAACAAATTGTACACTTTGCCTCATTCTCGTTGCGTCCTTCAGCAAAGCATGAATAGTTTGCTTTCATAGTACTTGAAAACTTACATTTTTTCATTGTAGAAATTAATGTTATTTCGTCGAAATTGAATTTAAAAACTGTTGTTGCTATAGGTACAAAAACTGCTAAGCTAAAAACTTTTAATTAAAAAAGAATAGATCAATACAGTTTTATAGTTCCTGTGCCGTTTTACCGAACAACAATTGGAAAAGCAAAACGCGCAGAGTCCAAAGTAGAACCTGAAGTTTTAGTTAAAGAATAGAGCGTCAAAAAAAAACTTTTAAAAGTTTCAAGAATAGCTAAGTTTAAATGAGTAAATATATATATATATATATATATATATATATATATATATATATATATATATATATATATATATATATATATATATATATATAAGCGCATGAAAAAATACAAAACTTAATATAATAAAGAAGCCGGACAATTTAAATGTTTTCAACTTCGCCTGCCGGACAGGTGAAAAAGGATGAAAAATGAGGACATATCATCTTTTTGCCGGACGTCTGGCGACCCTATATATATATATATATATATATATATATATATATATATATATATATATATATATATATATATATATATATATATATATATATATATATATATATATATACATATATATATATATATATATATACATATACATATATATATATATAATGTATATGTATATGTATATATATATATATATATATACATATACATATATATATATATATATGTATATATATATATATATATATATATATATATATATATATATACATATACATATATATTTATATATATATATACATATACACATATATATATATACATATATATATATATATATATATATATATATATATATATATATATATATATATATATATATATATATATATATATATATATATATATATATATATATATATATATATATATATATACATATATTTATATATATATTATATATTATATATATTAAAGTATTAGCGCACTCGTAATTTTTTATATAGACAACTTCAAATCAATATAATAAGAGAAGAAAACAAATCTTCAACAACTTTCGATATATGTACTTTCAACTGTCAGGGACTTAAGTCAAACATTGATTTTACAAAGTCACTTATACAATCCTATGATATAACTTTCTTATGTGAACATTGGATATCTAAACTTGAATACTCCGTAATAAGGGATATATCTAATAACACACACTCCATTTATTTCCATCAGTCTAATAAACATGAAAAAGGCCGACCGTTTGGCGGAAATGCGTTTTTTGTACGAAAAAATAAATTCCAAAATATAAGGGTAATTTACGAGGACGACCATATTTTAGCAATAAATTTCGAAAAAAACAATCTTAATATTATAGTTATTGGGTTATACCTCTCCTCATCGCGGAATAACCTCTCGTCTCTGGAAGAATATAAAGGTCAACTAGATACTGTTAAAGGTCTAATTGATAGTTACGAAGGTAACGGCAATATAATATTAGCAGGTGACTTCCAATCCTTTCCTCACCAAATGTATGATTTATTTGAAAGATCAAATTCTAAAAGAAATAGTTATTCTGTGCACTTATCGGAATTTTTAAAAACAAATCAATTAGAACTAGTTGATGTAACTAAAGGTTCTGGCCCTAATTATACATATCGACACCAGACACTACCGAATTCGTCATATATTGATCACTTCGCCGTATCAAAATATACAAGTTTTATAAATCTTAAATGCATTGTTCATCCTGAATGCTCAAATAATTTGAGCGACCACCTACCACTATCAATATCAGTTGAAGTTAAGTACACCGAATGCAATACCATTGAACTAGCAGAAGATACTAATATACCTAGCTACGCTTGGAACGATTCTAACTTTATAAATTCTTACAATGTTCATTTAACCAATCGCTTTAACAATCTTAATTTTACTAACGATTATGAATACGACCTTCTCCAAATCTATAAAAAAATTACTGACAGCGCTCAAATAGCTTTTAAGGAGACTTTAAAAAATAAAAAGCAATGTTTGTATTCAAAATCTTGGTGGACACCTGAATTAAGTCGGTCTAAAACTATTCTTTCAATTCATTTTAAAAAATGGAGAGATTCTGGTTTTTCTAAAGAGTTAAACTCGGTATCATTTAACCGTTACCAAATGGCTCGTAAAAACTTTCGTAAAGCCGTCAAGTCGGCTCAAAATAATAAAATTTGCGCACAATATATTAAAATTGAAAAGTTAAAAAATACTAAACCAAAAAACTTTTGGAATGCTTTTAGATGTTTAAACAAAGACATAAATTCTAGATTATTTACCATAAATAATAAAAAAGACAAAGAATCTATTACTTCAGAATTCGCAAACCACTTCGAAAGAGTACTGAATACTCCAAAAATAACTCATCGTAAAGAAAATCAGAGAATTCCCCCGTGTACAAAACATGATGATGTAACAATAACTGAAGAAAATATAATTGGGGCTATTTCAAATTTAAAATTAAAAAAATCTCCTGACTCTTTCGGTATCTCAGCAGAACATTTGAAATACGCAAAGTGCGATACTTTAACAAAATGGCTCATCAAATTTTTTAATTACTCTATTAATTATGGATCGACTCCAATATCAATGTCGACGTCAACTATTGTACCCCTTGTTAAATCGTACAAAAAGTCTTTAGATAGCCCAAGCAACTATCGTGGTATTAGTATTATACCAATTTTTACAAAGGTTCTAGAATACCTGATCTTAATTATATGTCCGGATATTAGAGATACTCACTCCCTACAATTTGGATTCAATGCTAACTCTTCAACGCTACATGCTGAATTTCTAATAAGCGAAACAATTAAACATTACAACAGCAACCATTCCCCTGTGTATCTATGTTCTTTAGATGCAGAAAAAGCTTTCGATAGCTGTAACTGGAATATCCTATTTGAAAAATTATATTTCGATAAAAAATTACCACTATGTATAGTTAACACTATCTCCTCGTTGTATAACAATAGTAGCGCAACAGTCTCATATCAAGGTTGTAAATCAAACTCTTTTCCTCTAAACCAAGGAGTAAGACAAGGATCAATTCTTTCGCCTCACCTCTATAATATTTACACTGAAAGTCTTCTCGAAACTATTAAAAATCAGGGTATTGTTGGCACATCTATAAACGGTAACTTTACTGGTGTGGTAGCCTATGCGGATGATATAATACTTTTAAGCTCTACCTTATCTGGTCTCAAAAAGCTTATAAAAACATGCAATATTTACAGTAATCTAAATTGTATTAAACTGAATGCCGAAAAGACTGAGTTCTTGATCTCAGGTAAAGCCCAAATACAAACTAATACAATAACAATTTCTGGTAATAAAAAAAATCTTCAGAATAAACTTAGACATCTGGGATTCACATGGGATACTAAACATTCAGTTTTTGCTTCACTCGGT
>NC_061159.1:4064519-4087019 GCF_022113875.1 Hydra vulgaris | reverse complement strand
TATTTAAATGTTCAAACAAAAATAAATAAGCAACAAAATTTTTGAGTGGCAGAAAATAAATTTAGTTAACTCTATAAATATCTTGGAATCAAAGTAGACTCTTATCTTTTGCATGGCACCTTTAAGAATTAGCATTGAAATGAGGCAGATCAAACGACATGTAAACTAAAATCGTTATATTAATCGTGAAACTTTGCTAAACATATATCATGCTATTTTTCTCTCTTATCTCAGATATGTTTGTCAAGTTTGAGGGCAAATTTAAATGGTTATTGTTTTAAGAGTAACTCATTTACAGAATAAAAGAGTAACTCATCTTCAGAATAAAATTCTAAAATTAAATTATTTCTAACATACTCAATTGCATTGTGTAATGAAAACTGTAAAACAATAAACTGTAGCATTCTTTATTTTTTATTCAAATTCTTTAAATTGTGTGATTTTATTTAGCTATCATATTTGTTTGGAACCAAAATCATAATATCTATTTTTACATTTATCAACTTTTTTTAATTATAGTGAAAATTGTAATTAAATTCTACGATCTGCTTACAACTAAGTGTTTACCTACATATTGAACTTTTCATTATGACTACGAAACCATACAACATAAAAGCATAGAAACATGGAACAATTAAAATTCCCAAATCCCGAATTAAAATCTCTAAAATCCCGAATTAAAATCTTTAAAATCACTCTTAAAATTTAAAACTGCTTTCTTTAACCATTTTTTAGAAAAATATTGTTTATAAATCTATTTATCCAATAATTTTCTCTTTTCTGTTGTGTTATAATACTAATTAAAATATCTTTTATTACATCTATTATTTTAATCTTTTTTTTAACTGAAATACTTTTATTAGTATTCTCTTCATCATTATTGTTATTGCTATATTTTTATCATAATAAATTTTATTATTCTTACTGATATATTATTGTTCTTGTTAAATTATCATTATTATTGTATAATCATATTATTATATCATTATATAATATTGTATAATCATATTATTATATCATCATATAATATAGTACATACGTTTTAAAATCACTTCTATCATTCCTACTCGTATCATAATTGTTATATACTTTTTTATTATTAATGACTATTTTTATTTTCATTGACTTTGACGGGTGTTTACTCCCAGTTTAGTACTTATTACAATTTGTAAATATCTTTGATAAATATAATAAAAAATCAACTTTATTCAGAATATATTTGATTTAATTTTGTGTAAGACTTTTTTAATTATATTTTTTAAGATTATATAGTTAAAGTTATGGTTTTTTAATTTTGAAAAAAAATAATAAAAAATTTAGACTTATTAAGTAAAAATTTAAAACTGAATCTTATTTATAAAATTTAAAATGATTTAAAATTATTTTTTTTTAAAATAACTTTTTCCTTTATTAATGTTCATTTTTAAAAATATACTTATATTTAATAACCAAAACAAACATTACAAAAAAAGTTTTTTTTCTATTTATATATATACATATATATATTTATGATAAAAATTTTTATCACCTATTTACAAAACTTTAACTCGTTTTTTTTTTACTGTAAGATTGTTAATTGATTGGCTTCGTGTGGTCCTAGGAACTTTTTTTACTAGCTCCTTTTTGACTTATCTTGACTTATTTCACATTTATTTTATTAAGAAATATAAGCTATTAAAATGTCTCAGTTAACTACTACATAGCTTTTATTTGATTATTTGATTGCTCTAGAGCTTTTCCTTCAATTTTAACGTTAGAATTAATTTTAACACTAGAATCGCTGTCATCGCTTGTCTCGTTTTTAGAAATTTCTCTTTCTGTCATAGAAAGTTTTTTCTCTATCATATTTTGATGAGGGGTACACTCATCAACGGAATAACTTTGAACCGTTGAATATCTTTTGGATTTAGGAGATATCCTTTTACATTCAGAACAAAAACAATGTTTTGGATGATTTTCGTATGCTCTTATATCATGGTAGTTATGATGATGATGGTAGCTATGAGGAAGGTAACGGACTGCAGGAACAATGCAGCACTCTTCACGACAAACTTCATTTTTGTTAGTATGAACCATGTGGTGAGGAGATCCTCTTCTATGAACCATAACTGGAATCGGTACAACATATGATTTACTGAGAAATTCAGGACTATATTTTGTGTATTCATCATAGCCATTATAACCTTTATCATTTTCCCAATGTTTTATTTGTTCGGCTCTGGCTTTTGCACGCATTTTTTCACCTAGTAAATCATCGACACCTTTTCTCTTTTTTTCTGCACTTAATTTTTGGTGATATTTTGCATCTCCATCTTCATAATCAGATTTTGGATCTGCAATATCTTCATCGTAACTATAGTAACGAGTTACTGGACTACGACTTCTTGGGCGAATACCTAAGGATTCTCTTTGATTTTCACGTGAACGCGAATAATGTTCTCGAGAGTCATAAGGTGAGGGCGGGCTTCTGTGATAAATTCGTATAGGAGGACTTCTTCCATGATAATGATCCAATGGACTGTGAGTATGAGAGACTTTTTCTGGACTATCAGTTCGGTAATATCGAGAGTGAGGGTAAACAACTGTAGTTACGTTTTCTGGACCCGCATGAGGACGGTATTCAGGCGTCCTACGATGAAAGCCAGTATAAACAGGTACAGCTGTCGGTACAGATCTAGATTGAGTATAATCGGCAAGCGGAATACTGCTAGGGCGCTTAGGTGCAATAGAAGGCAATTTTTCTTGATTTACTGAAGAGGCTTTTGGTTTACGTTTTGGACGGTATTTATAGTCTGGATATTCTGACATGTGTAAATCTCGAAGTCTTTTTGCCTCCTCGGCATATGGCGCTCGATCTTCTTCCGATAGCATTTTCCAAGAAGTACCTAACTGTTTTGAAATTTCGGAATTATGCATTTTGGGGTTTGCTTCGCTAATCCGTTTTCGCTCCATTCTAGACCACACCATAAACGAGTTCATTGGCCGTTTAATATGTCCTTTTGGTTTATCTAAATCAGAAGCCATTTTGACAAAATTCTTGTAAGTACAAATCTTCGTTGTTTTGCTAAAGAAATAATTGCAAGAAATTTTATAGATCTTATATTCATAGATCCGTAAATTTAAATTAACGCAAATTAGAAATAAATATTAAACAAATAAAGTTATAGATTTATTCTTAGAAAAAAAAGTTCGATAAAAATACATAACTAGTAACTATCAAGGAAACAACAGAGCTGAAGAAAATAAGATATTTATAAATTTCTTTTTTATTAGAATAATAAATTTAAAGTTATATTTAAAACAACAAATAAAGTTGAACTAATTTCTATTGTAGTCGGTTAATGTTAATCGATAAGGATTTTACGATCTTCATTAAAACATATCAAGACAATAGAATAGATAAATCACATAAGAAGAATCATGTTATGTGCATTTTATGTGTTAAAAAAAAAAACAAAAAAAAAAAGACAAAAAAAAACTTTATTGTAATTTTATTTTCGCAAATTTTAAGATCAATAATTAATTTTTAATTAAAATAGTACTTATAATAATTATTATATTGTTAATAATAATTTAATATAATTACTGTTATTATTTATAATAAAAAGTTTGATTATATATATATATATATATATATATATATATATATATATATATATATATATATATATATATATATATATATATATATATATGTATATATATATATATATATATATAAAACTTCTACAAAACACTATATATTATGCTTCATTTAATTAAAATATATTTGAAGTAAACAAAGCTAAAAGTATTCCATATTCCAACAACTCTTTTTAACAGGAAAAACACATTGAGTCATGTTTTACGAAAATAAAAGAAATAGTTGCGAGGTTCAGTTAGTTGAGCATGTATATGTACGGTATTTTTATTCTTTTCAAAAAAAAAAACAATAAAACTATGTTAAAGAGATTTATAAAAAGACATACAGAAATAGAGACGTTGAAAAGAAGTTTGGGGGAAAAGTTAGAATGAAGTCAATGAAATAAGTTAGTTTTTATTCTGATTTAGAATGAGAAGCCTAGTCTGTATAAGCATCTGCAAATCGGTATAAGTGGTTTCTACGTTATTGCTGTTTTTTTTGTTAAAAGCAAAATCGCAGTAAACAATTGGGTACGTAAATGATGACAATCGGGCACAAACTATTATATATACTAAATATTCTATAAACTAAAACCAAATAAACATACTTTAATAGATTTAGCGTAAGAGATTTTTTCATTGTATAAAGTTATTCAAATTAACAAGTGATTTTTTTAAAATTTTTCTGTTGCAATTAATTTATTATTTTCTTTAGTTCCACTGACCTAAGAAAACTGAGCAATATAAGATGGAAAAAAATAACTAAATAGGATAAATAATAAGCTTCTCCTGCGGCTAATAATTTCTTAGGTAGAGGGGGGCGTTCTGTCCTTTTTCCTATTTTTGCGTCACAGTATAAAAGACTTGAAAAAATTATTTATTAGAAAGTTTCAGAATATTTATATTATCGATTCATCATGCATTACGCATTTTATATTTGGTAATTTTTTTAAATTTTACTTACCCTAGGGGTTTTTTAAAAAGAAAGTTTGTTTGAATACTGAAGATAAGAAAAAAAGTTCATTTAAAATGCATATTCAGAATCAAATAATAAAGTTACCTTATTTTCCGTTCTATTTTTCACCTCACAGATTTTGCGTATGATTTCTAACACACAGTTATCCATAAACATTTCTCTTTATTTAGCTGTCATGTTTTAACTTCACTATTCTATTATTCGTAAATATGTAAATAGATTAACAAAATCTCAAGGTCGAAAAGTTTTAAGTATTGGATCTTTTGTTATTAGGCTATCATAACATTTTTTCTTTTCTTTCATTATGGTATTATAAACTCGACAAACCGCTCTTTGGAAACAATAGAGCATGTTTGCATGCAAAACAAAACAAAATCAGTTAAATTTTCAAATAAATTTATAAACTGTTTGCACCAAGAGAGGGTATAACTCTAATGGCAAGGCGTTACTAGAAAAGTAGATTTCTTCCATAGTGCCTCTATAAGAGATAAAGAGTGTTTCTTAAAAATTGCGTGTTTAAAGAATGTAATAAATAAAGAATTTAAGATATAAAAAAGAAACTTTTAAAGAAAAAATTAAAAATAAGATCAAATTTATTTCCCAAAATTATTTAAAAATGTCTTTTAAATACTTTTAATGCTACTTCATGAAGCATTTTTCATAATTCATGTTGTAACAAGATTATGCAGATTTAAAAAATTAGAAACAAATAAAAGATCCAACCATGGATTTACACTTCTGATAACAAATAAAAGATCCAACCATGGATTTACACTTCTGATAACAAATAAAAGATCCAACCATGGATTTACACTTCTGTTAATAAATAAAAAATCCAACCATGGATTTACACTTCTGATAATAAATTAAAAATCCAACCATGGATTTACACATGCGATAATTCTAACTAATACAATACGATTGACGATGCTGTAGTTTACACATATTCAAGTTGAACACTAACCATAACCTTTAAAATAGTTTTTCCCTCTCCCATAAGAATTCTTGTCATCTTTTTAAAATAAGAAGAAAAGCAACCAAACAAAAGAAAATGAATCTCATAAAAATTTATGAAAAATTTAT
Source organism: Hydra vulgaris (assembly GCF_022113875.1). Classification (NCBI taxonomy): domain Eukaryota; kingdom Metazoa; phylum Cnidaria; class Hydrozoa; order Anthoathecata; family Hydridae; genus Hydra; species Hydra vulgaris. Next base: position 4,081,339 of record NC_061159.1, on the reverse strand, counting down.
TACCCAATGTTATTTAATATCACCGCATTACAAGACAAGCACTTGTGAAAATTATATAAATATATTATATAATATTAAGGTCATTAATATAAGATCTAAAACATAATATATGTGTATAGTATGTTTGTTAAAAATAGCAATGGTGAAGTCTAGATCAAAAACATATCTAAGATTTTAACATAACCCTAAATATGAGGGCAATGAGTTTGTAAAACCTTTTTTATCTAATCTAAAATAAATTTAATCATGTCCTCAAAAATGAATAGTGTTACATTTCAACATTTTAGATCGTTTTTGAATGTGTGTATTCGCGTTTGTATAGTTTTACTCAAAAATCAATATTGTATAAATTTTATACCGTGTCAACAATTTAGTCTAAAAGACAGGTATCTAAAGCTTCTATTTAACATGCTGATGATTAGTTAACTGTTACTTACATCCTTGAATACATTTATTAAAAAAATGTTTTTTACTTTTAAACATTTTTTAACTCATTAATTTCTTAACAAATCACTTCCAAACCCAACTTGCTAATAATGGCTAAAGTAATTTCTCTAATGATGAATAAAATTACTCGCTATCAACTTTTTAAATGATCTTGTATATAAAGTAACAGATAATCCCGCTGATAATCCCAGTAAACAGAATATTATAAATACGATAAATATAATAAACCCGGTGTAAATACAGCTATAAAACGTATTCGGTTCAATAAAAAATTGAAAGACTTATCCATTAATTTACCGTTCTAAAAAAGCTAACAATAGAAACAGTGTGGCGATTTCGTTCCATACTATTGTACTATTGTAAGCCCAAATTTTTTTTTTAAATAAAAATTACCTTTTTGTTCTTTTAGGACAATAAAAGCTGACGTCCAATTTTAAAACAAAAACTGAGCTGAAAAAATTCGAATGAACATAAACAAGCGTTAGAAACAAGCTCCGTTTCAAAGCATTGTAAAATAATTTTTTAGCTCTTTGTTCATTGTTTGCGAAACAATGCCATGAATAAAGGTTTTTCAATGACCTACTGTTTAATTTGAATGGTCTCAATTGATGGTGGTGCGCTTCAAATGAATATAGGACCTGTTCTGATCAAGTTTATTCATCGGCTTTTAGTAATTCAATTTATTATAGATATTTGTTATTGAGTTGAATGCTTCATTCAACTTTGAGCATTGTTTGTTAGCGTTTGTCGAAACAATGTTCAAGAAGTTGTTCCGAAGCTGCGGTTTTACTGAAAAAACAATAACGTATAAATTTTATACCGCGTCAACAATTTAGTCTAAAAGACAGATAGGATTTAATACAAAATCAGAATCTAATAAGTATATTTCGAGTATTATTTCATGAAGTATTATTATTTAAAAAAAATCTTCAAAACCGATTAAGCTTTGAAAAAATCGCTAAGCTTTATTGCTCTGCAAATTATATAATATTTTTCTAAATGTTCGGAGAATGAGGCGGAAAAAATTCTTTGATATTTGTAAAAACAGAATATTTATTTGCTCTTTGTGTGCAGTTGAATTCTCCCGATTTTCCGTTCTTAAAATCGTGTTTTCATATAAATCACACTTTAATATCGCTGCGCTTCTCTAACAATTATATAAAAGCACTAGTAACGAAGTTATAATTATTTAAAATTTTATATTTTGAGTGCGTGAACTAATAAAAAATTATATAAACATTGAAACAATTTCAGTTGAATTTTGTTAAAAAAAGAAAAGAAATAAACAATAAAACGAATTGAATTAATCATTTTAAGTAATATACCAGAACAAATTTGTTTTTATAAAATTTTTAAAGTATTTGCAACTACAATATTTGCAAAGAACGAGCAAAATAATAGTGGTTCCAAAAGTTAAAAAAATTATATATATATATATATATATATATATATATATATATATATATATATATATATATATATATATATATATATATATAACTTTCAGTATATTTATATAAAATATATAAACAATTTTCAAATTTGAAAATAAAAAAATTTTCAATGTAACGACATCAGCTCTTTAACTGAACGTCAGTTTTTAGCTTAGACTAATTCACATCTAGATTCGGCTGATACTAATTCAGTTGGCAACGTTTAGCTTGATAAACCGTCCATAATATCAACTTTATTGGTGGCCGAGTTTTAATAAACCTGGTTTAAACCAAATATATGGAAAGCGACACACCTTATTAGTGCTTCCACAACACCTGCATAAACAATTTTAGATTCCCACTATACCGTCGTCATATTCTAAGTTTCTAGCAGTTTTTACCTCCTCATTCGCAATTGCCTATCAAATATAATAATTAAATGCAACTTTAAAAAAAAAATTATTTATAATTTTTATTATAATCGCCGCACTGCTTCAAAACAAATGATAAAAACGAGACTCATTTAAAAGTTACGGTAATTAAATAATTAAAAAAATCTCATTTAAAAAGTTAAAAAATAAAATTAGAAATTTAACCAAGAACAATTAAAAACACTGAAAATTTAAAAATTTTCCTAATAAAAAACAAACAAAGATATTAGTAAAAGTTTAATTTAGATATTAATCTGGTCAATCATAAATATATACACACACACACACGACACTTTTAGAGTGAAGATCACGTAAAACATCGTTATAACTGACGTCGCATTATTTCAATAAGCTTTATTTTTTTATTAGGTTAATTATTTTAATAATTTTCGGTTTTATTATTACAGTAATTTTATTATAGTATGTTTATTTTAACAATTGTACATTTTAATTAAATTTTCATAAATAAAATGAGAATGTTTGCTAGTCATTTTGACTAACATATCAAATCGACAAAAGCTCATTATACAGTCACACAAATAAAAAAGTTGCTAAAAGCTTCAAGTTTATTGACACATTAAGAAATACCTTTGCGAGATGGGAGACTAAGGTGTATCACACAAAGGTGGTAACCCGTGTGAAAAATTAAAAAAAGCGAACTGATCAAACCTGTAATTGTTACAGGTCTAGCAACTTTTAATACTTATTTTATATTTAACAAGTCTTAAAAAAATATTCCCTTACCAATTTTACTCGAAATGATAAATTTTTTGCTATACAACATACTATATTATACTATATTACCTTATGGCAAAAGACTTTCTATTTTTTAATTATAAAAATTACTTTTTGGCTTTGTCTACGCTAATTTACTTTTAGTTCATTTTTTTTGCAAGTAATTAAAATAACTAAACCCCTAAACCTCAGTCATTACGGTTTTTCGATAGATATTTTATCAATAATATTTTAAACAAACTCTATTTATAGAACGACAAATAAACTTCCATAACTTTTTGCGAAAAGCAACCATCCCCCGATGATCGCAACTGAAATAGTTCACACTTCAAGAAGTTTTACTCGTGCTTATAGCACCGTAAATAAAAAAATGGAGCACATAAATTAAAATTTAAGCTGTTAACATTTTGTTTTGATACAAAAACTAGAATTTGTATAAGTTACTTAAAGAACGTTTGTTTTTCTCACAACTAAAATAGATGTAGCCATGTTTTAAAAACATTTAACTACCGATTACCATTTATCTTTCGATAGGGAAGATTGCATTTTATGATTTAATACCAACCATCTAATTGTACCTTGGATTAAAATAGATCATCTGCATAAGTACTATTGGTCATCTGATTGCAAGTGTCTTCCAAAAGATTTTATCCGTTGGACTATGTTTGCATTGACTAACCTTTGGTGTCAAACACCTACACGCTAAAAGGTTTTAACTTTTTTCAGATATTACTAAATTTTGAAGTAAAGTCTCAAGCTTCTTTACAAGACTATGCAATTGAAATCTATTACTTTCGTCTATAAGTTCGTTAATAAACAGAAATTTAGCGTTAGTAGAAACGTTTAATGATTCCAAGAGGTTGAGTATAAATTGAAAATCTAAAAATAAAAAATTCAACTATACATAAACAAACAAAAAACATAAACGAGTATTAACAATATGAATAAAAAAATGAATAAAATCAGATAATGAAAGTGAAGGGTGTTAACCTTTCCGTTCTCGAAGAGCTTTCCAGACTTCAAGACGAATTTTAACAGGATATTTTTTTTGAAGTTCTAACCTCGCTTGTTTTAGAGAATGATTAGAAAGATTATTTACATCATTTGATATAAGAGATTCTTTGGGAACCTCTAAAGAAAAAATTGGAACGTTTGTCGAGGAAGAAACTAAAGTACTTTCAGTGTCTAATTTTTCATCGTTATTTAAATTATTAACTTTTCTCTTTCTATGCATTTTTTGTAATTTTCGAAGTTGGTCGTTTACACTTATAGATGTTAGTTTTTTATCGTCTTTCTTATTCACAACTTTCGAGTCTTTGCTATTGTTTTTAACATAGGTGTCTTCAGGTTTAAGACACTTTTGATCGATAACTTGATTTATAATATTTTTAACGGGTTCTAATTTAGAAAAAGATATGAGTTTTGGCGGCGGAGTATTAGGACGCCCAACTGGACGCCTACTAGGAGCAGAATCATTTCTTTTTCGTTTTACTTTTAAAGCTAACGGTTCGTTAAAACGCTTTCGAGGGTTTTGGTTAAAAGCACTTTCATCTGCTTCATCAACGATAAATTGCTAAGAAGAAAAAAATAACTTTATGTTTATATAATTTAAACGACGAAATGCATTTAAAAACAAATATACAAATATATGTTTAAACAAACTCAAAAAAAAAAGAAGTGATATTGTAGCAGCGCTTTGTTTGACCTTAACTTTGTAACCGCCAGAGGTTGACTGTGGCTTATGAATTTAAATTGAAATAAATATTTCAAAAACAACTTGCTAAGTAAGTCTTTAAAAAAACTACACTTTTAAAATCTCTTATCTATCTTTACATAAGGTTTTCTTTCTCTATTTTATAATGATTATAAAGTGTTCCTAAATACAAAAACATTAATAAACTTTAAATATTAAAGACCATGCGAAAAGATATTTTTTTAGCTATAGAAATTTCTGTGCAACTTTTTTTGTGACACCTTTTAGTTTATTCTCATTTTATGATGTTTATACCTACACAATAACCTTGTGACCTACATCATAATCTTATTTATTTCAACTAATTCTGTTTTCTACTTATCTTAATTTATTTATTATTTTAAATTCATTTTAAAAAGTTTTGAAACATTTACAAAGTGTAATCTTAGCGTTCAATGCTTACAAAGTAAATTGTTTCTCGCATTAATCAAATAAATCAAAATAACAATTTTTTGTTTTTCAATATCTTAATTGCAAAAATTTGACATCTTCACAATTGCATTTATAGAAAAAAAAATCTTACTTGGTCCTGTTCTTTTAACTTGAATGGATTTCCAAAGGTATGCAAACGAATTTGACTAGAATCTACTTCGCGTAGAGGTTTTACTTGTTGAAGTTCCGGCTCTTTGTAGTTACCCATCATGCTTATAGAAATGCAATGTTTTAATTCTAAATTCAAACAATTTTAACATATACCTTTTTTTGTAAGATTTACAATAAAAAATTGTCTATCAGTAAAGCTAATATTTAAAAATAGAGGAGAAACTCAGTAAACTAATGTGAACAATAATATGTTTTGATTGGATCATATTCTTGTCTCTTTATGTTTAAAACATAACAGGCAACAAGAAAAAAACCATTTAAAGCAGCTAAAATATGTACTCATAAATCAATATGACTGTTCTAAAGAATGAATTATAAACAAATTGGTAAAAAACATTTAATGATATTAGTAAATAAAATTCATAATAATTTAAAACAATACCCTCATCATGCATTCTGCTGCTTAGAATATTTGGCATTTGAAAAAAGTTAGCTCTCATTCTGTTAACATGGTCAATAATATCACCACGATGAATGTCAAATGGATTCTTATAACTTTGGACTTGAAATCTCTGTATAAAAAAATGAAATATAAATAGTTTAATATAGATAACAAAGTTTAGATAACAATAAAGTTAACAAATTTTAAAATTTTGAACAGATCTATAAAGTGCAACAAGTGGAGCAAAAAGGAAACAACTATATTTTGTAAATAAATGGTCTGGGAGCCTCAAGTTACAAATTAGTTTGCTTACCAATCCCATTTTGAACCTCCCAATTTTATTTCATAGTCTTAAAATGTTTCTAAAGTATAATTTTGTTAACTTTTTTAATTTAGATGAATTTAATGCTCATTTAGAGACTATATTTTACATTTTTTAAGTTTTAAAAAACTTTTTTGAACAATCAGCAAAATAGAAGTTTACGGACCATTAAATATATACATTACATAAAATGGAAATTTTTTAATCTATGTTGATTGTGCACATTTCTTTTTTTATTAATTATTAAGTAATATTTTCAGAGCGCACTAATATAAAATGTAGTTATGTAATTGAAAAAATGCAGTTGCATAATTCTTATACAAAAAAAACATAAAAAAACCGATCAACAAGTTTTCAATAATTTTAGTTATAAATATTTTTTACAAGTAAACAGGTAATAGTAATATAAAATAGATTTTTATAAAAATGGAAAAACATTAAAAACACTGTACATTGAAAATAAAGAAAACTACTGAAAGATGATGAATCTTTTAAACAAGTTTCTAAATGAAATTAAAGGAATTAACTTTTTCTGGATCTAAATCCTTCAAAGTGGTTAGTTTATTAAACAGTGATGATGGTTTGCATTTTTATTCAAGTGATGATGGTTTGCATTTTTATTTAAACAGTAATGATGGTCTTTATTTTTATTAAACAGTGATGACGGTTTGTTTTTTTATTAGACAGTGATAATGGTCTGCATTTTGCTGTAAACTTATTTAAAATTGAAGTACTTTAAATGAAATTTTTATAAAACACATAAATCTTTAAGTACCTCAACCAATGCAGGTAAATTTCTAGACATGAAAACTTGAGCTTCCTCAGTGGTCCTATAAAAAATAAACATTTTTGTTAATTAAAGATTAACTATTATTAAATATTGTAACTTGTTAAACTAATGTTATACAATTTAATTGCAAGATATAAAAATTGATTAATAAATAGTGATTAACAAATAGAGAAATTAAAATATTAAAAATAGAAACAATATATCAAATAGAATATACATTATTATACAGTGTTTGAAATGGAAAAACACAATATAATAAAGCTTCATTGTAAAGAAATTTTAAATTTCATAGTAAAATATTTTAGTGTTCAAAAGTTATAATTTGAGGGGGTTGCAAACTTTATATGGTCATAACTTTTGAACACTAAAATATTTTACTATGAAATTTAAAATTTATTAATGAATACAAGTCTAATTGAAAATAGTACAAAAAATATTTCATTAACTTGTTGCACTCATGTTTGGGGCAGGAAGGTCAAGATTTTAGGGTTTTTTGTTCCCATTCTCCTATCACAGTAATTTTTTTTTTAAAAGAATCTTTTTGTCATACATATAAACGTAAAAAAATTTGGAATATTCTTGTTGTTTATAAGTTGGTTATTTCAAACATTTAAAAACCTTCCTACGCCACTGCATACATACATATACATACATACATAATTAAACATTTTTATATTGAAAAAGATAAGAAAAATAAATACAATAAAATTACATTTTTGTTTTGTCATCAATTGGTTCAGGTTTTATACGATTTATTGCAACATTTTCTTTTAACAAAAATGCTTTAAAATCTTTTTGTTTACCATCTGTCAATTGTGGTGCACTAACAATAAAAATTAAAAAAATTAAAAAAAAATCTTAATATGTTTAAATAACAACTTCAAACAACAAATTCTAAAAATGAGTACTATGGCAATAGATATATAAAAAACGTACTATGGTAACGTTATTTTGATGGGGTCAGCTGTGCTCTGTTGACTGTGAATATTTATCAGCCTCTCTGCTTCATTTTTCCCAAGATGCTTGATTCTTTTCATATATGAAAGAATATTGTAATTTAAGGAACCATCAAAATGATCAGGTATTAAGTTGTTAGTAACTCCCATTCTTTTAAATGCATTTTGAAGTGACTATAAAAAATCAATAGATACAATCAATCAAAAAAATGTTAAAAATTGAAATATATAAAAAATTTATTAAGTATATTTCGTTGAAAAAATGAAACATTTTTGATTTTTACAAAATTATTTGATTTTATATTATAAATATATAAACATAATTATAACAAATTATTTTTTATTTATTTGAGTTTTTCATGTTATATTTTTCTATACAATGTTCTTATATCCGAAGATATTGTTGGCTTAGCATAGGAACAACCACAAACAGTCATTAAGACTAATCCAAAGTAGCGTCCGTTTTTTGACCAACATTTTGCGTACCGAAGTAGTACTTAAGCGCTGATTTGGCCATGTCAGGATTTGAACTTGTATCAGTCAACAGCCCGGATTTTAACCTTTCCTTTTCCTTTATCATAATTATTTAACTTTATGTTTAACCTCTGTTACAGAAGTGAAATCAGATTCTAGATCAGCTGTCTGTTCTAAGCAATCAAAAAAAGTTTTTGTCAAGACAGAAAAGTTGAGTCATCAGCAAGTAACAAATATTTTGCATTTCAAAAAATATGAGCTCATAATGTGATGTTGTAAAAGATAAATAAAAGTTGCTAACTTAGTCATTTTTTAATTGTAATGTTTTAAAACTAAACAGTTTACAAAGGTAAAAATTAACTGTTTACAAAAAATTTAAGGACCAAATTATATGGAAAAAAGACTAAGTTGCCAAGATCTTAAAAACCTTTAAATTGATTTTTATTTGTGTTGAATGAAAATTGCTACAAAAGTTTCAGTGATTTACTCGGATTTATAACTGTATGCTCACTATTGATTTAAAAAAAAAAGTTGAAAAAAAAAAAAAATTATTCTGACTTTGATTATTATATTGTTTAACTTTAATGAAGATTAAACATTTCTTGCAAACTTTAAAATGTTTTGTTTTAACAAAATTTACTTGGAGGTTTTTCTTTGTTAGTTTAAAAATGAACAATTTTTTAGTAGGACAAAAAAATTTATAATTTTTAAGAAAGATAAAAAATTGCACATTATTGAAAGTAAAAAATTGCACGTTATTTAGGGTAATATCTATTTTTCATGGGGGTACAAATAGGATATCTAAATTTCAATATGTATTTGTTTAAACTTTATTTAAAAATAAGATTTTTTATCTATCATCAGAAAATGCAGCTTCTCAAAACTTTATTTATTTGATTTGTTTAAAATATAGAAAGTCACTTTTTATAAAAAACAAAGCAGACAAAACATAACTTTGCACAGAAAACATCACTTTTACAAACAAACTGCATATAATCAAATTGTTAATGCTGTTTAGTTAAAAAATGTTTTAAAAATGCTTCATTTTGCTTATCATATTACCCATGTATCCATCATAATGTAATATAAATAATATGTAATATATATACATATACATATATATATATATACATATATATATATATATATATATATATATATATATATATATATATATATATATATATATATATATATATATATATATACACACACACATATACACACATATATGTATACATAAAACATATTACATTATTATTAAAAGAGCACCTGAAAAAACAGCATAGGCACATTTAAAAAGTTTTGAGGAAGTATATATTGATCATTTATAAAAGTCTTATCATAAAGTATAGTTTTAATATAAACTAAAAGTCTATATCAAAAAAGATATTTTTTGATTAATTTATTTAAACTTTAATTTATAATAAAATCATTTTAATTCTTATTAGTAAAAACAAAAAATTACCATTAGTTAAAATTATCATTTTTTTTTTTCATAACCATTTTTTTGCGTGTGTGCTCTTCATTTATTTAACTAGATGCAAAACTAGACGAATAAACATTTTTAGAGCATGCAGGGACAGATACAGTAAATAAATGAGACTTAGCTGATGAGTCAAGCAAGAACGAGTTTTAGCTGATGGAACTAGAGATGGTAACCTTTTTGAGCAGCAACCATGATAGCATTTGTAAAAAAGAGAAAGAGATGACGACTTTATGACAATGGGAAAGAGGCTTAAGCTTAGCAGATAGAGTGGGTCCAACTACCATAGATCATCCTAGTCATATTTTAAAAGTCCGGAAAATTGTTTGAATAAAATATCCAGAAAAAATCCTGAATTTGTTTTCCCTTATTTTTTTTTCAATTTCATTTTTAGCTAAGTTGTTTTTAATTTTTTTTGAATCTTTTTACAATTTTTCTATGGGGGATGAGTGAAAAAGCTTAAAAAACAATTGTATTACAAAAATATATACCTCAACTTGCATGTATTGAAAATGTTTTGGATATCCGGAAAAACTAAAAGTTAAAAAAAATATCCGGAATTCTGGAATTATTTCAAAAAAGATAATCCCTGAACTATATTTGCAATTATTGTTTAGAAGAGAAAAAGCATCATTTGCTTCTAAACAAAAAATCAAACCAGCCAAAATATGACAACAGAATTCCATACAGGGAAAATAAGAGATTTGTAGAGGTAGAAAATGGTATCAGTAGTAAGAAAATGGCAAACATGATAAAGAAAAGCAACCTTAGCAGATGGTAATTTTACCCATCAAAATAAAAATTCAACCATTAAAATTGAAATTTAAAACTGGGACACTATTAACTGATATATGAGAAATTGTAAATAGTATGCGGTAAAGTTTTCTTTATACTTTATTTAATCTTTAGAAATCTCTGAAACATCTTTGAATCCCTCTATTATTATTATCATAAATAATAAAAATATGAATATTCTTTTAATTATAATGTGTTAATAATAAAAATAATAGTATGTGTTTTTTGTAATTTTTTAAATCTGTTTTTAAAAATTACTAAATTTAATTTTTAGAGATGTTAGGTGATAAAAAATGTTCTGGTTTGTAGCTCATGTATAGAAATTTTAGTTTAACAGACTGGTCATATTTATAGAAATTGATGATGACCTTTAAATAAATATTTAGAATATAAATATAAAGAATATAATTAGAATATAATATTAAGAATATATTTAAGAATAAATATAAAGAATATATTTAGAATATAAATATAAAGACTGGTCATATTTATAGAAGATGATGACCTTTAAATAAAAAAGTAAATTGTTTTTCATTTTTTATTAGTTTCAAATAATTTTATATTAGATATATAATCATGTATTATATATAAGTAGCCTACTAATTTAAAAAGAATTAGAAGAATACAAGCTATATTTTATAAAGTTTAATTTTTAAAAACTTCTTAAAAAATATACTTATGCTTTTTTTTGTTTTTAATTCAACAAATTTTTCTGTACAAAATGTTTAAAATTGAATAACAGTTTTTAGTTAATATTTTTAAATTTAATGGCTGCACAGCTCATCACAAATTGTAATGGTGGCACAGCTTATTAAGTTTTAATATTTTAGTTAATTCAATTAACTAAAATATTAAAAGGCTTTATCAGTGATGATTTTTCTACTTATCACCTATTATATTGGTTATTTTTTCAGTTATACATATTTACAACTGACACATATTAAAACAAAGACTACTTATTATATCGCAAAAAGGTATTACAGATAATAGTCTAGAATATATAAATAGATAAATTCCTACAACGTCAAAGTTTAGTTTCATTATTTTCAATAGACAAATACTTTCATTAGATAAATATCAAATTTTTATTAGATAAATATCTACAACATTAGATTCAGTTTCTTTAAGAAATTAAAGCGTAATGTTTAATTTTTTAAATATATATTTAACCCAATAAACATTTCTCATTCATCACATTTTTCATCAATATTTAAAAAGTTTGAAATGCGCGCAAGTAAATAATAAATAATTTTTATAGCAAAATTTATTAAATGAGACTTTTTTAAATTTTTTGAATCATATATTTCATATCAAGTTTTATTATATTTTGTTTGAGCTTAAAATAAAATAGCTCAAAGGTTTTGTTAAAATGTTTGTAGTTTTATTAGTTAATTACAACTTTGATAAGTATAGCTTATTTATATATACATGTCATAACAACCTTAAGAAGCATAGTATATTTATATACATGTCATAATTACTGTAATATAATTATATAATCCAGCTTTAGGTATTATTAGTTTAAAATGAGAATTTTTATTGTTTAAAAAATGGCTAACCAAAAGCTAAGAATTTTAAATTTAAAATTTATTTACTAAAATTTATTGAAGTAAAGTGACTGAATTAAGAACAAATTTAGATATAGCTGGTGTAACCATGACCCGTATCTTACTGATCCTGACTAATTTAAAAATAATTTTAAAAATGATTAAGTCAAAAAACTAACAGTTTTTGATTGGATAATTTTTTTCTTGTGGCTTAAATAAGATAGACAGCTTAAGGCCTGGTTTAGGGCTTTATTTTTTTATATTTAATTTTTTTTTAAATTAAACTGTAATTAATAAAGCTGTCAGAAGTTTTATGATTTTTAAATAAAGAATTTTATATTTTGATATTGATATGCGTAGATTCACTGTTAAATAATTGATGCTCCCCTTAAGACACAAAAATTATACTTCAAATAAAGTTGTTTTTGAATAATTCAAAAAAGCACTAACGTTTTTTTAGAAATTATTTTGATCAAATAGTTTTTTGTAATGAGTCATGTTGCTATAAAGTAACTTATCATATACATTTATGTTGCTGTATATGATAAGTTACTTTAAAACAATAGGAACAATAACGCTTTTAAATAAAAATTCAGATGATGAAAATTTTCTTGATGAAGCTATACAAGATGAGGAACATGAAGACCATTTACAACAGGATATGATTGAGGAAGAAAGCGCAACAGTTAGTGTAAAATATCTAGCCATTGTTTTCCAAGAAGGGTGTAAAATTGTCTAGATTGATTTGATGTGCTGCATTGTTCACACTTTGCAGCTAATTGTGATTCTTTAAAAGAAACATAAACTTTTGGTAAAGGTCTGGTATGTTGTGAAGAAACTAAAAAATTTATAATATATTTCTAGCTGCAGTTTATGTTGATGCTAGATGTAGAATACTGTTAGAAGAGAATCAGATATATGAGCAAAACAAAACAAAAACTTACAAAAGAGATGACAAAAATATAAGTCAAGAAATAAGAAAAACAGCCGTATACAACACTTCATTCAGTTTTAATTGAACCTAATTCAGATGAAGTTTGAAAAAGAAGTTGATAAAAAAGAAAAAAAGGAAAAGTGTGACCAAAATTAATTTTTTAAATAAAAATACTGACAATACAAATTTTCTGGATAACTGTAAAGTTATGGAAGAAAAGAAATGTTTAAAAGTGAAATCACTTTTGAGGTAATTGAAGGATACCCAAAAAGGATACAGAGACATGCAGAGTAGTAACTTGTACAGCTTTCTCACAAGCAAGTTTAGAGAGGCTGTTTTTTTTCCACTTAAGTTAATATAAAGCAAAAAAAATATATATATTCTTACTAAATTTAAATAAAAATAGAAGAGAGTACAGGTAGTTTTCAAATGTGAAAATGATCGCAGGAATTTAGTTTATTCTTAAAATTCATATATTTTTTAAATTTGTATAGTTCCACCCCACAAGAAACAGAGGTTAGAAGAATTTCTATGCATAAACAATATGAATTTCTATAGCTAAACAAATCTTTTGAAAAGTTCTTTTTGAAATAAAACTTTTTTGAGGACAAAAATATTTTCCATTTTTTTATGTTATGTTTTACATTATTGATACAATTGATCTAAACTTTAAATTTATTTATACTATGATTAAATTTTAAGGAAAAACTTTATAACTGATCAAATAAAAAAATCAACTTTAGTAATGCTTGCCTGCAGTCTTTGTTTTTTAATTGTTTTTTTTTTATATAGCTTTGTAAACATAGAACAAGCCTCAGTTAAAAATACAGAATAAATTGTTCACTTGAATTTTCTTATATATTATTTTAACAGATTTGAATTTCAAAAAATTCCTAAATCTTTATAATTTACTAAAAATTTATTATATTATGAAATTTACTTTATACTAAACATAATAATAATAATAATAATAATAAAAAAAATTTAAGTTATCTATAACATCATATAATTTCTATAATAAACTATAAATAAACTTTTGAGGACTCTAATTTTATTAAATAAAATAAACTAGTAATAATATGTCTAAAAAGTTACAAAAAATATACCACAATATAATAACTTGGCATCTTTCTTAAATATTGCTCAAAAGACTGCTGCCATTTTGGAGAAGGTTTACACTTGTGTACTTTTATCAATTCATCTTAAAGAAAAAAAAATTATAAAGATAACCAAACAAAAAAATAAATAATAATAAATAAAATAAAACAATAATGTAGAAGTAAAACATCAATTATTTTGTAATTATGTCTTTACTTTATTAGATTATTTACCTGTTACTACAGGATACATAGTTTATAGCAGTTTTTAACAGAAGTGAATATAAATATATTTTTCCTGTATAAATATTTTATAATAATAATAAAAATAAAACTGCTATTTATTCGTTTAGAAAATAGATTATAATAAATAAAAGGTTGTTAACGCTTAGAATAATGGTACTTTCACTATTGATTTATTAAAAAATACGACACCATTAATGCTTATAAAACACTGAAAACTTTGAAGACCCACAAAGAAAGAAAAAAAAATTGTAAATTTAGAAATGATTCTTCAAAACTTCAAGTTTTTAACTTTTGTCACTTTAACTGACTAAATGAATAATCTTTAATCAGACTGTTGGTGAGAATAAAGATCATATTTAAATTGTAAATAATTTAACAAGTCATAAATGATTATTACTAATCAAATTCTTACCAATCAACGGCATAACCACTGGGTAGTTATATGGAAGGACAAACAAATTTACACACAAAAGATTCGTAGCAGCTTTTAAGTAACCAAATGGATAACCAATCTCAGAATCACATGAGCTACCACTAACAAACACCTTAAAAATAAAAATGTCTCAAAAATAATATACCTATGAAATTATCAACATCAACAAACAAAAATCATTACACATGTTTATAGACAGACAAAAACATAAACAATTACAAAAGTTTACAGGTAGAGAGGAGAAAAAAAGAAAAACTAACCTGCCATGCAATATTTGGTTGTTTTCGTTCAAGTATATATTGAGTTAAAGGTGAAGGTTCAAGCTCGTACTTGTCAAATGGAAGGTTATCAATGATCATTGCTTCACAAGGTTTACACTGAAACTTTATGACAGGATGACTATCACGTGGTGGCTAAAAAATAATAAAGTTGATGATAGGTTGATGTGATTGCTAAAAATAATTTTAAAACCAATTAAGTCTTGTCTTTAATCTAATACCATCAGCAAAATGCTCATTAGACTAAAAACAAGAGGGGAACCTATAAATAATTAAAGCCTAAAGGAATTTAAATTAAACTTCAGGTAACTTAAAATTGTAACTTATTTGTTATTAAAAAAACACTTTGAATGTCTTGACTTTTAATTTTCATCAAAATATTTTTTAAATTGAATATATATTATAATTTAAATTTTTAAAACTCCTTTTTCACTCATTCTTTTTAGCTCAAATTTCAAATTTTATTCTTTTTGTAGATTGCTTATTGATTGTAATTAATCAATGTCTATAAATAAAATATCAAAACAAAAATTGTGCATTTGATATTTTTTAGTTTGAATTAAATTTCTATTTCCAAACCATTTATTTAATTTATTTTAAGCACAATTTAGGATTCATAAGAACATAAACAGCATTTTGTGTCACTACATCCAACCTTCTGTGCTCAAAACAGAAACACAAGACTAATTATTGAGCCCATCTGCAAAACATGCTATGACACAAAAATAAAAACTTAATTAAGTTAACTTCATTTCCACATTCCAAAAAACTGAAATCTATCAATTAAATATTAGACCAATTGATAGTTTTTTTCTCCTAAAAATAGACAAGGAAAATATTAATTTCTGTTAATGCGCAACTTATTGCTTATGGTGCAATGCACTGGATCAATTTCTCTAATAATGACTTTTCATTTAAATTAAATTTTTTTTTATCAAAACATGAACAACACAGTTTAAAGTCTAGCCTCATTCTAACACCATGGTTTTATCATTCTTTTTTTTTAATTTTATTTCTAATTTTAATTATTTCTATCTTTATCCACAAAAATAACTCTCTCATCAGCAAATATTATTAATATATATTACCCTCAGATTCTAGGTTAATATAATATATATTACCCTCAGATTCTAGGTTCTAGCAACTCTTGAAAGATTTTATCAACGTCACAATTAAATATAACCTTTCATCTCTCATACATGGGTCTGATCTTATTAACTCTCCTAAAATTCAAAACTATTAGCAAAAAACTTTCCTCCAACTCTTAAACCCTAACTATCACACTTTTCTTGTCATCACAAAGAGACACACTGATCCTCTGTTATTCAAATCACCCCTGGTTCTGTTGCTAATATTATTTTTTCATTTTTCTTGTTGCCTGTCATAGTGTTATCAACATATCCTGCAAAACTGTTTTTAATACCATTTAACAGACCTTTGAATGTTGTTTTCCAGCCTGCTAGAAAGCAGGGTAACAAGACCCCAGTCTTAACAAAAAATAATTAATTATAACATTTAGCTAATCCTGAATTTGATCTTTCTTATGTAACAGATTAGGGTTTGCAAAGGCAAACTAGTTTAAACTTGTTTACTCAAACTAATTTTATTGCTAATAATTATTGCAATATTTTGATATTCCAATTTAATGAATGGTAACATTCTTAATTAGTCCTCATCA
>NC_061159.1:3987019-4059519 GCF_022113875.1 Hydra vulgaris | reverse complement strand
ACATCCTGTTTCATGAAATGAAACCTTTATCGCAAAAAGAAGTTTGCATCAAGACAAAAGAATTGTTTCATACAACAAAGACATAAAACCTGTTTCACGTCACAAAACCTGATTTACCAAATAAAACCTAGTTCACAACTGGAAGCCTGTTTCACAATAAAAATCCTTTTTTGTAACATGAAACTTATTTCATGAAACAAAACCTGTATCCTGACATGTAACCTGTTTCACAACACAGATCCTGTTTTTTAGTTAAACTCTTTTTTTTGCCGTTTTAAACTAATTTCTGATTTCTTATAAATATTTATATAAAAAGGTTTATTAAAGCTGGATGCCATTCTAAACACCAACCTGTTAGAGTATTACAGGAAAATAAGTGTTTATATCCTGGCACCAGCATTGGGAGGACTTCTGACCCAAGATGAAGAAACTCCTCCAACACATAAACCGAATTATCTCATGCCATACACTACTCTTGGTATATTGGCTCCAAGGACTAAAACCAAACTGAAAACTATGTTTTGAGATTTCCTGGAACAAGACATACCAAAGCAATCATAGATGAATCTGGCCAATAAGATTCTGGGATAGGCCAATGTCCAACAGTTCCTTTTATATTTGTGCGAACAAAAATCATCCGCCGCTGTTTAGTCCAAGCCATAGAAGGTGACAAAACTGAAACGGGCGAAACCATATCAGAATGAAGATCAGGATGTTCATCACCACGAATTGGATTTTCAGGAATAACAGAAACACTAAACCAAAAACAATAAAATTAAAAAAATAAGAATAAAAAAGTTAAAAATAGTGCTATGAAAAAACCATAAAGCTAGCTAATAAAATTAAACTTTTAAAAATAAACCTTTTTTACCTTGTATTTTGTGCATCAGTTTTTGGTATCACTTTAGCTGACTCAGCTTCAATTTTTCCATTCATCATTCTTGTCGGAATTACATTTTTAACAGGTATGTTAATGTGAGATGGAAATGACATTGATTGAAGGATACTAGACATAGGTGGTGGATGCAGACCTTTCGAAAGCATTCCAACAGGAAGAGGAGGGGGAGGGATCATTCCAGGATGGAGAATAGGAGGAGGTAGTAACAAACCTCCTAAAGCAATATTTCCATTTGAATCTGTAGGTAGAAAGCTATTATTGAGATTCCCATTCATTATATTTTCATTTAATAGACGATTAGAGTGTGAAAGAAAGCCATTCATTAGTGGAACTGTAGAATTAAATGAAATCGGAAGTACACCATTATTATCAAGAGCAGGGGAAACAGATTCTTCTTCAGTTTTTGGTGTTTTTGATCCTAAATAAAATTAAATATATTAAGTATAATTGTTACTGGAATTATTTAAACTAATTTTTAAATTAAAACTTTTAGAAACAACATACCATCCTTTAAAATTGGTTCAGGGTCAGGACCATGCTTTTCAAAATTAATTATAACACCTGGAACTGCAATTTTTTGAGCAATTGATTCAAGAGATTGCAATAACGTTTTGTAACTTCCAATACTATATAACTTTCCTAATAGTAAAAACTTTATTTTAATGTTTATCTTTTAATAAAAAAATAAACAAACTACTAACAAATTTCTAAATTTTTAAAATTATTAAGCAAACAATTTTTAAAATAAAGAACATAAAAAATTAAAATTAAAATTCATTATATCATTGTAACACAGATTTGTATTAACTTGTATTAAAAATCAATAAAAGTATATAGATAAATTATATAAAAACATTTTTGTTGTATACTTATATATTATTAACATTTAATATAAAATATAAAAATTAACCTAATAACGTAAGTATAATAATTTTTAATGACTAAAAAATT
The DNA here is from genome assembly GCF_022113875.1 of Hydra vulgaris. Lineage (NCBI taxonomy): Eukaryota > Metazoa > Cnidaria > Hydrozoa > Anthoathecata > Hydridae > Hydra > Hydra vulgaris. Next base: position 4,057,670 of record NC_061159.1, on the reverse strand, counting down.
AAACTATATTCTTACATATCTAACTTAAATCAAGAAAAATGTTTAATGTTAAAAAATTTTGTAACAGTTTAATTTTGCTCCTAAAAAAGTTCCTGTCACACTGTAAGTGCTCCTAAAAAATTTTATGTCACACAATAAGTGCTCCTAAAAAAGTTCATGTCACACTTCAAATGCTCCTAAAAAAGTTTGTCACACACTAAGTGCTCTTGAAAAATTTATGTCACAGCCTAAGCGTGCTTCTAAAAAAATTTGTCACACTCTAAGTGCTCTTAAAAAAGTTTGTCACGCTTTAAGTGCTCCTAAAAAAATCTTTTTTCTGTAAACTTTAAAGAAATTTTTACAAATATTTAACACTGCTTAACTGAAACTTTTTGTGACTGATGAAAAATAATATCTGTACTTTCTATTTTTAAAAACTCTGTCGATGCACAATATTCTAAACAAACCCAATTTTTAAAACTTTAAAACTCCAGTCTTTAAAAACAGTTACTATTTATTCAATATATAAAATGATACAAATTTTTAATTTATTGTAACTTCTTAAGTACAATGGAAACAGACATGATGGGTTTCTAACTTGGTACTTCCCACTTACAAGGCAACTGCTCTGACATTATAGTTCACTTTGTAACAGTTCACAGAAGTGAGAACTCAAAAGGTTCTTTTTAATTCTTTCTAATCATTATTGCAGTAAAGTTGATATTTCGATACTGCTTAATAATGGCAACACTAAAATTTATGTACAGATTATTTTTAATTACTGATTGTTCAAAAAAACTCAACTTTGAATGAATAAAGATAGTTTTATCATAAGCTTTTTAATGTTTTTTTTCTTGTTTAATTTTTTTTTTATTAAATCTTTTTAAAAACATCTTTAATGTTTGTCACTCTTTTTGCATTGAAATACTATAATTATTATTAGAACATTATTTTCAATCGAGCTATCAAAAAAATGATTAGCTTTAGTAATTTTAATCGCGGCATTTTAAAAAACAGTGGTTTTTCTAGTAAACAGAGGTTTTCTATTATTTGCTTTCAATTATTTAAATATTTTTGTGCTAAAAATAAACTAGATAGATTTAAAATAAACTAAATAGATCATGCTATACTAAACTTTATATCATCATTGCTAAAATTTCATATTTTCTACAGCTACAGATTTCAATTTAAAATAACGAGTGATAAAATTTAAAAATTAAAAACACTTTTCGTGCAGTGGAAAGGGAGTAAAAAATTTACAAAAATCTATTTAAATTAATTTTTTAATTTAAATTAAATTTTCCTTAACAATTTTTTTTTATTTATTTTTTATATAATTTACAATTAAATTATTTTTATATAATTTACAATTAAATTAATTTTCTCATTTTTTATTAATAATTTTATAAAAGTTCTATTAAGGTAGATTTAGGTAAAATTAGCATGCCAAAAGATTTCTAAGATGTAAGTAAAGAAGTTTAAGTTACTTTTTATTTTTTGAATCGACTTTATGTAGTGATAATAGGAAGCAGTACAATTAGCTTAAATATACATGAAGTAATTAGCGGCCCTCATCTAATCAAAACTCTATTTAACTTTTAGTGTTATTAAATTATTATCATTACACATAAAAGAATTTGTGGCACAAAACAGTTCAATTTTTTATAAAGAAAAATATATTAACTAGAAATCCATTCCATTATTTTAAAAAAACGATGTGTAGAAGCATTTATTTTTGACTAAAATTTAAGATACCATTTTTGTGTAATACAAGCATACTCAAATTACCCAGTATTTTTTAACGAAATTACCTAGGTTAAAGTCCTATAATTGCTGTGGTTTTAATTGCTTTTTGAACAAAAGCAAAACATAATAAAAAATTTTAGTATTTTAATAATACCAAAAATCTTTCTGTATATTTTTTAAATTTATAATGAAATTTCAAAAAATTTGTATCTTTATTGTTTAAAGGTTTGAATTAATAAAATTGAAAAAATAATGATTTTTTTTTTTGTTGTTGTTACATAAAAAAAAGTACTATTGTATTGTAAGTTTCAATTGTCAGGTTGGTTTTTTTTACTTAATTGATGTTATTTTTTGAGCTAATTTAAAGTGCTCATATTACCAAGTGGTCTTGGTAATGAGCACTTTTGTAACTATTTTAAAACCTTTGTACTTTTAAATAAAAATTTCAGTTTGCCCAAATATTTAAATGGATCATGAGTAGCGATCACTAAAAATTGTTAATACGCAAAAATTTTGATCCTGCATTATTATTTTTTAAAATATTCCAACTTTTGCTTAAGGTGCTCATATTACCCTAATTTACCTTATATTGTATAAAAAATTTATTTACAAATTATATATACAAAAATATTAAACATCTAAAATTACTTTGGGGCTACCAAACCTCCTTTTTAATCAAAACTTTGTTTTTAATCTGTATACATGAACTATTTAAGACTAATGCTATTTCAAACTGATAATTGGAGCATTAGTTATTTATTAACTTTGTTGTGAGTATTCATTATGAAAAAAAAAAAAAAATGATGAAATTAAAAAAAAAGTCAAAACTAATACTTTTTAGCATAAAGTATTTTTTTATTTAAAGATCAATAAGTGATTTATAGTCTTGCAGAAGTGTTCTCCAGAGCTGTCGTCTATCCTTTCAAAACTATTTAACAAGTGCTTATCAGAGCCTTGTTTTCCAGCCTAATGGAAAGCAGCATCTGTTATCCCTATTTTTAAAAATTCTGGAGAGCGATCCGATTCGTCTAACTACAGTCCCATTAGTCTCCTTCCTATCATAAGCAAGGTTTTGGAATCTTTAATTAACAAACACTTAATCTCGAATCTCATAACTTACATTCTGATCATCAATATGGATTTCGATCTTCTTGTTCTACGGCTGATTTGCTAACAGTAATAACCGATAGTTTTTATCGCGCATTAGATAAAGGTGGAGAGGTTAAGGCCATCGCTCTTGACATTTCTAAACATTTGATAAAGTTTGGCATGCTGGTCTTCTCCATAAGCTTTCTTCTTACGGTGTATCTGGAAACATCTTTAAGATTATTGAGTCCTTCCTTTCTAATTGTACTATAAAAGTTATCCTTGATGGACAGCACTCTTCTTCTTACTCTGTAACCTCAGGGGTTCCTCAAGGTTCAATCCTTGGCCCTATACTCTTTTTAATTTACATTAACGATCTTCCAGATATTCTCACATCTAAGGTGGGATTGCTTGCTGATGATACTACCATTTTTTCTTGTTACGATAAGAAGCCAACTCCCTCTGATTGCTTGCAGGGGGCATCTGATCTTGAAAAGGATCTCACTTCTACTACAGCATAGGGCTCACAGTGGCTGGTGAACTTTAATTCAGATAAAACTCAATTTTTTTCAGCAAATCGTTATCGCAATAATTTAGACCTTCCTATATTTATGAACGGTAATGTTAACTCTCACTTCTGATCTTTTTTGGAAACCTTATATCAAATCTGTTGCAAAATTAGCATCTGCTTAAGTCGCTTCTCTTTATCGAGCTCGACACTTTCTTACTCTGGATTCTATTTTCTATCTCTATAAATCTCAAACCCCACCTTGTATGGAATACTGTTGCCATATCTGGGGCGGATCTTTTAATGATGCCCTTTCTCTTTTAGACAAGGTGCAAAAACGCATTGTAAACATAGTTGGACCTGCTCTTGCAGCCAACCTTCAACCTCTGTCACATCATCATAATGTTGCTTCTCTTTCTCTTTTCTACAAATACTATAATGGGCACTGCTCTAAAGAGCTAGCATCTCTTGTGCCATCTACTAAAACTCATTCTCGTGTTACTTGTTATTCAATTAAGTCTCATCCTTTTTCTGTTACTGTTCCTAAGTGTTCCAAAAACTCTTACTCGTCTAGTTTTTTTCCTCGAACATCAGTTCTTTGGAATTCGCTTCCTTCATCTTGCTTTCCTGATTCATATAATTTGCTATCTTTTAAGTCGTCTGTCAATCGTTATCTTGCTCTACAATCTTCATCTTTTCTCTTAACTTCCAGTAACTTCCAACACTAATTAGTGGTTGCTTGCAGCCTTGTTGGAGGCGAGGATGTTAAAAAAAAAAAAAAGTGTTATAAAAGGAAAAGTAAAACACTTAAATAAAAAATTTATAATTTACTGGCCAACAAAATCAGTTGATTGTCAATTCTATGCTTTAGCCAGTTGAATTGACCGCCTACCTTCAAATTTTTACTTTTTGCACCACTAGAGAACAACTAACATCAATTAAAATTTTAACTTTTGAATGACCAGGCTAGTTAAAAACTACGCTTTTTTTGCGTAAAGAAAATAATTGTACTTGACTTAATTCATTTCTTGGTTGTGCATTCTAAATATACTTTCTACATGATATGACCGTAACACTTTAAATATAGGTTGATATAGGTTGTTTATATATGGAGTTTATATATAGAGATATATAAAGATATGTTTATATAGAGAGATATAGGTTGCTTTATTTTTTACAATTGTTTTTTATAATTAAACCTTTGGGATTTTTAAAACAATTAAAAATCCTGAAGTGTGTTATTTACCTGAATTTTTAAAATTAAAGAAATTTTTAAATTAGTAAATCCAATAAAGAATGTTGCTTCTTCAACTTATAATTTTGAATATCAAACCCTTTAAAATCAATATTGAATGACAGTTCAATTCATAACTTTAAATGAAAGATTGAAAAAAGTTCTATGTTTACTTAAAAAATTCACTTATAAAAAAATATAACTTAGGCCAGTACTTTTAAAAGTTCATTAAAAATTAAACATAAAATAAAATGATATTTTTAATGCTTTAGAATAAAATCTAATTTCCAACTAGACATCATCTAATTTTAACTAGACATCAATAAAAGGAATCAATTAAATTAGAAGTTACAGCTATATTTATAAAAAAACAAAATCATACAATGGTGGCAACAGATAACAGAGTGGTATAATTAATTAAACAGTTTAATTAACAAATTAAGACCATATTTCTGAAACAAATAATAAAAATTTTGAAGTTTTTAAAATAAATAATAAAAAGTATGTTACCTCCAGTATCTTCACAAAGATTTGAAAGAGCCATATCTTCTGCTTGTAAAGTAGATAACTTTTCATTTACAGAGGCTGCAAAACCTGGTATTTTAAGGTTTAATGCAAACAATCGCTGGTCCCACCTATATATTTCTTTTGTTAACTCAGCACCAGGTAACTGGTTATTAGATGGTACAATTATCTAAATTGAAAAATGATTATTATAAATAATATTTATTCTGTTTTATAAATGTAACAAAAGTAAAGCTGAAATCATAACAACAGAAGATAACTAGAAAGATAGTGCGGAAGACAACAACATTGGGTAAGTAGTCAATATATATATATATTTTGAATCTAAATTTAGACTGGCTGAGTAAATATAAATAGAGACTTCACTGAAAGTAGCAGGCTATGCCCCTGTATTTGCCTCAAAACCCATGTAAACCAGTTTACTAGAACAAAAAAAAAAAACTTATACAAACTTTAAAATTTTCGTAAAAAACTAAACCTTAAAAAATGACACAATAGACACAAATGAAATTTACATACAATTTCAACATGGATGGCAAATGTTCACATCAAAGTTGATATTTTTATAGAATGAATTATTAATGTTTTATAATTTTTCTATAAATATAGTTTAAACTCAACATTTCTTATTTGCAATTGTCTGATTTTTTAATTAAAAAAAAAAAAGACAATTGCAAAAAAAGCAGGTGCTTTATTACTACTTAAACTCAATGTAACAAAGTATTACATTTAAAATCATAAATTAACCTTGATTATAATTTAAAGTATTAAATTATAATCAAGGTTATAAAATGACAAAAGTTATGAAAAAACAAAAGTAATTTCTTTGTCATTCACTAAGAGTTAACTTTTATCATGAATAACACTTTAGATCACAAAGAAGGATATAAATGAATAAAGTTTATCTTGTTTAAACTCAACCAACCAAAATTGTTTTAGGAATTTTTTCATTTTCAAATAAAACGACTTTTGAAAAATTGTTTTTTTCTAACCTTTTTTAGGAGTGTAATACCATAAAGAAAAAGTTATATTTGGCCTTTATTACTACCGTAATAAATTTTTTCATATTTTGAGATCTGAAAAATCATTTTTTTATTTTATCAGTTAATTGAGAAATATGTTTACTCCTGATATTTTTCTTACAACAATATAAACATAACAAACCTCTCCTGTAATTCCATTGACATTAATAAGATCACATCCATCCGAAAACAACATTACTAAAGCAGGTTCTAAGTAATAAGGATTCCTACCCTATAAAATAAAAAATAAAAAACTTGAAATTTGTAAAAATATTTACAAGACAGTTTTTTTACGTTATTTAAATAAGACAACACTAGCCAACAACAACAAAATTTTTCCTAGAAAACTATACATATATTGTATAGAATTATCTATTTGAAAATGTTAAGCCTTCCCAAGAGATGCGTGTGGTCGCCATATTTGACCACAGATATAATATTTTGTTTTGATAACTTGGCCACTGCAACTTGCACGTTTTTTAAGTTAGTGCGTTTAAAAATGTGCTGTATAAACAAATGTAAACTAAAACTAAAATAAACAAACTATAAACTGGAAAGAGAAAAACAAATGTAAACTAAAACTAAAATAAACAAACTATAAACTGGAAAGAGAAAAAAATACAAAACTAAACTAAAAAAATAAAAATCTAAACAAATGATAAAATGAATAAAAGAAAAAAAATAAATAAATAAAAGCATAAAATTAATATGTTTTTATTTAAAGTTAAAAGTGTTTCACTACAAAGAATTTGGAAAAAAAAATTTTTCTACATGGCAAAACATGTAGAAAGATACAAAATAAAAAATATGAAGTTAAAATTTTATAAACAAAATAAAAAGAACTCCACTAAGTTAAAATAATTATGATATCATGATAAATTCATGATCACATGACTTTAAAATAAGACTTTTGTTTTTATTTTTACTACAAAAAAACAAAAAAAAAAAAACATTACACAATCTATACAACAGTGTTCTTTAATTCTTAAAAAGTTAATGTATTTAGAGTATAATTAAAAACATATAAAATAAAGATCAAGACCAATTTCTTCTTAATTGAAAATTTTTCAGAAGGAAAATTTAAACTTTTTCTACACTTAATTAAAACTATAGATGATGGAACTAAATAATTCATTGAGTGTAAAAAATTGCATACACAAAAACAAAATTGGACAACCAATAATCATAGCTGATTACTCAAGTAAGACACTAACAATTTTTTAGTTGCTTGAAGGGCATAAACCTAATGCTAGACTGCTATTCTACAAATATAATTAGATTCCATTTTATCTTGATATCAACATAAACTAATGGACGTTTAAAACAACCAATAGCCAACAGTGTGTCTTGTGCAACTTTGAAAATAGAGTTTGACAAAGCACAAAGTTTAAAAATAAAATAACTATTATTAACTAGACATATCATGGGTGCTCGTGGCGGCCATCTTTAGCAACCTTTTACACTTGTAAATAATATTTATTTTGAGAAGAGAAGGAAAGCCGGTGAAGGCAAATAAATCTTGTCTTTGATCATTCATCAGTTGACCTTGCTGAGATTTTGCTTTGATAAAAACTTGACCTGATTGGAAATTCTGAACCTTGATAGAGCAACATAAAACTGTCCATGCGCGCAGACGCCATTTGCAAATGAATTCCAACATGATTAAATGACTGACCTTGCAACTTATTAATTTTGATTGCATGAGCTGGTATGAAATTAAATATTTTATCTTTATTAACTAAATAACTTTACTTAATTAAAGCCATAGCTAACGCTATTAGGAACATAAAGTAATAAAATATTAATAAAAAAATATGTTAAAGTAAATTTGTTTAAGTTAAAACTAAACTTGTTAAAGTAGTTAAAAACTCATTAAAAGAGTACTTAACTCCCCTAACCAAAAACCTGAAGTGACGAATGTGCGCTCACCGCGCCAATCGCTAAATAAATCACTTGATGTATGTGCTGCCTCTATGGCTGAAAATCTTAGTCAGTATATGTTAACTCTGCCACCCATATGGCTCATCGAATAAGTTTATATATATTGACTTATTGTGCTTATTCCTAAATAATTCAGTTAATAAATGTACATTTAAACATGCATAAAAAACATTACATGCATTTTAACTTATTTATCAACTGGATTACTTGACTATTTACTGCCCTAAATTACTATTAATTGCCGTGTCATTTATTATATTATTATTTATTATTATCAATATATTAGCAACAATTATGTAATTAAAATATTGGAAAAAAAAAAAGAAAAAAGTAATCGAAAGAATTTGATTAACCACTGCATCGCACAATATTTTAACTTAATAAGTTAATAAAGTTTAAATAAAATGAATTTGTTTAAACAAATGATATTTTTTAAAGTAATTAAAATAACGTGCCTTAAAATAACTTCTACATTTTTAATACACAAGCGTTACATCAGCATTACACTATCAGGGAATCAATGACTTTGGTAAATATATATTATATTATTATTATCATAAATATAAACTACATTCTCAACCAATTAACTACAAAACGCAAATTTTGAAAAAAAAATGTCATGTGGAAGCAAAATGAACTACAAATATTTAATGATAATTGATAAATTAAAATAAATATAAATTAAAATATAATTTACCATTAAATATTCGCAATTATGATAAAAACTGTAATGAATAGTTTAACATTAACATTACTAATTAAAAATTTTTGAACTACTACCAAGTCAATTATTGTTAGATATATATCACATTAATAAAAAATAATCTAAAAAATTTAATGGTTAAGTTCCTCACCAAACCATAATTATCTATTCCTGACTGTAACCGTGTCATATTCAGTAAGTCAAAAGCTTGTTTTAAAGCTCCACCAAGATCAGTAAGACCATATGCTTCTAAATTCTTTAATTCTTTTAAAAATTGTGCAAGATTTTCTCTCCAACCAACCTAATTAAAAAATAGAAAATTAGACAACATACTGATCTATAAGAATCTTGCTACATAGAGTTTGAGCTGGGGTAGCAATACTTCTTTTTATTATTCTTTATTATTCATTAATGCATTGCATAAAAAATTACTGTTTTGATACATCACAAAAATTAATTTGTTTTAATAATATTAAAGCATTAAAGATCAAACATTTATTTGTAATGGCTTTCAAAAATATTTGTAATTTTTTTATAATTATAAAAAAAGTTAAAAAAATATATGTACAACTTTAACGGATACTTTAAACAAAAATCATTATTAGTACACTTTTACTTTATTTAAATGTGTTTCGCTAATATAAAAACATAAAAGAGTAAAGATAAAATTCTCAATGTCATATTTCAGAATCTTTTTCATTCAGCGCATTTTTAAAATAGCTGCAATCGAAATTAAAGTGTACAAAAAATTCTTGAAAGTTTTTATAAGTAGGTATGTATGTACATAACTTAAATTGCTAGTTTAGATGAGTTCTCTGATGTCACACTGAAATAGCCTGTTACCGGGGGCTTCAGTACATACAATGACTGACAAATAGCCTGACTCACAGTAGAGTGCTGCTACATCAACTGAGGGTTTGGGATGGAGCAGCAATCTTTTCTTTCATTACTCCTCGTTTTTTTCTTCTTTTTGTGAAAATGCAAATTTAATTAATGTAACAAAAATATGGTAACAATTGGTTACATAAATATGCTATAGTATATATATATATATATATATATATATATATATATATATATATATATATATATATATATATATATATATATATATATATATATATATATATATATATATATATATTTATATATATATATACCCACACATTTATATTTACTATAGTACATAGTTTTGAATAAAATAAACAAAAAAAGTTAGTAGCCTCCTTAACAGTAGTAGCCCCTGCAGCTACTACTGTTAAGGAGTAGGAGAATTAAAGAAAATTTTTTTAAATTATATCAATTTGGTAATTTGTTTAGAATATTAGTCTTTCTCTGTTGTAATCTATGTATCTAAGTATGAAATTATGTTATGTATTGATCCTATCAGTCTAATTTTTTCTGCACTACAAACTTATTAAAATTTTATAACACATTTAACTGCCTCCCTAATTTTTTTTCATTTTCAAACAAGTTCTCAGTTAAATATATAATTTTTTTTTATAATTTTACATAAATACTTTTTTTGAAAATCTCCTGCTACACCCCTAGGATTTTACACCCTATTTTTTAAGAGCCCTAACTGCTTCTTGAGTATTTGACGGGTCTATCATATCATCATAAAAGTACTTCTTTAAAGTATGTTAACCTGGTACTCAAAAGAAATGAAACTTTACAAAAACTTCAATAAAAACTAATTATTTTATAAAAATATTATTTTTGATTTATTTGCATAAAAATTATTGTTTTTAACATTTTTAAATATTTTATAAAAGTTAAGTCTTTTAATGGATTTTATAAAATATAATTACTAATTTTAAAACTTTTTTAAAATTTTGTTTCTTTTGAGTGCTATACTTTTGGAGAATTTTTTTTTGGATAATATTAGGGACCCATAAAATATTCAAGGGTCAGTTTTGTTTTTTATATTTTTTACTCAATTTTTTAAATCCAGTAATGGCTTTCAAAAATTTTATTACATAGAACAAACCTTGTAACAAATAAAAAATTTTAAAAAAGTAATTATTCATGTAAAAATTTTGACAAATAAAAACTAAATTTATTATTATAAAATCTAATATAAATTATAACTTAAAATTAAAAAAAATACCTATATATACATATGATATATATATATATATATATATATATATATATATATATATATATATATTATATATATATATATATATATATATATATATATATATATATATATATATATATAATAGTTCATTATATTTATGTAAAGATTTATGCTTAAAAGTTTTATATATGCTTTATTTTCTACAAATTTAATAATAATTATAAAAATGCATAAAATTTATTTAAATTTTATTATTATACGGAATAAATTTTAAACAAACCGCGTATGTGCTTCGCGCATGCTTACTAGATGCGAAATGGTGTTTTGATTTGGATTTTGGTTTGAACATAAAAAGGAAGTATTTTAACGATAGATATGAAATAAAAGTAAATTTTTTTAATAAATTTTGTACAAATCGTTCGCATTCCGCCCTCACCTTAACAGATTTATTATGTTCGTCAAAAGTCACCAACATATAACGATCTCCACGACTGGCATTAATGTCACGAGCTCGTATCTGAGAAAAAGAAATTATGTCCAAGTGTTAAATATCTAGTTTTTAAGGGGAATCCATAGAAAAACTTTTTAAGAATATGAGGAAACTTATATTTCCATCATAACTTAATCCTTACTTTTAAAAAAGATTCCACAGCTCCTTTTGCTAGGTCTAAATAGGTAGTACCAAGGCACGTCTTTTGGTTCATAGACGCACTAGTATCTACCAAAAAAACTAAAATGACCATTTTTAGTTATGTTTTTCTTAGGTATTAAACAAAAATAAAATAAATTTGAGGTAGAAAAACACACGGACATGATTTCACTACGACACAAAGTTTTCAACTGCACTTTTACATGAAGGCGCAGCTTTGAAAACAGAACCACGAAGTTCTAAAAGTCACGTGAGAAAATAAAACAGTTTTTATTGGCTAAATTATAATTGATGACTTGCCTAAATATTTTTTCGACGCGCAATACTCAAACATAATACAACTTGCCTAAACTTATATCTTTGCTTTTCACTTGCAAATTGATTATTTTAAAAAATAAAGCAAAAAATTTTTATAATCTTTTTTTATTAAATTATAAAAAAATTACGTTAACCTGAAGTAAAGTTATGCGAGTTATAAATTAGCTCTTAATTTTTTTTTTTTTTTCTACCTATATAAAATTTTTTCATGTCTAGCGCTCTTGTGGGTTTCACAGCAATTTTAGTAGAATTCACAACACTTTGTTTGAATAGAGAATAATAAGATGCATTATTTATCTTTATTCTTTAAGTCACTTGCAAACGGCGTAGACATGAATTTTCGGATTTCAATATTTTTATCATTCAAATAATATAAATTTTTTATGATATTTGAAATAAGTTTTTATTCATTTATTTATTACAAACGTGTTTTAAGGTTGCGACAAACAAGGCAATTTTGAACTGTGAGTGTGCGGAGTGTGCGACAAGTCTGGAATATCCCCAAATATTTCGAACACTAAAAAATTTACGTACCTGATAACGCTACTTTTAACTTAATTTTTTTTTTTTTTTTTCTTAATTTTATTGTTGTTGTAAAAAGGATGATATTTTAATTATAAAAGTTATTCAAAAACAATTTTTTTTAACAATTATAATAACTACTATTTTTGTAAAGTTTCACGATCAACGTTAATTAGTGCTAGATCTTGTCGACGTGCAAAAAAAGACTGCTTTTAATTTGTTGGTTCGCAAACAATACATATGTTATATTTATGAGACATAAATATAACATATATAATATAATAAATATACTGAGCGGTTGCTGGGCATACCCCAAGGCTGAGCATTTTCAACTATCTTTATATATATTGGTAAATTTTTATGTTTTATACTTAAACCTTTTATCGTTTAAAAACTATATAAAAACTATACATATAAAGATTAATTATGGTCAAATTTTATATGGTCATAATTTTTTGAACGCTGAGAGATTATAGTATGAACCTAAATGTTTACCGATGAATATGAAGTTTTCTTATAAATGGATTTTTAATAAGTTAATGTTAAATCAGAAAATAAAAATAAAAAGATTCTATGAATTAAAAATAGATTCAATAGTTAGAGTAACTTACTATAACTCAGAATCGTTAGTCTTTGGCCTTGACCTTGGCCAAGGCCAAAGACTAACAACTCTGCTATAACGTGATGTGAAGCTATGTAAAGAGAATCGACCTGTAAAGTCTTGCTTTTAATGACGTAGCACTATTGGCGAATTTAAAAAAAAAGCCGAAAAAATATTACTTTGAACTTATTATTTTGTTAAATCGTAAACAAAGCTCATTATTCATTTTATTTTTCCTATAATTCATTTTATTGTTTTTTAAAAAAAGTTTATCAAATTATATAGTTACCTATATCTACGCAGTTAAACATTTTTTATTAAAAACATGCATTTTGTGGTTTTATAAACAACAAAACTACGTCCTCAAATATTGTTTACAAAAAAGTTATTTATCATTTCTGAAATATTAGCAATGGATTATTCTTTTTGAGGTATTTCCATAACGTTTTAGTAAAACTTTATATTGCAGGCACGGATTTAGAGGGGGGCACAGCCGGCTCGTGCCCCCCCTAAAATTTGATTAATTTTTTATTTATAATTATGTCGATTCATTCTCAGGTCAGATATTCACTCTATAAAAGACAGACATTCACTCTATAAAACTAACAGCGTATTCAGGGTCCAGGCTTCTTTTCGTTCTATAATAGAATATATACGTTGGCGTTATGACTTACTTGGAAACTGTCCATTTTGGGTTGTCATTTATATAAATTTATCAGATATAACAAAACCACAGATCTATCTGAAGATATATCTGTACCTGAAACGAGCACAAAAGTAAAAGCACAATCTTTATTAGATTACACCTATTAACAAATTTTAAAAACTCAGCAAAATTTTTTGCAAATGTAATTGATTCCTTGATAATAATCATTTTATCAAATTATATTCTTAATTAAGAAAACCCTAACTTAAGTTGGGGTTTGATTCAGTTTTGCTGATGGAGGCAACTCGGATGCAAATGATTTTTTGACTGCACTTGTACAATTCCAACTTTTGTGTAAAAATTCAGTTTCAGGTCACGGTGTTGTACTGTTAAAAAATAAGACACCTTTAACTCCTTGATTTTGCACCTATCAGACTGCAGTTTCTTTATAAAATGCGTTAATGAAAAATATTGAAGATAAAATTACTATATTGAAGATAAATCTTAACATTGTTCCACATAAAATAAAAAAAAACATATATTTAAATTGGTTTTGTCAATGATTGATGTAAATATTTTCCATGCATGAAATAACATTTACGAAATCCGCAACGCGGTGTTACTTGTGTTCTATTACATCAAAAAATGTTATCAACTTTGTTAGAGAAATAAAAATGGACGAACCCAAAATTGGATCACGGTTTATTAACGTTGCACACATGGATTCTTTTTTTTGAATGTTTTTTGCAACTTGGAAATAAATTTAGGAAATTGATAAAAAATAGAATACCAGAAAGAAAATTATGAATTCAGACTACTTTTCAGTTACAATTAGCAACAAAAACAGCAGTTTTTGTCATAATAATATCAACAGCAGTATAGTTATCATAATTTATTATAATCATCTGAAGTTGTTCATGATAAAAACCTTGCTTTTAGAATATATAAACAGTTATAATAAATAAAAAATTTTATTTTCTAATTATTTTTTAAACTAAAAACCACGGACCTTAAGAATTTAAAACCGCGGTTTAGAATATTAAACTACGGACTTTTTTTTTTAATATAATTTTGTATTTATTGTATTTTAATATTTAATTGCATTTAGTGTATTTTTAACATGCTGAATCAAAATAAAAACTTTTTAAACTTCTTAAAAAGTATTAAAATTTTTGATAAACAAAAGCTAAGCTTTGTAAAAACGGTTTTATTCTATGAAAGGATTTAATGATTTTAAAGTTGATAAAATTTTTTTATTACCTAATTTTTAAATCCTCGCGTTTTTTGAAACATAAAAACTATTGGAAAAATTGATTTATACAACACATTGTTTTTGAACATAACGCTAAATCAAACGTTATTGTTTTAAAAAAACTTCATTCGTTTAACAGTATTTTGCTTGTTTATACGCATAATTAATGAGTATGTGTGTCAGAAAGTATTTTATAAAATTAACTCTTCACTAGGGGTTCATCCACAAATTATGCCGCGCAAATTGGGCGGGGTGGGGGAAGAGAAGTTAGCAGTTTTGTGTCAAGGGAAGGGGGATATTCAATTTTGTGACGCAATATATATACTTTTTAATGTTTCTAACTTGAAAAAACTATTGAATAAAAGAATGCCTAGTCTAAACCATAAACCCTCAGTTGATGTACACTCGACTGTGGCTATTCCAATTTAACTTAAGTTGGAATAAATTTCTGTATTGACTTTAATTTTATTGGAATTAACTTTTTATACTGACTTCAATTTTAGTAGATTAATGTAAATTTCACTGCGTCTACTGATTTTAGTAGATTAAAATATCAGTAAACTTCGCTGCGTCTACTGATTTATCAGTCAATGATGTAGCCAATCGATGGAAAAAGTGATAAATATAATTATAAAATAAAATGATTCAATAACTATTTAAACAACGGAAATAGTTAATACGCATTAACATAAAATATTATTATGTTAATATAACCTGCATCGCGACACTAACTTATTGTTAACGAAGTTAATTAATATTTAGTATATTTATCAAAAATTAAATATCTTTGGAGATTATTTGTCCGTCTAGTCACTGCTAATCTACATAACTTTACCTCGAACTAAAGGAGTGCAAAAAATAATGTATGTACACTCCACTTCCCCCATATCTATTTTATTCAGTCGATGTATATAACTACTACGGCCATATCACTCAATTTAAGTACGCATTGATTATTGTTCTGTGAAACTTTAAAAAAATATAAATAATAAATAAAAGTATTCAACGATAGTTAAAACATTTAAAACAACTTTCAAATAAAACATCAAAAACCGAAACTTCTTTCTCTAAAGAAGACTTGAACCCTCACATTTGTTAGCGCCACCTAAAATCGACTCCACACCAATACATTAGCAGTGAAAAAAATTAAAAAGATTAAACTTTTTTGCCTACAAATAATTTTTTTTTTTGTTTGGCTTTTTTTTTTACCCACGTACGAATAATGACTTTTGTAGTAATATTAAATAATAATAATTAAAATTTGTATGTATTAAAATGTATTCATTAGATAACTATTTTACTAGGAAGGAGGGAAAAAAGAGGGAGGGGTCAGAATTGCGTAACGTAATTTATGGACGACCCTAAATTAGGGATGTAAAACAGCAGTTAACAAATTAATTAAACTTTATAAGAGTTATGTTTATTATCTATATGCTATTCTAGTTTCGCGTAAGATAAATTATTAGTCAAAAGATACAGGTTGGAAATATGAAAAGGGTAAGTTTTTTTCAGAACGTATTTCATAAAATTAACTCTACACTATGGGTTCGTCCATAAATTACGTCACGCATATGGGGGGGGGGGGAGGAGTTAGCGATTTTGTGATAAGGGAAAGGAAATATTCAATTTTGTGACGCAATATATATATATATATATTTTTTAATGTTTCAAACCTAAAAAAACTATTGATTAAAAGAAATCTAAATCATAAACATAGATAAATATTAGGGATCGTCCATAAATTACTTCACGCAATTTTTGACAATATTGGTCCCTCCCTCTTTTTTCCCTCCCTCTTAAAAAAAGTTATAATAAAAAATTTAAAATATTCATAAATATTACGGTTAACGTAAATTAAGTACTCTTTCATTTTTAATTTTTCGTTCTTTATTTAAATATTACTTTATTACAAGCTGCTATATATCTTATTTTTATATTTTTCAATAAATACTTTGTATAATATGCGTATATAGTATGGTACTTGTAAATATGTGCTCTTTAGTTTATTTATTTTTTTGTTTTTGTTTTTTTATTTTCTTTCGATTTTTCTTGTTTACTTGATTATTAATCTTAACATGAATGTTGTTCTTGAAGCATTTCCTAGACTAATTGTTATTTATTTTTACATTTATAATTTTTAGTAAATAATTAATAAAGTATAGATATTATACGGTTAGTATAGTATAGTAAAGTATAGATATTATACGGTTATTGTAAATACGTACAACTGGGACTCGGTGGTAAGACAAAATAATGTCTTTTACTTATCCCGCCAGAGTTTTTATTTATGAACTTTTAAATTTTAAAAGTTATTAAACGGTGAAATAAACAAACAAACAATATAAAAAATAAGTAAAGAGAAAGTAAAAAGACAAAATCAATGTTAAAGAATTATTTCATCATTATAAATTGTCGGAAAAAGTTGTTGGTCCCGTTACACCGCCGAGAGCCGTCACGCGGCCTGCGACAGCATTCCTGATTGGTGCCCTTATTTATTAAAATTTTCCTATATTTTAGATAAAAGCCCCCTTCTTTTTTTTTCTTTCGAGGCACCTTCTTTTTATTTAACGCCCCCTCGATATCTGCCGCCTGGGAAAAATTGTCACTTTCACCCCCTACCCTCTTGGCGGCCCTGCACAAACCACCCTTAAAAGAGGAGGGTAAAAATGTTTAATTTTATGACGATAATCAAAATTAAATCTGTTTATATTCATGCAACACGAAGTATTCAGCTTTAAACGAATAATAAAAATTGAGCTATGGGTAACCATTGTCCCGGTTTTTAAGTAGGAGAACGAAGCGCTAAACTAATTTTAATTAGTTTATAAATAAAAACACTGTCTTCAATTAAACTACAAAGTATCTAAAAATTAAATATCATTATAGATCAAATAAGCTAAAACTTACCAAGTGTTTAAACCCAATAATTTCTTAAAAAACGTGTTTTTTTCTCTAAAAATTTTTGTGTTCTCTACTTATTATGTAAGAGTACTAAAAAAACTGAATTGCTGTCAGTTGTAAACCTTTTTTATTTATCATCTAGACTATTTTTCTATTATTTAAATGTCTTTGCAATAGTTAAAATAACTCCACCATCTAGCGAAGGCTAAACTTAAAGTAGGATTCAATAACTTGATTCAATAACTTCTACAAGTCAGCAAATTGTTATAATAATAACGATTACTCTATATAAAATTATATTTGAAAAGATAATTTCATTTTAATAGACTTTTTCTTTTTAAATAAATTTTGAAAAATTGCTTGCGGTCCACAATAGACCTCACACAAACAAAAAATTTTGCCAATATACTATCTGATTGTTTATCATACAGACCAGATATTTTACCGAAAAACGTCGCTTGTTTAAACTAATAACTGACTGACCGCAATATCTTGAAAATGATCTTAACTACGCTGAGTAGTGAAGTTTCGAACTTTTTCGAACTTTTTTGTTTCGACTTCTTATTTATTATAAAAAAAAGAGTTGCTTTGACATATGTTTCTATATCTATATTAAATAGTTACAGCTAATTATTATACTAATTGTGGGTAGCCTGCTCATGTCGTTATTTCAAAAACCATTAAGTTTAGCGCTACGGCTTTTATAGTGAGAATTCCTCCTGCGGAATTAGTCTCACAGGGAATACTTTAGCAATCATTTTCCTTGTAATTCTTCAAAGGAAATTAATTATTCCACAATCGCTAATCGTTATTCTGAATGATTGTTAGAAATTATTTTCCAGAGGGAATTGTTTGCGTAGCAATTATTACCGTACATATATTTAGTTAGACTTAATTTATACAGTTTTGTACTTTTTATTAAATTTATAACTTTAAATTATAAGATTCAGTGCAATTATTCTTTTCAAGTTTAGTTTATACGCTTTAGTACAGTTATTCGTTTTATAAAGCTTATATTTGATTTAATTCAATTTATAGTTTAGTGGGATTATTCGTTTTATGCTTAGTTTTATATTTAATTAAATTTAATTATTCGTTTTATGCTTTGTATTTAGTTTAAATCTTTTGTTTAGTGCTATCATTCGTTTTATATATTAAAACAACGATTTATTGAACGATGTTAGTTTTATATTTAACTCAATTTAAACGGTTCGGTAAAGTTATTCGTTTAATTTAGTTTCATTCATACGGATTTTAGTGGAATTACTCTTTTTATATTTTGTTTATGAGCGATTCTTGTGTTACGTGTGTGACTCTGGTTCAAATATTTTCAAATAAAAGGAGACATAAAAAATTATTTACTACAGATATGCAAGATATATATTGCAAATATTATAGTAGGAGATGTGTCTGATATAAAATATTATTTCTCTTAATAATATGTTTATTGCACATATTAGTAAAAGAACTGATTAGTTGCGTTACGCGTGTGACGCGTACAAAACAATAAATTTGAATGCAAAATTAAAAATTTAATAAAAATTTTCTGCTAATTGGCTCTGATTAGTTAAACTATCTTTTTTTTGTTGCAGACAACATGTTTATTAAAAAAATACTTTTATTTTTCAAAATTTTGCTAATTTTATAAAAATTAATGAAAAACTTTAGTTTTACGTGTGTGACAAATTTTGTTACGTGTGTGACATTGTGCGAACTTTTAATAAGTTGATAAATTTAAAGCTATTTTTTTTTAGTTTTTAATTTTTGAACATAACTAAAATAAAGATTAAACTGAGAAACACTTTTGTTTTAAAGTTATTTTAAAGTTTCAACTTTTTAAGCTTATTTTATTAGGGGACATATTTCAGGAGCTTGCATGTCATTAATATAGTTTATTTGAAAATCAGATGACTTTGAGTCACATGTTTTGAAAAATGACAAGCATCTACTAAAAGCATTGACATGATGAATTTTCAAGGTGTTTTTTTAACTTCTGACCAAAGCATTTTGTGGTATATTTTACTAATGATTTCTTCATTGCTAATATAGAGAATATTAGCAGCTGTCATTAATGGATTAAGAACATTTAAAAAATCTATAGAAGTTTGTACACACACTTTCTCATTTTTGCTTATACATTTCATTTGAACGAGAGACTTGGCTCTTCCTCCAACACCATCTACAGCCCCTTTTTTTTTCCAACACCATCTACAGCCCCTTTTTTTTTCCAACACCATCTACAGCCCCTTTTTTTTCCAACACCATCTACAGCCCCGTTTTCCATGGGAAGTTTCCACTAAGGCGTTTTATTTTATTGCAAAGATAATTGAGTAATTTTAACATAAACTTCTTTTTAAATTCTGATAATGAGCCATTGGTAAAAAGTGTTTCAGTATCATTATTTTACAATTTTCAGACATGAGTATGAATGAGTATCATTATTTTACAATTTTCAGGCATGAGTATTATTACCCATATATTACTATATTATTATTGAATATTCGCAAATATATACCATTATAAAATCCACCTGAAGAACTCTTTCTCCTGCAATCCTCTTGTCTCTTTCAAATTCAGATGCTTGAACTCTTTTTATACGAGTGTTCCTGAACTTAAGATAAAATATACAGTAGTTCCTCTATTACTTCTCCTATGCACCCATTTTTAAATTGTAATCGAAGACATCCAATATGAACAATTATAGCTGATACCTGTTGCTTTAAGTAATAAGCGAATGTTCTCATTTTGCATTGGTATGTGGGTTCTAAAAATAGTATATTTTTTAGCCTTAGCTTGCAAATTGTAGACATAGGCATTATCTTTCCATAGGTTAATTGAAAAATAGAGTATACTCTATTTTTCAATAGTAATAGCAATAGAGTATACTTTATTTTTGATAATGTTTTTGAGAAAGGCTTATTAGCCTCTCTCAAAAACATTGTCAAAAAGTATTTTATTTCCATTCTGTCAATTCATTTAGTTGGTTTTTAATTTTTTGTCAACTAATTTGTTTGCATATTTTTTCTTTATATGAATCCTTTTCTATGCTGTTCATTTTTGCTACTTTCATTTTTCACAGTTTTCAATCCTTTTCATTTTTATTGAGCAGTATTCTTTTTCAACTTCATTTTCCTCTAAAATTTTTCAACTTCTCAGCTCAAGATATTTTTATCTTTATTATATATTAACCTAAATAAGTTTATATGTAAAATAAATATCTTTATTATATATTAACCTAAATAAGTTTATATGTAAAATAAATATCTTTATTATATATTAACCTAAATAAGTTTATATGTAAAA
Organism: Hydra vulgaris; assembly: GCF_022113875.1. Lineage (NCBI taxonomy): Eukaryota > Metazoa > Cnidaria > Hydrozoa > Anthoathecata > Hydridae > Hydra > Hydra vulgaris. Next base: position 4,036,648 of record NC_061159.1, on the reverse strand, counting down.
TAAATATCTTTATTATATATTAACCTAAATAAGTTTATATGTAAAATAAATATCTTTATTATATATTAACCTAAATAAGTTTATATGTAAAATAAATATCTTTATTATATATTAACCTAAATAAGTTTATATGTAAAATAAATATCTTTATTATATATTAACCTAAATAAGTTTATATGTAAAATAAATATCTTTATTATATATTAACCTAAATAAGTTTATATGTAAAATAAATATCTTTATTATATATTAACCTAAATAAGTTTATATGTAAAATAAATATCTTTATTATATATTAACCTAAATAAGTTTATATGTAAAATAAATATCTTTATTATATATTAACCTAAATAAGTTTAGGTTATTATACAATAAAATTATATAATAATATATAATAACAGGAAGCTATAAAATTTACAAAGACCTTAAAATCAATAATTTATAGAATTATTTAATTTATCTTTTCAAGCAAATTCAAACTAAAATAACTTTCAAAATACCACTATGTGGTTATTTTTTTGTTGAATTTATTAAAGAAATAAAAATTTAATAAATTAATTGAAAAAAAAGTAATTTATATTAATACTATATTCATGTTGAAAGCATTTATATTCAAAATTTTTTTTTGTAATTTTAGTATTTATAATTTTATTCTACATCAATTATTTATTTTCTGATATTTTAAATTTAATAATCTTATCTGTGTAATGTCACACATATATCATTAACTACAAAACTACGTTTTGCGTGTGACCGAATCTTTTTTAATTTTTTTTTTAGGTATTTTACTGCAATGTCATAAAAATTTTTATTTTTATTTTGTTTCTTCAATATTTTTTGCTTATAACTTTTTTTATAATTTTTTGCTTATAACTTTTTTTGCTTATAACTTTTTTTATAATTTTTTGCTTATAACTTTATTTGCTTATAACTAAAACTCTAAATAAAACTTTTCATTGTTTTTTGTTACGTGTGTGACCACAAAAAAATTATTTACTGAATTGTAATATATATCCATAAATATTTTTTCAAAGCCAAATTTTTTTTGTTAAAATTTATTAAAATAGTTATGAATATACTTTTATGTAATTATAACAATATTAAATATTAATTTATTATGATAAATAGAAATATTTATACTGACAATAAAAATTAAAAAATTTTAAATTTTATTAACTGAAGAAACTAATATCAATATTTTCCCATACACTATTCCAAAACTTGTAAATGTATTGTTAAATATAAACTTAGTTAGTTTATAGTAAAAATATGCAAAAAGATCGAAAAAAAAGTGTTTGAAAAATTCTCTCTGGTTTCACTAATTTGAAAATCGCTAACTTTAATTCTTTGCGTTCTCTAAAATCTGTACAAACTTATTAAAAACTTTAAATGTTATGATAAACTTTATTATAACTAGTTGTTTTTTTTAATTTTTATAACAAAAAAGTTAAAAAAATATTCCTCTATGAAAGTATTTTATGCTTTTTTATTAGGTAAAGAGAGTTTAAGCTTGATGTGATGTTGGTCAGTGTTGGTCAGTGTTTATTTCTACATTTAAATCCAATTCTAGGCATTTATATGAAATTACATATTCATGTACTTTGGAGTAGATAGTAATAATTGATGATGGACGCGTGTCAATTTAGTTACTCGGAACTATCACGATTTTGCATTTAGTTATGCTTAATAAAATTTACGCCAGCTCTAAAAATGCTGAATGCATTCAAATGCATTCAGCATTTTTTAATCGAAATTATTTGTTTATGAATTAATTTGTTTGCTTCAAGATAAGTTTTGACTTATCACGACTTCTGGGTGATTTTGTAACTTTTTTCTTTTTCAGATTTTATTGCCAATAAATAGAGCAGACAAGATGCTTTGATTTTTTTTTAGATGTTGGATAAAAAAAACTTTATTTTGTTTTCTCAGTATTTAAAGACAGTATTCTCTATACTCAGTATTTATTTTAAACCAATATTCTATACTCAATATTTATTTTAAACCAATATGACATTTTATTTTATTTTACTAGCCATATTATTAAAAAGGTATTTTAATGTTTTTGTGTGACCGGAATAAATTCGTATCATCTGGGCTGGGTTATTTTTAATTTTTTTAATATCTTCGCTTCCTAAAAAGCTGCAAGCAACCATTATTAGAGTTGGAAGATCGCTCTCTAGACTGGAAGATCTCTTTAGACTGGAAGATCGCTCTCTAGAGTTTTTGAAAAGATAACAGATGCCGCTTTCCAGCATGCCAGAAAATAAGGCTCCAATTAGCGCTTGTTAAATAGTTTTGAAATTATAGACAACAGCTCCGGAGAACACTTCTGCAAGACTATAACAGGTATGTTGTCCGGACCACAAGCTGTAGAAGAGTCTAAGCAGGAAATCACTTTAGATACAGAAGCTGGAGTGATACGAATGTCAATAAATCGATCAACCTGTTTGACGGCTATAACAGGTAAAACGCAACTGGTGGAATCAAGAGATGATGTTGATGAAAAGTTTTTAGCAAACAATTCAACTTTGTCTTTTGGTAAGGTGACAAAGTCTGAACAATACAAGAGAGGTGGAATAACAGATTTTCCTTTATTGTTGATACTGTTAAAGATTCTACAGAAATCACAAGAGCCTAATTTATGATGAAATACGAGATTTCATGACCTGAAAATAGCGAGTTTTGGCGTTAGACAAAACCTTTTAACAATAATTTTTAGCAGTAATAAACAGACGTCTGTTTTCTGGAGAATTATTTTGCTGATAGATATGGAAGTAACGGTTTCGATTGGAAATTGTAGGTGGTTGCCCTGGAAAAATCTACAAGATTCTTATAATAAATAAACTTTACAAGTGTTTTAGATCTTTTTCATACTTTTTAAACGATCAGAAATTTTTTTTGTGCAACATTTAACATTATTTGACATTTTCTTTTGAAGTATCATTAATATTGCTTGCAATTCGACGTCATCAAGATTTTTTGATAGTTTTCCACATTCTTCATTACTCACATCAAAATTATTATGGAAAAGTTTTTGGCATTTTTAACACGATAAAAAAGTCGTTTGTTTAATGACTTAATGTATGTTTAATATGTTTGACTGATTTTATACCAACCAAACAAAAAAAAATATAGTTCGTTCACAAAAAAGATTCCCTATTGAAACAATGCTCATTTTATACCGTGTCACCTGGTAACCAATACCACAGAGTATAAGATAAACTAAAATATATTATGAAGTATATATAAGCATAATTTTAGGCTTCCAACTTTCCCAAATTCCGCTAGGGTAGCTTACAAAGCTCCCTAAGAATCCTACCTGGAAAGGGAAGAAGTTCTTAAGCCAACCCCGTTCCCTTTAAATATTTTATGGAATTATCGTTAAAAGCCTCTCATCCCACCCATGAAATTTCCAATAACCATATAGGTTATTGGAAGTTTAGGGCAGCACACAGTGTCTCATTAAAAATACTCATTTTGGGCAGATGTTAAATGGATCCGGCTACTGTCTTGTAGAAGACCTCCTAGGCGAAGACTTAAGGGGTAAACAGATTGTATCTGTTGCCCAGCCTCGCATCCCTTCTTCATCTATTAGGCTGGCGCAGATGTATTTTTAATACATTGTTTCCAGTTTAGGATATTGAATGCCGAAACTTCTTGAGTCGATGCATGGGTTTTGCTGATGTCTATATTTATATGACTAGGCAACTCATTCTATTATCTTCTAATGAAGGTACAGCTCTAAAACTTAGTTTTATGGTTCTGAGGCCGACTGGTAATCTAGTTTCCCGAACTCTGAGGTAGCTCTCAGCGAGGCTGATTCCATCAACAGCTGAAAAATATCAGTGTAATAACAGTGCCATTTTGTGCATGGATAGCGGCCTTGTTCATGCTTTTGGTGTGCATTGTCAAGGCCACATTTGTAGCCCTAGTTACGACTTAGGGTTTATTAATAGTAATGAGCCAATTGCTTGAGCTATTAAACAGTGTACTGAGTACTATCTATGCTTTGAGTCAAGTACTTTAACAAATTTAAAAATGAATAAAGTACCAAAAACTATAAAACACAAAAAACCATCGTCATCACCAAGTTTTCTAAACCTATCATTCACTAATATTCGTGGTCTTCAAAGTAACTATTCTTCTGTTGAGTCTTATCTCTTGCAAACTTCACCACTATTAACAACTAAAAAATGTGCATACACAGTTTTACATATAATTATTTTGGGCTCCTAATTGTAAAGCTAAACTTTAATTGAAAGGTTTATAAATAAATTAAAGTTAAAGGTTTATAAATAAATACCAAAATGAGCTTAGTCCAAATGAAATATTTCTTGTTAGTCCGGATAAAATATTTTTGGCTTCATTTACAAAAACTTGATGTTTTACGGATAATACTTTTTATAAAAAGAATGAAATCTCCAATCGGACAATTTTTTTATTAAAACCTATTTTTTAAAATGCTGCGACAAGACCGATTTAAAAGTTTGTATAATTTTTATTTTACTGTATTTTAAATTGACATATGCTAAAAAGATATATACCTAAAATATATTTAAAATTACCCAATATTAATTGAACCAAACAGAGATTTTTTTTCTTGCTTTTTACTTATCTAATTGATGTAGGATATATATTTTAGAAAGCGTAACTTTTGAATTTCCATACGCAATTATGCCAGGAAAGTTAAAAGGTCTCAAAAACTATTGTTTATCTTTGTTTAAAAATTCAACAGGTAACCACCAGGTAACCACATTGATACTTATACTATAGCTATAGATTTAAACATCTTTCTATAACTAAATAAACTTAGTCCAGAAAAAAAATACTGAGAAACCGAAAACAAGAGTTTTGTATAAGATCTGCGGTGTCGTCAAATGGAGTGAATACGGACAGAAATTAAAAAGGTTTTTTGGATGACTACAAACTGACAGTGACAGCTAATAGACCATTGAATCTTTTTTTTTAAATCAAGTATGATCTAGGTTCATAAACTTCGCAACATTTTGGTTTGGCTGTGACAATACCTAATACAGTTGAAGAACAATGCAGTTGAAGGTGTAATTGTGAATCTTTATTAAGTTATTGCGTAAACAATTTGATAAAACTTAAAGAAATTACAAAACATACACCTAACTTTAACTAACATATTTTCATTGATTTTAAAATATCCAATAAGGGGGCATTTATAAAGCACGCACGCAGTTAAATCACTAGTTTAGGAGCCTCCTCCCCCTTTGTATGCTCCCAACACCACCATACCCTTCGCGTACGTACGCACAATTTATAATAAAATCAACCTCACCCCTCCTTCCCAACACATAAATTTTTCAAAACCATAAAAACTTTTAGTCAACTCGACATTTCTGTGCTACATTACATAATATTGACTTTCTAAACTCGTAAAAATCAATGCCAATTTAAAAAAAAAAAAAAAAAAAATTAAGTTTTAAGAAGTAGAGAGAACGAGAGGTAGTCAAACCGTGTTTGTACTTGCTGTCTTTAATCCCCTATCTTCCCTCAACGTTTTCAGGTAACCTCTTCCACCCCCGCCCCTCTATAACTTCATATTATAAAGTACTTTAAGAAAAATCTCTCAAATAATAGGATGTAAAAATCAACCAACTCTACGTTTCAAAAACATCTCTACGAACGCAGAGATGTTTTAAAATTCAATGTAGACTCTAGAGAGTGGTGAGAATTCCCAGAGTGGTGATCATTATATTAATACCAGTAATACCCAAAGCTAAATAAAAAATTATTTTCCAACAGTTATTAAAACAGTTATTAAGTTATTGTTATTGTGTTCATTTAGATTAGTTATAATTTGTAGTAAGTGAATGTTTTGTCCAATTGTGCATTTTGGTTAGAGTTAAATGTTACCAGTACACTTTAGGTACATACACATTTTTAAAAAACTTCAACAGTGTCCCTATTATACCCCTATCAGAGGTGGAATAGAGACAAACATCTGAAACAGTTGGTGTCTCTATTTACTTAATTCAACAAGCAATAAGGTTATTTATTAATTTTGTTAATCAAAAAAAGGCATAATTTCATATATGACCATACTTAGCAATAAAAAATACAAATATAAAAAAATACAAAACTAGATTCTCAGTCAGTGACCAGAAATCAGTCCCTATTTTAACCCGTTTTACGGTATAGACGCGGTCTACGCGGTTCTTCAACATTTTTACCATGAGTTCATATTGTTGTGAAACAGAGACAATATGAACTCATGGTAAAAATGTTGTTGGATAAAATTTCCAAAAGTGATATGCAATATCACAAGTGAGAAAAGCAATTTTTATCTTCCTTTCTAAAATTAATTTTTTGGTAAAGTATAAATAAAATAATAAAAAAGAAAATTTTTTAAGAAGTACATTGTATTCATTAATTCTAATAGCAGAACTTTAAAAAGAAACTTGCATTCTAATGAACTTAATAAAATATTTAAATAAGTTAAATATTAAAATAATAAAAATAATAAAACACTCTAGTGCGAAAAAAATGACATCTTGTGACGAACAGAATGCGAACTATAAAATTTAGGTAGCACCACCCCTGCTTATAATTTGGATAAACTACAAAAAATTAAAAAAAATTCGTTTGAAAAAGATAGAAATGGTTTTTTAAAAAAAAATCAGGTATCGAGAAGTAAATTTTTTTAGTTTTAAAATATTAAAAAAATCTTGTTAATGAAATATTTTATAGGGTGGGGGTCCTACCTTATTAGAAACGCATGCAAAAAACGTAAATTACAAAATAAATATCTTCGGGTAACTTTTATAAACAATGTGAAACAACAAGAAGTTTATATAACAACAATTCAGGAAAAGCTTTATAAAACGAGTTTAAAATAAAAGAAAGAAAAGCAAAAAAAGCTTGAAAATAATTATTTTTCATTAACCGATTCAGCATACCAAACAAAAACAAAAGAATAAGAAAAACGTAATCATGTTTAAAAAAATAAATCATCTGTTCATTTCTCTATCTATAAAATTTTATAAAAAAATTAAAATAACTATATTTTTGAATAAAAATTTAATATATTTAACAAATAAAAATATTAATTTTATTAAAATGTTTAATATGACGTCATAAAAAATACTAACGTATATAGTCCACAAACAATGGTATCAAGCATCCGAATGCTGCGGCAACTGTATTGTTACTCGTTCTTCATTCCCCTTCATAATAAACAAAATATTAACATCGTAAATATACAGAGGGTAAGATAGCTACAGTATGGAAAGATAGCTACGGTAAGATATAGTAGCTACATTCGGTAAAGCTTGTTACAATAGGGTAAGGTAGCTAGTAGACTAGGGTAAGAATAGTTAAGCAATTTATATTAAATATAACATTTTTAATTAAACAACTAATCATAAAATTGTTTATTGACATAATTTAAATTCGAATAAAGTTGCTTCAAAAATGATAAGAAAAAATGAAATATTAAATAACCATCATAACATAAAAAAAACAAAAACAATTTTATGCAGTTCGAATTTCGACTATTTAATAATAATTTGTTTGGAGTTTGCTCCATGTCTGAATGTTCCATGTTTAAAGTTTTCTCTATTTCTGAATGTTCCATGTTTAGAGCTCAAAGAAAATTAAAACCAAATAAATGTATAATACAGGGTGTTTCATAGGTAGTGTATGTGTATTTTTTTTTTAATATAAAATTGCATAACTATCATAATATATTTATTAAAAATATATGAATATATATATTTTTTATTTCAATTCACCTCCCTAAGGCCATAAAGGCCACTACAGTCGAGGAGGCTACTTTTAGTTATGGTTACAACCCTCTCTCAACTCATTATTACTGTCAAGTTATAATCTGGTTTGATCGAAAGTTCGGTCAATGATGGATGTACACAACTTATGTATATGTACACAACATGTGATATATACTATATTTTACTGAAATTTTTTTATTTGTCATACAAGATGACATTTAATCATCATATTTTTCTAAAAATCAGGAAACTCGTCATTTTTTTGTTGTATATGTGAGATTTTTAAATGAAAACCTATCCTTAAAAAGCAAATATTATTTTGTTATATCTGACAATATGCTTCACAATACCGACGCAGTTATGTTGTAAAAATTAATCCTAAAAGAAGAATATCAACAAGTTTAGAATATTTCACTAACAGTGCAGATAAAGGCCAATTAAAAACCAAATGTTTTTAGTACAATACACTAATATGTATCAATACACAACTTGTATCAATACACATATTAGTGTATTGATGTAAATTGCATGTGAATTGATGCAAATTGCATCAATACACATATTAGTTTGATACAAATTGCATTTAAATTGCAATTAAAGTTTTGTTTAATGTACATTTGAACAATAATACAGAACTTCAAATAATTACTGCTCTTTTATTTATTTATATATATTATTTTATTTGTGATCCTATCCGGTATTTTAGTTCAGATCAGTGAAGGAGCTTATATATTATATCTTTCTTTTTTAAGAAATAGCTTATAATTAGTTACATCTTTTACATTAGACATCATTACATCAATCAGTAGACAAATTACATCAGCCAGTAGACAAATTACATTAGCTAGTAGACAAATTGGAAGGTACTGGTTTATAACAATGCATTCAAACTATGATAAAAGAAAAATAGGCTTATTAAAAAATGCTGCCATTCTTGATGTGAATATATGTTAAATGAATGTGAATATATATAAGTTAGAAATGTCTGCATTTTAAGATATTTAGATCTGACCCTATCAACCTGCTCCTTCAACAAAACGTATTAAGACAGAATCTTCCTAGAAAATAGTTCTAGAAAAAATAAGACACTTATTGAAAGTTAGAAAAAGTTATAAAGGCTTTAAATTTGTCTGTTTTTATCATTTTTAAATCGAGAAAGGGCTACAGTAAAGTGTTTATAAGGTTATTTCTAAACTGTTGCACTAAATTTTTAAAATTTCAAACTTAACTTATCTACATAATAGAAATATAATATTTAAAAGTTAGGAAAAGCATAGTAGGTGTCCCACTGGTTGGAAAATTGGCTTTAGTTGAAAAATAGTGAACTGACCATTGTGCCAATTGAGTTTTTAAGCAACATTAAACAACATAACATAAGCTCAAAAATTAATAATTGAAGTCATACTTTTCTTCTCTAGAAAAAATTATATTTTTTCCTAAAGTATACTGGTCATTCCAACAAACCAAGAGCATACCCACTCTTGTATGCATTTACACGTTTTTGGTTGACCCTCTTTCCCCCCATACCTGTGTACATACTTTATAGAAGACCTCAAGCACAAGGATTTAAATACGTGGAGAATAAAGTAAGGGGGGAATGAATTCCTTAAGTGTACATAATAAAATAAGTGAATACCTCACCAACATAAGTTGCAACTTTTTCTTTTAAAACAGCGTATCTCTCTTTAAGATCTTCTTGGTAAGCTGCTTGATCTGGTTTTATCAATATAGCGTTTAGTTTTAAAGCTTGCCCACACACTTTAATAAATTCACTGAGTAAATAAATTATTTCATTTCATTAATTAAAAAAAAATGTAAACAAAAAATATAAAAAATGGAAAAAAAAATTAAAATATCAATGAAATGTATTTCTATTTTAATTTTATTTTTTATTAACATATGAATGAAAGAAATCAGACTTACCGGTACGTTATTTGTAGCGCTTCAATGTGTTTTGGCAAGTAATTTTTTATAATAGTGCTTTCCAAAAAGGTTTGTGCATAAGCTAAAGGACCAGCATTTACCTAGTGATAAAAGTCATATAAAGATAGTCATAAAAAACAATTATTAAAATAAAAAAGTTTGAACAACTTTTAAATATTTATTAATACTATCTAGATAATATTCAATTTTAAAACTTTTTCTAAACGAAAAAACTTTTACATATTTTTAAGGATTAATAATTTTGTTAAATTTCATCAAAGAATGTCCAATAAAGAAGACTACAGTACTACTACAGTAAAATATAATGGTACTACTAAAGTAAAATGAAAACTATAATACTATATTGACAATATTACATTGATACTTTGCAATTGTACAAACTTGCCTTAACAGGGTGTCCATTCAAAATTTAAAAAAATTCAAAGTTAAAAAAACTCAAAAGTTAAAAAAAATTGGTTCAAGTTAAACCAATACCAACCAACATGTATGAAAAAAATGTTATAAACTTTATTAAAAATCTAAAAATGAAATATAGTCAACAGGAAAGGATAATCTATGAAACAATGTTAACCTTAAAGAGGCCACTCTTTAAAAATTAAATGATTTCAACATCCAGTTGTTTTGTCTTTATTATTATATGGTTATCTTTTTCTTGTTAAAATGTGAAATTTTAACAAAAAAAAGATAACCATATAATAATAAACATTTGTAACATACCTGAACACTTACTGTACCACCAAGTTTTAATTGCAATTTTTTCATATCTGGTGGGTCTAAGGAAATAACCTGATTCAGTTCTTTTACTTTACTTCTCATTTCGTCAATGGCAACCTAATAATTTAATAAACTATAATTGCTGTACAACAACAACAAAATTATAAAAAAGTTGTTCATATTTAACATTTTATCAAATTTATGAACATTTATCAACTTAAAATTAAAATTGTAAAAAAAAATAAAATAATTTAGATTCACAACAAAGGACATTTTGTAGGACACTAACACTAAACACAAACAAAATTTGTTCTCCAATTTCTGTTATATTTGATTGAACAAACAAACACTATTTTTGCTCCATTCACACCACAAGCAAATAATGTAGTCCAATTAGTAAAGTCAAGAGAATATCAGTAGCCAAACATTTTTGAATTACACCTTTCGTAATTATCATTTTTCACAACATTTTTGAGAAAGAAAATGAGTGTGAGTTGTTACATACCCTGTCTGAAACATTCAAGTGATCACTTGCCTACCATATTTTTAGGCTACAGTCAAAAAAATTTTAATACTTTTTGACTTCACAGTTTTTTTGAAGATGATAAATGTCATCTTCTGAACCAATACCTAAACACACCATGACATGTGGAAATCTTTTTTTAAATAACCACCTTTTGAATCTGCCTAACCATAATCAATTGCCCAGATTCCATCATTTTGTTCATTGCATGGGAAGTTGAACCATTTAAATAATTAAAAACTTTAATTTGAAAAATTAAACTTGAAAAATAAAAAACACAAGTGAAAAATGTGAAATGACACCAATTAACATTTAGATTTTAAATAAAAAAAATTTTATAATAAGAAAAAAATCACCATTATTATCTTATTAAAATTTTATAATTTATCAAAAAAATCCATCCAAAATAAAGCCTTGCAAAAAACTTACTTCAATTGGTGAGAGTTCATATATTTCTTGTTGGACTACCAAAATCCTTTTCTTTACATATGGAAAACAATGTGATGCTAAATAAAAAATAATCATACAATAACATCTAATACAATAATATTACTTATAATGATAATAAAGTTGTTATTATTTAATTGATTGGTTTAAACAAACAATATGATAAAATAATTATGTTATGTAAGTACTTATATTTACTGATCTCAATTTAGTTTTCAATAAATGTAACTACCATTACATGTTTAGATAAGGGCGTGGATTAGGGCAGCAATAAGTTTTCATTATTCTTTGTATTTTTCTTTCTCTGAATATCAAAGTCATTAAAATTCTACACTTCAGCAAGAATGAATTATTAAAGTTACATTCAAGAGTTCTATTCCAAAATTCGTTTACAAACTGTTGTTGCCCAGGAAAAATGTTGATCCGGAACAGGTATGCATATATGTCTTGCAGGCCTTACACATTTTATGACTTGATTTCACTGAATACTTTTTCAATCTTGTCTTTATAAATTGACTATATAAAATGCATTAAGTGAATGCAAAAAACCGCTTGATGCCATTCAAAGTAATTACTCTTCAAATAGGATTCATTATTCCTTTATTCACCAACATACACCGATGTAAACAGTGATAATGGTGGTGTAGAATGTAAAACAGATACCATGCTAGTTCAAGCATACTTGAATTATTGAATAAGTTCATGCAACTTGAATTATTTGTAGAGCTAATTAACTTAATTAACTGTTTAACATTTTTATTTTTTTTTATGAAATATCAATTAACAAAGTTTCATCATATATTGATGTACTATAGGAAAATATGACATATGTAAATATTATACCCTGTATTAACAAAACATCACTCAGACGGGCCTCAATTGGTCAGATATTCTTTTGAACAGTACCTACGCTTCCTGTTCTAACTTTCAAAAGAAAGCAGAAAGTCTGGCAGTGAGGAATATATTAGAGAAACAATTTATAGTTTAGCAGGTAATGTGAGAATTTAAAATAATGTCACGATTTGAGAATTTAAAATAATTTCATTTCTCATGGGCCTTCAAGTTGGTTTAAGAAAAACTCCTTGTTTTATTTTTTTCATTTCAATACTAATTCACTCCCAATAAAGTTGCAAGAAAGATTAAGTTGGGAGTAGAAAACAATATTAAGTTGGGACTAGAAAACAATATTAAGTTGGGAGTAGAAAACAATATTAAGTTGCAAAAAACCAATATTAAGTTGGGACTAAAAAAAAAAAATGTTAAAGAGCAAGGTCACAATTGATTCAGAAAATACATGAGAAGAGAGAGGTTCAAAGGATTTAAATTCATCTAAAAATTAGACGAATAAAAAGTTTTAAAGCATGAAGGGACAGATACATTAAAAGAATGCAACTTTGCTGAATGACAAGTCAAGCAAGAATGAGTTTTGGTAGATGGAACTAGAGATGATAGCTTGTTTAAGCAGTAACCATGATAGTTTTTGTAGAAAAGAGAAAACAGGATTCCATACAAGGACAAAAAAATAAAAAGATTTGTAAAGGTAGAGAATGAAATCAGGAGATAATGGCGAGTACGATAAAGAGAAACAACCTTAGTAGATGCTAACTTTGCAACTAATTGTATATTGTTTTCTATAAGAGGTCAGTAGTGAACAATTATCAACAAGAATGTTGATAATATTGCAATAGTTGTTTGCAGTTTTTTGGCAAAAAACTTAAGATAAAAAAAATTGAATTATAAAAATTTAAAAACATCACCAAGCATCATTATATGCACTTGGCATAATGTCCTTGAGAGCATTGAGAGCATTCTTTAACATTGCAAAATGATGTTGACAGCACTTTTAAATTGTTTTTTTACAAGTTGTCTGCCAATATTTCCCTAATCTACTAAATGTTTTAAAAATAAGGCTTCTATTAGAAAAATCCTCCTTAATTGCAAAAATTATAAACATATAAAATATAAAAATAAACAGCCCACATTTGAAGTGTCAAGAGAAGATCATAAAACTATCTGCCAAAAAAAAATTTATATTAAGTGTATGATAAACAACTTATTTAAGTTAAGTAATTTTCATAAAAAGCCATTACGATGTCACTTTTCCCTGTTTTCCTTGATTTCCCTTATCTGGCAGATTAATTGTTTTTAAATGTAGCTTTCATTTGTTGACATATGTTATGAAGTATTTAGCAGCACAATGCTAAAAACACTCTAATTGAGAAAAATACTATTTTGACTTTCCAGCTTTTTATTTTAGCGGTTTTATATAATGGTTGCCCAATGGTTTACTGCCAATTATATTCAGTATCCAGCGGTAAAAAAATACTAGTCAATCACCACAGAGCAACTAGACAATTACTAGTTACAACCTGATACCTAGTTTTTAGAGAATTTGCAAAAATCTTGAATGAATATTTGAACAAAAATATTTTATTGAGTGGTAGAGTGTAAAAAAAAACTACAAAAAATTAAAATGGTATTCAACTACCACTAATCATAGCAGAGTTTAACTCATGAAGACTTAAGCAATGTTTTATTCAGCCTTTAGCAATGTTTGCAATGCCATAGGACAACTAGATAAAATTCAACGGTTACACCGCTGCATTTCATCATTTTTTTTTTAACTTTGTTTTGAAAATCAAATCAAAGTTTAATTCATTGTAATTTTTTTGAACTTGAACTACGTTAATTAAATAATGGTTTTTAAATTAAATAATGGTTAACAGTTTTGGCTTTAATTAATTTAATTGTTGCTGTTGTTGTTACTAAAATGAATTCAGTTTAAAATTCATATATAATAAAAATTATTATATCGATGATATCATATTAAGTTAGTATTTAAAAAATGAGCTTTTTTAATTAAAGTTTTTGACATTGTTTTACTTGAATTAAAAATAGTAAACACAAATCAGAACTATTTATTACATCTTTCTTTTTCTTAACTTGCTTCAATTTTCACGAAGGAGTATTTGACAAACATCACAAAAAAATATTGATATATTTAAATTTCAATGCCCAAATCCTTTTTTTACAGAAAAAGAAAGATTTAACAAATCTTATAAATTGAATGTTGTTCCAGACCTTTGGAAAAAAGCAAACATTATACCCCTAATTAAAAAAGAAAGCAAACCTGAACCATCTAAATATTGCCAACTTTGGTTGTATGTAAATAAATACAACATATTGTTCAAGATGAGATAATGAAACACTTACCAGTGCACAAATTGATAATAAAACAACAACAACAGCTTAGTTAATAATTAAAAAAGCACTACTAATTTGCTTAAAACAATTGATTTTATTATAAAAGAACTTGCAGATGAATACAATATAGATAAGTTATTAATAGATGTCGTAGATTGTCTCTGTTTTATTGTTAACGTTATTATTAGTAAAGCTCGATTGCCTTGGGATTAAAAATAAACTATTTTTGTAATGTGAAAGTTTTCAAAGCAAAAGACTTCATAGAGTAATAGGTGGAGAATCTGTGTCAGAATGGGAAAAAATGAATAGTTGAGTCCCATAAAGCTCAGTTTTAGGTTCAGTATTCTTCATAGTATTTATAAATAATTTATTAATAAGAATAAAAAATGAAGGCAAACTATTTGCTGACGATGCTAAACTTTTAGCAGTCATCAACTCAGAATTAGGTAATATTAGTTTACAAAAGAATTTTTTAAGTCATCTGCCAGTCTGTCCTTCTTTTTAAAAAAATGGATAGACTGGAAAATAAAATATAAAGTAATGTATTTCAGAAATAATAACTTTAAATACTAATACAAAAAAATCAGGCAAAAAATTTTCTTTAATAGAGTTGTAAATGATTAGAATATTTTAACACAAGAAATCATTGAATCAAACCAATTTAAACCAATTTAAGAACCACATCTATAAACACTTCAAAGTTTTTCAAATCTCAGAATATTGTTATTGTTTAACTGCTGTTACACTACTTTTGTTACAACATTTAAATAAATAATATAAATTTATATAATTCTATTCTATTTTATTTTAAATATATGAACTTTACTGTTTAATTAAACAAAAAATTTTTATTAAAAACATTTTATAAAAAATAAACCACTTATTATTTACCTTTCCTAAACTCTTAAAATGAGTACCATTTCATACTTAAGTTACTAAGTTAGTAAGGATTGTTTATCCTTTTTACGCACTTTATCATATGCACTGCTCTGGGACAGAGTTGACACAAGGTGCACTATTACAGAGAAAACTGGCAACAACAGACCAAGATCTTAGTAAACAAGAGCAATGTAAAGTAGAACTTCAGAAAAACCTTATGCCATCACTGCACATCAAGTTATTCCTCATCAAGCAATTTTTCATTTGCTCTTGAAAAGGAGTTAACACTTTTTAAGTACTTCCATAATCTTTCTCTGAAACTATCCAAAGCTTAAGAGCTGCATAAACATAAATATGACAACTTTTTTGTTCTGTCAGAAAGGAAAATGAAATGTTTTACACAATTTTATTTGTATAACTTTTTATCTTTTTGCCTATTTTTTCTTCTTATATAACCTCAATGTCTTCTTGTTTGTATAAATATTTATTACTATTCTTCCTGTTTTTTTCTTATATAACTTTTATGTTTGTAAAAGTATTCTTTACACTGTTGTCTTTACAATGCTTAAATCTAACGATAGTATTTTTAACAATCAGATTTAAGTAACAGATTTAAGATCATATTTAAGGAACACATTTGAACATCAGAACTGGGACAGATTTAAATGGCAACATTTCTTTTAAATAAATTTGATATTACAAAAGTGTCGACATTATAAAACCTTATATTTTAAACCTCTATGCTAAAAATATTTCTGCAACCTGTATTTAGTTGTCTTGGAAAGTTTTCAATTATCAAGACAATAGATTTTGGCTTGATGATTGGAGAATTTATTGCTGAATCAGTTTTAGATTTTAAAAAAGCTTTTAAAAATCTGCAGGTCTGCATATTTTAAGAAGTTTACCTACCAATTAGCTGAAAAGTTCACATTTGAGCTTTTTAACAACTATTATAAGAAATCACAATTTTATTTAAAAAATTCTTAAAAATTTAATAACCTTATAACAATAATTGAACAGCAACAACAAAAAACTAAACTAAAATTTAGATTAGTCTCAGGAGATATATAATTACTAAACATTAATTAATATACAAATAATAACTTGTATACAAATAATGAATTTATATAGAATTTTTTTAGTATAAAAACAACAACAAAAAACAACATAAATATCATACTTGTTAATATAGTTTTTCGTTTGTGTTGCTCAGCTAATGCACCATGAGCTTTACCAGATAGTGTAAAAGGAGTTTCAAATACAAAACGTCGAACATTATTTTCACGTTCAAATTCAGTGATTCTACTCTTATATTCATCTTCATCAAAGTAAGGAGTCACAAACGAAACCTAAATGTAGTGACAAGATATATATATATATATATATATATATATATATATATATATATATATATATATATATATATATATATATATATATATATATATATATATATATAGAACATGAAGGGTTTATTTATTACTATTACAATATTAATTTCGGTGAATATTTGTGATAAAGATTGTAGCAATAATAGAATATTTGTCATGCACATGAAAATAGCTCAAAGATTATTGAAATTTGAAGAGCTGAAAGTAGAAAAAGCAGAGTTGAGTATAGAAAAACTGTTATTGTTACATTAGGTTAGGTTATTTAAAATAGAAAATTACTTTAAAAACCAATATTTCTCAAAATGCAGTCATGAGAGCTTTGCAAAGAAAGCATGAAACCCACTATGCTTAAAAGAGCTGACCATGCACTTAGCTTACTTAGTCACTAAAAAACATGCAGATCAAAAAATATGCTAAAAATTTCTAAAATAATGTTTAAAAAAAAAAAAAAAATCAGGTGTTTGCACAAAAATTTGATGAACTTAAAAATAACTAGGCACAAGATCTTTATCTTTGCAAACATTTTAAATATACAACTAGTTGAAAAAAATAAAGAATATTTTAAAAAGTTCCATAAATTTCCCATGATTTTTAAGGAAAATTTAGGACTTTTTCAACGACTAAATGAAATTCCATGACATTTACATGATCAGTGGCCACCCTGATATTGTAAACAATATGTAACTAACAATTATAGGAAAAATCTGTTCAAAAAAAATATTAAAAAAGATACTGTATGATCTTTGTAAATGTCTATTTTGCTTATGCGACACTATGATCGCAAAAAGTGACCAACGGAGCCGTCCAGTTACGTAGACCTGGGAGATGTGAAAGTAAAAACAGATTGAAGATGATGTCATTTAGGTAAAAAAACATAAATTAATGCAAAGACTATTTAGTTGGAAGAGTAAAAGTAAGCAACTCAGGAAAAGGGGAATAAAAACTCACACTCTAGTCATCTTTTAATAAATGATGAAATAATGATCTATGAGTAAACAAGTCAATAAAAATCCGCTGGTTTATAATGGTATTCATAACTAAAATAATCGCACCATACAAGTGTCTAATAAATGTGGTACTATATATGTTCTAAACTCTAGATAAAAAATTGATAACTGATAATCACCTGTGTAACATAAAAAATATATAAATGTCGTAAATGTACCAAATTTATAATAAAAAGCTCATAAAGCGCAAAAATACATGGGTTTAAGAGGTAAAAAAATGTTGGTGCCATAATAACCAATTAGAATTAAGTAGTGGATAAATGGTGATCCCCCTCCTCAGGAATGCACTGCGATCACCAATGACGTTTCGGAGAGCCCGAGACCTGCACTAACGCCACTCGTCAGGGGCGTGTCCTTGCAACAGATCTCACCGCCTGCACTCTACGTCATGCTAGTCAATATTGCAATATAATAGGACTACACTACAAAAGCCAAAAAACCAATCCCTATCCCAGTTTTTGAAAACAGCTCCAACATTCTTAGAGATCTCGTGAGGGTGGTGAGGAGTGCGCGTGGTGTGACCATAAATAGATATGTAAACACATATAAATATAAGGTACCCTAACATTAGAAGAAACAAACTTGTACACATGTACCTATGCGCGTGTGTAAATAAACAATTATAATGTGTAGAAATAACAAAAAGCGAATAGAAAATAGTAATTAATAATTAATAGTAATTTACCGTTTCTTTTATGGCTAAAATATGTATTATAAATATAATAAGTAAATACCACTCATAAGCATTGATACTAAGTTAGGATGTTTTGTGGTTAGTACGAAAGTAGTTAAACGAAAGTATGATAAAAAAATATATAACTCTAAATAGTATGTTCTAATATAAATCTTGCCTGGTAAGTAGAGACAATAGCTATCACACAATACAGACTCAGAGTAATTAAATAACGATTAGCCAGAGATAAAAAAATATACGAACATCAAATCAGTAGGCAGAAAATAATGAGGAAATAAAAAGATAAGCCAATATATGCGATTTTAAACTAATAGCTTATAACCAATAAAAAATGTAACGTTAAAAAACAATATTGTTGACAAAATGACCAAAGGAAAGTTAGTGAAGACTGTATAGTGCAAACCACAACAAACTAACTTAGCGACGTCAAATCGAGAAAATTAGATAGAAACAAAAAAACCTAATGAAATCGTGATTAGTCTAAACTTTTCTAATGAAATTGTTCAGTATATACCAACCAAGAATACATTTGTTATAAAAAATACGCTAATACGTACTTTTGTGTAAAATTTTCGCGCTGTTATACTTCTCACAAATATACGGCCTCATTCACACATAATACAAATCTGAATAAATATACAAGGATAGGGTAAAATAAGATTATGAACAAAAGTATATAATAAAGAACAAATATTTGATATACTGGTTTTAGAGGCCGTTCATGTCTACAGGTGTGATGGTGTAGTGCATTAGTATGTGCCGTTTGGTCGTCTAGTATGGTCTCGTTATGTCTTCGTTCACTTTCAAATCGGGTGAATAGAAAGCTAAACACACTCACTCCTTGCGCTTATGGGCTAGCAAAAATAGAAAATTACTTTAAAAACCAATATTTCTCAAAATGCAGTCATGAGAGCTTTGCAAAGAAAGCATGAAACCCACTATGCTTAAAAGAGCTGACCATGCACTTAGCTTACTTAGTCACTAAAAAACATGCAGATCAAAAAATATGCTAAAAATTTCTAAAATAATGTTTAAAAAAAAAAAAAAAATCAGGTGTTTGCACAAAAATTTGATGAACTTAAAAATAACTAGGCACAAGATCTTTATCTTTGCAAACATTTTAAATATACAACTAGTTGAAAAAAATAAAGAATATTTTAAAAAGTTCCATAAATTTCCCATGATTTTTAAGGAAAATTTAGGACTTTTTCAACGACTAAATGAAATTCCATGACATTTACATGATCAGTGGCCACCCTGATATTGTAAACAATATGTAACTAACAATTATAGGAAAAATCTGTTCAAAAAAAATATTAAAAAAGATACTGTATGATCTTTGTAAATGTCTATTTTGCTGAGCACTTATTTCATTAACTAAAAATTTATTTCAGACTTTATATAAGAGGAGCGCTGTAAACTAGCAATAAAAACTTGGAAATAAAAAAGAAAAAAAAAGAAAAAAAAAACTTTCTATATTTGCATATGCTTGTAAAAAACATACCTGCACATAATTAACTGCTGGATTTAATTCTTCTGGTTTTACCTATAATCAAAATAAAATTCATATATAGTACCTGGTTCACCTATATATAGTACCTGGTTCACCTATAAATAAAACAGAAACAAAAACAGATATATGTTCAAAAAAAAAAAAATTAAATCTACTCAAAACATTAAAAAAATACATCAAATTTATTTACACAATAAAAAAGTTGAACATTTCCTTCATTATTATTATTATTATTATTATTATTATTATTATTATTATTATTTTACACAGTAATAAAGTTGATCATTTACTGTTTTGAAAAAAATTTATGTTTGACAACATACAGCATACATTTTACAGCTTATAGCTACTATATGGCTACTTGTAATAACTGAAAAAGTTAACCTTTAGTTTTAAGTTTTAGTTGAAGGAGTGTTGACATTTAAATATTGAATTGTTATTAAAGGAGTGTTAACATTTAAATATTGAAGGAGTGTTGAAGGAGTGTTAAACAATTTATACTTATTTATACATTTAAACAATTTTTACTTATTTCAATTGGTATTTTATTTAAATTTATTTTTTAAATTGCATATAGATTTTATGCAACAAGTCTGTAAAAGCATTAGAAAGAAAGAAAAAAAGTTAAACTGATATTTAGATTACAGACTGTGTTTAAAACTTTACAAAAGTTTTAAACAGTCAACGTGCTGTAAAAGCCACAAAAAAAAAAAAAAAATCAACAACATGAACGTTACCGAATACTTCCAAAATCTAGATTACAGTTAAATCGATTTGTTAAAATGGAAACAAAAAAATTTATTTTGAATAAATGAAAGTCTAAAGTGAATAACTGAGTTGATGTGCTTTGTTTAAAAAAAAAATTGAATTTTTTTTTTTTTAAACAAAGCACATCAACAAAATATTTACTTTCAACAAAATTTAAAACATTATGGAAATAAAGAAATAAAGGAATTAAAAAATAATATAATAATAATATAATAAAAGAAATAATATAGAGAAGCAAACGACAAATATATATACAAAACTTAAAAGACTAAAACTTAAAATAATAAATAAAAATAATTACTTTTGAAGAATCTTGTATTAATTTTACATTGCCATACTTCGAGTTGTATTTTTCGCTTAACCGTAGAGATATTTCAGATAGAGATGTTACTTTTGGTTCTTTATAAACAAATTCTTTTCCATCACTCTCTTTGAATACCTAAAAAACATAAAAAAAAAAAAAAATCATGAGATGTAATACTCATCACTTTCATTAAAATGTTTAGTGTAAAGTCTTTATGCTGGTGACTTGAGAAATGTTTAGTGCAAAGGCTTTATGCTGTTAATTTGAAAAACGCTTAGCTTAATGAGAAATTATACAAATTAAATTATTTTTTGTTGAATAAAGTTGAACTTAATGGTGAAATAAATAAATTGAAGCTAGTGAACATTAATTCAGATAAAACTCAATTTTTTTCAGCCAACCGTTATCGCAATAATTTAGACCTTCCTATATTTATGAACAGTAATGTACTTGATGAGTCATCTACTCTTCATCTTCTAGGATTAACTCTCACTTCTGATCTTTCTTGGAAAACTTATATCAAATCCGTTGCAAAATTAGCATCTGCTAAAGTTGCATCTCTTTATCATGCTTGACACTTTCTTACTCTGGATTCTATTCTCTATCTCTATAAATCTCAAATCCGACCTTGTATGGAATACTGTTGCCATATCTGGGGCGGATCTTCTAATGATGCCCTTTCTCTTTTAGACAAGGTGCAAAATTGTATTATAAACATAGTTGGACCTACTCTTGCAGCGAACCTTCAACCTCTGTCACATCGTCGTAATGTTGCTTCTCTTTCTCTTTTCTACAAATACTATAATGGGCACTGTTCTAAAGAGCTAGCGTCTCTTGTGCCATCTACTAAAACACATTCTCGTGTTACTTGTCATTCAATTTAGGCTCATCCTTTTTCTGTTACTGTTCCTAAGTGCTCCAAAAACTCTTATTCGCCTAGTTTTTTTCCTCGAACATCAGTTCTTTGGAATTCGCTTCCTTCATCTTGCTTTCCTGATTCATATAATTTGCAATCTTTTAAGTCATCTGTCAATCGTTATCTTGCTCTGCAACCTTCATCTTTTATCTTCCAGTAACTTCCAACACTAATTAGTGGTTGCTTGCAGCCTTGTTGGAAGCAAAGATGTTGAAAAAAAAAAAAAAAAAAAAAGTTTAACTGTATAAATATTTTTTTATTTTGATAAAACAGCACAGGGCAACAAAATAAACAAAATTGTAAAGGAATGGTAAAGAATAAGTATCAAATGATAAGTAGAAAATGATAGAGATTAACAATGTGTGTGTGCATTTTAAATGTTTTATTTTCATAGAACTTACTACTTCTTAGAAAAATAATTTTTTTTTCTTTATGAATAATTAAAAATCTTTTATGGATGGGATCTTCGAAAACAATTTTTTGTAGAATATTTATTCTTTATTTTCTTAGCTAGAAAATGTTGACAGAGAATAAATAGAAAGATAATGAACATAATAATGATCGAAACAGGGAAATTGAACGTAGAGCATTTGATTTGTAAGTTTCTCTTGTAAAATGTCACACACAGAAAAGCTTACACAATTACGGCTTAATCTTTGAGCACAAATATTGTCAATAATTGTCAAAGGCTGACCAGAGATAACAATACATGACCACATATAACCATGGCTTTTAGCTCATTAAAATTGTAAAAATTCTAATTTAAAAATGATAATAAGTTATATGTTAATATGTGTAAAAAGTTTTTTTTAATTAACATTTATGAATAACTGATGTTGCAGCATCTCAAGTTATTACCAATTTTTTTTTATTATTGCACAAACACTGACATAACTTTGCATAATAGCATAAAGGTTTACATTTAAACACCAAGTTCTTTTGTGTAAATTATTTCATATTATTTATGTTGATGCCCACTCTGGTTTATTCTCATACAATAAATTAATTCATGTTATTCATGTTCCTGCTCTCTCTGGTATATTTGATAACAGAATTCAATTTTTTATTTTAAGATATTTGTGCTTAACTACAGTTAAGTTTTTACTTTTATTTCAATTAATAGTTTATTACTTAAAAACAAGTATTTGGTATAATTTTGATTTAAAATGTTAATATAGTAAAATTATAGGGAAAGGGTTTTAATGGTTTACGATTGCAACATATATATGGTTTGCTATTGGAACATATATTTAAATAAATAAATACAAAAGCAGTTATGATAAATTATAAACAATTTCAATAAGTTCATAACTAATCTTAAATAAAGTTTTCAAAGATCAAAATATTTCTTTCATTTCAAAAATATAAGCACATGAGATCTTTAAAGGTACAAACGGATACTTTAGTTTAAAACAACAAGATCAGATCTTAAGTCAATAATTCTTGAAATTTGTTTATTTTAATTTTATGTTGAAAAAATATTATACGTATTATAAAAAAATATTATAAGTATTACACTGACTTATAATATTTTTTTATAATAAGATTTGTACATAGGAGTGTATAAATCTTTTATGGTAGAAATCAAAATTTTTTTCAAAAAAAAAAAAAAAATCAACAGCCTTGTGACCATGTTGTAGATGTCCCTCCCTTCTTACCAGAGATGCAAAACATAACTAATCACAGTCGAGTGTTTTTTTTACTTAGTAATAACCCTGTTATTACATATTGATTCACCAAGAAAAAATATGGATATATCTGTGCAAAAGGTATCTTTTGTTTTCATATGGTTTCTAAAAAGTGCATTGCCAACATAAGCAATACTTTTAACATTTTGTGTTTTAACTCTATATAAGAAGTAACCTAATAACTGGTTAACATTCAACTTTGGGCACATATTAGTGATAAAATTGTTTACATAATTGAAAAGATTCTGAGTCCACTTTTTTTTTTTTTTAATGTTAATCCATGTAGTGGCCTTCATAGCCCAAGGCCATGAAGGCCACTACAGTCGAAGAGGCTACCGAAATCATGTTTACAACCCTCTCTCATATCTTTAACTCTGAAGCACAAACCTTAATAAACAAGGCTGCTGCCCGAAGAATGTTGAGTGTGGTACTATCAGGGACATTGTGGAAATTGAATTCAGAACTTCTCGCTTATGAGGTGAGCGCTCTACCACTACAGCACTACCACATTTAGTTTTTCTTTTACATCTTATCACCCAGTTCTATGAAAGATTTTTTTTGTTTTGAAACACAGGGTTCTGTTATGTAAACATCCTCTACCTCATAAATAATATCTTTTAATGCATGCGAAATTATAAATACATATCTATTTTTCTTGAAAAGATTTTCTTTAAGGCGTTTATAAGGTCTACATGCTTTTTCTAACACCTCTTTAAATTCATTTGAATTAACTGATAGTCCAAAGTTTTTAAAAAACATTTCTTTAATGGCTAAATATGTTAAAAATACAGCCTAAATATGTTAAAAATACAGTTTTGTCAACTTTAATAAATTGTGTGAAAAATCTACTCCAGTGGTGTAATTCAAATTCCTATTTTTCTTCATCTGCAATAAATCTTGAAGTTCTACCCAGATGTCCCAATAATATGGCTGAACATTTATTTTTAAGTTTACTTATGCAGAAACAAAAAATAAAATAAAATAAAATAAATATATAAAAGTTAAATACTTTTTAAATTTGTAACCAAAAATAAAATATGCACAATCGCAACCAAAAATAAAACATGCACAAATTGTGCATGTTTTATTTTTGGTTACGATTGTGCAGCACAATCGTAACCAAAAATAAAATATGGTGGTGGTGTAGTGGTAGAGCACTCGCCTCATAAGCAAGAAGTTCTGAGTTCAATTCCCATCATGTCCCTGGTAGTACCATGCTTCACTTGTTTCTCTGTGCAGTGGCCTTGTTCATCAAGGTTGTGTTTCAGAATTATAGAGTTAAGAGAAGGTTGTAACCACTACTGAAGTCTCTTTGACTGTAGCGGCCATCATTGCCTTGGGGAGGTGAATTGAAAATAAATAAAAAATTTAAGAAGAAAAATAATTGCTCTTCTATTTTTTTAAATCATGTAAATGAAATAAATGTGCTAATTTACCTCTGTTCCCTTTAGAACATTTTAAAGGGATCCCTAAGTGCTCCTAACATATGATCTCATATGAAAGAGCATAAAAAAAAATATGTAAGTTTTTTTTCTTTTTCACTAAATTGTAATAATAAATGCATGCTAACAAAAAGCAATTGCCGAAATCACTGAAAAACAACTCCATTTTAATTTTATTTTTTTACCATTGAAACTCGATTGTTAGTTGTTAAAAATCATGTTAGTACGTCACAATAATTTTAGAATATCTACTTCGATTTTCAAGTAAAAAAAAGTCGAGATTAAATAGTTAAGTTTTAATCAAGTTTTTTTAATTAGTTTTGCAAAAACAGTATAATAGAATTCAGTTGAAAGACGTCTTTAAAAAAAGGTTATTAAGTAATAGTTTTAAATAGTTTAGAACTCTAGTTTAGAAAAAGTCTTACAGGGCTCATATTGAAAAGCAATCGCGATCGCGATTGCTTTTCACACTTTCGTGATTAGCTTTTTTCTTAAAAGAAATCTTTTCGCGATTTTTTTTTTTTTTTTGGTTGTTTAATTACTTTTTTTCTTGCTTAGCATTTTTTTTAGCAATTCTTAAAAGTAATGTTTTTATCATAAAGAACGTCACATAAAATTAATTATTAGATAGATGAATAGATGATTTGCTCGTTCGCGCGGAGATTTTCTTTCAACGTAAAACATTTTTGAATTTAAATTACTTTAAATCTCTGTGTGGAAAATTTTTACAAGGTCGTTAAAGGACAAAACATTGAAAAGTTGGTTTTTATCTTTGTTTATCAAAACCTCATGTTTAAAATAAGGCTTAAAAACGTTAGAGCAAAAAAATTACTGACTTTTATTTGCATTTTTATACTGTTTGAAAAAAAAACTAATAAAAAAGAATTAATTATTATTACTAGCAGTAAGCAACCTGTAATACAGGTTATTAGTAAATAAAATTAAAAAAAAAAAAAACGTGTATAGAAAAGCCTAGAAACTACTTTAAAATAGAAAAGCCTAGAAAATGACGTAAGTCGATTATTAACTACTAGTATTAAATTAGCATATTAATATTATCAGATTATTAATTTTAATAATTATTAATTAATATATCATTAGTTAATTCTTTTTTATTAGTTTTTTTTTTTAAACAGTATAAAAATGGTAATAAAAACTAGCAATTTTTTTACTTTAACGTTTTTAAGCCTTATTTTAAACATGAAGTATAATTTGATTTATTAAACCAAATTTTTTTGTTTCATCTTTTATTGGAAAACTTGAAATAGAAAAATTGAATAAAAACATCAACCATTTAAATGAAAAACTTAATTATATTTAAACTTTTATTAGTCTTTTATTCAAGAAACAATAAATTATAAAAAACGTGGTATCTAATTTTTTATTAAGTTTTTGACGATGTTTTTTGATTTATTGACGATAATTTTTTCCCCCCATTACCGCACATCTGCGCGAGCTATAAGTGAGAGAGGGGGAGAGCAAAAAAAAATTTTTTTTTTCGCCATTAGATTTTTTTGCGTTAATTCGAGCCCTGTCTTAGTTTAATTTCTAATAAAATGTCTATTCAACCTTATCAATTTGAACCAAAAAAAATATAGCAAAATTAACATAAATGTTAATTTTACTAAAACATTTTACAATAATTATTTTTTTTATCAAGCAAAAATGAGAGTAACCGTCACTTTTGAAACCATAAAAATGACTGAAATAAATTTATTTTTGTACTAAGGAAATATTTTAAATAAACTTTCATGCGTCTACATCAATACTCATTTGTTAAAAACTGACTAAAAAGAGTTTAAAATTTGACTTCTATTCATTTTTGGCTGTGGAATTGCCCTTATAACACAAATATATAAATAAAAATTATAAAAAAAATTTTAATATACAAATATATTTTCACAAAATGCTACAAAACTTATTCTTGTAAGTAATTGTGTTAGTCAACTTTACTTTTAAATTTAATTACCAACTAATAAGTTTGCAATAATGACATTTTGTCTACTTTGTTTAATTTGACGTACAAGTTAGTTTTTTGAGGCAATAGAGTCAATAAACTTTGAACAAGACGCATTTTTTTTAATTGAAGAAAAGCGTTTTTTGAAAACTAAATTTGTTAGTGTGTGTTCATTATTACGTTTTAGAAAAAATAATATACATCAAACATTTTTTT
Source organism: Hydra vulgaris (assembly GCF_022113875.1). Lineage (NCBI taxonomy): Eukaryota > Metazoa > Cnidaria > Hydrozoa > Anthoathecata > Hydridae > Hydra > Hydra vulgaris. Next base: position 4,009,287 of record NC_061159.1, on the reverse strand, counting down.
TTTTAATGTTCTTTCATTTGAGATCATATCTTTATAGCACTTAGGGATCCTTTAAAAGAATTTTTAAAATGTACGACACAGCGTGTATGATGCAGGTTAACACTTTTGAAAAAACTTAGAATTTAATCTGGTTTTTTTTAAAAAAAAAAAAATTTACAAACAGTACTTTTTGCTTACAAAATGAGCTAACACAACACTAATACCACTACTGGGTTGAGAGACAGGTATAACAACAATCAAATAAAAATATAAAAAATAAATTAAATGTAAAAAGTAGCTTCTATGACTTTTGTTTGCCCCCCCCCCCCTTCCTCGACCAAGCCATTAAGAAAAAGTGAATATTTTAAAATATTTTAAAAATAAGCAATTTAAAACATAACAAACAAATACCCTTCCGAAAAATGCCACTCTGTAATATCTTCCTAAAATTCTTTTTCCAGAAATTGTGACCTGAACTACTTTTTCATATGATTCTTTTAACACACCATATGCCAATGCTAAGCACTAAAAATAAATTAGGATATTAAATAAATAAACTATCAAAAAAAAAGATCTGTTTTATGTTGTGCAAGCAAAAAAGTCAGTATTAATGAAAAAAAAGATGGTGAGAGTCTATAGAGTCTATAAAACTCATATAGCAATAGTTATAAATATATATACAAATTTATCTATTTTTATAACACACACACACACAGACAAACACAAACACACATAATGATTTATTGAACGAGTTAATAATTTTCTTCTAAATAAGAGAAAGAAAGAGAACTTGTTTTCTTCTTAAGAATAATTTTTCTTCTTCACAAACTTTTAATTTACTTACACTATATTTATATTTTTAATCTATTTTAAAAAATACCTGATAGTTCCTTTCTTCTTCATACAATGGTATAGCAAGCTTGTAAACTTCCCCAACTATCTCATATCTTTCAGCCAATTTTAGACGCTCAACACTCACTTCAAGTAACTCAATTAAATTTTTCTAAAATGAATTTAAAATCTAATTAAATATAAAAATGTCTTAAAAAAACAAACATTCTATTTGAAATTAAAACTTTAAATCAAAAACAAAAAAAAAAACAACACCTGGACAAACTTGTTTCTCTGTTTGTCGAGACTATAGAAGGGTTAAAATAAAAAATAAAACAAATTTTTTAAATAAATAATTGTTAAAACTGTCTTTTTAACATGTAAAATTTTTTTCATGGCTTTAAATTTTTTTGACACAATTTCATATTTTTTAAGACCCAGGTTGAGAGTTTTAAAGAACCTTTTGATAATATTTTTTAAGACCCAGGTTGAGAGTTTTAAAGAACCTTTTGATAATATTTTTTAAGACCCAGGTTGAGAGTTTTAAAGAACCTTTCGATTCACCCATTAAATCTCCAAAACTATGTAGCACTCGTAAATATATTTTAAAACAATTTTTTAAAACAAATTTCTTGAATTTATTGTTAAATTTAGAAAACATTATAAAATAGATTTATTTATATAGTTATTTTGAGCACCGCTCTAGTTCTTATTTGCATTTGTATATTACTTTCTTGCTGTTTTACATTTTCAGTTTGGCTTTAGTATTCTTTCACTTTTTCAACATTAATCGCAAAATTATCAAATATATAAATAAATATATAAATAAAATTAAAATATAATCTACCAGGGTATATCTTGTCTCAGCTGTGTCTCCTTCATCATCATTAAGTCTACTTTCATCAGGTATTAAATTTGGTGATATAGCTTTAAAACTTGAGCAGCCATGAGCATACATACTTTTAGCTTTTAAATATTCTGCAACAAGCGCAGCAGAATGTATATAACACATTGCAGCCTAAATGTTAAATGTTATGTAGTGATGCTATTTCGTGCATATACTATCAAGAAAGTACTTGATGAACTAAGTCAGAGCTATAATATATATAGAAGAAAATAAAACTACGTGATTTTTACAACTTTAAGGTATTTCACCTAATGATTGTAACAGCATGAAACTTAAAGTTGTGAAAATCACTTAATTTTATTTTCTACTATATATATATATATATATATATATATATATATATATATATATATATATATATATATATATATATATATATACACAAATATATATATTCATGCACACATACTCACACTAGTTTAAGAAATATGTAATCTTCATACCTCAGAGTAGTCACCTTTTTTTTCATGAATTATGGCCATACTTTCTAACCATGTTTGACGTAATTCAGGTGTACTAGCATATGACTTAGCAAGACTGTATTGAAGATCAACAAGAACTTCATGATCATCTTCATGCTCCTAACAAATATAAATAATAAAGATAAGATTTTTTTTTCTCTTTACAAACTAAAAAAACCCAGCAGTTAAATGCAACAGCAAACTTAAATTATCATGAAATTATTTCTTATACATGAATTTAGCGTACAATTCTATTTTATTTTTTTGTTGACCTAGATTTTTTTCTGAAAAAGAAGAAAAAAACAAATTTTAAAAAAGACAAAAAAAAAAAAAAAAAAAAAAATCATATTGCTGCTAAAAACACTCAGTCGATGTAGCATTAATTGGTTTGCATGTTCTCCCTAAATTAATTGATGATTTATCAAATGAAATAAATAATTGATACTGAAGCCCTCTCAGTTCTCTAAATCAGTATGACTTCAGATAGGCGATCTAAATGTGCTTTTACATTTAGATCGCCTATCATTTTATATATATACACATACATACATACATACATATATATAAATATATATATATATATATATATATATATATATATATATATATATATATATATATATATATATATATATATACATATATATAAATTATAATAGTTATTATTATAATTATTGATGCTTTAAATTCAGTTCTAAAGCTGTTTTTGATATTTAGTTATAAAAACACTGAATAAAAAAAAAATTACTTTCATCTGTGAAGTAGCATGGAGCACAGTGTGTACTTTTTTAATGAGATCTCGAACTTCACCAGAAAACTCTGTAGTCTAAAATAAAATTAATCATCATAATATCAATTCCTAATATTAAACATTTTTAAAATTAATGTCTGTTATGGCCATGCATAATGACCATTTATGTTTCCTTTGTATCAAGAAAAAAAAAAAAAAAAAAAATTGCTAGAAGCTATACATATTATACATTGAATTATTTTCTGTTTAAAACTAATAAAACATTTTAATAGCTTTCTAACAGCTTTTATTTATTATTTTAATATGTTTAAGTCTTTAATGTCAATATTGATTCCAATATTGACATTTAAGTCATTGATATAATCATTGATATATTTATTACATTTTATTATATTTAAAAAGTTTTTAACTTTGTAAAACCTGATTAATTTTAATATTTAAAATATTAACATAAAAATTGATGAAAAATATTTTCAATTGGTTACAACAAATGTTATAAAAATACGCAAAATTTTTTTTTACTTTCATTCCTTTGTCTTCAATAGCATAGTTTTTCAATGTTACCAATGATTGACTCATTGACGCTCTATTCATGCCAGAAGCTATTAACTTAGAAACTGCCACAATAACCTTGTAGTAAAACAAACCTTGAAATTTATAAAAGTTTTATACTTCCAATAGTTTTTATAAAAAATGTATGTATGTATGTATGCATGTATGTATGTATGTATGTATGTATGTATGTATGTATGCATGCATGCATGCATGCATGCATGCATGCATGTATGTATGTATGTATGTATGTATGTATGTATGTATGTATGTATGTATGTATGTATGTACGTATTTATGTGTGTATGTATGTATGTATGTATGTATGTATGTATGTATGTATGTATGTATGTATGTATGTATGTATGTATGTATGTATGTATGTATGTATGTATGTATGTATGTATGTATGCTTATATATATACTAACATACAAACATTATTCAAATAAGTCTTTTTAAGATTTTGAAATAGTTTAAATGCATTTTTGGTTGTCATAAAATCTACAAAAGAAGATTGAACCATTATTGATATTGCAACATTTTGGAAAATATGCCCTCCATAATTTAATTGAGGCTGATCAAAACTGGTTATTTCAACAAGAAAACGTTAAATGTCATTTAGCACATACAATCATCCATTATTTTGTTGAAAGCAGTATTTGACTTAGTTAATACAATCATCTGACTTTATCCTGATTAAACATTTATGGAGCTGGATAGACTATTAACTAACCAAAAAACATAACAAGTAACAAATGCTATAAAAAAAAACTATCAAAACTGTGACTTGAAATACCAACCAAGATGGTTAAAATCCTTAATTTTGTAGGTGCTTATAAACTTTATTGCACTTTTTAATTTTTTGGCTACATGTATTTAATTACATACTAATTACTTGTATTTAATTAACTTTTTGGCTACTTGATTTAATATTTCATTTCAGAAATATTTTTAACTTATCTCTTTTCAAATTTGTGTTTTTATCTTAATAATAATAATAATAATAATAATAATAATAATAATAATAATAATAATAATAATAATAATAATAATAATAATATATATATATATATGTATATATATATATATATATATATATATATGTATATATATATATATATATATATATATATATATATATATATATATATATATATATATATATATATATATATATATATATATATATATATATATATATATATATATTAACCCTCAGAATTAGGGTTGGCATTTGGTTTAAGGTCAGCAAAAAATTGCTGACCTCGTTTTTATGTTTTATGGTAACTCCTTTGTATCAAATTTTTTTTTGCCGACCTTATGCCGACCTCTAACAGTTTGAGGTTGGCAATTTATTGCCAACCTTATTTTTCCTAATTCCGAGAGTTTATATATATATATATATATATATATATATATATATATATATATATATATATATATATATATATATATATATATATATATATATATATATATATATATATATTAATGAAGAAAAAATAACTTTTTCTATGGTACTTTAAGTTTCATGCCTATACCACAATCATCAGTCATTGAATACAAAAGCAAAAGCAAAAAAACCTGCTAAAAATTACAAAATACTGTGTAGTGGGATCTTTACATTGCTAAAAAACATAATGAAAAATAACTAAAGAAAAAAACAAAATAGCTAATCACTGGTGTCAAATTAGCTAAAAGACATAATGAAAAATAACTAAAGAAAAAAACAAAATATTAGCTAATCACTGGTGTCAAAAAATAATAAGAGGAATTTATTATTAATTTTATATCCCAAAGTTTTTAGTTAACCTGCATTTTGAAATCAACTCATTTCATTTATTTAACAAGTTTTCACCTTTATATGTTAAAATAAGGAATTTTTCGTATAAGCAAAGGTGCAAACTTTTGACGAGGAGTTATAAGGATTGTAACAATATGTATAACACTTAATTTGAAATATCTTTTTAGTATTGAGCACTCTTTTACCACTATGAGTTTTGTTTTATTATTATAATATTATTATAATACAAAACACCCTTAAATATCAATATATATCAATATATATATATATCAATATATATATATATCAATATATATATATATATATATATATATATATATATATATATATATATATATATATATATATATATTATTTGATACACTTTTGGTTCTACTTAAATGAGAGGTTACACAAAAATGAGAGGTGGGTGAGAGGTGGTTTTTTAATTCAATTATCTTTAGGAAAATTTAAAACTTTGTTAACTAAAAAGTTGTAATAAAAAACAAAACAAAAAAGTTACAAATCAAAGAAAAACTTAAAAATATATTTAGTTTAATTCACCTGATGATGAACTCTAACACAACCATTACCACTGTAGTCATAATTGCAACGCATAAGTAAATACATGAAACAACAAGCCTATAGATAAAATTAGCACATATTACCTCAAAATAAGTAAATAAACCTTTAAAAACTGCGTGAAACAAATATAGCATAATAATAAAAAAATAATTATGATAAGTAAAAAGTAAAAAAAAATATATAAACAGGTTACCTGTGTACGAACACTTTCAATTTTTGAATTACACAAACATAAAATCTAAAAGTTAAAAAAAAAAATTATCAGAATGAGAAACCATAAAATTATGTTTACTATTCAAATATAAAAATTAAAGCTTAAAGACTTGAAGATTTTAAAAATAAAAATTAAAAAAAATAAATAAAATAAAAATAAAAAATTCAAAGAAATTGCAAAGGAAAAACAAATTAATGAAACCTCATAGCACAAAACACCACAAAGATTTGAACTTCCTTTAAACAATGATGTTGGAAACTAAATGTAGTAGAAATTTATGATTCACTGCAGCATTCAATTTTAATTCAATTTCTATATTAACTCAAAATTTAAAATTAAATTAAAAAAACAAAAATACTTTTTGAATAAAACTGCGAAGCGTAGCAAAGACATGTTTCATTATACTTTCAGATTGCGGGACACGAAGAAATGTCATCATAACATTAAATATCTAAAATAAAAAAATTTTAAAATTTAAAAAACTTGCAAAATAAAGAAATTGCAAAATAAAGAAAAATTATAGCTTTTTAAAAATTCTATTTCACCTGTTTCATTAAAATGTTATCCCCTTCATCTTGCTCCAGATGAAACTAATAAAATAATATATAATAAAATAATATGCATAACATTTAAGAATGTATGTCAGTTATTTGATGTGTCACTTTACAACAATAACAATAATTTGATGTGTCACTTTACAACAATATGGCAGTTATTTGATGTGTCACTTTACAACAAAAGCATGCAAAGTGATGAAAAAAAAAGAAAAAGTTATTCATATATTTAGAACATCAAAAGTTTTTTCTAACCTTTTCAAAACTACTATAACATATAAGAAAAGTTTTTTCAATTCAACATTTACAGACAATTTTTAATTTCTTCTTTGAAATATTTTTTTAAAAAATTGTTTTGAAATAAGTAAAACAAACTAATTCTCAACTTTTCTCCTTTATTAGTGCATCAGTAAAGTATTTTTTTTAATTTAATACAATATTTATAAATTAAAAATAACAATATTTATAAATTTGGCCTTGTGGTTGAATTTCATAAACATGACACTAATAATGTATGATTTAATTAAAACACATTAAACTAAAACATTTGTTTATGGTTGGAAACTCTTTCCTAATTATATAAATTTTAACAGTCTAAAGGTTATATAAACCATTATTACTTAAGCTAAAATAAATAAGCAATCCTTGCAACATGTTTTTTTAATTAAAAAAGATTCAATCAGTTAAAATATATTTTGTTATAAAAGAATTTTTAACTATAAAAAAATGTTTTAAACTTTATTACAGAACAAACCTTTTCAAAATAGTAACATTTAAAAATTTTATGCAATCTTGTTTTTCATTTTTTATTATTATTTTTTTAAATATTTGGACACACTTTTATTAATAGTAAAATTGTTTTTAACATTAAGACATAATTGCTAATTCCTTATATTAAAATAAAAAAAAATTCCTTATGTTAAAGAAAAAAGTAAACTAAATTAAAAAAAAAAAAAAATACTTTGAAATGAGCACAAAACAACTCAAGCATATCTAAAACAACCAAAGAAACTTCCGCTGAAAGGTTGGTGTCCAAACTGTTTCGTGATATTTCAGAACTTGTGGTTATTTGAGAAACATTGCTAGCTAAAGGCAGAAGGTTTAAAAAACTAAAATACTTTAAAATTCTTAAACCAGTTAAAAATTTATTTTTTAATTTAGAATGTGAATGCATTGTTATCTGTATTTAAATTAGAAACTAAAGAACACTTACCACTACTGCTTGATCTCATATGATTTGCATGATCTCGCATAATAGCAGAAGTGCGAAATGATTGCTTATTTATAGAAGAATATTTATTTTCAAAAAATTGCTTTGCAATGTCTGAAGTACTAAATTTAAACGAATTTTTATTACAACATAATTAAATAGCATCATAATGACAATTATGTATTACATATAATAATAACAAAAACAATGTAAACCCAATAATTGCTTAATTATAAAATAAATCAAGTTTTATATTCATTTTTTTTTTAAAAAATTCAAAACACTGTTAAAAGTATTAGAGTGTTCAACTGATAAATAAAAAATTACAAATATTACAGATGTTATTTTATCTATATACTTTTTGAAAATAATTTATACTTTGAAAATAATTTATACTTTACAAAATATTGCTGTTTTTTACAGCAGTATTTTGATTGATGGTATCTGATGTCAATATTCTGATGCTTTGTTTTCTTTTTTTCATTTCTCTTTGTTGTTAAATACAATAATATTTTGACATTTTTTTTAAGTTCTTGTTTTTTTGATCAATTCCTGAATCTTGCAATCTCCTTTAAATCAACTGTTAAATATATAACTGTTTAATAATATAACTACTTCAAGACTTTCAAATAAAAACCGGCACACTCCAAATACACCTTTAATTTCCAGTGTTTAAAAGAACAAAAGACCTCTTCCATAACTAAACTTATACGTATAACTTAAAAGTTCCCCTGCATTGAACTTTTAACTTTTTTATAACATCTTTATCAACTATTCAATGTTCATTTAGTAGAACTATTTTAGTTAAGAAATTTTAAATTATTTAAAAATGTGATTTCTGTAAATTTATAAAATCTATATTTGTGTTACATATACATTCAAGTTGTAATCGTGTTTTTTGTAAATTTGTTAAAAGTTTTTTTTTTTAAACTTTAGCAAAAAAAAAAATTGATTTAATAACTATTAAATAACAAAAAACACAACAAAAGTCTTGACCACATAGATTTATCATTGTTCATTTATTCAATGTTCATTTAGTAAAACTATTTTAGTTAAGAAATTTTAAATTATTTAAAAATGTGATTTCTAAATTAAAAAATCACACTTGTTTTGACATAACATCCATAGTTTTTATTTATGCCTAAATTAATTTTTTCTTGATATAAGCGCATATTTGCTTTAAGTGAGTATTAATCTATACTAATATTGTAATTTATAATATTGAAAGTTACATAACATATGTAATGGTAGTTACATAGCATATAGCACTTTTCCATATATTGAAATGTATTTTGATAATTACATAGCATTCAGTACTTTTTCAGGTATTGAAAAGCACCTTGTTAGGGGAAACAACACTTCTTTACTATAAATATTTTTAAAATTACAACTAAAATATAATTCTTAATAATATAAATATAAACTTTTCCCTAAAGATTAGTTTCTGATTTAGATTATGTTGTCTTTGATGTCTACATTTCATGTTTGTAATGTCCTGATGAAATCTCTCACATTGCTCCTGATTGACATTACCAACATTTTCTAGGAAAAAATCTAAGTAGGAATGCAACTTATGAACTTTTATGAACAAACAACAACCCAGTTTTATGGTCAACCCAGTTTCTCAAATTTTTTAAATAAGTTTTGCTATCAGTTGTTGTAATTAGGGTCCTTATGATTCCTAACAATCCATGAATATCACAAAATGCACAACAAGTTTTTATTTCAATTTTTGAAATAAATTGTTTTTAACATTAAGACAACCTGCTGCAGCGTTTTTAAGTCAACTGTTACAACTTTCTCCAACCAAGTTCGCTTGTGTTCCAGAAAATTTCAGAAATTTCAGGAATGTTTCCGCAACTTTGATTGGAATTCACATTTGAATATTCTTTAGATTTATCATTTCAGGTTTGTCACTTTCATAGTCTCGACCATTCATAGTCTCGACCATTCATAGTCTCGACCATTCAGTCTACAAAACTCTACTATTATTACTCTTTCAATTATCTCTGATTTAAAAATTGCTTTTATTTTGTACTTTGTAAATCAAGTATACAAAAATAACTATTTCAAGTATACAAAAATAAAAATTTCCATACTCGGGGCATGGAAAAAGGCATTGCCTTTTCTTCTACTTTATAACCATCTTACTAGGGCAGGTTTCACATATCATATGATATGTATTTAAAGTAAGTTAGGATGTTTTTAAAACAATTTACTTTGGTTTTGAGTGCAAACTTTAAATGTGAATTTGATAACAGGAATGCCAAATATTTTTTATATGTTTTTTGAAAGATTTTACAATGTTGAAACAAAAAACCTTTAATGCACCTTTAATTTACAACGTTGAAACGAAAAACCAAAAAAATGAAGTATTTAATACCTATTAATGATGTATTTTGCTGCCTATAATATACAAATTATTATCTGTCTTGCAATTCACTACTCATCCAAGCCTAGGCTGCAAGAAAAATTTACTAACAACCTGTCATGAGATTTTTTGTGAGGCATTAAAAATGTATGGATGCTCAATTGCTGGTAAAAATGTTATAACTTGTATAAATGTTATGACTGTTATAAAAATGGCCAATAATACAGAAAAAAAATTGTACTTTTTAAATTAGCAGAGCAAATTAACTAATAAACAATAAATTTTATAAAAATTAGTAATATTGTGTAATGATAAAAGAATAAAATTTTCATATAATATTAGTTTTTTTTTTTTTAAACAAAAAGTAAAAAACAAGTTTGTTGGTAATTGTAATCATTATTTTTATTAGTCAGACACAAGCTAACACACACACACACAAAAAGATATTTAAAAAAATATTATAGAAATAACAAATACAAAATTTTCTTTAAGAAAAAAAAAACTGAGTTATTGACAGCATGAGCAATTAAAAAGTTTATATATTTTTTTTTAAATTAACTATTTTTCTCTGGCTTAGAATCAGTGGCTAAAACATTTATCATTATATTATTTTGCACTTATACCTTGTTAAATTTACTTTTTGCCTTATTAAACCTTTATTATACTTTATATCTATATGATTTACTATACTTTATATCTAAATGTTTTTTTATACTTTATATCAGATATAAAGTATATATATATATATATATATATATATATATATATATATATATATATATATATATATATATATATATATATATATATATATATATATATATATATATATATATATATATATATATATATATATATATATAGGCATTAAAACATCATATACGGTATTATACTATTTATTCTTTTCTCTATAAGTGATATTTCGGCTCATATAGTAAGAGCCATTATCAAACTAATAAAACCGTTTTTATTAGTTTGATAATGGCTCTTACTATATGAGCCGAAATATCACTTATAGAAAAAAGAAATAAATAGTATGATACAGTATATGATGTTTTAATGCTTATAATTACACATACTATTAAAGATGTCACTTAAATTATATATATATAATAATAATAATAATATATAATAAAGCATATAGATAATCTATATGCTTTATTATAGTTTATATCTATATGCTTTACTATACTTTATATCTATATGTTTTATATTTTATACCTATATGCTTTATTATACTTAATATCTATATGCTTTATTATACTTTATACCTATATGCTTTATTATACTTAATATCTATATGCTTTTTTTAAAAAGTTTTAAAATATTTAACTTTTATTTTAAATCATGTTCATAATTAAAGAATGTTATACTTTAAAGCCGAAGCAGTTTTAAAGGTTCTTGTTGAGATAACAAATAATTTTACAAGTTTAGTTAGGACATTTGTAAGAACATAGAGTACATTTTATTATATATTATATTTTATTATTTAAAGCTCTTGAATTTAATTATATATTATACTTAAAGCCCTGAAATTAGCAGCCTTGAATTAAAAATTTGAATCTAAGGAAGTTTTAAGGAAGATAAAAATAAAAAAATCTGATTAAAAAAAAAACACTTTGCATTTGCTTTACATAATCTACATGTTTATTTTAAAGATTTTTTAAATCTCTAATAAATACAGTGCAACGTGAACACAGACCAGAGGAACAATATTTTAAAATGTTTAACAACTTACTTTTTTTCTACAACCATCTTTTTACCACAATACTTGAATATACTCAAACAACATCTAAAATATAATTGAATACATACATGTATATGTATTTAATATATATATATACACTACCGTCCATAATTATTCGAATGGTCGTACTTTTCGATATAAGATATAATAGCTTTATTTACTATTGGGAGAAAAACTGAAAACAAAATCTACCTGAATTATATGTTATCCTACTTTTTATTAGGTTTACAAAAAAAAAAAAAAAAAAAAAACTTGATTATAATCAAATTAAAATTTTTGATTATGTGATATTTCCTGATTTGTACACACCGTCATCAGACATAAAAATAGATTAATACAAATACCTTTTACATCTGATGATGCTCTGTACAAATCAGACTGAAATATCACATAAAAGAAAATTAGTATGCTGCTGTTTTATGTTTTATAACTTATTATAAATTAGTAGAAAACTTATTGAATTTATTTCATTGGAAATAAAAAAAATTTGGTGCTATTTTCTACTAATTTATTATATCTTTTTTTTTTAAAGAACATTGAGCACTCTATTTTGTAGAATACATTTAAAATTATTCATATATATATATATATATATATATATATATATATATATATATATATATATATATATATATATATATATATATATATATATATATATATATATATATATATATATATATATATATATGTATGTTTATATATATATATATATATATATATATATATATATATATATATATATATATATATATATGTATCTACTATAGTATATTTATATGCGCAATTGCTCACTTTTTTTGCTAGCCTAATTTAAGTGAGCGTTGTTAGAAAACGATGAGGGAAAAGGAAGAATAATGAATGAAAAGGATGCTGACCCATACCAAACCCTCAGTCGATGTAGCAGCACTCCACTGTGAGTCAGGCTATTTGTCAGTCAATGTATGTACTGAAGCCCCCGGCAGCAGGCTATTTAACGTTAGGTGAGTATGACATCACCACGCTCACCTGACTCAGCATATATATATGTATGTATATATATATATATATATATATATATATATATATATATATATATATATATATATATACATATATATATATATATATATATATATATATATATATATATATATATATATATATATATATATATATATATAGGGTAGGGGCAGCAACCATTTTTTTAAATTTTGTTATTTCTATTACTATTACTTCTATTACTCTTTTAGCAAAATCACTTGTTTTTACTCATTTGTGAGGACTAGATAAGTAAGCTGCTAGATCTATCTTACATATTATAGCTAGATATCATAACCAAGACGTAAGCAAACTAGAAAGAATCATCAACTTTAAAAGTAACTTTCATGATCAACAAAATTCTTTTGCAAAATCAAAGAATATTTCAAAAAGCAATTTGTTATAGCATGACTATATTATTATTAGCACAACTATATTATCATTAGACTATATATATAGTGTTATTATGAATAATTTATTTTAAATGTTTCATTACTAGATGCTTTTAAAGTTGCTAAAGTCATACGGACATATCTGCAAACCTGACTGAATTATTTGCAAACCTCATTTCTCGATAATTATCTGTTTTTCTAGCAGGAAAAAAAAAAAATATATATATATATATATATATACATATATCTCTCTCTCTCTCTCTCTCTCTCTCTCTCTATATATATATATATATATATATATATATATATATATATATATATATATATATATATATATATATATATATATATATATATATATATATATATATGAGAAAGTGAAAGAAGAAATGTTTGTTATAGATACATCTTCTTTTAGTGATAAAAAGCTGACAATCTTTTATAAAGCTCACAGTGACATCCAAGGCTTGGGGTTGACAAGTGTTATTGGTCTTAGCAGTTGGCAGATGTCTTAAGCAGAAAGAAAAAATGCAAGTAAGTAAATAAATGAAATAATGAGTTAACTAAGGTTTCAAGACTTTTTTGCAGAGACAAAAGTCTCTGCAAAAAAGTGATCTGTGGAAGTGATCTGAAGATGAATGAGGTATTAAGAATGGCAAATAAGATCAGTAGGAAAATCATTTAGAACTCATGCAAGAATAATATGCAGTTAATTGCCAACTGTGCAGTTAGTTAATGCTGGTTTGATGAGTTGAGATAACAATATGATGCATCACAATGACTATATGATGTATCACAACACGCAATTCGGAACTGAACTGACCAAACTGGAATAGACACATATTACTAAATAGTAGTATCCTTGGAGCAGGTATTTTGGGTATAAGCAACCAATACTTCAACTTCTTGTTTAGGTACTAAGGTAGTTGTTAAACTAATTAGTTGGTCTGGAGCAAGGAGTGTAAAACACTGCGAATCTTGATGATAGCTATATTGCAGCTACTCCAAACCTTCCCAGGAAAGGCGTGGGTTTTTTCGTCTCGTACAACCACGAAAACGTTTTTAAATTTAGACAACTTAATCATGGCCGTTTGCGCAAGTTTTATTGTATGCATTGCTGAAAAAAGTTTTAAATTTAAAAACTTCATAAAAAATTAAAGTAAACTTAAATAGAAAACAATGACAATAGTTTAAATAATTTGTGTGTTGTTTTTATTTTTGTTTTTTCTTAGTGGTTATTATTATCGGCAACGGTTTTAAGCATTAAAAAGTACGACTTTCCTATATTTTATGTGTTTTTTCTTTTAAAGAAAAAAGAGAAAATATTTATCATCATCTGTTTGTAAAATATATTTGTATAATTATAATGTAACAAGTATATATCAAGGGTTAATTTATACGATCGCGATTTGCAAACTCTGGTAAATATTTGGTCTTTAAAATTTTAGTTCATGCAAAGCTGGGTACTTTGTTTACAAGAAGCAAATTATTAAAAGTTTGCTAGCGAGAAAGTTACAAAAAACAAAACAAAAACAATAAACTTACAACTTCAAAAGTAATAACACTTTAGTCACTAACTGCATTATAAAAGTAATAAAACTACAATAGTGTTATTACATTTATAAAGCACTTATTACTTTTAAAGTTCCTTTTTTGTTCAAACAACATTAGTAATTCCAAACATTTATTAAAGTAGAAAAGCATCTAAAAAAAATAAAGTGGATATTAAAATATTAATAAAAACTTGAGGAACTTTTACAGATCACTTAAACAACGTTATAAAAGAGTAATTTAACAAAAGTATAGCATTATGAAAAACGTTACGTAAAAAACGCGGGTTAATTTTAAAATCAACCAATTTTATTGGTTGATTTTAAAATTAACGCGCGTTTTTATGGACCATTAGTAACGTTTTGCATAATGCTAAACTTTTTATACGTTACATTTTTATAAAGTTGTTTGTCACGTTTTTATATGTTACTTAAGTTTTAAATATTATTTGAATTTCCACTCTATTCTTCTGGATGCTTTTCTACTTCAATTAAAATTTGGGATTACTTATGTTGCTTGAACAAAGAAGGAATTTTAAAAGTTATAAGTGCGTTATAAAGGTAATAACACTATTACAGTGTTATTATTTTTGTAATGCAGTTAGTGACTAGAGTGTTATTACTTTTGTAATTGTAAGTTTATTGTTTCATTTTTTATTATTTTGCTTACAAATTTAAGTTGATTCGCCCCTTAAAAACAAGGAACAGGGTTTTGTATAAACTAAGATTTTGAATATTATATTTACATAGATATATTTACAGATTTTGATAGATATATTTACAGATTTTGCTTTTCGCATTTGCTTAATTCAACCCTTGTTATTACATTATTATGTTGTTACATTAAAATTATACAAATATATTTTACAAACACATTGCAATTTATATTTTTGATAAAAAATTAAGAAAAGGAAAATCATTCTTTTTATTTTGTAGACTTCAAACTGTTTTTTTTTTTTTTTTGCTTCGCCTTATCTAATTTTGTTGCTGAATGTAACAACCACTCTAAAGAAACAAAAATAAAAACAGTACATAAATAATTTAAACTATTAATGTGTTTTTATTTTTTTCTATTTTGAACTCTTTTTATTTTGTTAGTTTTGTTTTTTTTGTTTTTGAAACTTTTTCAGTATTGATTATTATAAAACTTGCAAACGGCAGTGTTCAAGTTGTCTAAAATAAGATACTTGCATGTGGTCATACGAGACGAAAAACCGCACGCCATTCCTGAGAAGGCTTGCTACCCCAATGAAAGAACCGATCAGAGTTATCAATTTGAAGTTGATCACACTGAAGCTCTATTTAAATAATTGAAACCATGCTTTAATGGTTTACTTTATTAGCTCTCTTGAACAGTTTGTAACAGCTAACATGTATTAGTATATTTTTTATATTATTATTTATATTAATGTATTTATAGGTAAAAAACAACTTTTGTGTTTTGAATTTTTTTATTGGTGCCAATTAAAACTTTAATAGTAATAAACCCTTGTGCTGAAAATTTTATTACTTACCACTTCACCAATTTAGTTTGTTCAAAACATTGGTAATTTTTCTTTTCTTGCACCCTTTATAACTTTATTTTTGTTTTACAATTAACTTTTTACTATATATACTATATTTTTGATTTTGGTTATACTTGCATTATAATATTGTTCATTATTATTTAGTGAAGATTTATGGGTAACATATGGTTGATGCATTTTGTCTGTTGTTAGCATTCATATATTTGTTTTTTATTCATATATATTTTTCATTCATTTGATAAATTTTGGGAACTTTTCTCCTTCAAAAAAATCTTTTTTCATTCTGAATATCTATTTATTTTTCTTTGTTTAAATTACCTCTTTTAAAGAAACTTTTTTTGTTTGTTTTAGCATTTCATATTTTGCTGTGGGCTATCATTGCTCATTTCAAGCAATAAAGATTTCTTTCGTCGAGAATCACACAGATATTTCAAATTATGGACAAATAATTCTTTATTAATATTCAAATAAATTAATAATTAATTCCTGTTATTGCTTTATTGATGGTTCACTTTAATAGTTTTTTAATTGTTTGTTCAGATTATAATGAAATTAATTTATTTAAACTTTTTAGAATTTTGTGTTTTAAAATTTAAAAAAAATATATATATTTTTATTACCACATAATGTTTTATGTGGTAATAAAAATATATATTTTTTTTTTAAATTTTAAAACACAAAATTCTAAAAAGTTTAAATAAATTAATTTCATTATAATTTGAACAAACAATTAAAAAACTATTAAAGTGAACCATCAATAAAGCAATAACAGGAATTAATTATTAATTTATTTGAATAAAAAAACTGTTTTTAATTGCTAGTTTTCTGTAAAAATAAGAAACCATATGACATACTTATCTTCTTTGATGTCATATGAAATATGACATCAAAGAAGATAAGTATTACTACAACACCATATTAATAAAATTATAAAACCAACAAAACCATGGCAACATGTATTGCAGCTCAATACTACTTTGATTTACATTTAACAAAAACTTACTCAAGAATGTCAAAAAATCCAATAATTCTCATAAACTTTGCTTAGGTGTTTAATATGATAATAGAAAATCACTTTTTTCACTTTTTGAAATATTTTTAATCAAAATATTTAAATCAAAATTTTTACTTTTTGAAATATTTTGCAAAATCTTGTTGATCATGAACGTTGCTTTTAAAGTTAATGAATATTCTTTCTAGTTCACTCGCATTATACAATAATACAACATTTAACAAAAACTTACTCAAGAAGGTCAAAAAATCCAATAATTGCCATAAACTTTGCATAATTTTTTTCTTGTGAAGCATAGTATAGCGTAGCTGCTGGAACCCAATGGCTTCTTTTTATAGTTGTTGTTAAAATATCACGCCACCAGTCAACAATTATCACTACATTTTAAAATAAGTAAATAAAAAGCAATTTTATGATTATTAAGTTACAATTAAAAGAGAACCCATTTAACAAGTCATGGGAGCTAGGTATGTCAAATATGCTAACTGTTAGAGTTTTCATTTAACAACTTCCTATACTGATAAAGTAAATGAGCAACATATTTAATATATATGTAAAATATGTTTAAATATAAATTTAAACAATATATATTTAAAACATTTTTAAATATAAATTTTAACAATATATATTTAAAATATGTTTAAATATAAATTTAAACAATATATATTTAAAATATGTTTAAATATAAATTTAAACAATATATATTTAAAATGTTTGAATATAAATTTAAACAATATATATTTAAAATATAAAAATGTTTAAACACCATATTTTAAATACACATTTTTTTTTTCTTTCTAAATTACATTTAACATTAAAAAAAATAATTATATACAAATAAAAAAAATATCTATTGGGTTGGCTAATAAATAATGGCCGCTTTTTCAATTTGAATTAGCGCGTTGATAATAAAGTGTTTTGGTATATTGTTTTATTGCTATTCGAAAGAGCTTTCTTTTCTCTATAAGATAGTATATGAGATTTTTTTGTTGACCTTAATTTTTATTTATTATCAGATCATTGAAATGGAGTGCCAAGTCGACAAAACCGAGCATTTTTGACACCTTCTTTTTGGGTTCAATCAAGGTGCTATGGCCGCAAAAGCTGCTAGTGACATTTTTGTTCTGTGTACGGAGAAGGCTCTATGCCTAAAAGAACTGCTCAAAATTGGTTTGCGAAGTTTAAAGACCGCAATTTCGATCTTAAGGACACTCGTTCCAGGCGACCCGTTGAATTTGATGAAGAGCGTTTGAATCAACTTTTGGATGGCACTGTTGAGCATCACCTTCACTCAATGGGGAAGGTTCAAAAGTTTGGTGCATGGGTTCCACATGTATTGAGCGAAAACAACAAAAATCAATGTTCCACTATTGCCACCAGTTTGCTTGCCCGTCATTGCTTAACTCATGGACACAAGCAAAGATTCCTTTATCGAATTGTTACGAGCGACAAAAAATGGTGCTTGTATATCAATATGAAGCAGTGCAAACAATGGCTCAACTTGGATAAAAAAGCGATACCCCAAACAAAGCGAGATCTTCATCCTCAAAAGACACTGCTGTGCGTATGGTGGGACTGGGAAGGCATTATTCACTGTGAATTGCTTGACCAGAACCAAACAGTGAATGCAGATCTTTATGTTCAACAGATGCACCGCCTCAACAATGCTATTCAACAAAAACATCCCGATCGACAACATGATGTTCTTCTTCAACACGACAATGCCCAACCACATATCGCCAATTTGACCAAGGAAGCTATTCTGACGCTTGGTTGGGAAGTGCTACCGCATCCTCCATATTCTCCGGACTTGGCGCCTTCAAAATTTCATCTTTTCCGATCACTTTCTAACATTTTGCACGGTGCTTCTTTCAATAATAACGTCGAATTTTTTGAGTCGAGACCAAGAGATTTCTACCAAAGAGGCATTGAACAACTTGTGGAACGATGGAAACAAGTCGTAAACAACAATGAAGAGTATATTATTGATTAATTTTTTGTTAATTATTGTTGAAAACTAAAACTAAAAAAAAAATGAAAAAAACGGCCATTACTTATAGCCAACCCAATAAATGTAATACTCAATACTTTAAATAAAAAATGTAAGCAATGATTTTAAGATAGCTTCAATAATAAAAAAAAAAACATTCAAAAAAGATCTAAGTTATTTAATTGTAACGGAATTGAAAAACATTTGTCACTTTTTTCCAACAAAATTTTTTTTATCTTTTTGAGTGTATTTACTTAAATGATTTTTCTACTAATTTCTTTAAAGATTATCATAGTCTAAAAAAGTTGTTTATAAAATCTAAATATATATTTTTTTAATTATAAAAAAAATACATAATAATATAATTTGTTAATACTTTAAACAAAAATTATTATCAGCAATTTGTTACTTTATTTAAAATTGTTTTGCTAATATAAAAAATCATTAGTAAAGATAATAGTTTCAATGTTGTTTATTTCTAATGTATAAATATAACATAAAAATCTTTTTTTATTTAGTGTTTCTAAAATGTAAATAGCCATGGTCAAATCGTCAAAACTAAGTCATTATTGCGTGGTCATATAATGGCCTGCGATCCCACATCTTTCAGTAAAGGCCTGAAATTATACCTGTTATGCAATATAGTTGGGCTTATTTAGAGTACCCACTCAAAAACTACAACCTTTATAAAGAGTTTATAAAATGGTTTATTTTTCAACATGACATATAGCTTAAAGTTTATTGGATTTTTTTTTTTGTTAATTCACCTTCCCTAGGCCGAGAAGGCCACTACAGACAAGGAGGCTACTTAATTATGGTTATAACCCTCTCTCAACTCTATCACTCTGAAATACAAACCTTGACGAACAAGGCTGCTGCACAGAGAAACAAGTTGAGTGTAGTACTACCAGGGACGTAGTGGGGATCACACTCAGAACCTCATACTTATGAAGCGAGCGCTCTACGACTACCGCATTTAAATGATTGCTCTTAATACTAATGTTTAAAATTTCATCTGAGGCTAATAATTTACTCTGACAATCAATATCAGGGTTTGCATTAAAAAACTCGCCCAATAAAACCCACAAAAAACCCGCCTAAAAAAACCCAATAAAACCCTGGAAAATCTGGGTTTTATTGGGTTTTTTTAAAGATATTTAATAAGTTTATGAACTATTATAACCAACTTTAAAATTATAACTATAATATTATTAACTAAAATAATTATTAACTATTATTATTAACTAAATTATTATCAACTATTATTATTAACTATTATAACCAACTAAACAGCTATTAGAGCAGGTTTACTATTATTCGAATCATTATTTGGAAATACATTATTACAATTTTTATTCAAATATTTTTATCGATTGAGATTTTTATTACTTTATGTTATTCACCTCCCAAGTTGAATTTAAATGAGTAGTAGTGACCAGAGAAGCCAACACAACAGTCGAGGAGGCTACCTTGTTGTGGTTACAATCCTCTCTCAACTCTTATGCAGTAGTGGTGTTGTGGTAGAGCGCTTGCTTCATAAGTGAGAGGTTCCAAGTTTGATCCCCACCACGTCCCTGGCAGTACCGCGCTCAACTCCTTTCTCCGCGCAGCGTCAAGGTTCTCCTTGGTTTCTCCTTGGTCGTCAAGGTTCATGTTTCGGAGTTATAGAGTTGAGAGAGGGTTATAACCACAAATAAGTAGCCTCCTCGCCTGTAGTGGCCTTAAGCCTTGAGGAAGTGAATTGATTAAAAAAAAAAAAAAAAAAAAAAAACTCTTTGACTCCTTAACACGAATCTTTATAAACAAGGCCGCTGCGCAGAGGAATAAGTTTGTTCATTTGAATTTCAAGTTCAAAGTTTAATTGAAACTTCAGTTACTACCTCCCATTCTCTAGCCTTCTTTTTCCCATTTTCTCATTGACATTTTTAATTAGTAGAATAATACTTTTAAATTTAAAATAAATCAATATATATAGATTAAGCGTGAAATTTTTTTTTTCTATTACAGTTTTAAATTATATTTAAAAATCTTTTTCAAAATAATTTGAAAAATTCTTGTTATAAATAATTAAACAACAATATAAAAAACATATTTTAAATAAAGTTAAAGTAGAAAATGAAACTAATTTTTTAATCATTAAACAAAAACACACAAAAAAATTTTACAGCGACAAAATAAAAATTAAACCCAAAAAAACCCAAATTTATCCAATAAAACCCAAAAAAACCCACTGGGCCAGGTTTTTTTTAAAAAACCAGGTTTTTGGCAACCCTGATCAATATAGATTTTGATCCGAATGTTCTACAGCTAAACTTGTTCTAACAAAGTTACAATCCTGTTTCTTGTCTATATTAAGGATCTTCCAAGAATCTTACATCTAAAATGGCTGACAACACAAATATTGTATTCCAGTCTTGACAAGAAAATTATCACTTTTTATCACTTAGAACTGGATGCTGATCTTGAATTTTTTTTTACCATGAAGCTTGCAAGGTATAAAACAATAACTTCATATCCATTTTGTAAAGGTTTTGAAAGTTATAGTTTATTCCATAAAATATCTAAACTAATCAAATTTTTCTAAAGATTCTCAAAATTGTAACCTATGGTTTCTATGAAATAAAAACTTTCTATAACTCATCATATATTATTAAAAACATGTTGTAAAATTTGTTTATTCATCATGTTATCAAGATGAATGTTGTAAAATTTGCTCACAGTAGTATCTAAGATAAAACTTCAAGAGACATTAAAATTCAGCTTTTTTAGAAAAACAATGAAAACACAAAAATTCATTATTTTTGATTAAATAAGAAAAATTTATAAACCAAT
>NC_061159.1:3939519-3982019 GCF_022113875.1 Hydra vulgaris | reverse complement strand
ATATCAGGGAAGAATAATATATATATATATATATATATATATATATATATATATATATATATATATATATATATATATATATATATATATATATATATATATATATATCAGGCCTTGCGATAAAGCGTCGGGCAATGTGAATTTTACGTCGTCCAAGAGCGATATTTTAAAAACCGTATGCAGTTGATATAAAAGTTTGAATTACAAAAAAAAAAAATATGCTCATTATTTACAAGTAGAAAAAATTCAGATTAAAAAAAAGTTTAAATCTTTTTAAGCTAGCATTTTAATAAAATTAATCAGCAATAGCAAAGTTGTCGATAAAATTGAACAAAAATCTTTCTTTTAGTTTTAGATTTTTAACTTAAATAATTATTTTATGGGGGTTTGTTAGGTTTTAAAATTATTCTATAGATTTAAAAATATTTATAAACTGTTAGACGAATTTAAAGTATTTAAGAGTAATTTCGAGGAAACATTTTAAAAATTGGTAAGCGCAAATAAAAAAAAATAAAAGGATTAATATTAAAACGTATTCTACTTGATTCAATAAAAAAGTACAGTTATTAAAAGTTTTGTAAAAAGTAATTCGAAAAAAATTACTTAAACAATCGCTTTTTTGTTAAAAGTTACCGAAACTCGACGAAGCGTGCTCAAGAACAGCTGCTGAAAAATAGAACGTCAATAGTTTTTTGAATGATTTTTAAGATAAATTTTTTTGCTGAAATATTTCTTTTATACCTAAAAGCTTTTTATTCTGACATTTTGTTTTATTTTATTTTACCAAAAATAAAATTCCTTGTAAACATTAAAAATCTATTCAAAACATTCATTAAAGTTTTTTAATAATACGATTGATTGTGCTTATCAACCGCTTTATGAAAATAAATAAAAAAATACTATATAAAATTGCTAGTAAAAATATTAGCTATTGCACAGTTTTTAATCGTACAATATTAAAATTTCCAGTTTATTACTCTCTGACTTTTCAAAAAGAAAAAATGATTATTTGAAAAACTTATGTTTTTTATTCGTTTAGTATAGACAAAACATGTCAAACGTCAAGAAAATAAACAAATATTTTTACATTTTAAAAAACGAAACATTCCAAAACATTTTTAAATAATAACATTTCTACATTAATGATTTAAAGTAGTTTTGCGGTAATTAAGTAAATTGGTGCAGTTAATGTCGATAAATATAAAAAGCAAATAAAAAGAATTTAATGATGTCAAAAATCATGTTGTACTTATGCGTCGCGCAGCTTTTATTCATCACAAGGCCTGTATATATATATATATATATATATATATATATATATATATATATATATATATATATATATATATATATATATATATATATATATATCATATCTGATTTGTGTCAAGAACTGAAAAAAAAAATGATGTTTTACCATATTATTGTTAGATAACCTCAAAAAAGGTTGTTTGCAAAGTTCAAGAAAAAGCTACTGGTAAAGAAGCAGCAATGCTTTTATCAGAAATAGTTGATGGTAGCAAAATGAGAATGCATAAGTATAATATTTACCAGAGTTTTCAGAGTTAATATAGCTGAGAGAAAATCTCAAAGAAGGTGAAGTAATAATCGATTAAGTAATAAGTCGATTTTTCCAAGAACTACAAAAATATACAGCTCCGCAATATCCAGAATGCTTATTTTTGGCATGAACATTTTACCATATTGACAGCAGTTTGTTATTTTCATAATTTTAATTTGGTAAAGTTTCCGGTAGCAATCATATCAAATAAATTGGAGGATGATCGCAATATTGTATTTACAAACAACAACCGGCATATTAGCATGGCTAAGGGTATAGCTCTATCAGTTTTCACTTTCTATTTCTGGAGTGATGGATGCTCCATCAGTTTCCACTTTCCATTTCTGGAGTGATGGATGTGGTGGTCAGTTCCGATCTCAATTTGTCTTTTGGTCATTTTCTTATTACACTGAAAATCTTATATTGACTTGGAGTAATATCACTGTAAAATATTACATTGACTTTAAAGGACCCCAAGATGGATTGGTGGAACTATAAAAAAACAAATTTACAGGGAAGTTTTGTCAAAGTTGTAAACAATTTTTCAAAGTAGCTGATCAGCTATGTGACATTACAATGATCTACTTAGACGCAAAAGATATTGAGTCCCCAAATTTAAATGATTGCCTTTACACTCATGGAGCTTTAATGCTATTTGTCTTCCTAATAATGTTTTTACTTTTGTCTTCCTAATAATGTTTTTAGCCCACTGTGTGATAGTTTCTTAACTTTTGATTGTCTTATGTCTTGTTAAATTACATGATCATGTCTTTTTAACTTTCATGATTATGTTCTGTTAACATGTTTATAATTGTTATGATTTTGAAGATTTTTTAATAGTTTTTTAACGTTTTGGTATAAAATGCTTTTTGCTAGTCCTTGAACATGCTACTATATCTTAAAAAATTTGTTTGAATAATTTATTGAATTAATATTATATAATTATAATAAATAATTTGAATTAAAAATCAAAAGAAAGTTAAAACTTAAAGCTACAAAAACCCTCTAAATGAGTTTATTAAAAGCAGGTTTCTAAAACTTGCTTAAAAACCAGTTTTTATATATATATATATATATATATATATATATATATATATATATATATATATATATATATATATATATATATATATATATACATATATATATATATATATATATATATATATATATATATATATATATATATATATATATATATATATATATATATATATATATATATATATATATATATGTATATATAAAAGCTGTTTTCTAAGCAATCTTTAAGCATATACTTACATGCTAATTCACCTGTTGTAAAATCAGGCTTGAATCCTCAACTATTCTTTTATATGCTTTCACTCAACTACCTTTCACCTAGAACCTTTCACTGAACAACCTTTCTTTTATTTCATTGTTGTTATTTTTTTCTTGGCTCTAATACCACTGACCATGTTGACAACAAAACAAATATGGTCAGAAATGGCACCTGACCGCATACCATTTCTGATCAAGTCTGTTTACATGTTTTGACATTTTCAACATTTCAAAAATGCACAAAACTAAATTAAAAAAAGAATAAAAAATCTTAACTAAAAAAAAAAAGAATTAAAACTAAAAATAAATAAAAAAATTTTAAAAACTAAAACTCTAAAATGAAAATTCAATAAACTCAAAATACAAAATTGCTAAAAAAATTTACTTTAAGTGATGTTCATAATTATGTTTGGAATAAATAACTTTGAAACTTTGCTTATTTCTAATGTGCCTTTAATGAACAAGTTAACAATTGTAAAAGAGTTGATATAGTTGAAAATGTAAAAAAATCTTTTGGTTTCAAAAAACAAATAAAAATGATAAATAAGAAAAATAAATAAATAATAATAAGAAATTAAAAACTTTAAGAAATAGCTTTGTAGTTTGCTTCTGATTTAAAAATGTGATTGTTGTTTCTTTTGCTGTTACTATCATTTGTTGCTGTTCTGACATCAGCTCTCGCAGTTGACAAAGCATTGGCATTCCACAGACAAATTAAAGCAACATTTGTATTTTATAAGTTCAACAAGAAGTAGATTTTGTTGCTATGTTAAAAAAACTTTATACCATAGTTGTGAGGATTTGTGTTAATCAATCATTTTGTAGCTTTTAATTTGAAATGAACTATTTTGACATGCTCAATCCAGCATTTCAAAAAATTTTGAATTCCTGTAGCAATAAGTGTATTCCTGCACTTCCAGTCTTCTTAAAAAATCTAACCAAGCTGGTGATTCGAAGACAGCGCTTAAAAGTGAATCTATTGTCTATCAATGCTATAATAATGTTGAATTTTCTTAAGGAGAATTATTTGATTTTTACAATCCATCTTCAAAATAAAAATCTTTAAAATAAAAAAAAAGCAACATTTGGTAACCATGGTAAACATTGCTTAAACCATCTTTGTCATTTAAAAAGTAGTTAAATACAAATAAGATTATCAATGGAATTTGATTTTTGTCAATTCTATTTTTAAACCTGAAAATCTGGAAATCAAGTTTTGTTAATTAGTTAAATATCAAATTAAATCTGGAAATCAATAACCTATTTTGTTGTCATTTTTTCCATCTACAAAATGTACACTATTAAGTCTTTGATAAATAATATTTGATATTCCTCATTTATTTGACAGATATTTAGTGTATTATTTATCCCATGCTTAAAAAAATCTATACCAAAACATATATTTTTAGCTGTATACAAACTTTCTTCTCTTAAAAACTAACAACAAATTAAAAGCATTTTCCTTTTATAGATTATTTTTACAATTTTACCAATCTAATTAAATCTGTTGATATGATAAACAATTTTACACTTTATAAAGCATTTTGCATAATATGATAACATTAGATAACATCAAAGTTATTTATTCCTTAAATAATTATAGCGTAATTTAAAATACTTTAAAACCTTGTTTGTTTTTGTTTTTTTAGTTTTTTGAGATTTTCTTTTTAGAGTTTTAGTTTTTTAAGTTTTTTATTTTTTGTTTTTTCATTATATCTTAATTTAGAACTTTTTTCTTTTTCATATTTGAATTTAGCATAGTTTTTTTTAAGTGCATTTTTGAAATGTTAACACAGACATGGTCACTGTCAATACATACATGGTCAAAATGGTGTGCAATCACAATCTATACCTTCTCGTTCTTGTGCATTTTAATTTTGCAATAAATTCTTTTATCTTTTATTTTGAAGTTCTTTCAGAAAATCTTTAATAGTGTCATTAATGAAGTTTTATAATTTTTATATAAAATTCAATAAATGAATAATAAAATAAAATAATAAAATAAGGAAAAATAAATTTCCTTAACAAAACAGGTTATTCAATTGTCACTACTTTTTCCCTCATTTAAGCTCAGTCTTCTGTTTCTGAAATTATTTTTTACTTGAACTCTTGTACAGCTCATATTTTGACCAACAAAATTTATTTACTGTCACAGCTAAACAAAAGTGTTCTTCAGAACTCTCTTCAAAAGTCTTTAAGGAATTCAAGTGCCTAAATGAGTATCTTTTTCTTCCCTGCTGGAAAATTGAGGTTTTGGTTGCAATTATTTGGAGATCGCTCTTAACCTTTTAACTACTACCCAGCTTTCTTACTATTATTAGCGAAGTAACTAACAAACTCATTATACATCTTAACAACAATCTTAAATTGAGTCTAACAATTTAAATAAGTTTCAAACAACTTGAGTCTAACAATTCAAATAAACAATTTAGACAAATATTTTGATCACCTCCTTCTACTAACTTATTAACTGATGGACAACACTCTTCTTCATTTCTGGTAACTTCTGTTATCACAAATAATAGTAGGTTTCATCCTAGGTTTCCTATTGTTTCTTATCTTTATCATTGTATATTCTATTGTTTCTTATCTTTATTATATATATATATATATATATATATATATATATATATATATATATATATATATATATATATATATATATATTATATATATATATATATATATATATATATATATATATATATATATATTCTTGCTCTTTAAGTACCTTGTTTAATTTTTAGTAACTTCTAACTTAACGTGGTTGCTAGCTGGCTTGATAAAAGCTAACTTTTTTTTTAAAATCACCCTATTGTAAATTTACTTAAGAAAATAAAAGCATGCCCTAACTTGTTGACATAAAGAGGTTAAACTAGGATGATTTTTTGAATAAAATTGAAATTCTATATCTTGAATATAATAAATTATTGTTTTAATTCACAAAATTTGAAAAAAAAAATTATAACTCATAATCATTTTTATTTGTTATTAATTAGTTATTAACATAGTAAGTAGAAACTGCAAGACATACTGCTACAATTGCTGTATGAAAAAGTAATAATTTTTTACTTTTTTTTTTCTTTAAATATTATTAAAAGATTTGTATTTTTAAATTTAACATAAACACATGTGCTCTCTATATAAACTGTGATCATAAATAAACAAAATATAAAAAATAAAAATGCACTTCAGCCCCCACTAAATACTTTACTCTTTTTTTTTCCCCTTGGTCTTTATTTTTTTGAAATAAGTAAGATACATCAGTAGTTAGTTTTTTTTATAAAATATTGTTTTAGTAAAATTAAAAAACATAAAAATTTTATATAAAAAAGATAATAATGATGATTATAACAAACCTGGTTTCAAACTTTTTAAAATATATAAAAAGCAAATCATCAGCTCTTTTGCTTCATCTTCATCAAAAGGTAGTATAGGGGGGTTTTTACCAGTAGAATCTGTTGTTGAAGTTGAAGAGCTTATAACAGAATAAAGTGCTGATACTTTTGAGATGCGCCTTGGAGAAGATTTGTCATCACTTATATGAATTAGGCCATCTTCTGTAAGCTCAAGAGATTTATGGAAACGTATTGAATGCTCTAGCATCATAGTTAAATATGGAATGTATAGTGAAGCAATTCGAGATTGCATTTCCTAAAACAATTTCTTACATTAAAGTTAAATTGATCATATCTTATTAATTTCATATTCATATAATTTATACAATTATTTATTACAAAACCAAAATCGATACAATCTTAATCATTTCTTTTAACTTTAAAAGTTTACTCACAAAATTCTACTTGCAATATGATTTTAGGAATTACGTCATTGGCTGCAGGAAACTTTTATTAGTAGGTTTTATATTATCGTTTCATAAATGGTTATAAATAAAACATTTAAAAAAAGAGTCTTTTTTAATATTACAAATTTAATTTTGATAATAAAAAGCAAATCATTAAATTTCTTACTTCTGATTGATAACGATCATCAAACTCATGTTTTACTAAAAGATTTCTTAAAACACGAATAGCATATTTTCGTACGACCTTTGGCTCATACAAAGCAGTAGAAAGTTCTCTCAGCAAAATGCCAACAAGAAAATGTGAACTACAGAATGTGTCATTTAATGTGCTTTCATGAACATCTCCCTTCATTCTTATATCAATTGGAAGATTTAATGGTATATAATGTTCATATTCAAAAACTGACCGTAAGAACTCAAATTTTAGCTCAAACATCTAAAAAAATCTTTTTATAAGACAAAAAATAGTAATAAACTACTATTATGAAACAGACATTTAAAATATTTACTTGTGTATCAGCTGGAATAAATTGATCTTTCAAATAGTTGATAATATGAAAAACATAACCACGATCCATATGTGTAAACGCAGATTTTAAAAAAGCAGCTAGATGTAAATTAGCTTCTTTAATCTCAGGGGTTTCCTTTACACGACTGACAAGCTGAAATATAAACACTTGAACCAAATTTTCTAAACTGTGGTGAAAATCTGCACTAAAACATTGTTCTCTTGGTTTTTTGCTCTATAACAAAAATATTTTTTGATGACAAAATCTGATGCTCAAACATCCTCATATATAAATATAATATTACAATAAATCGCAAAAAAAAAAGATTGTTATATACTCATAATATAATGTTAGTAAATATAATATATATATAATAAATTGCAAAAAGCATACAAAAAAAAAGTTTATATATCCATATATCAACCTTAAACTCCTTAGGTTAAAAAATATTTTAAATGTCTCCTACAACACATTAAAAAGATTATACTGTAAAAAATCTCAAATAATTACAAAAAGTTGCTATCAATACTAAGATCACAAGATGAGACAGCCGAACTCAAATTAGTCTCACAAAGAGCAAGTAGGTCTGGTGAACTTTGCAAGTGATAAGACTCAACAGAAGAAAAGTTACTTCAAAGACCACGAATATTGGTGAATGATAGGTTTAGAGAACTTGGTGATGACTATGGTTTTTTCTGTTTTATAGTTTTTGTTACTTTATTCATTTTTAAATTTGTTAAAGAACTTGACTCGAAAAATAGATAGTACTCAGTACACTGTTTTATAGCACAAGCAATTGCCTCATTTCCACTAATAAACCCTAAGCCGTAACAAAGGGCTACAATGTGGCCTTGGCAATGCACACCAAAAGTAAAAACAGGGACACCATCCATGCGCAACATGGCACTGTTAGTACTCTGATATTTTTCAGCTGTTGATGGAATCAGCCTCTCTGTGAGCTACCACAGAACCATAAAACTGAGTTTTAGAGCCGTACCCTCATTTGGAGATAATAGAATGAGTTGCCTAGTCATAAAAGCGATTATACTGTAAAAAAATTTCAAATAATTACAAAAAGTTGTAAAGTTATCTTTATTACTATATTGGATCAATATGAATATTTTTTCAGAATCAGAGTTTTCAGAGTCAGAGTTGTACGTCTCTTTGCAGAGTTGTACTTCTATTTGCATAAACCAATTTAAACCAATCAATATATCTTTCAAGATTATAGATGGCTTGTTAACCACATAACAACAAATTTTACACACACAAAAAAAAAATTTAGTTTGATTAACAATTTTTCTTGATAGAGAACTCAAAATTTCTCAAGTAATTTTGCATTACTTTATTATTGATGGGAAAAAAATGAAAAACATGGGAACAAAAATGATAAATAAAATGAAAACAATAAACAAATAAAATACTTTTACTACTTTGCTAGTAAAATTAAAAAACAAATATTTTACAACATAATTCAAACTTACTAATAAAAGAATCTTACCTCAAACCGTTTCAGATCTGACATGCTAGATAGAGCCATACTTTTTGTCATAATTTCAAAAAAAAACCATGAATACTAAAATTAATATTAAATACTGGTTAAATTTAAATCAGACATTATTTTAGAGGGGTATGCTGTATGCATCGAACTAAACCTACAGTCTACATCATTTTTTTTATGTTAAAACTATTTTGTTAAGAATATTTTTTTGATTTTTAAAAGTTTATCAAAATTACTACTGTTAGGTAACTTTAATAATAATTTTATGTTTTCTTTGCAATTTATAATTAATTTTAATTTAATTAATTTTTCGATAAAATATTCGTGAAGATAAAGATTAAATAACAGCTATATTTTTAAATAAGTTTATCACAAAGAATTTTTGAAAACAAAAAGGCTGTGTCATTCCTATGACATAATTTATATTAGGACTTTGAGGTGATTTGTATGACTTACTAATTTTTTTTTTCAAATGTTAATTTATATCCCCAAGGCCATCAAGGTCACTTCAGTCAGGGAGGCTACTTAAAATGTGGTTACAAATTTCTCTCAACTTTAAAAGTTTTAAAATGCGGTAGTAGTAGAGCACTCGCCTCATAAGCGAGGAGTTCTAAGTTTGATCCCCACCACATCTCTAGAAGTACTGCGCTAAACTTGTTTATCAGCGCAGCAGCCTTGTTCATCAAGGTTCGTGTTTCATAGTTATAGAGTTGAGAGAGGGTTGTAACCACAATTTAAGTAGCCTCCTCCTGGGGAGGTGAATTTACTAAAAAAAAAACTTGATGAACAAGGCTGTTGCCAGGAGAAACAAGTTGAAACAAATGCGCAGAAAACAAATATGATACTTATAATTAAAAAAATATTTTCTATGACTTTTAATGATTTTTTCCTAATATATTCCACTACTTTCTGTTGCTGATTATTTTTAATAAATCTATTCAAACTATTATTATTGTTGTTGTTGTTGCTACTGTATTGCTGTTATTACTACTACTGTTGTTGTTATTGTAATTATTACAAAATGCTATAAAATAAATAACTATGTAATACCTGTAAAATATTTGCAATCATTTCAGGATCAGCACCAAGGCGAAGAAAAAATATAAGATGCTTAGATAACTCTTCGTGTACTGTCTTATTTTGAGTAACATCAGTTTTGAAAATAAACTAAAAACCAATTTAAAAAAATTATTAAAGAAAATGTTTAAATAATTAAATATAATATTATATAATATTATATATATATATATATATATATATATATATATATATATATATATATATATATATATATATATATATATATATATATATATATATATATATATATATTTATATATATATATATATATATATATATATATATATATATATATATATATATATATATATATATGTGTGTGTGTGTGTGTGTGTGTGTGTGTGTGTGTGTGTGTGTGTGTGTGTGTGTTTTTTTTCTGTAAAATATAAAAATTTAAACTTGATATCGTTTTTGACATCTAGTTTCAAGAATTTCATTTTCACATTAAATTTTTTTTATTGATGTCTAGTTATGTGTTCTATGGTTTCACTAACTGTGTAAAAGCTATATTTTAGCTTTTTAAATTTGTTTGTTTAAATTTTTACTCTAAATAAGAAGAGATTTAATCTTCTTATTTTAGTCTTGTTAAATTTTATTGATTATTTAATATTATTGATAATATATTATTTTCTTACTTATATGTATACATATAAGTAAAATACATATACAGAGTATATGTATCTTACTTATCTAGCAGTTGTCTCCTTGTCATATCAACTTCCACAAAAATCGATAATGCTTTTGATGGTGTGTGTCTTTTTATAACATTATTCTGAATGGAATTAAGGTTTTCTCTATATTTTTTTTGCTTTTTCCGGTGAACAGCTAATATCTTTTATTATTTCTAGACACGTCATTATGTCTTGCATCACACTGACTCATATGGGCAGCATAGGTTAGTTCTTTAAAAGATATTTGCTCTCTCAAAGCTTTTGCCCTACATCTCTTGCTTGGCAAACTCAACACCTTGAAATACATATACAGATATAGAAATCTGGAAATGCTTCTGGTTTTTAAATGTTAAGATTTTTAAAAACTTTAAACTAAACTCAATAGTTGTTATTCAATTAAAAATATTTATTGAACTTAAAACTATGATATAAAACTCATTGTTACTATATTTTTAGATTGTAACTATATATATAAAACCATTTATTACTAATATACATTTATTACTAATATTATTTAATTTAAAACATTTACATTTTTAATTTAATAATTCCTAAAAGTTTTCCCCTAATCAAAAATTTTATTTTTAATGTTTAATACAATGCACAAATAGCTTTAGTATAGTTTTTTATTGGTTGATTTTTAAATTACTGCTCAAATTTCTCATACCATTAATAATTATTATTTTTATATTATAACTTTATTTGTAATGCTTAAACTAACTGGTGTTTAAGTAAACAGTAATTTAAAATACATAATTTTTTACTGTTATTATTTTTACAGTAGTAGATTTATTGTTTTGTTTTTTCATTAATTTTTTGCAATATGATAAATTCACTGTTTTATTAAAACAGTCTTCACGGTTTTGATAAACCAAGAATTTGAGGACCAGAAATATTTCCAGATATTGCAATTTCCAATAACTTAATTCAAAATCTTGATATATATATATATATATATATATATATATATATATATATATATATATATATATATATATATATATATATATATATATATATATATATCAGGGGCTATTCTAGACCGTTTTCGACAGGGTCGACCATATTTGGGCGCCACCCAAATTAAAGTTTGAGGACCTCTTTCTTTTTTTCTTTTAGTGCTTTTATGGCAAATATTGAAAAAAAATGTAGATTTTCCACTAAAGTCTGCCAAAACAGGTGAAGAGGGGGGGGGGAACAGCCCCGATCATGCTACCCCATAATTGTTAAGTTTTTAAGTAAACAAGCCTGACTTATTTTTAGGTGAGGAGATTAGTTCTAACTAAAGACTGGGCAAAATTTAAGTTGTAATTAAAGTATACTACTTATGAAAAATTTAAGTTTTCCAATTTTTAGTAAACAAATCTTTAAGACATCCTAAGATATATACTTTTTACTTAATTCTGACTTGGCGAAGGGTGATGGAAGAGGGGGTGCCTCTTCACCTATTTTATAACTTAAGAATTATTTTCCAGTTAGACCCTTCATTTTTGGAGAAATGGTGTCCCTGTTAAGAACTACTCCAATAATACTCATTTGGTCTGAAGTCCATCAAAGGAAATAGTCAAAGTTTATTTAGCATATTTTTGGACTGATTTGAAGTATGTTGTAACCCATTCAAACACTTAAGTTAAATTGAAATTCAAATATTTTTTATAAAAACATTAATTCAAATATTAATTCAAATATTTTAATGCAGGGTGTTAGCCAGCCCAATGGCACTGCGTATAAGGCGGAATTCTCAATGGATTTAACATTCCCAAAATGCAATGACCTTTTTTTTTTTCTATGAAAGAATAGAACAATTTTAATAAAAATTCCCAACGCTGTGTAAAACAATAACAATAAATATATACAACATTGCAAAAATGCGGTAAAAAATATATTTCTGGCTAACACCCTGTAACAATAAGTTAAAAAATATAAAGTAAATTCAACAAAAAAGCTGATGTTATATAAACAGTTGATTGTGTGTACAATATAAGAAAATCGAATGAATATACAATATAAAAAATTAACTTTATTTAATCAAAACGACAATTTGGTCAGAAGACAATTCAGGCTTTAAATTTAATGTCTGATTAGTTCCAAGTGCTTTTTTTTTTTGGTTGCATAAAATATTTCTATTGTTTTGCATAATAATAAAAACTTGCATAACATTCTGAAATTCTTTTAGTAGTTCCCATAAAGTCGCTGCAAATCTTCACTTCAGGTTTAGAATTTGGTGAAAAATACTAGAGTCTTTTTCAATAAAATCAGTCAAATCACTTATAGCCATTTCAGGAAGCATTGGAATTCTAGGTTTAGCAAACCCTGATCCTTTTCTTTTCCAAGTTATTTTATGTTTTTTTTTAGCAATACTATTCTATTTGCAATTTTTTTCTAATTTGTTATTAAAAAGAGAGACCTCAGTGAGGTACCACATGTGAAAGTTTTCAGAGCAGGATTGAGTAATAGTTAAATCAATAACTTTATACTCTAATAATGAATTAATAAGATTTAAATTGTTAGTACAAGCTTCTGAAAATATAGATGCACTTAGTCACCATGAAATATAAAAAAAATATATAACAAACTAAACAATACTTTCTAGTGTAGTAAGTGTTCATTATTTTCTTTATGGATTCTTTCTTGTTCAGTAACTTTTCTATAATGAAAAAACTTTTTCCACAAGGTTACATTTAAGATTACCTGAGCCCATGCCTATCTATGTTTGAAAGGATGCCTATCCATGATAGAAAGTCAGCAGATGGTGACTGTTTCATTTGCTAATTATAATATATATATATATATATATATATATATATATATATATATATATATATATATATATATATATATATATATATATGTATGCATGTGTATGATTAACATAGGTGACATTACTAGAGTTTTTAAGTTTTTATTTTATGACTACTAATACATATCATAACAATCGATGATAGAGTAATGGTGTGAACTGCATCATATTCCAAAAATTCAGGGTTTGCATAGTGAATTGATTTTAAATTTGCATTAGCAGTTTTAATATATTCTTGCCTTATTCCCCTCCCCCCTTTTCCCCCATAATAGGAATTATTTTTAAACTTAAAACAAGTATCTCTACTCCACTTGATATTTACCCTTTTAGATTTTTAACGGAATGAAAATCTACAATCTATTCTTAGACACACTTCTCCTAATATCTACCTAACTGGGCAGCTTTGTTAGTCACCTGTATGCAATCATAGTGTCACCGAAACAAACAAAAAATTATTCAAATTGATAAAAGTTGTTTGGTAAAAAAAAATTTACATTTAATAAAACTATCAAATAAACAACGATTAATATTATAAATTATATAAAAATCAGATATAAACAAATCAAGCAAAATAATTTTAAAAAATACCTTAACATATGACTTCAAATATGAAGATTTGTTTTCTTTATGCGTTAAGCTAACAATTCTTATTATTAAACTAAAAAAATATAATATAAACATAAAAGAGCATCATACTTACATATGTTTATTTGTTGTATTTACAAATAAAAAATATATAAATATACAATTACAGTATAAAACAAAACAAACAAAAAAAAGCAAAATATAATTGAAAAAATTTCTAGCCATAATCAGTGTCGGATTTAAAGGTGTAGAGGCCTCTGGTCTCAAAGAATTTTTTGAATAAAATGTAAAATTTTCTTGAGTTGAATTTTCCAATAAAAAATTTATTGCAAAACCAAGTATAGATTCTTTTATTATCTTACAAACATATAAATATAATTGAAGTTAGAATTATCTGATATTATACTTTAGTATTAACAAACGATACCCTCCTAGCTTTTTTCGCTAAAAAGTTGACTTTACTTTGTAATCCAGTTTTCAAAGTAAATCACTTAATGATGAATTTGCCCCAACATATCATGCGTTTACTAGTTTGAATTAGAAACTTTTTACTTTAAAGTGCCTACTGTGGAGGCCCCTCTTTTATGAAGGCCCCTGGACTGTAATCCCGGTTGGCCTCCCCTAAATCCGGCCATTGTCGTAACATTTGCAGTTTTTTTTAAAAAAAATTTAAGTCAAATTACTTCCCTAACAATTTACTTGTTTTTACTTTTTGGCGACCATTAAAAGTTGCTCAAATATTAAAGGACTCTTGAATGTTAAAAAAAAGCATTGCAAGAGACTTTTTTTTTCTCTGAACATGCAAAGAACTATACACATACACACACGCACGCACGCACACACACTTTTATATAATAAATTTATATTTTGGGCAAGTGAGGCTCTTTTATCATGGTGAAGACCATGTTAAAAATATTATAGTATAATTAGGGTATTATTTAATTATTATTAGTATAATTAGGGTAAGTGAGGTTTGTAAACCTTTTATATGTTTTAAAAATTGTAAAGTTCAATGGCAATTCTGTTATTTGTAGTATAACAATAAAAATAATCTAGATCTATAAAAACATTGTAAAAGTTATATATAAAAAGCAGAAAACAATTCCACATAAAAAAACTTTAAAAACATACCTAACAACATTAACTGCAACATCTTGGTTGTTCCCATGTATAAGAACATGAAATAGCTGGTTAAGCAAGACTGGAAGAAATTTTATGACTACAATGCTGTTTACGCCATACATAAGTTTTAAGAGTCTTGATGTTTCCACATCTGAAGAAGGTTTTCCTTCTGTATGTTGCCAATGTGAAAAAAATGCATTTATATCAGCATCCTTAAATAATTTTAAAAATTAAAAAAAAAGTAATGAGCAAAAGAAAAAACTTATCTAAATTAAAAATTTATCTAACTGTCTTTGCTTCAGTTAATTTGTAATTTATAATTTATACATATAACTTCAGTAAGGAATCTCTGCACAAATAACTTAGGTCGACAATCAATATTTATTGAAATAAAATATATATATAGTTTTATATGGTTTACACATTTTTTTGTCAAAAAAGTTATCATTATGAGTGACTTTTGTCAAACTTCTTGTTTGGGGTAAAAATGGTTAATTTTTTTATTATTTAAAATTGTATAAAGAAATTCAATTTAAAAAGTTATTAGTTTAATAAACTATTAAGTTATTGACTTACAGTTATTTACTTACTTTTTTTCTTTTTTATTTATTTAATTTTAAATTAAACATTTATATAGATTTCCAGGAATAATACAACATATTTTATATTCCTATTTAAATTAGTTATAAAAAATGTAAAACTAAAGAAATTAGTTTAATATCAATATTCATTTTAACAATTATTAATAGTAAAACTGTTCACCTGTGTATTTATAGTTGAAACTAACTTTGTAGACACTTTAAATAAGTTCTGACCCTTGCCATCAGCCCATTTAACATCTATTTGTCTTGAATCTGTTATGCTTAAATAGTTACTAGGTAGATTCAATGCCACAGGCATGAAACTTTCATCTGGTCTTATAACATTATTAAGTAAAATCGGCATCCAACAGTAACCAACAGGAGTCATGATTTCTTTTTTTTTAGGTTGTTCAACGCTTATATGATTGAAAATAAATAGAACATGATGCATAGGGGTTAATTGTGGCGGAAGCAAAATTTTAATCTAAAATAAAAAAGTTGAGTCAGTATTATTATTTATTTTAAAATAAAAAAGTATTGCTAACAAATATAGCAAAAACATAGAATAAATAAAATCAACAGCAGTGCAACTGGTGTGAAGTTAGCAATGTAGCTAGAACCTTACTAGTAACTACAATATTTCAAAAACAAATTTTTCAAATACAAAAACTTTAAAAAAAAAATTAAGAATGTTATAAAATGTTTATAAAGTTTTTCAAGTATTTGATTATTTTATTTATTTTTGGTGTCAGAAGTGTATAGATGTGAGTATGTCTCCAATCACTTGTAAATATATGCAACAGAGATATGCTGTAAATATAATTAATATATAACAGCCCTCGAAATTAGGGTTGGCATTCGGCAATGCCGACCTAACTGCCAACCTTAAAGTGTTTGAGATTGGCAAAAAAGTGCTGACCTTGTTTTAATGTGTTATGGTGACTCCTTTTAGCCGACCACTAACAGTTTGAGATCCTTATTTTCTACGAAAGCTATGGTCCCTCTTTTACGACAGCTATGGTCCCTCAGTGGCTGGTGAATCAGAGTTGTTTGCCAAGTATTGCGTTTTTTTTATCGAGTTAAAGAGTTGAGAGAGGTATACCCACAATAGAATAGTCTCCTTGACTGTAGCATTATTCTCTGCCTTGGGGAGGTAAAAAACATGAAGAAAAAAAAACATTTTCTTTATATTACTATCTTGATGAGAGGATTGCATCTTTTCCAAATTTCTTCACTACAATTTTAGATAGAAATCATATATCCAATTGCTATGTTGGTAAGGTTGACTCTCTTAATCATGTTAACGATTTCTTGTGATTGATTCTCTATATATATTCTCTACATTCTCTATATAAATCTCATCCATGTATGAGAATAAGGGCCGGCGAAGTCAACTTTTTAAGACTCGTATTTAAATGAAAGACAACTTTAGAACATATGCGTATACCAAATTTAACTGAAAGACGAATTTAAGCCATATATGTACCTCAAATTTAACTGAAAGACAAATTTAGACATCTAAACCGAATTTAACTGAAAGCTGAATTTGAATTTTAAAAATACATTTAATTAAAAATGAAATTTTTTTAAGAATTTTTATAAAAATTTTTTTTTTTGCTTTAAAGACCTAACGGTTTTTCCACAGAGTACATCAGAAAAGTATTAAACTAGGAAGTTCAAACCTCCTTTTTCTTACCAATGGTGCAAAGTATGCCCAGAGCTTGCTTGAACCCTAGGTCTAAAGCTTCTAAAGCAAGCGCTCTAACCACTGCCACTATTCATATATTCTAACTACTGCGATGCTGTATAATCATTTTTTATAAACTAAAGTTATTATTTTTTAGCTTGTAATTAACCATAATTTAAAACTTGACTTTGTGCCTAAAAAAGACTGTAAGACAAATTTATTGTTTATTTTAATCATGTTTTTTTTTCCTACTGAATTCATGTTCCCAAGGCCAAGTGGCCACTTTAAACAAGGAAGCTACTTCTTATATTGGTTACAACCCTCTCTCAACTCCGTAAAACTTTTCGAAGTTAAAGAGTTAAAAGAGGGTTGTAACCAATAGAAACAGGTTGATATACATAAAACATTTAATATATTTCTTCTAATATTTAAAAAAAATTTATAGCTTTTGAATTCAACTAAAAGTTAAATGAAATTTTAAAATCGAATTTAACTGAAAACCTTATTTCTATTTCAACTTTGGCACCAGTCGAGGTCGAAGTCAACTTCGCCTTACAGTAAACTTTGTAATCCTAATTTTAACCAACATTCGCTGGTCCTTAGTATGGAATACTGCTGTCATATTTATTTAGATACTTTTTGAGCTGATACTGCCTGTTTTTATTTGCAAAAGGTCTAAAAGTTCTTTGTAAATAAAGCAGAACCTGTTCTACCAGTCAAGCTAAAGCCTTAAGTCTCTGTCTAATAGATATATATTTGCCTCGCTTCTACAAACTTCTAGTTGCCTCTTTTTCTCTTCTACAAATACAACCAAGCTACTTAAGAAAGCTCTTGTTTCATCAAGCAAAACTCCATTTTGTGACATTCTGTAATTGTTCCTTCATGTTTTAAAACTTCTATTCATTTAGTTTTTTTCCTTTGATGTCAGCTTTTGAATTCAATGACTAATACAACTTAGGGTATCGTTTGTTAATACTTTCATGACTAATACAACTTAAAGTTATTAACTTATAGGTCTTCTGTCACCTGCTCAGAAGACATAAGATTTAAGGTCTTAAGTCTTCCTACACACTGCTCAGAATACCTAAGACCTAAGGTCTTAGGTCTATCCAGGGACGAACCTGTTTTAGTACCGCTGGAGTGGTATGGGCACGCAAAAAAAAGCGCTCAAAAACTATTTTATCTTTAAACTTTTCTTTTGCTTTTTTTATTAAAAATAGAAAAAAAAAGTTCCGGTTTTAAATGCAGTATGTAAATAATTTTTAGTTTATTTTAGCTATTTCACTTTTTATTCAGGACAATAAAATGATTTAAAATGCAATTGCTTTTTTCACATAATTATGTGGCATAACTGTCCTTCAGTTACAAACTAAATGTTAGTTTAAAAAATGAACATTGTTACAAAATTTAATTTTAAAAACATGTTACAAAATTTTATAACAATGGAATGTATAAAAAATTTGCTTTTTTGAAATATAGAACGATTTTATAATATCCATTCAGAGTAAAGTTGTCTTCTGTTTGTTGGCAATAAAGAGTGAACCGCTTTTGATAATAAATGAACAAAAGCAAAAAATTTCTGTCTTAATAACTATAGTGTTAATATGAAAAAAAACTGTCTTAATAACTAAATTTTTGAATGAATAAACTTTTGGTCTTTAACTTGCTATTTTAGTTTACATGAGGAAAACGAAAAAACGAAACATAAGCTTTTTCAGATAATTTCTTTTTTATATACTTTTTGACTTGAAAAAATTAATAAATATAACAATTACAATAACTTAATAAAAGTCATATTAGGATATTTTAATAAGTTATTTTTAAACTTTAATGTCTTTGATGTTTAAAAAGATCAATAGTAAATGTAACTTTTTTTAATTATACTTCATGGATAAAAATATAACTTTTAAAATGTTTTTTAATCAAAAAAAATATAACATTTTTTAACTTGTATTTAATTATCTCTTCTTTAATTATCTTTAATTTAAATAGCGTCTTAAAATCACATTAAACCATTAGTGAAACTTTAGTAAACAAATTTGCTATAATTAAAATTAAAATTTTAAAACTAAAATAATAGTAAATACATTTATTAAATGCTTATGTTTTTTATTTGAATGGTTAATTTTAATTTTACAAATATTACACGATTTAAAATTTAGAAATCGCGTCAAATTAACAAAATAGATTTACGCCTTGTATTCAAATAACTGTCCTCGATGGACAGCACTTTTCTTCATAATCT
The DNA here is from genome assembly GCF_022113875.1 of Hydra vulgaris. Lineage (NCBI taxonomy): Eukaryota > Metazoa > Cnidaria > Hydrozoa > Anthoathecata > Hydridae > Hydra > Hydra vulgaris. Next base: position 3,962,569 of record NC_061159.1, on the reverse strand, counting down.
GTAACTTCAGGGGTTCCGCAAGGTTTAATCCTTGGCCCTATACTCTTTTTAATTTACATCAGTTCTTTTGAATTTGCTTCCTTCATCTTGCTTTTCTGATTCATATAATTTGCAATCTTTTAAATTGCCTGCCAATCGTTAACTTGTTCTACAAACTTCATCTTTTCTCATCTTCAACTTTAACTATTCCAACTTTAGTAGTGGTTGCTTGCAGTCTTGTTGGAAACAAAGATGTTTAAAAATAAAAATAAAACACTATATAATAACTAACTATAAGTGGTGAATGATTAAAAATTGTTTAAAGTATTTAAACATTTAATTACTAATTATTTAAAACATTAATAACTACAAAAACAAAATTATTAAAATAAATGTATAAAACACTTTGAAAAATTTTCAATAATTACTTACAAATAGCACAGTAATTGCAACAAAAGCGTTTATTAAATTCTTATTGAAATTTAAGGGCTAAACAGATTCTATATGTTGACCAGCCTTGCACCCCTTCTTCATCTATAAGGCTGGAGCAGATGTATTTTTAATACATTGTTTGTAGTTTAGGATATTGAAAGCTGGATCTTTATGACTCAATGCATGGGTTTTGTTTGTGTCTCTGTTTTTATGACAAGGCAACTCATTCTATTATCTCCTAATTAGGGTACAGCTCTAAAATTCAGTTTTATGGTTCTGAGGCCGGCTGGTAGTCAGGTTTCCCAAACTCTGTGGTACCTCTCAATGAGGTTGATTCCATCAACAGCGGAAAAATATCAGAGTATTAACAGTGCCATGTTGCAGAGTACTAAGAGTGCATGGATGGTGTCCCTGTTTGTACTTTTGGTGTGCATTGCTGAGGCCATATTTGGAGCCCTTTATTACAGCTTAAGGTTTATTAATAGTATTGAGGCGATTGCTTGGACTATTAATTAGTGTACAGAGTACTATCTATGCTTTGAGTCAAGTTCTTTAACAAATTTAAAAATGAATGTACCAAAAACTATAAAACACAAAACATCTTCATCACCAAGTTCTCTAAACCTAATAGTCACATGCTTGACCTGGGCATTTTAACGCACTTATAACTTTTATAATAAAAAAAGTAATAACACTATTATAGTGTTATTACTTTTTTAACGCACTTATAACTTTTATAATAGAAAAAGTAATAACACTATTATAGTGTTATTACTTTTTTAACGCACTTATAACTTTTATAATAAAAAAAGTAATAACACTATTATAGTCTTATTACTTTTTTTCTTTTTTTTTTTTCTAAAACAAAAATAAAAACAGTACACAAATTATTTAAATTATTACATTTTTTCTATTTTTTTCTCTTATAATTTATTTTTATTTTTTATTTTGTTAGTTTTTTTTTTGTTTTTTTTGAAACTTTTTCCGCAATGATTATAAAACTTGCAAACAGCTGTGACGAAGTTGTCTAAAATAAAATACTTGCATGTGGTCATACAAGACAAAAAATGGGAAGGCATAATGAATACAATAAAAGTAATGATATACATAATGCATAATATAATATATAATAGACAAAAATATAATACATAATGTAATATAATACATAATAGACAAAAAATGGGAAGGCATAATGAATACAATAAAAGTAATTATATTATTAACTAAAATATAGCTAAATAAAAAAAAGAGTAAAACTTGTCTTACCTCTTCATAAAAAGTTGGGTTTGGAGTATGATAAAGAATAGGACATGTAATTTCATGAGTAAACTTGCAAGTGCCATTTCTTTCGTAAATGCATTTAAGAGGCTTTGCAGATGCATCATCAGTATCTCTGAACTGGATTGTGCATGCAATATTTCTGGCCTAGATATTTGTGAGTATTTATATTGGATATATACAGAATAACAAATATGTTGGTAAACATGTTTTCTGCTTAATTAAAAACTTCACAAACCTTGACAGATTTTTGGAGAGAGTAATTGAGAGAAAGTGGATAAACATAAAAATTGGCACAGTATTCTGTTGCAGGTGATATTGTTTCAATATTTTCTTGATGAAATGTCTGAACTTGTAAACTGACTAACACATCATCTGATCGTGAAAATGGTTTTAAAGGTATTAATGAAGGTGAATAACAATCTAAAATTAAAAATTAAAAATTTTAATCTTTTAGAAAATTTTTATTTTTTGAAAAGTTAGAATCTTATCTTGGTGACATTTTACAAGCAAACAAAACAAAAAACTTTATTTAAAGTAAAAATAAAATATAAAAAAAAATTCAATCAAGAAAAAGACAATAATATAAGTCAAGTATATATTAAGACAAAATAAAAATATCTTAAAACCATAAAACTTACTTTGATGGTTTGGAGGCAAAAGAGACAATGAGTAAACAAAAGAACCAGGGATAGTTTGCTTGCTTTTTGTTTCTCTAAAAATAATCTGATAATCTAAAGCTTTTTAAACAGATACAAAAAAAATTATAAAAAAAATACTCTTTGACATATAAAAACCTATATTTATATTTTCAACAGAAAAAAAGATAGTGTCTATTGGCACGGGCGCCATGTACAACTTCTAAAAAAGACTATTGGCACAGCTGCCGTATAAACAGTTAAGAAAAGGTGTTTGCACGATCAAATTGGCAAAATTTGAAATCGGACTGCATCGTAACTTTAGAATTAATTAATAGAACAAAATAAATTAAAATCTGTAAAGGAAGATCTCAGAAAAAATGAATGAAAAAATGACAACTTTGATAATTACAAAGAATTCTAAAAAAATTCTAAAAAAAGCGCAAAAAGAACAAGTAAAATTAAAAACTAATTTTTAAAACCCAGCGCTTTTATAATGTTTTAAAAACACAAATTTTCCAATAAGTTTTTTCTGATAATCCTATTTTATTTTATTAACGTTTGGCTGTATGCGTGTGTAAAATAACAAAAAATATCCAGGAAAAGGCAAGACTCGAACCTCCAACCTTCAGTTTACAAAGTCAACGACTTTGCCAAATAAGCTAAACGCGCGTTTAAGTATTCAAACAATTAGTATACTTATTTATAAATTTTAAATTCTTCTTTCCATATAAAAAATAAATTTAATTAAAATTAACTAAATTAGTTAACTTATTGGATAACTAATTATTGAATATTGTATTGTCATCAAGCAAGAGTATGTATGCAAAATTTGAAGAAAATCTATCATCAGAAAGTGACTCAAAAATTGTGATTCTGCGGCTGTGTTTTTTGTTTTTTTTTAAGAAAAAAACTAAAGCTGGTGTAGGAAAAAACAACTTTTATTTATAATGATTGCATATGAATGAATGATAAAGTTGTAATTATATTAAGTTAAATGCTACAGTGTTCTATAACATCTTGACTTAATGTTATATTTATGAGAGAAAACTACAAAAATAAATGAATGATATAGTTTTTGTCCATAAAGTTTTTGTTCAAGAAGTTGCTTTTTGTTTTTTCAAACACACATTTTACTTTTATTATTTATAGAACAAAATTTGTAGAACAAAAATAGAATCATTATTTGTAGAACAAAAATAGAAAATTTGATGCATATAACAGAACTGTAATAAAGTTTCAAAATTAATGAATCAGTTTACATGATTATAATGAATTAGTTAATATTTATATAATGAAAACTTTTAAGAAAAAATGTTTATGTATTTAGTTGCCGCTAGTGAGACCAACATCATAGAAAGAAGCTTGTTTGATAAGAAAAATATTTTATATAAAACAATGAGTGAATACTCCTTAAATAAATACCCCTTAAGATTTTGCAAGCTTTTAAGCAGTTCTTCATCTGTTAATTTAGCAGCTTCCTAAAAAAATGTCAAAAAAATTATATCAAATTATAAATTAATAAACTTTATAAACAACATTTATCAATAAATTATTATAAATTCTTTCCATGGTTATTTATGTTTTTATTTTTCAGTGTATATTTGTTTCCATGGTTATTTATGTTTTTATTTTTCAGTGTATATTTGTTTCCATGGTTATTTATGTTTTTATTTTTCAGTGTATATTTGTTTCCATATTTCCATGTTAATTTTATCATGCGCAAAAATTATAAATGTTTGTAACTGTTTACTCGATTAGAAAGTTTAATTATAAAATTACAGATTTAACAAATAATATGAATAAAAAAAAATTCATCAAAAGTCCATGAGTAAATAATAAAAATTTATATCAAATTTAACAAACTGTTCATATATATCCTTTAAACTCAACACCTTTTTTAATTTATTTCATTCAAAAAATAAGTTAACTTGTATTTGCTATATTAAAAAAACATTTCTATGTTTGGTTATACTAATATGACTATCGTATTATATTGTTTACTCGTCCATTGTATCTTTGTTCAAATCTATTTTTAAAAAGTACAATGTTCATCAACATTGTACCCGCGTAAGTCGCGGGGTAAAGGATAAGTGGCGATGACGTTTGTCTGACAGGATAAACTAGTTATAAATGCTGATCCTCATCGAAACGCCAGTAATAATAGATGCGACTCTGAGGAGATGTTAATTACTTATCACTACACTAATTATGTTTACACATTAGCATTAATGTTTTTTTTTTCCATTATTAGTCCATTCATTGTCGTTAGCATATTTCTAATTTGTTGAATAGTTTTTTGTTTTACAAATTTTTGACTGGTTATGTATTTCTTGTATATTTTAGTTCATATTAATAATTATAAAACAATCTTTTTTTTATTTTTAATTTTTTATTTATATATATATATATATATATATATATATATATATATATATATATATATATATATATATATATATATATATATATTATTATTATTATTTGTTATTATATATATATATTTTTTATTATTATTATTTGTTATTATTTGTTTTTAATTTTTTTAATTATTATTTTTTTTTTTTTATTGTTATTATGGTTGAGTACTGTTTTGGTTGTATAGCTTGTCTTATTTATTTTTAAATATTCCTCTATTAATCTTTATTTTTGTCTTGACAACTGTCAAAATATGCTTTGTCTAATAAATAATTATCCTTTATTCTAATGTACTTCATTTCTTCCCTCAGGCGTTCACTGCTCGTGTGTGACCATTCGGCGAATTTTATATGCCAAAGTTTTTAAATCATATTTATTATTTTTTTGTTACATTCTTTTCATGACTTAAACTCCAAAAAAATTGAGAATTAAGTTGTGCTAAAAAACAGAACACAGTACTAACAGTGATGTGGATCAAATTCAAAACATTTTGCAGGTTGAACACAGTACTACCAGTGATGTGGATTAATATTCAGTACTTCAATATTCAAATATCTTTAAATTGTGTGTGAGAAATAGTCGGTGTCTCATCTTGGGCAGATGTTAACTGCATCTAGTTACTATCTTGTAGGAGGCCTCCTAGGCAAAGACTTTAGTGGTAAGCAAAATAATTCTCACTACTTACTACCCTAGAGCTGATTAGGACTTTTTTTGTGAATCTTTTCGTGACCATCTTTGGGCTGATGTCTTTTCCCTTTCAGCTGAAAAATGCATCTCCTACATAACCTCCTGGATTCAGGCAGGAATGGATGCTTATATTCCTTCTCGTCGGTTCCAAGTCAAACCTCATTCTACTCCATAGTTTTCACCCTCTTGTGCAGCTGCTATATCTAATCGTAATCATTTTTTTTTTCATCGCAATCATCTTTTTTAAAAGAAAACTCTCTTGAGAACAAACAGCTATTTATTATGCAAGATATTGATGTAAAAAGGTGCTGTCAGATTCTAAGCTCCATTATTCTCAGTTTACTAAATCTTGTATCTTATCCTAGAAGTTAAGCTCTAGAGACTTTTGGAATATCACTGTTGTTAACTAAGGAAAGTTAACATTCCAAGGCTAACATTCCATCTTTAATTCATGGGACTGATCTTATTACCCCTCCCAAGGATAAAAAACTCTGGTGAACATTCTGACCCCTGCAATCATCTTTCAATCAGTCTTCTTTCTGTTATTAGCGAGGTCTTTGAGTCTTTGATAAACAAATTTCTCACATCCCATCTTGAGTCAAATAACTTGCTGTAGACAATCAATACGGTTTTCGATCCTCTCACTCTATGGCTGACTTGCTAAGTGCTGTGACTGAAAGATTTTATCATGCATTAAATGGAGGCGGAGAGGCTAGGGCTATTGTTCTTGACATATCTAAGGCTTTTGACTAAGTTTGGCATATTGGTCTTCTCCATAAGCTTGTTTCATATGGTGTATCTGGGAAAGTTTTAGAGATTATCAAACCATTTCTTTCTAACTGCTTTATTAAAATTATCCTTGAAGGCCAACACTCTACTTTATTTCCAGTAACTTCTGGGGTACCTCAAGGTTCTACCCTTGGTCTTATTTTGTTTCTTATCTACATTAATGATCTTCCCGACAACTTACATCTAAAGTAGCTTTTTGCTGATGACTCAACTTTGTAATTATGTCTTGACAAAAAATCTTCTCTTTTCTATTGCTTAGAACAGGCAGCTGATCTTGAATCTGATTTCACTTCTGATTTCACAACTGATTGGCGCTCACAGTAATTTGTAAATTTTTACTCCAACAAAACTCAGTTATTTACTACAAACAACTACAGCAGTACTGTCGACAATCCTTTATTGATGAATGGCAATCCTCTCACTGAATCCTCTTCATGTCTTCTTGGATTATCATTTACTACTGACCTTTCATAGAAACTATATATACAACCAACTGCTAAATTAGTATCTGCTAAGGTTGCCTCTCTTTATTGTGCTTGCAATTTTCTCTCCTGATTTCATTCTCTACCTCTACAAATCTCTTATTTGTCCCTGTATGGAATACTGTTGTCATATTTGAACTGGTTTTTCTAATGATGCTCTTTATCTTCTAGACATGATCCAAAAAATACATTGTAAACATAGTTGGACCTGGTCTATCCGCTAAGCTCGAGCCTCTTTTCCATCACCATAAAGTTGCATCTCTTTCTATTTTCTACAAATACTATCGTGGATGCTGCTCAAAGGAGCTTTTATCTCTAGTTTTATCAACCAAAACTCTTGCTTGACTTGTCATTCATCAAAGTCTAACTCGTTTACTGTATCTGTCCCTGCATTCTCTCAAAACTTTTATTCATCTAGCTTTTTCACTCGCACCTCAACCCTTTGGAACTCACCCGTCTTTATATTTTCCTGACTCATACAACCTTCAATTTTTTAAGTCTTCTGTCAACCATTTTCCTGCTCTATAACTCTATAATTCTATAACTTTTTTTTTTAGCAACTCAAAACTTAATAGTTGTTGCTTGCAGTTTTGTTTGAAGTGAATCAGAATTAAAAAAAAAAGTTATTAAACAATCTTTAAGCTAAAGTTTTTTCTTCAAGTTTTGGTCAATGTGGGTCACAGGCACTGTGCCACATGCAAAAAATTAAAAGACACAAAATAAAATGGATCTTACAACAAAATAATGACCCAAACCATTATACTGAATGTATAATGAATGTATCACTCTTATTGAGCCTCTTTGGGAGAATATCAACTGATTGATTGATGATTGACATTGACTGATTATATCTGACTGAGTGCATCAAATTGCAATTAGTTGGTTGAAAACCAACTAAGAAAGACAATTTTTTTGCTTTGATTGAAAAATGTTGCCAACAAATATATAAAAAATATATTTTAAATCAATATTTTATTTGATTTAATTTTTTATTAAAATTCAGTTATTTTTCAACTTTTTTTAAGATGCTTTTTGAAAAAAAATAACTTCATTTTACCTGCTTTAAATTTTTGTGGTTTGTATTATGATTTTAATCAATATTTTACATTTAGTAAAAATTTTTGTATAATGATTTAATATTTAGCACAAATTTCAGCTGATTTTTAAAAAATTAAAAGCTAGTTACTTAGCCTTGAAAGCTAATATATATATATATATATATATATATATATATATATATATATATATATATATATATATATATATATATATATATATATATATATATATATATATATATATATATATATATATATATATATATATATATAAATCAAAATAAGAAGATAAATATATAATATAAATGGATATATAATACAATATTAATAAAAATAAACACACAAAAAATATAGAAACCTGTTTAAAGATACTTGTGACTTCACATAACTCTTCAATATCACCTTTATTGCTTTTAAATAAAGATCTAAAAAAAATAATTAAATCAAAAAATATATAATACAAATGGAAATATCAAAATTTAAATATTTCTAAAATTAGAAAAAAATTTATTTTAATTAATAAACTTGCACCCTAACAAAATCCACCTTGAACTTACCTTGCACCCCAACCAAAAGGCATTGAATAAACTCCTAATCTTTTACAATTTTGGCGAAATTGTTTATAAACTTTTTGAACAAATTTTGGATTATCAAAATGTTTTATATATGGCTCTGCGCATTGGCCAATTCCACCTTGAAGCATTTTATTAATACGAACAACCAAGTATATTTCTGAATGAGGCGAATTAACTGTAAATACACACTAAACAGATGTTAAATAAAAAATAATTTTTGTTTATTAAAAACTAAAATTTGCTATTATAATTGAAGTAATTAAAAATATTAAATTAAAAAAAAATTATTTCAAATAACAACTTACTAAATTCAAAGGGAAGAAATAAAATAAAACCTTATATTTAAAGTTTAAAAACCATTAAGAATGATAAACAAAACAAACAAAAAAATACATCTTTAGGACTGTGAAAATTTTTTGCTTTTGCATCATTATTTTCCCCTGAAGGTGAATTTTCATTTGAAACAGCAAACTCATTTAATGATGGGTGATTAAGTTCACAACAGAAATCTTCAGATAATTTCACATTATGCTTAGCATCAAATAAAGACAAAGTAAAGTAAAAAGGTTCACAGTTGGTTAAATCTTCTTGACATAACTTAAACTTTAAACTTTTGCAACTAACTTTCAAACGAATGGCTGGAAGTTCATTAAAAGGTTCAACTTTGTTTACCTTAACTTCAGGTAAACTATAGCTATTACATAAATCAGAATAGATTGAAAATAAGTTATATCGGCATTCTTGTCTGCTTTTATAATTTCCTTGATCACTTTCTTTGGCGTATTCTTGCAAGACTGGATGGCTACTATTTTTGAGACTTTCTTTAAGATTTTTTTGTTTTATATGAACAAGTTTTCCATTGTACTCAGAAACAAACTTCTTCTCTTGTTCAATTTCAATGCCAGTTGCCTTGCATAAATCTCTAATCCATGCTTCCATCTCACTCAGACTATCAGCTGCAAGTCCATACACTTTATCTTGAATGTACAACTCAAATCCATACACCCTACCTTTAAAACCTTTTCTTATTTGGGTGCACGAGTCGAGATACAAAGTACCTTTAGCCATAGCGCTACCTTCTTCCTATTAAAAAAAAAAAGTAAATTAATCAAATAAAAAAAAAAATTATCAAATAAACATAATAAAAAGGACTTGTTTTAATGCGTTTATTAAGTAGATATATGTATGGGGTCTATTTTTCTTTAAAACCCACTGAAACATAAATCTACTGAAATATTTTAGGTTAAAAAAGCCCTTTTCCTGCTTTAATTTTTGAAATGCAACAGTAAATATATAGCGATACAAATTTCTGTTTGAATTTATAAACAGAAAGTCTTCTTTAGTAATCATAAAGAACATTTTAATTCATTTTTGAGCTACTTGCCAGAAAATAAATTATATACATGTATAAATAATAATGGCATCAAAAGATAATACAGGTTTAAGATTCACGCAAGATTTTGGAAAATAATAGCATGTCATCTGAGTCAGGAACCACAAGACAAACATTAAGCAGAACACCAGGTCTTTCATCAGCCTTGGTATATTAAAAATGATGTAATATCAAAACAAACAAACATGCTGATAAAAAAAAAAGTGTTGGTCAGGTATAAATGCTTGAACACACTCTTGTCTTGACAAATTAACTTCGACATGATAAAACATCTACAAATAATTATTTATGTATCTATTATTATTTTTACTAAATTATTATTCCATGATATTCTTCATTATAATAAGCTGATTTCCTATTCAACAACAATTAACCGCTAAATTGATTGCATTTTTAAAAAAGTTTAATTACTTCTTTAAAAACTGTAATTCTATTTAGAAAACAAAAAGTTTTTATTTTTTTGTCACATTCCATTTTATGTTTTTTTTTTCATTTGTAAGTATTTCCTATTTATTGATATATGAATATATAATGTTAAAAATCAACAAAAGATTTTATTTTGTTTTGTTTTTCTTAATATAATTTTACTTTTGTTTGTGAAATTGCAATAATAATAATTTTTTATTTTTATTTATATTAATAAGGATTTTTTTATAACATTGTTTTAAACAAAAAAAGGAATTATTGACTGATGTCTGTAAATTCAATAACACTACTTGAAAAATTTTCATTAAATAATTTTTTTACTTTTATTCAGGCTGTTTATCTTAAATCAGTTGCGACTATAATGCATACAAGAAAGATATCTACAGAAATGTTACAAAATGAGGTCTGCACATAGATCATTCAGGTTTTAAAAAGCCGAAAAATTGTTTGGGTAAAATATCTGGAAAAAATTAATTTTGATTTTAGCTGAGTTATTTCCAATTTTTTTTTCAAACTTTCCTTTATTTTTATATGAGTTATGAGTAAATAAGCTTAAAAAACAAATATATTACAAAAATACATACCTAAACTTGTATGTATGGAAAACGTTTTGGATATCCGGAAAAACTAAAAGTTAAGAAAAATATCCGAAATTTTAGAAATATCGGGAAAAAGATAATCCCTGCTGCATAAAAAAGCAAAAGAACATTTTGTAGTGAAATTGGAAATTGGTAGCTTTAACTGTTACTGACATTGATTCAATGGTAAAGCAGGAAATATTATTTATTGGTTTATTGGCTATTGGCTTGTTGTGATTGGTTTACAACAGACCTTGTGTCAATTGTAAACCAATCACTAACAACAAACCTTTGCTAATTTTTGAATTTGCTCATGAATTTAACAAATGTAACAGTATTTAATGTGAAATATGTTATGTTTGATTCCACTGTGTTTGTCATAATTTAAAAAGATTATGAACTAATAGCAGAGCTAGAACAGATTTGTATAATATTTTTTGTGTTGATTTTTAAATATCTAATAATTTTTCTTTATGTGTTGCATGATTTTTATGAAATAAAACATTACATTTTAACGTTATAATCAATCTTTCTTCTAAAATGCTTCCAAGACTTTGAGATTATTATAAATGTTAAAGACTTTAATTTAAGATTTAAGTAACTTTTATAAACAACTACATTTAAAATATGAAAACCTTTTACTAAATTTAAATTATATATAAATATTCTTAGGTGCTTAATACAGGAGAGTGGGGACATTTATTTATTTTTTCAAAATGTATGTATGTATGTATGTATATATGTATGTATGTATGTATGTATGTATGTATGTATGTATGTATGTATGTATGTATGTATGTATGTATGTATGTATGTATGTATGTATGTATGTATGTATGTATGTATATATATATATATATATATATATATATATATATATATATATATATATATATATATATATATATATATATATAGTTTTATTTTTTCTTTATAAAAACAACTTTGTGTTTTTCATTTTAGTTACAATGATCAAATCTTCCCAGGAAACACGTGCAAATACGCATGAGTATTTTACTTTAGACAACTTGGTCACAGCTGTTTGCAAGTTTTATTTTATTAAGTGTTACAGAAAAAAGTTTCAAAAACAAAGAAAGCAAAACTAACTAAATAGGAAATTAAAATAAACTTAAATGAAGAAAAAACAAAAATAAAATTAACAATTTAAATAATTTGTGCACTGTTTTTATTTTTGTGTATTGTGAGTGGCTTTGATTTTCAGCAACAAAGTTTAATAACTCAAAAAACAGTTTTAAGTTGACATTAAAATGAATAATTTTCCGATATTTTATTTGTTTTTTTTTTAAAGAAGAAAACAAAAATATGAATTGCCATTTGTTTTTAAAATATTTTGTATAATTTTAATGTTGTAAGTATATATTGTCCCTATAAGAAAGCGTCTATTAATGTATGCGTATACTTTTATATAACTTTTTGTTTATATAATAATATTTATTTGAAACGAAGTATACGCACATTTAGCTTATTTAGTAAAGGTGTTAACTTTATACACAGAATGTTCGTGGTTTGATTCCTACCACTGTCCAATTTTTTTTTGTGTTTTTCTTTTAAATACCACTGGTGATTTGTTTGCTTTGTAACCATTTATTTTTTCTTATTTGTATATAAAAAATCTTTCTGTTGTATGTTTTTGAATGATACACATCTCATCACATTCAGATTTTTAAGTTAGGTGCACACACATATTTATACATAGTGTGTATATATACATATACACATATACATAGTTTTTAAGCTTCAATTAGGTCATGCAGTCTACACATTTTTCACATAGTCTAAATTGTTTCCTATTACCTTTCTTCTCCTGTACATTCAATCTAAAGATAGAAAAATTAAAGCAGTACACAAATTATTTAAATTATTAATTTTTTTAATTTCTCTTTTATTTAAAATTCTTTTTATTCCAATTTGTTAGTTTTGTTTTTGTTTTTTTTGAAACTTAGTTTTTACTGATATAAAATAAAAAAATGTAAAATAATATAAAAAAACCTGCAAACAGCCATGACCAAGTTGTCAAAAATAAAATGCTAACGTGTGGTCATACAAGTCAAAAAACCGCATGTGTTTCCTGGGAAGGCTTGATGAAAATTATATTTTTTCAAGAGCCAATAATTGCTTCCATAAACTGTTTTAAGAGAGTGTGGGCAAGAGCGCTTCCTCCCGAGGCCTGGATAAGATATTTTTTGCTAAATTTCTTTTGACTTTGATTTTTACTTGTATTTTTGTTTGTTATAGTCATTTTTGAAAATGTACACCTAATTTATATTATTATTTACTTGTTTGTTTTTATGTTTAAATAGGTTTGTTTACATTTTTGTCCTCTTGAGAAAAATATTGCATGTAGCGATTCATAATAGCAGCTTAATTTTGAAACCTTCTAAATTAAAATATCACACACTTTTAGAATATGCATTTTATATTGGTATACAGAGAGAGATAAAGATTACCTTTCTGTATTCAAGAACATAAGAACCATCAAGAGATGTTTGCTTTAAAGTAAACCAGCGTCTTTTGTATGTCTAAATTAGTTTCAAAATATTGAATTAAAGATTATATTAGTTATAATATGTAATATAGATAATGCCAATAACAATAGTACAAATAACTTGAAAACCTTAGAACCATATGAAGGTATTCCATCAGAATGGAAAGGTGACTTTGTCAAGTACCCTTCCCTGTATATTCCTTTTTCTTTCAGGGGGATAAGTAGAGATTCCTAAATTTTAATGTAAAAAAAAAATTTCAATACAATGGTATCACACCTGCCATTTGAACTTTATGAAAATTCCAGAAATGAAGGCTTCAAAAGAATTTCCCCTAACAACAATCTTGTTATTTGATTTTATTAAATAAAAACTATATAATTCTATTCTTTTTCTATATTTCACATTTCTATAAATTATGCTTCACCATATTTATAAACTCATACTTCACTTAAAACGGCAGTACGCCATTTTTGATGAAGTTAAAATGGCATTAACACACCATTTTTGATGAACTTAAAATGGCAATAACACCATTTTAGGTGAAATTAAAATGTTTATACAAAAATTAATAACAACTAAAACTCCATATACCATTTTTGAGAAAAAAAAATATTTTCAAACTCTGTTGGCTCCTAATAATAGATTTTTTCAGAAAAAAACCTACCTAATGTTTGAATTATTTTTTAACATTGAAATTTATTACAAATTTAATATTACCATGGATATCATTACATAATAACACCACAAAATATTTTGTCATTAAAAAAATATTTAATATTTAATTTAAAAAAAATTACTTGGACATTATCTGTATTATCTGTTGAAAGATCTTGTTCAAAAATATGCTGCTTAAGTTCTTTTGTTCTTCCATATCTATGATAAAAATTATCTTTAACAAAATTAAAAATAAAATGCCATTTATAAGGTGTTCTAGCATAATTGAAAATATTTATTTATATGCTACAAAAATATTTATATGCTAAAAAACTAAATTATGCTATATCATATTAATAACTCTTATAAGAATGATATCTAATATTTTTTTAAAGTTCATTTTATAAAAATAATAATTTATGTGTGTAACAGTAACCACAGTTTACAACAACCAAGAGTGATTTATTACATTAAATAAATTATCATTTACTTAATGACACCAAATAGTACTGAGATTAACCAGTTATAAACTCTTAAAAGTCTTTGTTACTTTAAAAACCATCAGGAAACTTTGCAAAACTTAATTGTGTAAACAAATAAAACATGGCTAGAGCATCAAATTAAAAACAATTTTAAAATAACTTTTTCAACTTACTCATTAAAGGTATGAAAGCTTTGTCCATATTCTGCATATTTATTTTCCAGAATCCAATATTTACAAGTGTAAACTTTTAGGCACTAAAAAAAAATATATATATCTAATTACAAAATACAGAACTTAATAGTGCTAATGTCCCTTGGTGTGTTTTTTGACACAGACCTTTTTAAGATGCCAAATGCAAGAAAATATAGCTTAAAAGAACTTAAAAAGCTTTATGTTTTTTAATTAAAAAAAACTTTTGTATTTGTTTACCATTTTATATTAAACTATTTTCACATTTAAAATAGTGATTGTATTTTGTGTTGTTTCTAAGATCTAAACTTAGATTACAAAGCTGAATGGCTTTGCCATGGAACTCTAACTTTGATGAATTGATGGTACAAGCACTACAAAAGTATTGATAAATACTTATATTGAAATATATTTTGCTAACACATAAATAGTAATACTATACAAATAATTTTGTAAAATATGATGATAGTAATCTACCTAAAATTTCAGAAAAATTAGAATTTATTTATTTTTATTTTTTTTTTAAAGATAAAATTTTAACATTAATAAAGCAAATAAATATATGAGAGACTTGTGAAAATTATTTTATTTTGTGAATACGCAGGTGGTAGGCATTATTTCTGATCATTTGTATTATTTGATTTAAAATTAAATATAAATATATTATATTATGATATTATGCAAAATTATCCAGATGTAGGGGAGAACCTTAATGAATGGGACAATTATTGAATGGGACAAAATCAAATTTGCATAGAAGCATCTACGGTTGGCTATCCAAACTCCTGTGGTAATAAGTGTTTGACACAACCATTCAACAGACCAAATCTTTATTTCTATTATGGTCTAAACGTAATGGCATTGGATGTTATTGTGTTTTGAAGAACAATAAGTAATTTTTAAAAACAATTTTCTGTGTCTGATTTTGCAGCGATTACTAAAGTTAAGGAAAATGAAACTCCAATTTTCAACACCCAAATGTCTCTACTTTTTAAATTTGTAAAGTATTTTTGTTTAGGTATTACTGTTTTTAACCTGTCCTGTCATTTGTGGATATAGTGGGAAGCCTATTGAATGGGACAAAGTATTGATTATTGATTGGGACTTGTCCAAACAGCCTGATATGAAAAAAGTAGAAAAATATATTTCGGCAACTTAGTTATGGTCACACATAATTTTATTTTTAATAAAATTTTTTGTTTTACTAAAAACAATTATTTGTGTTTTTAATTTAATTTTAATATACATATATTTTTTAATAAAACTATTTTAGGTTTGTCAATATATGCAGACATTCAGCCATATTTATAGCTTTTTCGAGTTCCCTAATGGTAGAAACTACCCTTACTGCTTGACTGGCTTGAAAGTTACTTAGGACCTCTCTTCTTTTATTAATTTTTTAGATTTTTCCCATTCAATAATTTTATTTGTCCCATTCAATGAGTAGTTCTTAATGAATGGAACAAATGCCATGGTCTTATTAAACTCTCTTTTTACCAATACCCATATGCGGAATCAATTATTTTGTTTTTGTTTATCATAGTACGAGAGTTAACAGTTATCAAACTATTTTCAAAGTGATTTTTAAACAAATTTATCAACCTCAAAAAATGCATTTTACGAAAACTGTCCCATTCATTAAGGTTCTCCCCTACTGTAAATTTAAAACTTGAAACTTTTAAGAGAACACCACATGTCTCGGAGGTTTGGGATCCCTTTAAGTAATATAAGTTTGCAAAATAATTTTAACAAATACTTTTAAATAATCATTAAAAAGTCATTTTTTATTTTGTGTCCATATCGATGGTTTTCATATTTCATGTTGACAAAAGATTTTATATTTTTTAATAAAAATTTTAATAATTGTATTGATTAGAATCCTCAATCAAATTAAGAAACTGCTTTAAAAAAAAAGTTATGCTATGATCAAAAACTTTGTAGAACTTGTTTATATCTATAATAAATATACTTATGGTATTATATCTATAATAGAGATACTTATGAGACAATTGTCTTTTGTAATTTTAAATTAAAACTTTTTTCAAAACATTGAACATCAATTGTTAACTCAAATCCCATGTTTTTTAAGCCAATTAGTATATAAATAAGTATATAAATGGTAGTTATGGAACAGACCTACCACAACCTGTATTATGGGTCTGGACAGCTAGTATTTATATATAAGCTAATATTTATAAATATCACTTGATAAAAATATATATAAGTCACCAATTGATGGTCATTCAATTTATGCTTGGCACCATGCCATCTCAGATTTTCATAATTTTTGGTATACAAACTTGAATTAATGAAAAAAAACTTCACTCCAAATTTTAATGTCTGACTCCTTGCGGTTTCAGAGATACTGATACTCAGTCCTAATCTCTTTTTTGATGTTTTTTTCCAGCGCCATTAATTTTTTAAGCTAATTACATAATACAATTAGCTTTAACTTATGAAATACTAGCTCAATAGTGTTGAATAATTGTACCTAACTATTTTTTAGGGAGAGGAACTCAGGAATGATACCTAAAACACTAAAAAAATTAAAGTTTCTCTATGAAAATTTAATTTCAAAATGTTGTAATACTTTTTATAAGTTTTGATGCCCGTACAAAAGAAATATATATCTTGAGATGCCTAAAAGATATGATTCTGAAAATTATTACTTTGGTTCTATATATAACAAACTCATTATTATAAAAAAACTAAAGAGGTTTTCTTTTTTGAATCTGATTTATTTGGATTGAAAGTTTTATAAAAAAAATTAAGAAAAATTGGTATTTAATAATGAAAAAAAAAAATTATATACATTTTTTTTTTTGCATTTTTCTAAAAAGATTTCAGTGTTTCAAACTAAACTTATTATACTTGTTCTCTTTATATATGTTAAATATGTTTAATAATACTTTCTATATGTTAAATATGTTTAATAATACTTTCTATATGTTAAATATGTTTAATAATACTTTCTATATGTTAAATATGTTTAATAATACTTTCTATATGTTAAACTTGTTGTACTGTTCTATACTAAACTTGCTATAAACTTTGCATTTCATATTAAAGATCTTCACTTTATACAACCTTACAATTTTTTTTTTATAAATATACAAATTTATACAAATTGTGTAAATAAAACAACTTTTTTTTCACTATGAAAACATGGACTATTGAAACACTTTCCACTTAGGTTACCAAGGTGATTATACTAGATATAGCTCAAAATGTGAAGGAGAACCATCTGAATGTGAAGGAGAACCATCTGAATGTGAAGGAGAACCATCTGAATGTGGAGGAGAACCATCTGAAAACAGTTTTCATTTAAATTACAAATTAATATTTGACTACGTTTGATTTAGTTGCTGAACACTGATTTAACTTGATCTTACAAGAAAGTGGATTCCGTGGTTTACTAAAATCTATAAAGAATTAATAATATGCCTATTTGAATCAATGATATGCTTACTTAAATTGATTATATGCTTACTTGAATCAATGATATACTTGAATACTTTGATTATCTTTTCTTGTAACTTACTAATGCATTTAATATACTATTTAAGTGTTTCATTTGATTGAATTTTTATTTGAGATTTACAAACATCAGAAAAGGTTTTCGAGATTTTTAAATTTCAATTTGAGATTTTCAAGTGACAGGAAAGGCTGAATATTTTTTTATTTTTTGTATTTTGAATAGCCTTCTGTCATTATTCATTTAAAATGTCAGTGTTTATGCAAAATTTTGAAAAGAAACAAAAAAAGTAGAGCAGAAGAAAGTGTCTCATGTAATGATGTTGAAGGAAACTAATTTTTGAGTCAAAAACTGTTTCATGTTAAATTGAGTGTTTAAAACAAAGTATATATTTGTAACGGTACATAATTATATTTTAAATCATTTCAGTACACAAAAAGATATGATCATACAAAATTTACCCCTTTATTATTTTCGATGGTTCACAGTTATAAAAAAGTGCAGAAAACTAAAAAAAGGAGTTTTTAATTCAAATTCAATAGTGTATATCTCATGTCAACCTTCTAAAAACTCTAAATATAAGAAATATATAATGCAAAAATAAAACTTAATTAAATTTTACAACTTTGATAACTGATACTTTGTTACTATTGTTCCAACCAAACAGTAAGTAAAGTAAGGTTGTCATATATACTTGTAATTAAGTAAAAAGTTGTTATATGTTAGTTAGTTATAAATATAATAATCTTGTTACTAAGTAACAAAGAAAGAAGTTGTTACTTAATAAACTTGTTATCAAATAGCAAGTTTCCCACCAAGTAAAGTTTTGAATTCTAAAGAAAATCTTCAACTGCAAAATTAATTTCTTTCACTTAAATTATATCTTCAAATATATATTATACTATCTAAAAACATTTTAAACAAGTAAATTTAAAAACAAATTTTTAAAACCCAATGCTTTTATGTTATTAAAACACAAATTTTGCAATCAACTTTTTCTGATTTATTTTATTAACATTCGGCTGTATCCGTGTGTAAAAAAACAAAAAAGTTGCGGATATCAAACCACAGACATTTTGTTTGTGAAGTCAACGCCTTATCCAAATAAGCTAAACGCGTGTATAAGTATGAAAACAATCAATATAATTATCTATAACATTTTTATTCTTTTTTCCATTTAAAAAATAAACTTCATTAAAATTAACAAAAATATTTAATTGACTTATTACAAAACTAATTATTGAATATTGTATTGTCATTAAGCAAGAGTATGTATGCAAAATTTGAAGAAAATCTATCATCAGGAAGTGACTTAAAAATTGATTGCAAGATTTGATGCTCACAGACAGAGACAAAGATAAAAAAAAGATAAAAGATAAAAAAAAGTAGTTTCTAAAGTATTAATACTATCTAAAAACATTTTTTAGATAGTATTACTATCTAAAGACATAGTTAAATCAATAAAATCCTAACCCTTCCCCCCCCCCCCATATAACAATACAAAAATCATCTTAACCCCCTCCACCTTTACAATATAAAAACAAAACTATTTAAAGTTATAAAAACAATATAAAAACAAAACTTTTTTTTGCAAATTTTTTATAAAATATAACTAATTATGATAAAAAAGTTTTAAACAAAAAAAGTAAAAAATAAAATTAAAAATAAAATAATAAAAAGTAATATAATTATAAATACTTCTTGAACAAAGAGATCAGTTGCATCTTTATGGGCCTGAGGAGGCACAGTTGAATATTCTGTACGTAGCTCTTGTTCTCTGCAGATAAACTGAAATTATATTTTATAAAATAATAATTTTATTTATAACATAATATTGATTTTGGTTTTCATTTTTTAATGGTTTTAAAAAATGAAACTATTGAAATTAATTTATAAAGTAGTTTCTTGCATAATTTAAATCAGATGAATTTTTTATAATTCAAGCAAAAAATTGATATTAAAGTAATATATGATCACTTTGTTATAAATAAATAAAAAAATTTGTTTAAAAATTTAAAATTTTTTTTGTATTAAAAAAAATCTGTACTATTTACCACAAAGGAATAGACAATAACCTACCCAACCACCTCCGCACCTCAATAAAAACAGTCAACATAACAAAATTTGCAACACAATCAGGCAATATGACAAGCACACTAATATGAAAATTATCACCAAACATTAAAACAATTTATGCACAGAATAAACATGTTGCATTGATTCAAGTTTCTTACAATTTTTATGTAATTAGACGTTGTTTGTTTGTGACTATTTGATAGAACTAGTTTTAATTAAATTAAAATTACTGGTTATTTGAGCAGTAAATTTTCTTAAACTATAATGGGTTTTTACACGGAAAATGACAAAAAAAGTAATTCTACAGTTTGGAAACATTTGTTACAAGAAGAAAAAGAGCAGACAGGGATGTGCAAGTATTCTGACTGCAAAATAATTTTAAAAATTGGTTCAACAAAAGTTCTCTATACGCACTTACTTTCTATTCATAAATTTAACCTCACACCAGCTACTATTTCCAGATAAACCACAAAATAATAATAATAATAATAATAAAATGTTAACCAATCATTTTCTGATATTGGACCCAGAAGAAAAATCACCTCCTGCATCACTTGCATGATTAACAGCTCTTGGTGGGATTTAGTTCAGCATTATATGCCATTCTAGTGATATATGTGCAGGTCTTATAGCTACATGTGTTGGTTGAAGGTTATTAAAAATGGTTGAAGATTACAGCAAAAAAAATAGAAATTTTTTAATTACTGAAATAGCAAGCAAAAAAAAAATTGATGTCAGTGTAGGAGAATGATTTTCTTTATCTTTTGATGAATGAACATCATAACATAACCATTGCTACATGGAATTAATTTGCATGCACCAAATTGTCAGTTTTCGGCCTAATTTGTATAATCAATGTCTGCAAATAAGTGTATAAAAAGCGTACCAATTTAAGTGAGATCCTTCAGTATCTGCACAATGGTAGAACCAAAGTTCAGTCACAATCTGAAATAGAGCGAGTAACAGTTCTGAGCAAGTTCTGTCTTTAATAAAATCTCTCAAACTAATAGTTGAGTTACTTGAAAGACTAGACGATTCAAATCCAGCTACATCATTAACAGATAATGTTTCAAATAAGACACTGATTGAAATTGTTTCTGATTCTACTGACTCTCCATCTGAATCAATTTTTTTGATCATGAAAAGAGCAAAAGAATAACAGATAAACTTAAAAGCTGTAAAAAATCCACATTTGTTCAGCATACCAATTTGATGTGAGACTCTGTCAGTGACAATTCAAAAGGAAATGCAGTTGCTTAAAAATAGATTTTCAAAAATCACCACATGTTTTTTTTGATAAAACATGTGATGTTTTAATTTTTGGCGTATAATTTTTTAACGACTATTAAGTGTAGAATCTGAACTTGCTTTTTCTGCGGCTAATCTTTATGCAACAAAGTCATCTGGGTGATAAAACTTTGGATGCTCTCTGCTTCCTTAAAATGTATTTTAAATTTATCAAAAATAATTGCATATGTATATTATATCTATAAAAAACAACGAATTTTTTTTTAATAACTAAGTATAAACCCTTCCTGGGAAGCGCGTGCAGTCGCACGCTTTGTTCATCCATATTGAAAGTAAATTTTTTAAACAAAATGACCATGGCAGTTTGCATCTAATAATTCATGGCAAAAAGCTAAACTTATCTACGAAGAAAAAAAAGCAATTCAAAAGGAAACAAAATTGTAACGTAATATAAAGTTTAATTAAATAAACTAGAAAATTTATAATCAAAAAAAAGTAAAAAAAAAAAATTTATCAAATTTTTATAAAACTTTATATTTATTTTTTTTTAGTTTCATTGTTGAAAAAAAAATTACACTTTATAATGATTTTAACAACAATTGAAACTTTTGATATGTGATTCAATCACGATTTTTATTAGTTCATATAATAAGAAACTACTTTGCTATGTATGTTAGAACTATAAAAAATTTTGTTAATTTTTTTCTTATGTTTATTCGTTTGTGTATCTTATCAATTTTATAAATATTTTTGCTATATTTGACGTTTCTTTCTCAATACTTATATAAATAGGAAAATAAAAAATAAATTTTTATTTTTTTGTAAAGTATACTATTTGATTAATAAATTATGTAATGACAGAATATGTTAAATAAAAGAATAACATGGTTTCTTTAATAAATGTATTTACCGCATTTGATGAATCTCTGAAATTGTTTCTTTTATAATGCCCATTTTTTAATGTTAATATGAATTACTATTGATAATGAACATAAAAATTGCTCTGTTTAAAAAAATGTATAAAAACTTTTAAAAAACTTTTAAATAGGCTTCTAAACATTTCATTAAAAAAATTCCGTAAAGTAACAATGCACTAGCCCACAAGCTTTTGGAGCATTGTCGATAACAAGAGTTCATTAGAAAATCAACTATCGGGTTTAAATGTACAATTTAAATAATCCAACAAAAGTGTAGACTATGTCAATGGGGTATTGAAGACAACCAAATATTTTATATTTAAATATTATTACTAATGACTTTTTATTTTTTTACATGAAAAACTTGTTAAAAATAAATAAATTATTTTACAAATGAATAGCAATTAGTTATCTTGCTTACCTGTGCATTGTTAAAAACAGTAAAGTTTAGCAAAAACATTTGAAAAACAAATTTAAAAATTATCCATGTTTCTAGCACAAATTATAAAGTATAACCTTATCTACTTTTCCCCTCGACTTGTATCTATTTCGGTAATGAAAAATAACAAATGCCCTTCTATTAAATGAATTAAAGGAGGTAATGTGTGAAAAGCTTAATAAAATTATTTCTCATTCATTTATAGCAAAATCACAATCAAAACATCTAAACATCTCAATGAAACAATTTTGATAAAGCAATTTTCCTAGCAAATTTCACAGAGAACTGCGCTTCTTCACACGGTTTCTTTCTACAATTACAGCTGTTC
>NC_061159.1:3912019-3934519 GCF_022113875.1 Hydra vulgaris | reverse complement strand
AAAAATTTTTATGCGATCGAAATTTTAAAAATGGCACCGAAGCAATATTTTATTTTCGAATCTCTATTTTTTGCATCGAAATATTTTGATATTATCAAAATCATAAAAACAGTATCGAAATAATTTTTACTTTCAAAATTCTTAAAATAACTTTAAACTATTTATTTTATTACATTAATTCTGATTTGCAAATTTGCAAATCAGAAATTTGCCTTTTTCTATCTACCGGAAAAATAATATTGCTGTGGCCTTTCTTTAATCTTAGACACAGACACATTAAGATATTGCATAGTTTTTGCTAGTTTATTTAGAGTTTAGTTGTTCTTAAAAATTTTAGTTTAGAATTAATTCAAGTTTTTACAATTGCAATATGATAAAAAATAAGATAATTATAGAGTATAAAATTAATTTAACCCTGTCTTTCATAATGTTACCCTTTGGCAACACAAACTTTAAATTCAAAAATTTAGGCCTGTTTTATCTTTTTTTAATTTTAAGTAATGCAATTTAAAAATGATATCGCCGATTGGCAATTGTTTTTTGAAAATATTTAATGTCATTGTAATTTTTTTTTTTTTTATTTCAAATATCGGGAAAGAAAGGGTTAAATTTTTTCTTTGTTTATTTTTTTTTTTTTTTGTTATTATTTTTAGGTGCCCCAAGAAGACTTAACGGTCTTGTCACTGAGCACCGCGGAAGTGCATTTAACCAGGAAGTTCACGCCTCCTTCCATACCGTGACGCGACAATATGTCCAGACCTCGTTTCGAACCTGGATCTCCTGCTTATAAAGCAGGCGCTCTAACCACTGCGCCTTGGCCGCACTTATACTTTTTTACTTTTTTATTTAATTTTTTTCGAAACTATAATAGTACTTTAAATGTAATAATTAGTAATTTATATAAGTAATAATTAGTAAATTAAAAATATATATAAGTAATAATTAGTAATTTAAAATATTATAGTATTATAATTTTTTTTTATGCTATATTTTTTAAACTAACTTTTTTTTGGCTAGCGTCTTAGCATAGTTAAACAACTGCAGCGTGAAAGTTAGCATAAACTTTGGAAAGTTTGTGCTAACGTTCATAACGTGTTTTTTTTTTTGTTTCAACGTGTAAAAAGGTGTTAAGACAGTACGCGACCAAAGATACATATATATAAAAATATTAGTTTTATTGCTTATTTTTAAATCTTATTTAGTGGAAATATTACGATCACGACTATATGGTTACACCTATTGTTATATATAAATATATACAGGGCCGGCGCGAGTAGGTGTCACGTGGAGGGGGGGGGCATGCCAAGAAAACTTTTGCCGACTAAAAAAAAACACAAAAAACAAACAAAAGTCCTAGTTTTTTAAAATTTGCCGACTGCCTTATCGACATTTGCCGACTGACTTTCTGAGTTTACCGATTAACTTGTTGAAGGGGTCAATATTTGCCAACTGACTAATTTAAAAAAGGTCAAACTTGCCGTCTAAATGAACGAAAAAGTCATTGATGGGGGAGGGGGTCACTATCCTCCCCCCCTACATACACATCCATCGCGCCGGTGTAGTATGAGATTTTTACTCCCATTATTTTTTTACTCCCCTAAAAAAATTTTATATGAAATTTGTGCCGCGGAGTAAAAAATGCGTATGAAATTTTTACTCCCTTTATGAGATTTTTACTCTCATTAGATATTTTTACCGTTATGTTAATATAGTGCTTAATTAATATATTTTATAAAAGTTAAGCTTTTAATAAACTTTTTTAACTTAATTTATTTTCTACATTTTAGTGGGAGTAAAATTTCTTATATTATTTTAAATAAACGGTGAAAATTTTACAGATAATCTTTTTTAAACTTAAAGATCATAGAATATGCAAGTACTTGTTTGATCAAAATGTGTACTTGTTTTATTAAAAAATGAAGGGGAATATCCAAAATTGTTTTATTTTACTATTAGGCTATGGTACTTGTTGCAAACTTGTTAGAAAAGGAGTTTTCTAAACAACAAGTTTACCTTGCTAAACTGCAGAATCTGAAAATCGCAGCTTTTTATTTCTTTCTGACTTTTTTTATTTAACAATTCACATCTGCAAAAAAAAAAAAATTTATCGTAGGTTACCCTATGTATCAGATAGGGTTAAGACTTTTTTTTTAATTAAACACATATTGTTATATTGGTTTATTTCTGGATTCTTTGCTTTCGCTTTACTAATGTGGAATCAGTCAGGCATATGAAAAAGTATTGCCACCAAATTTAAAAAGACAAACATTTTTATTCCTTTTCCTACATACCGTTGTAAATTCGCTTATTTTTACGTTTTTAAAACATTTGTTTACAGACTTAAAATAAAAATATATTTAAAAAATGTCTAAAAATTATGAAAAGAAGATAATTTATAAATTATTTTTTTTTTTGATAATATTTTACAAAAGTACAACATTAAAGTGACTTGCAGTTGAATTGTCAAGGAATATAGCATGTTCACTAAGCTGTGTAAGTGTTAAACTACATGGGTAAGTCAGCCATTTCAACTTCTCTCCATATTTGCTATATACTTTTATATCAATACCCATGAACGAGGCACACCCAATTATTTCTGCATCAGTTGCCCAAGTTGTGTTATCACTCATACCACTTTCATTTAGATACGTTATTATTGATTGATTCATATATAAAGTCATTTCATTATTAATATGAGTACACATATGTTTAACAACTTTTTCTCTTATAATTTCATAACTGCATTCACTGCCTGTAATGATATACTATATTGCCCTAAAAAAGCAATTACCATCGCCTATGGTTTTGTGAATTTGTTTCGGATGTGAAAGTAGATTAATATCTGCAATAAAAATATTTTTGGTAATACCAATTCCAAATTTTTCAGAAATAGAAGTTCTCATTTCAATAGTTGCATATTTTCCGATCTTATCATTAGAAATTTGCATATTAATTTCATCAAATGTGATTTCTTGTTCATCATTAGTTATTTTTTCATTATATAAACATAACTTTGTCAAGTTGTACTTTGTTTTCAAAATTTGACCCTTTAGATTTTTCAAAGTGCAGTTATTTGTGCTAGAAATAGAAGTTACAATGTATGGTCCAGTCCAAGGCTTTACAAGTTTACCACCTTTTCTATCATCACGTCTGCTATTTCTTAGTAACACTTTTTTATTTATGCTAATTTCATTATTTGGTGCAATTCTCTTGTCTTAATCATGTTTTTGTCTTTTTTGAGATTTTTCAATATTTTTATAAGCATCGTCAAAAATTTTATTCTTCATTTTATTTATTGCATGAAAGGTATCTGAAACTATTTTTTTGTTAGAGAAATCATCATTGCTAAGAGCGTTACTATCATTAAAGTCAATTAAATTGCAATCTATATCAATAGGAAGAACTGCTTCCCTTTGGTAAAGCAATGCAAACGGTGAAAACCCAGTAGATTTGTGCTTTCTAACTCTTAAAGAAAACAAAACACTATCAATAATGTATGGCCATTCCAAAGCAGCCTCATCAAGCACTTTTACTAATATACGTTTAATTGTTTGATTTTGTCTCTCTACTAATCCATTAGCTTGAGGATGATATGCACTTGTAATTCTTTGAATTGTTCCTGTTTTTGAGTAAAGTTCTTTAGAAATTTCATTTACAAACTCACGACCTTGGTCATTTATTTGAATTTCAAAACAGCCATGTCGACAAATCTGTTTATACAAAAAAAAAGCCACAGCTTTAGCAGTTTTATCGGTAAGTGCTTCTGCTTCAACCCATTTACTAAAGTAGTCTATTAATACAACCAGATATTTGCAACCGTTAACTTCTGGTAGCTGTGTTAAATCGATTCCTACCTGCTTCATATTGCCTTTAGGAATTGAAATATTTTGCAGCAATGGTTTCGACTGAAGTTTTCTGTTCTTTGACTTTATGCATTGGTCACATTTGGAAACATAAGTTGTAATATCTTTTATCATTCCATACCAGAAAAATCTACTTTGAATGTGATAGGTTGTGTTATTAATACCTGTATGACCAGATAAAGCTCATGAACAAACTTTATTATGTTTTGTTGTTCATCTCTTCTCCAAATAACTTTTCTCTATAAAAAAAAGAAGCTGTAAACCATCAATATAATGAGAATCAAAACTAAATTAATTTTCATTATTTATTAAATAAATTATTTGTAAATATTCGTGTTTATTTGGTGACTAGATTCTAGTTGCAAAATGGCAAAACTATTAAAACATTTTGAAATAATAGCATACCTTTGCTTTATTTAAATGATATAACTCATTATTATCAACTATAAATGGCTTAGTTTGTCTTCTAAAATTGGCTTTATTGCCTTTATTTAAGACTCCTTTTGGATATATTTGGTATTTTAAGTAACTAAAAATGTCTGCAAATCTAGAGTGCATGTTTTATTGATATGCAATTCCGCTAATTACAACTTGAGAGTAAAAATAAAATAGTGAGAGTAAAAATCGATATTTTTACTGGGGAGTAAAAAAAACACGGGAGTAAAAATCTCATACTACACTGGTCTTGAATATATAAATATATATATATATATATATATATATATATATATATATATATATATATATATATATATATATATATATATATATATATATATATATAATATACAAATAATATATAAATAAATATATACCAACTACTAATTATATTTTAGTTCAAAAAATAAAAATGTTTTTTTTTAAACAAAAAACTGTAAAAAAGAAAAAAAAACACATGGAACAAGCAAAACTTAATACAGCATTTTTTTTTTACTAATATCGCCGGATGCCAGAATTCTATTTAAAATAATAAATAGTAATAAAACTTCTCAATTTTATTTGCAATATTGAAGGTAAGTTTCTACATTTCATTTCTGCAGAAAATTTATTTTGCTTCAAAAGTTCATTTTAACTGCGTTCCCATTAAAAAAAAGTTTTTTATTGACAAAAACCGCCTACATTATTTTCCATATATTTTCCTATATTTAGTTTTCTTGTTTTTCACAAAATACACCGTACATTTAGATTAGCAATTTTGTTGAAAACTTGTTAGTTCATTTTAATCTCTGTATTTTCTATCGAGTATAAAAACTCAATTTGTTATTAACGTAAATAGATAGGGTTGCCAGACGTCCTGTTTTTACGAAGAAGAACAGTAAAAAAAGTTATTTTTACAGGTTTGGAGCAGTATTCTCCTCCGTAAAAGCCGGACGTCTGGCAACCCTATGAATAGACCATTATTGTTATAACGGTGTAAGATGTATAAAGTGGAGTTAAATCGCTTATAGCATTTTGAGATATAGAAGAAATATATAGATGAGGATGGTACTAAAAATTCTTACAAAATAAAACTGAAACCCATATGAAATTTTTATGAAACCCACAATGGAACCAATGAGTGGAGATATGTCACCGTCCTACACTCCTACCACACATACTCTTCATGCCGGCCTTGAACATATTTAGCCATTAATATTCATTCGTACTTAAAAGGACTTAAAAGAGGTAGAAGATTTTGAAAATTGTTTGACGTTAAAGGGCTTTTTCGTTCCCAGCCTTCAATCATTGCAAGCATCATTATTTGACATAAGTATAAACTTACAAATGTTTGAAGTTTGTTCCATGTCTGGAAGTTATCTCAAACACAAAAAAATCCTGAATCCGTCACTGATTGCAATGATAAAGTTTTTACGGTGATAAAAATATTTTAAAAACTAAATCATTTAACAATCGCAGGAGAACACCAGCAATAACAAACCATATGAAAAAAACAACGATAACAAGATGTATTAAAGTTAAAAAATAAAAATTATTTATATTAGTAACATCTGAATAACTTTTTTATGACTTACTTTGGCAAATAATTTCCAATTATAAGTAACTTTTTTATGTTAATTACTTATGTTAATTATTTTTATTTGTAAAAATAAATTACTTTTACTACGCACTTCTAAAATCAAAATTAAATTTAGATGCAATTTAGTTATTATTATTATTATTTTTTAATAATTTAATTTTAATTGTAAACATATTCAATGTTTTACAATTAAAAATGACTTTTTTACTTAAAGGAAGTAAAAGTTCTATCCCTATTTTAACCTGAGCCCATGATTTTGTTAAACCAAGTGTATTAGCTGTTTTAGGTTTAAAACTTTTTTTAGGATTAAAACAAATTTTGAGGGTAAAGAAAAAGACAGAATCCTAAAAGTTAATTGGATTTAAAACAGTTCCCTGCATGTGCTCCCTAACAGTCGAACGTTGCATGTACTTTCGATTTTGTAGGCGTCCGCGCTACTAAAACTTTTTGTAAACATCCGCGTTTACTGAATGTGCAAATCGACATTCCACTTTTCGAAACATTTTTTTTTTTCAAAAAAAATTCATTTAATCAAAAAGCTTTTTTTTTTTGAAACTAATTTATCTTACCGAAGTTCTTTATTTTTTTTTTCAAAAATTATTTACCTTTGTAAAGCTTATTTAACTTTTCAAAATTCAATTAATTTAGTATATATATATTTATATATATATATATATATATATATATATATATATATATATATATATATATATATATATATATATATATATATATATATATATATATTTTCGAAATTAAAATGAACTTTCAAAATTAAGTTTAAGTTTTTGAAACTATTTTAGCTATTCAATAGTTTTCGAAAGTTTTTACAAAATCCGAAAAAATCGAAAATATTCGAAAACTGTGTTTTCGAAAATGAACCATTTTTCAAAAAGTCATTTTTCTACATGTATACAAAGCATAAAACATATATATTTAGCTCGTATATATTTGAAATTCTCATTTCAATAAAATATGTTTTACGTAAGAAAAGCGATTTGCAAAACAGATTAAACGGATTGCACGTTTATGATGGTACTAAAGACGTTGCAACTTTTTTCTATACTACCCCAGGCAATATTAGCATAATTTAAATAACTATGTATAAATGAGGTATAAAGTTTGATTAATATTTTCTTTATTGAGGTAGATTTGTACTTTATACAAAATTCCTATGTTTTTTGAAATTTTAGTGCTTCTATAATCGATATGATAGTTCCAAGTGATGTATTCATCAAAATAAACACCTCAAAATTTGTTACGGAGTTGCGTTTTATATTTAGTTATTCAAACACTAAAAAACTTCGTTAAGTTTAATCTAGCTAATAAAATCAAGACTAAACCTTTAGACCCATTTTTAGCTTTACTTAGCAATATTTTTTAACAAATATTTTTGTTAAAGTTTGAAAACTGCTGCAACTTTAGTATTACGATTTTAAAATGTGAATATCCGAATTTTTTTTTTTTTATGTTATTTTAGGTGCTCCCAGAAGTCCTTACTGTCTTGTCACAGAGCGCCGTGGGAGAGCATTTAACAAGAAGTTCACGCGATTTTCCGCAATATATAATTACTTACGCAAAATCTAGAGATTTTTGCGTAAGTAATATGTGGATAGCCCCTTTTAAAATAAACTCTTTATCATATATACGCATTAGTACCGTATTATGCGACTTTGATTCGAGATGTTCCGAATAGGTATTTGCTGATTTCCTCAACTTTAGTTTTTTCTAGTTTTGAAAACTGAATTACTATGCTGATTATAATTGTATTTGTAATAGTTTATATTACGTCTTCATAAAAAATGTGATAATATTTATATGACGTGTTTGTAAGTCAATAAAATATATTATATGCCTACTTTTAATATAAATATGGAAAAGTTATAATAAAATCAGATTAAAATGGAAACTGAACGAGAAATTTTTATTTTCTTTCTTTTTCCCGAAAAGAAAGCTGTCTCCAACAAAAATGTTGAGATTTAAAAGTTAAATATAGCAGCCAACAACACAAACTAAAATAAAACTTATTTTTCACTGCGGCAAGAGAATTTTGACAAACATACGTGTATAAAGAGCAGATTTGTAATCGCAAAGCAGAAATAAAAACAATACATATTATAAGTTAGGATTTTTCGTTATTTTTACTTGTCATTTCAATCTTTATTTTTAAAGAGTTCAATTCTTGTTTTCTTCTACAAAAAATTTAACGTAATCTTTGGTGTATTATTTTTGTTGCTTTCAAAAGTACAAAACGTTTTCCGAGAAAATAAAGCACTTTAAAACTTATTTTTAATTTTCAAAAACATTTTAACGTAATTTATTCGCAACGTAACGTAATTTATTCAACCTTTTGATGATGTACAGTAGCAGCATTCCATCTATCGTAAATTGCCAAACACATCTCTACTATATAAGATCCACAAATAATCCAAAAGACAATCAAAAACAAGAATACCGTCGAAAAAATAAGAAAATAATCAGGAGATTCCTTGACTATTGAAGATAAAGGGCCTTTAAAATCTTCTTCCGTAATATTAATAATGGAAATTGGATCAAACCCAGTGTTATCTTTAACAAAATAATGCATGTGTTGAGCAGTGCGAGAACCATTAAATTTACCCATTGCTTTTCCACTGTAAAATAAGATGATCGTTGGAATACCAACAATGCCATATCTAGCAGACATACCGATAGTACTTTGAGCATCAAGTGCAATTACTGGCATTAGTGGATAAGATCTGCCTACCGCGTTATACAGAGGTGCAATGCGAGCACTAAACTCACAGTACGGACTGTAAAATAAAACAAGAGAACAACCTTTTGTTTCATTCATTTGTGTTAAAATATCTGTCATTGCTGCATCACTGTTTATCATAATAACAGAGGAGTTATCTGTAGATGTTAAGTTAAATGGTTTGCAAGGGTATCGATGAGAATCTCCACTGTTTTTTGGGGCAGAAGTCATTTCTACTAGCATCTTATCAATTTTATATTTTAAAGTTAAAAAATGAGGTGCTGAAAGAGAGATTTCTTCATTGAGAGTTTTAAAATCAACAAACCTGTATTTGTCAAACACAGCTTTTGCTTTCATAAAATCATCGTATGGAACATTTTTAATGTCACTTTTTAACGCATTGTAACCGTCACTACCAAGCAACTTTATAAACTCGCGTTCGATCTCTTCAAACGAAGGATTATGGCGTAACTTCCCTAACATCTCAAATAATCTTAAATGCATATCGTTAATTTCACTTTTTCCATTATTCCTTTCATCAAAAACTTTTTCTAAACGCTCTTTAGTGCTTATTAAATCTTCAATATCTGTTTTGTTTTTTATTATATCTTCCTCTAACTTTTGCTTGTTTGTAACATCTCCTTCTATATCTTCTAGTTCCATATACCGTTTAATTATTTCAAATTCTATTTTGTTTATTGACTCAATAATCATTTTACCATCCATTAAAGTTTCATTAGTTTTGTTACTTACAACGTCACCTTCGACTTTAAAATTTCTTTCATCAAGATTCTGACCACTTTTCTTGTCGTGATTCAAATCGCTCCCCCCATCATGCTGCATATCACTCCCTCCATTACGCTTTATTTCACTATCTTCGTCACGCTTAAGATCACTATCCTCATCACGCTTCAGCTCTACAACGTTATTACTGATAACATTTTTTTCAAAAACCATGATGGTATATACTACAAAAACTATTTTAAAAAACATACAACGAACCATCTTCAGGTTTAATGTAACCAACACCAATTAAAACAATATCAATTAGAGTCCAAACACCAAGGCCACCGAAACTAAAAAGTTTACCGAGCCCTTCTTTCCAATAACCAAGGTAAAATCGATCTACGCCAAAACCACCTAGTGTCACGCTAAAAAGAAACCAAATTAAATTAAATATAGCAACATAAAATAAAACACACACAAATAAAAAACTTATAACATTTCGATCCTATTTAAGCCTATTTAATAGGCTGGCTGAATAAAAAAAAATCCAATTGCTTTGATTCAATAATTGGTCAGCTTTACGTGAAAAAAAACTTAGGCAATTTTGCTTAAATTTTTATTTACGTAAAGCTGAGCAATTGCTCAGCGTTTTTGGAGTAAATTGCTTAACTTTACGTGAATAAAAATTTGAGGAAAATCGCTCAAATTTTTATTTACGTAAAGCTGAACAATTACTCTAAAAACGCTGAGTAAAGGCAATTGGTTTTTTTTATTCACCCGGCCTAATGTCTAATTTGTGTTGTGCTTATGGTTGCTCCTCTATTAAAAATAAAAAATAAAAAAAAAATAAACAATATATAGATTTTCTTTTAAATCGTGAAATAAAATCGTGACTTAAGAATTTAAATACTTCCAAACATAATTTGTGTTTGTAAATTATGAGCGATTTTGTGCTTAGCACTAGCCACATAATGCCGAATTACAAACAGTCTAACTAGAGTAATTTTGTTTCAATCAATTTTTCATAAATCTTTAATAATATATCAGTGACTTGTATCCCAAAAGTGACCAGAAACGAGTGTCATAGAGTTATTGTGCTCTGAAAAATATAGTTTACCTAAATGAGTTCGTAAATTTAGAAAAAATTTACAAATTAAACAGTTGTTAAATACAGAAAATATTAAACATTTTTAACCGGAAAATCCAATTAGTTATATTATTAATGATAAAACAGATTATAAGTTATATTAGGCATCAAGAAGGTTTAGTAAAAAAAAAAAAATTTATTGTAAACCTTTCAGATACATTGCATCTTTATTCAAAACTTCAATTATATCAATACTCGTAAAGAAGTTTCCCAAGTGTTTATCAGTTAAAATATACGACAAGCAAAGTGAATAAACATGAAGATATTGTATATTTAAAGATGGGATTTAATGAATATTAAAAATTTCAAAAGATAAAGATGGTGCTTTAATAAAAATACTCATCTTGAGCAGATATCAAATCCATCCGGATACTGTTTTGGAGAAAGTCTCATAGTCAAAGACTTATGGGGTAAATAGTTGAATCTGTCAAATATGTTGAACAGCTTTGCACACTTTATCTATTAGGCAGAATAGATAAAGAAATCTATTAATTTCTTTCCAAAAAATCTTACTTCTAGGATTAACTCTTACTTCCAATCTTTCTTGAAAACCATATATCAAATCAATTGCAAAATTAGCACCTGCTAAGATTGTATCTCTTTATTGTACTTGCCACATTCTTACTCCGGATTCTATTCTTTATCTCTATAAATCTCAAATCCACCCTTGTATGAAATACTGTTGCCATATTTGGAGCCGATCTTCAAATAGTGTCCTTTTAGACAAGGTGCAAAAATGCATTGTAAACATAGTTAGGCCATAGAGTTAAAAAGCAAGGAAAAGGCTGACAGAAGAACTGAAAAGTTGTAGGTTGTATGAGTCAGGAAAACATGATGATGGGAGAGAGTTCCGAAGGGTTAAAGTACGGGGAAAACAATTAGATGAATAAAAGTTTTAAGAGCATGCAGGGACAGATACAATAAAAGAAAGAGGCTTGCTGACAAGAATAACAAGTCAAGCGAGAATGAGTTTTGGATGATGGAAATAGAGATGATAGCTTTTTGAGCAGAGACAATGATAGTATTACAAATGTAAATTTAAGACAATTAGAGAGAGGGTCAAGCTTGGTACACAGAGCTTGGTACACAGAGGTCCAACAACATTTATTATTAGCAATTTACTACGTTTATTATTAGTAAATATTAGCAATTCTGTTAAATTAACTTTTACTGAGGCCTAATAATTTTCAGAGTGCTTTACGCACGTTTTAAATAAAAAGATAATTACAGTTAACTTAATTATTACAAGAATTATATAAAAATATTTTTAATCATTAAGTATTATTTAAAAAATTATGTACATTAAATGTTACATTTACTATGGATTTTTTTAAACATTAGTGACATTGAAGTTTAAAAATAACTTTTATTAGTAGTACTTTTACAACTTTTATAAGTTGAAAAGAATATGAAAAGTAACAAAACTTAAATTTGAATTACGTATTTTATTTTGTTTCTGTTACACATTTTTAATTGGTTCTTTTAAAAACAATCAGAATTGTTTTTGATTGAATAAATAATTATTTATTCAAAAAATAAATATTTATTAAATTAGGCAAAATCTCAGTTATCCAGGCCAGTCAGTTTCATGTAAACGAGATTAATTTTTATAGGTAAATATTAAACATACGAAGATTTTGTTTAAATGACCCAGCCCGATTAACAAGACTAGTCTGCCTTATATAAATAGCCCCTTAATGAATATTTAAAATCCCTCTATCTTTTGTAAAAACAATTTTTTCAAACATTCGATTGTCCTTAAACTTAGCTTTGCAATAAGTGTTAACTTCTTTTTTTAAATCTAATGTTCGGTTAGTAACCCAATAACAGTTTTAAACAATAAATGAGTAACAACACATAATTACATTTTAATTTACTTTATTGTTCTGAAGAAAAAAATAACTAACTAAAATAAACTGAAAACTAGTTACAAATGCATTTGAAACCGAAGCTTTTTCCCCTTTTTTTTTATAAAAAAAGCAAAAGAAAAATAAAATAATAAAAAATATTTTATGGGTGCTTTTATTAGGGCGCCCATACCACTCTAGCAGTACCAAAAAAGACCTGGGTTTGTCCTTGGACATTGTTTAACTTGTTTAGGCCATAAAAACTCTTCAAGAATTTGTAAATTTGAATCATCTGTGAGCAAAAGATAGAAAATAGGATAATTAAACCACAAGATATTCTACACCACACCATTACTTTATTCTTTGAGTTGGGCACAGGTATTTGTTTGCACTGTTTAGAATAGGTCCAACAATTATGCAACAATTATGATGGTATATAATACTATTTAGCATACATTGGATCTTGTCTGACTAAATAATCTTGTTTAGCAAGTTAGAACTTTTTTTAAAGTTTGACAACATGATATCACAAAACACCATTCTTTTGTCAAAATCATTTTCACTTAGCTCTTTTATATACTTGTTTGAAAGCTTACTTCTTAATCAGCATTATAATAATTGCTTGTGCTCATCCCCATTTTAATAGTGTTCTTTTGAATTGACAAATGTAGGTTTATTCTAACCTTTTTCTAATGTTTTAAATGGCTTCCTCTGGTCGTGAACACTGAATGTCTCCCTAAATTTGTCAATCAAATTTTGAATCATTTTCTCATGTATGTGTGTAGATGCGGTAGTGGTGTAGTGGTAGAGCGTTCACTTCATAAGTGAGAGGTTCCAAGTTTGATCCCCACCATGTCCCTGGTAGTACCGTGCTCTACTTGTTTCTCCGCGCAGCGGCCTTGTTCGTCAAGGTTCGTGTTTAAAAGTTGTAGAGTTGAGAGACGGTTATAACCACAATTGAGTAGGCTCCTCATCTGTAGTGGCCTTCTTGGCCTTGGGGAGGTGAATTAACAAATAAAAAAGTGGTGTTGGGGTGGTAAAACAATTTTTCCATTACCTTCTAACCTCTTTTTCTAACCTCTTGAACATTTTTAAATTTTGCAATAAAAAAAAAAAACCGATTTGAATTCTCTTTGATCAAAAGTCTATTTTAAGTCTTATTTAAGTATATTTAAACTTATAATCATAATAATTATAAGTTTATATATTTAAAAATTTTAATAAATATATTATGATAATTAAAGCAGTTTTAAATTAAATACTCAAAGACAACTTATAAAACACTCTGTATAAACCTTTTAAAAACAAACTTTGATCTAGGGTAAGTATTTACCATTATGATTATTTGTCATAATTATTTATCACGCTGATTAACAAAAATGAAATTTTTTAGCAATCATAGAAAAACTATCAGATGATATGTGCTCTAAGGCGTCCTTTTATATAATAAAATACCCTTCTTATTTTTTTATTTTTGACATTTTTCTCTAATCCCAGGACCTTATATATATACACATATATATATATATAAACATATATATATATATATATAAACATATATATATATATATATATATATATATATATATATATATATATATATATATATATATATATATATATATATATATATACATATATATATAATATTTATATTTATATTTATAAGTATATTTAAACTTATAATAATATATATTGCTGTATATATATATATATATATATATATATATATATATATATATATATATATATATATATATATATATATACAGCAATAGTTTCACTTACTAAAATTTTCCCATGTTTATGTGAAAAATATATACTTTTTTGTACATATTAATGTTTTGCCTCCATAAGTATGTTTTTTTGCAAAAAATAAAAAAGTATCCATAAATAACTTTTAGGAAAAGTGAAAATTATATGCATCGACTAATAAATAAGTAGAACATCCATGAAAGCACTGCTACAACCCTTAGAAATAAAACAATATTTAAACCAAAGGTTTAAATATTGTTTTATTTTTTTAAATAATCGTTTTTTGTAAATTTTGGAAAATATGATAGTATAACTAATTAATATTGATAAATAATAGTATTGAAGTAAATAATAATCAACTGAAACTAAAACAAGATAAAAGTAGTAGATAAATTTCAAATATAATATAATATGTATTTATTAAATATATAATATATAATCAGGGTGTTACCTAGGAAAAAATTTCATACAGCGTTTTTGCGAAATTGGGAATTTAGATGCGGCTAAAAAAAAAAAAAAAGGTCCTTACATTCTGCAATTAAATTTTAATCAAAATAAATTTTCTGTTTTTGCTGGGAGTTACATTTACAGCAGGAATATTTTTCTACTTTATATATATTTTATTTTAATTAATCAACTTGTTTCATTATGAGCAATCTTCTAAAGTTTTCATTTAACTCGCTTCTTCTCTTTGTTTTTGATATACTGCAGCAATTTTTCAAAACGCCTTAATTACGTATTTCGAGAAAAGCGCAATTAAAAAAAAAATCTCAACTCGAGAATAAGTGATCTCAGTTAAAATTTTTAAAAAAAGTTTTTTTTAAACTTTTGAATGAATGATCTTGTTAAGGTTAAGACGCTTGTTAATGACGACACGTTTTTACACATAAAAAAAAAAAATCAATCAACTTAATTCATTTTTTGTCATGCATACTAATTTTTACTAGTCTAGCGCGACACTTCAAATCTGAGACTGACTTAATTTTTTTTTTTTTACTATGATCTTATAAACCTTTGGGAATTTTAAACCAATTGGGAATACCGCGTTATACGTGGTGCCATCAGGCTGGGTGACACCCTGATATTATGTATTTATTAAATATATAATATATAATATGTATTTATTAAATATATAATATATAATATGAATTTATTAATATATAATATATATATATTAAATATATAATATATAATATGAATTTATTAATATATAATATATATATATATTAAATTTATATATATATTATATATTTATTAATATATAATATATATATATATTAAATATAAAAGATGAATTTATGATTAAGATCATTCTAATAAACAAAAATAATCCAATTAGGTCACTGTAATGTACATTAACTCATTAAATATAACCATTTCTTTTTTGGGTAATATAGTTTGTTATAACTTATAAAAATCTTACCTTAATGCAAAAGCAGTAGACCAGTGATAACCTGATTTCCAATTGCACTTTACAGATTTTAAAAAACTACGACTACCTAATGAATGAAAATTACAATTTTTATTAATGAAAATACTACTTAATGAAAACGCTTTTTTCTTTAACATTTTTAAATAAAATAAAAAAATCAAATCTAGTTGAAAGGTTACTTGCCAAGACAATGCTGATAATCACTAATGAAACACTTGACAACAACAGGTTTTGGTAAAGTACTCTATATTAAAACAATATTGAAAAAAAAATTACAAAAGTTAATTATTGTTAAATGAAAATACAAAAAATTTAAAAAATAGTTTTGAACCAACTTGTTTATATATTGCTCATAACCATGGGGAAACACATAAGATTACTGCTCATAACCATGAGGAAACACATAAGATTACTACTCATAACCATGAGAAAATACATAAGATTATTGCTTATAACAATTAGAAAACACATAAGATGACTGCTCATAACCATGAGGAAGCACATAAGATTACTATTCATAACCATGAGAAAATACATAAGATTACAGCTCATAACCATGATGAAACACATAAGATTATTGCTTATAACAATTAGAAAACACATAAGATTATTACTTATAACAATTAGAAGGCACATAAGATTACTACTCATAACCATGAGGAAGCACATAAGATTACTGCTCATAATAATGAGGAAGCACATAAGATAGTTAATTATGTCCTTATAGATTATGATAAGAAACATTTAAAGTCTATCTAACATCATGACTTCTTTTTTTGTCTTGTTAGAGTCTCAGGCACACATTCATTTGATCACCGTCATTTTCCAGACCTAAGCTGTTACAAGAGAGATCAGATTAAAGATGGGATGCTTGTTTAATGCAATCAAAAAGTGAAGGTTTTTTATCAAGACAAGAGTATACAGCAAGCCTTATTAAAAAGGGTAACAAATTTTACATACAAAATAATGATATCACCTACGCATTAAGCCATTTATGTTACTCTAAAACGTTTTTCAATTAGATTATTTAAACATTATTTTTTTAAATAGTTTATGTGGAAAACATTAAGCAGTAATTAATTGTTGTTAAAAACATTTTCACTGCAATTGTGAAATAGTTTTTTTTTAGATAAAAAAAAACAACAGATAGTTAAACAATTTTTTCTTTTAAAAAATTTACCTTAATTTATATTTACTTTAACTTATTTTATTATACTTAAATTTAATTTATTGTTAAATAATTATAAATTTAAACTCATTCTATTACATTTTTTTTCCCTGCTAAAAATTCCAAACTATGTTAAATTTAATTCAAGTTACATTAAAATGTTCATTTTGTTTAATTACTTATAGATTCAAATAAATAATTTTTTTTTATCTTGTTACGAAAATGCTAATATACAAAAATGCTTAGTGCAATTATAAATCTATGTTAATGCATATCCAGATAAACCATAATCAAGCCTGCATGTAAAATAATTTTGGAGAATCTTTTAAATAAACTTTATATAACAAATTTAAAAAATATGATTTTTTTAGATTTGATATTGCCTTTTAACAAAAGATTTTTCTTAATCATTAATTTTTTAGATTGGTCATAGAATGAACATCAATTAGAAATGATTAACAAGTTTATGGGTAGTATGCGAAAAATTTTTAAAAGCCAAAATGTTAAAAAAAAAGCTGATTAATTAAGAAATTCAACTATAAACAAATGACTTTTAATGGGGCTTCAAATTATATCTAAAATATATAATTATATTTTACACAACATTAGTTGCATAGTTTAAACATATTATATTTTTATAAAATCATTTTTATAAAACAGAAATTATTAAGATTTTAAAAGTTAGAATAAGGATCTAAAAAATCAAAAAAATAAGTGAAATAAAAAAAGAATTTGATATAAGCTGTTAACTGGCTTGATTAAACCACATTTAAAAACTTTCTAACAACTCTTTATAAAGTAATTATGAACAATACCATGCTCTTCATAATATGAATAGATATTAATGTCAATATTTTTATAACAAATCTTAAACTGAATATAAAAAGAAACATACATTAAGGTCTTTTTAATAGCATTTTAATTGCTATATTCCTTGCTTTAATTCTGTTATATTATTTAATTGCTTTATTTTAACTGGGTTTTTAATATTTTTAATATTTTTTATATTTAATATTTTTAATGATTTAAAGATTTCACTTTTCTTCTTTTTTTTTTTCCACAATTTAGGAAAGAATTGATAAGTCAAAATCTTTGTAAAAATTTCAAGTATTCAATATTATTTTCCAAGACTTATTTGTAGAATAATTTGGAGAATTTTTAAAAAAGCCTATAATTTCTAAAAATATCAAAACACTGGGAGAAATTTGTTGCATAATATCATGATTGAGATATTTAATTTATTAATGTACCCAGGTAATAAGTCCTAATAAGCTGTGGATGGTCTGAAAAAACAGAAATAAGATAAAATTCAACTAGCAACTTTGTCAATATGGCCTGATATAAAACTATCAAGTTTTCGATAAATTAA
Source organism: Hydra vulgaris (assembly GCF_022113875.1). Lineage (NCBI taxonomy): Eukaryota > Metazoa > Cnidaria > Hydrozoa > Anthoathecata > Hydridae > Hydra > Hydra vulgaris. Next base: position 3,916,461 of record NC_061159.1, on the reverse strand, counting down.
ATCGCTTAGATGTATGCTTATTTAGATGATAATTAATTTCATTATAATAACTTTTATTTTCATTACAATATCTTCATATATTTTATAACTGTTTCAAGTCATCAAAAAAGAAGATTCAATGATAGACATATTGTTATGGAAATAAGTACTTTTTTTGAACTTTTATTTATCTTTATATATTTTATATCATTATTATTTTAGATATTTCAGAGTTTTACTTATTGAAATTGAAACATCTTGATTCATCTGTGCTTGTTGCAAGAAAATTTTAAAAGATTGTTATGAAGTCAAAAATGTATAAGAAGGAGTTTCTTGTCACTCTTATTAATTACAGCATTTTTAATTCAGCATCAAGGTATGTTTATATTAATTATAAACACACAACACTAACGGTTTTTTTAAAAACAAAAGAGATTTAAAAAAACTTTGTTAAAATTTTAAAATATGTGCGCGCCACTAAGAAAAAAAAAAAAAAGCCACTAAACCAAAAAGATATTATACCAAATTAATAATTTCTCTTCCAGGCCTCCCACTCCTAAAATAGGGTAAAATTTTATGATTTTGGGACAATTTTTCCAAGTTTTTTATGACTTTTTAGGACAAATTAGTGTTAAATTTAGGACATTTTAGGACAATTAAAAGTTAGGAATGAGTTTTTGTATTTAATTTTTTAAATTTAAGTTTGGGAATTAACCCTTTAAATTCAATTATTATTAATATATTATTTACCCTTTGATACCCTTGGAAATTATTTACGTTTATATAAAGTAGATAATAAACAAAATATAATTTAAACAAAAAAATCTTTAACTTTACAACAACAACTCTTACATGTAAAACCTGCAAGTAATAACTTATATCTAAAATACTAAACAAAGTTAAATATACAATAGAATCCTGTTAACTCTGACCCTGGATAACTCGGACATAACAAAACATTTTCACATATTTTTTTGTTAAGTAATCATTTTTGTTAATTTTGTTATATTGATACACCTGTTGATCTTTACAAGTCAGACTATATATCAATTTCCCTTTAAAGTCTGACTTAAAAGGATTCTACAGTATTTTTACAATTTGTGATATATTATAAAGGACGTAATAGAAACAAAGTATTAAATGTTAATAGATTTTTTTAAGTTAATTATCTGAAAAAACTGTTTTATTCAAAAATAAAATTCTAAATAAAATAATAATTCTTTTAGAGTTATAATACAACTAAGTTAAAATAGAGTTTAAAAGCAAAATAGTTAGAGTTGCAATATAAACAATATAATTCTAAATTGACTAAATTGACAGTTCTTTACTCCTTTTTTCTAAAATGTCTTGTTCATCAGCAAGCTCCTGTCTTCTTTTCATCCCTGTTTTAATTTTACACTGGGCTCGCTGCAATTCTTTTCTTATGCTGTTTTTTTGAAGCAAACATTTCTTTAAATCACTATTTCCTTCAAAAACTAAATCATCAGCAACTGATAGACCGTTTTTTATCTGCAAAAAAACAAACTTTTACTTCATGCAATAATTAAAAAAATGAAAATTAAGTACAAATCACATTACCAAAACAATTTTCATGAAGTTTAGTATAACATACCTGTTGAATGGATGCAAGAACAGCTTCTTTTTCATTTTTCAAAACATGTTGTTTTGCCTCCTCAGTTTCCTTAGTTTTTATATGCTTCTCTTCCTTCTCTTTCAACCTGCGTTTAGCTTCCAGGTCAGCTTTGTAACTTGAGTGAGCAAATTTAACTGATTGAATAAATGACTTTGTTATTGGAATATCGAGTATGGATCCAAAGTTTAATATAGTATCTTTTACAAACCTCAAAGCCTCAATTGTCTCTTGATCAAGTAAAGTACCATGTAACTGAATAATGTGTTTGTTAATTGAAAATCTATTCTCTGGGGGACTATTTCCATGTGAAAGTGAAGAAACAACTTTGAAAAGAGATGTAATATTGGGAAACTTAGGTGAACCACTATCATTCAAAACTTTAGTCTCAAAGGAATTGATTAGTGTATCAATATCAAAACTACATAAAAGTTTTGAAACTATAGGAAGACCCGCAAGCTGAAAGGCTTTTTCCCAGTAAGAAGTTTGATTTCTCCCAATTGAAACTAATTCTTCCAAACATTTATAATAGCACTCTGGAAGCAATTCCATTTGGTAAATTCGCCATTCGCTTCGTAAAATATCACAAACCTCTTCCTTTGATGAACAAGATGGAAAAACTTTACATAAGACTACTTCCAGTGATTTGCATACTTCTAGAGTGAGATTTGAGACAGCTGCTAGAGACTCGTTACTACCCTTTTTTAAAGGATCAAGAAAGATTGCATTTTTTTAAACAGTTGATTCCCAAGGTAATTTTAATTTTAAATAACTAGTAAATGCTTGATAAGACTCAAGACAATTTTGCAATTTCTTTTCGCCACATGAGATTTCTAGAGCTTCTGAAAAATAAGATTTGGCTTTTGTGCCAATATTAATTAACTTTAGTGGTTTACAATTTTTTGAGTCAATCACATCAATCATCAGCAGCTCATTAATAGATTTTATGGAATTGCTGCCATTATTATTAACATACAGAAGCTTAGTTTTGATAAACTTGGACATTAATGCAATCAAAAAGTTTTGACATTTCAGAGTAAATCAGGTGAATTCTTGGTTTAATTGATTGAAATGTTTTTAAAAATATTTTAAAGTCATTTCCTATGAAAGCAATAAAAGAAATATACGGCATCGATATTTCATTTTGCAAAATATCTGTAATCCTCTTATATCTTTCAGTATCTCTAACAGTTGATTTAAAAGATGTAGTTGTTGGAATAAATTTTATAAAATATTCACAAAGATTCTTGTGTTGTTCTAAAATCTGAGAACATATTCTTCTGAGTGTAACCCATCATGTTAAAAATGTCTTTGAATAAAGTGTGAAATAATTTCTGTTAGATCTTCTATTTGTCGATAGTCAGATCTTCTTGCAGCAGAATGTTTAAAGAAAAAGTTAACATCAATTGCAAATGAATCAATGTTGAAATTTAAAACATTAACTCTTGCTCTAAATGCATTATGAACTATATGAAGAGGGCATGTGCCTATTGATATAATGTTTTTATTCAAATTCTCTGACGACTTTAAAAGTCTCTCAAACCTAATATTCACATAAGGACCATCCATACCAATATGGAACATAAACTTTATGTTAAGCTTAACTTTTTCTACAAGCTCGAGGAAATGTTCTAACAATTTTTCACAGTTCCACAGTATGCAATTTTAATGCACTTGTGCTTTCTAGACCAATATTGTACATAACCATCATACTGTTTATTAACTTGTTGATTAGTAGATTCGCCAAATTTAAATGTAAAAACAGTATCATTTAAATCCTCAAATAACAACGTTTTTAAATATGGAAAGATGCCGTACTGAATGGTGTATTTAGAGTTTGTTTCACTTTGTCTGTATCCTTTAGCAATTTTTGAATCTGGAAACATTGCTTCAAACATTTTACTATCTCCATTGGTTGAGGCAAAAGAATAGTTAGGCTCAACACATTTTAAACTATGAATGATTTCAGCTTTTAAAATCTCTTTCTCAATGGTGTAACTAATCTTAGAAGCTTTTGATTCAAGTATTTTATCTTTATTTTTGCTAAATTCTAATTTTACTAAGATTGTCCGTCTCTTTCTTTAAACCTTGATGTGTGAAGTTTGCTAATTGCATGGCTTCTTACTTGTCCAGCTCCACTTCCACTGATTGAAAAGGTTTTCTGGCACAATTTGCAACTTGCAGAATAGTGATCACCAGAACAAACTTGGATCCAGTTAAATTCAGACTCCCACAATTTATTATATTTTGTTTTTCTCTACAACATCTTATAAATAAACAGTTGAACTATAATTTATATAATTTCACAAAGTAATCTAAAAACTTTTTACAACTTTTTCTATTTTATAGACTGATATAAAAACAACAATAAAGTTGACAATTTATAATAATTACACATTCAATAGATATGAATAATAATGACTTTGTAGAACACACTGTTTTTTGACAGAATAATAATAATTTTCAAATACGCACATTTTAATGTACACACAATATGAATAATTTACAATAATATACTTATAGTAATGTTGTTGTTTTTTTTTATAAAAAACAACATTACTATAAGTATATTATTGTATAAAAACATTTATTGAAAAAAATCTTTTAAAATTTTAGGACATTTTAGGACATAACCCCATAAATTATGACATTTTATGACAAAAAAGTAAAATTATAAAAATTTGGGACATTTTGGGATTTTGGGACACTATGGGAGGCCTGCTCTTCATACTTAAACATATTATCTCAAGATTTTGTTCAATATTTGAAAATGTCACTTCATATTGCACAAAACCTTTATACTTTTATGATATTAGATTCCTAATCTTTTGTT
>NC_061159.1:3869519-3907019 GCF_022113875.1 Hydra vulgaris | reverse complement strand
AGTTACGTTCTAAATGTGCTTTAAACATTTTTTAAACGTCTTTTAAACGTTAAAATGTTTAGAAGACATTTAAAAGACATTTAAAATACATTTAGCGCGTAACTTTCAAAAAAACATTTACCCGCTAGGTTTATAATATTATAAGTAATAAAATCAAAATATAATTATTAAGAATAAATATAAATAATTGATTGAGGAAGGAGCAGGGCCGTCCCGAGGGGCACACGATTTTTTTAAGTCGGAAAATGGGACACAAGAAATGGCAAAATGGAATTTATAGATGACAGTCGGCAAGTGTCGGAAAAACGAGGACTTTTTTTTTTTTTTTTTTTTTCATAAGTTCGTGGGCAAAAAATTTTTTTTTGGCTTTAGTCGACATAAAATAGACAAAATGTTATTAGATAATATTTATTATCTAATAATTACAGTTTGCATAATAATAATAGTTTCAAATAAGATTTTTAAAAGTTTGTGTTAATTATAGTGATATTTCGTAACAATCTATTATATGATTTACTTCAGTGGTATGTCTTTGAAACAAAAATTGTCTGGTGCGGAAGGGAAGCGACTTAAACGACTGAAGGAAATGTTGAAAGGGGCAGATACCAACCACGCTATTACTTCTTTCTATGCAAGAACTGTTGTCTCATCAACTTCCCCTAGCTCTGCCTCTACCTCTAGCCCTGCAACTATCGCAACCACAGCATTTTTATTAGATGCTACTTCGAATTCTAATGGTACTCTTAATACTCTTCTCTTGCTAACCCTCGCACTGCTGCTACTACTTCTTCTTATGTTGACTCTCCCTTCACTGTTACTTATGCATCATCTTCTAGCTTTTACTTCGGCATTATCTTCTAGCTCTGTCTTTAATTTAAATTAGTTAACTTTCTAAGTTAACTAACTCAGCCAACAATGATGTTAACTTTGCCTCCACTGTTACAGCCTACCAAATAAAGCATCTAAGTAATAGTCCGCATCAACCTGTGTTAGTTTTTCCAAAAAATACATGTGGTAGTCAGAAGCAATCATTTTGTCAGCAATGGTACAAGTTGTTTCCGTGGCTTCATTACAACGAATGTAACGAAACAGTTTTATGCTACTATTATATATTAATGGAAATGCATAATTTATCATTTTCAAAATGCATCGAGGATGTTTTTACAAAAACTAAAAACTCTAATCGGAAAAAGATTCACAAAAATTCCAGAAACATCAAAATACTCGTTCTTATCGAGAAATCATCAATAAGAAAGAGTATTTTGGTGATTCTAATCGAGAAGTCATCGATAGTCATCGATTTTCTTATCGTTGTTTTAACTATTTTTTCAACAACTATAGTTGTTGAAACTAACAACTATAGTTGTATTTTTTCAACAACTATAGTTGTTGAAAAAATAGTTAAAACCTCGATAAGAAAATCGATGACTATCGATGACTTCTCTTTATAAAGATATTGGTGAACTTCTCAGCAAAACTTATGCAGAGGAAAAAATGAAAAAAAGTTATAGTCACAAATATTCAGTTTCTCCCCAGACAAAGTATTGCTCTGCGTGTTGATTACAATACAGACAAAGACAATAAAGAATCTAATTTGAACTTTTCTCAGTTACTTAATCTCAGAAGCAAAGATAATCTCGCTTTAACTAAATGGATGAGAAAGTCGCAAAATAAATTTACAAGTGCAACTATCCAAAATGAAATTCTGCAGATAATGGGTCTCACTATACTCAGAAAAATTACATCCAACATTTCTGGAAAATGGTTTACTATTATAGTAGATGAAACAACAGATCAGTCCAACACTAAGCAAATAGTGATTTGCTTGCAATATGTAGATGAAATTGACTTGCATAAAGTGTTTGTCGGACTTTACAGTATGGAAAACACTTCTGCTGAATGTATTACTAAAACTATCAAAGATGTTCTTATGCGAATGAATCTTTCAATTAATAATTGTCACGGTCAATATTATGACGATGCCAGCGCCATGACAAGTTGCAAATCTGGAGTTGCGAAGAAATAAATGACCTTGAACTTAAAGCACTATATTCCCATTGTTATGGTCACGCTTTGAACTTAGCAGTACAAGATCGCTTAAAGCTATCAGCATCATGAAAAATGCTCTGAACACTGTTTATGAAATTACAGTTGGTAAAAAAATCTCCAAAACTTGAATGGCTTTTCAAAAAAGTAAAACAAAATATTCTCCCTGGGACATCCGGTATTCGTATACTTTACCCTATATTCATGGCCCAATGACAACTTATTTAATCTGGAGGGGGGAGGCTATGAAGAGTAAGGGCGCAAATAACATGTTAACAATAAAACTCTTCAGAATTCTGTAGTAATGCCTCTACTATATGTATTTCACTAACTTTTTATTACAATTACTTAAAAATGTTTGTAATGATATGAAGTAAAATCCTTCTGATACCAGCAACAAACGCTACTAGCGAGAGAGCTTTCACCACACCAAGAAGAATCAAAACTTGGGGAAGAATCTCCATAAACCTAGCACGGTTAAACAGGCTTATGTTGTTGTATATTTACACACAAAAAACTGATGAACTGAACATCATAGATATAGCCAATGATTTTTGTAGCCAAAGTGAAGGTAGAAAAACTGTATTTTAGAATATAATATTTCCGCATTCGGAAATACTATATTTTAAGGCTGTATTTTACTTTATATCATTACAAACACGTTTAAGTAATTGTAATAAAAAGTTAATGTAATAGTACAATTCTGAAGAGTTTTATTGTTAAGAGACATGTTATTTGCGTTCCTTACTCTTCATAACCCCTTCCCCCCCCTCCCACAGATTAAATAAATTGTCTACGGCCATGAAGTAACATCAAAAATAATAGTATTTATAATAATAGTAATAATAAAAACAGCAGTAATTAAAGTAATAAATATTAATGACAAAAACAATAAAGTTTCTATGGAAATGATAAAAAAAAAAAATAATAATAATAAAGAAGAAAACTAAAGGAAGTAAATAATGATAAAAAAATTAAGTAATTTTTTTTTTAGAATTTGTTTAAATTTATTTTGTTTAAAAAAAAAATGAAGATCAATTATTTTAAAGATTTAACTTTTCAAACTCATTCAAAATGCACACAAGACTTCGATTCCATTCACTGATGCACTGATGTGTAATTGAATACTTACCATACCTCAAAGTTTTATATGGAGGTACATTTAGTTTTCCATTATTGATGTTTCTAGTTAAATATGAATGTATAAATCAAGTTTCAGTGAAGAAGGTTGTAATAGAGGAAGGTAAACTTTTATTAAGGGAGTCAAAAACAAAAAGAAGATTAGCAAATTTAATAAGTACTGACAAGGTAGGAATTCGAGTTTTTCGAAGAATTTTGAAGTTTCTGTATTATGGAATTGAAAATTAATTATTTGCATTGATTGGCGCTGAGTAGGGTTTGCAATCCCGGAACCCGAGATCCCAAAATCCCGAGATCCCACCAAATTCTTTAACCCCAAATTCCCGGGACTATTTTAAAAATATCCCGGGATTTAGAATTTATAAAACTACAATTAATACCTGCGTTTAAATTGTGTCACATAAAACATAAAGTAATAACAAAGCTATAAAATTTAGTACCAATGCAATGCAATATTTTCATTATTAATTTATAAGTTTAAAGTAAGTTTAATCAATCTTTTATATTGTGACAATTACTGAAGCGTTTATTAGGAAATAGTAAGAAACTAATTTTAATTATTAAAACTAAATTATAATAATAATTATTATTATTATTATTATAGTTGTAGCCGTAAATTTACATAGAATGTACACATACAGCGAGCAGGGGAAACACCCCACTATAAACAACCAGTTTTATAAATATTTGTTCCAAACTTTTTCCACAACCAGGAGTCTAGTTTATTTTTGAAAGAAAGTACAGTGGAGTACAAAGTTATTTGCTCTGGTAGATTGTTCCAGTATTTTGCTGATCTATTATACAAATGATTATATCTTGGAAGACAGTTTAGAACATACTCACGCCTTATTTTAGAATGGTGACCACGAGACACGGAGTTAATATATTTTGGTAGATATTTATCATTAACTATATCAAAACGATGTATTAATTTAAAAATTTGGATTAAATCGCATCGAAGGCGTCGAAACTCAAGAGATGGTAGGTTTAATCTTTTTAGCCTTTCGCAGTATTGAAGATGCCTCAAGCTGTAAGCCCATTTTGTAGCTTTGCGTTGAACAGATTCAACCAAAGCCATATCAGCTTTTAAAAAAGGAGCCCAAATGGACACTCCATATTCAAGATGTGGTCTTATAAATACTTTATATAATTTGAGAGCCATTTTTTCATCAATGAAAGTAAATGTCTTTTTCAGCATACCGAGAATTTGTAGGGATTTAGAGACAACTGTTTGAATATGAGCGCTCCACTTGAGGTTAGATGTAAAAATGACTCCTAAATCACGTTCTTTAGTAGAGCTTCTTAGAAATTGGTTGATTCCTTGGTTATTTTGAAGAAAGTAATTGTAATGGGGATTGTTTCGACCGTAATGAATGACGCAGCATTTTGAAGTGTTTAGCTTAAGTAACCAAGTGTTTGACCACTCTTATACCAAGCGTAGACGATCCTGCAGATCAACAAAATTAGATTGCGATAAGGTTTTAGAAAAAAGTTTAGTATCATCGGCAAATATCTCAGAAGTTTCAGTGAGTTTTGCGAGATCATTTGTGTAGAGAATGAAGAGGAGCGGGCCGAGAACAGAACCTTGAGGAACACCACTGAGAACATCAACCCATGCAGAGCTGGTATTGTTAATTGTAACGCGTAATAATATAAATTATAAAATTAATAAAAACAATAATGAGAAAAAAATTAAAAATTTATTTGTACTGATATATATTGTGTTTTTGTAATAATAGAGTGTATTTATTTAAATTTATTGAACTTTAAAAATTCCCCTTAATAAGAGGAATTTTTAAAGAAAATAAATAAATAAACAAGAAAGAAAATAAATTCTTATATTTTCTTCTAATATCTTCTTCTTTTACATAAAATAAATTTAAAAGCAGAACTGGCGCGTTCTCCGACATCGGAAGAAGAACCACAGAATAAAAAAAGTAAAATTAGTTCTTATTTTTATCAAATATGAATAAAGAAGAAAGATTGTCTGAGGTGCTTGCAAGATTAACAGCTAAAAATGGGATTTCTTTTAATGTAATATGCACTTCTATTGGTATACGTGCTGGACTGGTTATGAGGCGATTTGTCAACATACCTAAATCTCCAAACACTGATAAAACACTGATATTTCGTTAGAGTTTATGCTAACTAAATTAAAAGAGCTGAAAACTACAACAAGTTGTCAACTTTTTAATCCATTAGCATCCAGAATCAAAAAGCAAAGGACTGAATTAAGTAGTCTACTGCACTATCTACATAACGGAGAAAACAAATTAATGCCCATAGGTGAAGTAGATTAAATCATCTAACAAATTGCTTAGATAACGTTGAAGATTTATTAAGTCAAGAAGATGATGAAATACATGAGATTGAAAAATTGCAAAATACAGATTCTTAAGGGTAGTTTTATCAACATAATGGCGAATTATTGAAAGCATGCCATTAGCTCAATTAAGTTTTTTACGGAGTGTATCTGTATGAAAATTCCATGATAGGTTCGAATCTATAAAAGTAGCAAGATATTTAACAACGTTTGTTGGATATAAACGTCTTTTATTAATTTTAATTTTAGTTATATGATTGTTGAAAAATTATCCAATGAACTAAACAGGTCTAAGTTTATATTCTTACACAAGGAATGATGAGACTTATTAATATTGCATATTAATATGGTCAGCAAACAGATGGACTGATGAGAAGTGGACAAAGTTGTTTAGATCATTAATATAAATCAAAAACAATAAAGGAACAAGAACAGAACCCATTTACGTTACCCATAAAAAAAAACAAATTTTTCGAGATTTTCAATTGTATACCATGTCCCTGTTTATACAACAAAATAATACCTCAAAATATAGAACTTACTAAATTAAATAATCTTATTGCCGTGAAGAAAAAACTAAAAAATCTCATAATTAACAAAACTAATTTTATCGATATGTATTAAATATAAAAGAACAATTAATATAATAAAATGTAAAAAGAACAATTTTAGCTATAAAAATAAATAAAGAAATAAAAACATAAGTTAAAAAATAAATAAATAATAAATACATATAGTTAGCAACTATACATAGTAAAAAACTACTGAACAGATGACTTCAAAAAAGTTAAAGTGTGTTTTATAGATTTACTCTTTAAATTTTTAGTTTATTTTGTATTTTATAGGTTCTCTATGAAAAGACTTTTCCTAGTCTTCTGCGAGTTTCCTGACAGCTATATAGTACTATTAATATATATAAACACATAGTTTAAACGACAACGATAAGCATGTCCCTAGTAGTCCTGTGGTGCAACGGACTTACTTATATTTTTTAAATGCATGGGTTAATAGCCAGTACTTTATATTATAAACTACGAATTTTAAGTTTATTATTTTAAGTCGACGTTAAACGCGCATGCGTAAAACAACTCTTTATATATTGTAACTTGTTATCGCTCTTTTTATATTGTAAATATTTGTGGTGGACATTTATGTAAATTAGAGACATGTAAATGTTATTTGTTTTTGAAGTATATAATAATGATTGCTGTAAAAAAAAAAAAAAAAAAAAAAAAAAACTTTGGGTGAAAATGAAAATAGAAGTTAAAAAAAACGTTAATGAATGAAATATATAAAAAGAATGGCAAAGAAATATTTAAACAGCGGAATCTCGATCGGCAAATCAAAATTTTTATTTTTTCATGTTTCTTTAGTTTTCTTGCATATATTTCTTTAGTTTTCTTTCATATATTTCTTTAGTTTTCTTTCATATATTTCTTTAGTTTTTTTTCATATGTTTTTTAGGATTACTAATTTTATTATTTATTTATTTTTCTTCAGTTTTTTAGCCTACATAGTTTTACTTACTATTTTTTGTTAGTTATTTGTTGTTGTTTTTTTTAATTAATATTTATTTTTAGTGGTATATAAGTTGTTTATACAGTTATATATTATTTGTTTTTATTTTCATTTCAGCCATTTATTATATATATGTTTTATTCTAACGTGCATTGTTATTTTTTATCTTCTGGCAGAAAAAAGCAATTTTAAGTTGCTTTTTTCTGCCAGAGGTAATTTTTTGTTTTGCTTGTAATATTTGTTGTAACTTTTGTTTTGTTTTGATTTTCTCACTGTTTTTCTGTTTATATTTTATTAATTTATTTGGTCATAGTATTTGCAATATATTTGGATTATTATATTTTAACAACTATGATTGTATTAATATATTTACTAAATCTTTATTATTTTTTCAGCAATAGTCGGTTTTATGTCATCATTAGTTGTTACGTTTGTCAGTTTATTACTGTTTGTAACTGTAACTTTTTATGTAAAAACGATTGCTTTATGGTAAGTAATACCAATTTATTTAAATTATTATAATTACTTTATTATTATTACTATTATAATAACTATTATTATTATTAAGATTATTTATATAAATATAAATTATTTTTTTAAGGTATTTACTTGAGATTAGTATTTTAATACTATTTGTAAATAGCCGTGAAAATTTATTTTCAGAATATAATATATTCTGAAAATAAATTTTCACGGCTATTTTACACACATTTTACACATACATAATTGTATACATAAGTAAATTTTACACATACATAATTATATACATAAGTAAATTTTACACATACATAATTATATACATAAGTAAATTTTACACATACATAATTAAAGTACGGGAAGTGGTATGACTTACACTCCGTTTTAAAAAGTAATGACTCTTTTTATCTAATACCAACACATACAGTATTTAATTTACTATTAAATAAGTGACAATCAAATCATATAGCCAGTTTGAAAAATCTCTCCTGCTACGATATCACTTAACAAAAATAGATCTAAATTAATCTAAAAAAAAAAAAGAGAATATAAATGACTAAAAGTTCTTGACAAGATAAGCTAACTAGCTGATATTACCTTTCTTTTTATAACAAACTTTTTTCTTCATTTCAACCAAGTATAATGAAATTGTTAAATTTATCGAAAAAAAAGCCTTAAGTTTTTATCCATCATTCCTCTGTCAACCAAGTTCAAGATGAAAAGATAAAATTTATGCACCAAAAATGCTGCAAAAAAGATGGGATTTGCTGCAAAAAAGAGAGGATTTGCATAGAAAATATGTAAACTTAAAAAAAGAACAATATAGAAAAAAAACAAATCCTTCAACATTTAGTAAATGCCGAGTGACAACTTTAAATGTCAATCAAACCTCATGAAAAATTTGTAATTGTTATCAAAAGCCTCATATTAATAAAGTTGAAACATTCTAGTTTTTAAAGAATATTAAGCATAAATATGTAATTCTAATAAATAACAAACACAAAAAAACCCGTTTATTCCTCACTACTCAGCGTAGTTAAGGAGAGAACCGAAGGAAAATATAGCGTTTAGTCGCTTTCGCTTTCAAAAATAGCCGTTTTATTTTGTATGCGTTTAGATTAATTTGTAATTTTAAAAAAACCGCGAAGCTTATTGTTTTATTTTGTTTACAAATATTCGGTGATTTTATTACCTACGAGTTTGAAGTTTCAGCTTATTACTATGGGGCAAAAGTTATATAAATACTGAAACGTTTTTTTTTAGTAATTTATTCAAACGACTATAAAGAGATTATGGTAGTAAATTGCTATGAGTGAAAACTAATGTGAAAACTTCGATTTTAACGTTTTTGCTGTTTACGAAAAGATAAAATAAGTGTTTTTAGTCATTTATTGAATATCTTAAAGTTTTAAACAAGAAGTCATTTTACTTTCGAATAAAAAAGACATTTTTGGAATGTAATTAAACACACAAAAAGAAGTTTAATTTTATTATATCATCCTATTAGCTCAACATACAAATATAATTGTAAAAAATATATATATCTTTATTTTTATTTCTATGTGTGTGTATGTTTGTGCATTGGTGTAAAAAGAATAAAAATTATAACATTAATAAAAATAATTGAATAAAAAAATTATTTTACAATATCTAAATCTAAAGATATATTAGCGGTATCAAAACACCAAACAAGCATAGTGATTTGTTTGCGAACCGAATCCCAATCGTCTGTTTTTTTTTTCGAAGCAAAATATATAGCTTCTCCGATACCAGGAAACTTCTCATCTTTGAGTTTAAAGGAGGTGTCGGCGTATACTACGTGGCTATACAAAATATATTTATTGAAACACAACTTCTTATTATTAAATTCACTTACCCAAATTAGATTATAAAGAAATCGACTTACGCCACACCAACACGTCTGATAAGATTTTGAACAAGAAAATTTTTCTCAAAATGTATTATTTTGTCGTTGATTTTTCGAACAACATAAGGACTAAACGAAATATATAGACCTGTGTTATTCAAATGTAAATAAGTATACTTTAAGTTTTATATATTTACCTATATTTTATAGCAGTAATTTGGTAAGGGTTCGTTCATAATGTACGTATGCCAAAAATTTAGAAATATCAGTCTCCGACCCCCCCTGTTGTCATGCGTACTTTTAAGACCCTCCACCTCTAAAAAGCACGTTCGTTTTTGAAATAACCACCTCCTTATTTTTTAAAGTCTTATTTCTAACAAAATCTAATTTTGGCGAAAAATAAACCAGCTTCTAATAAATAAACCAGTTTCTAAAAAATAAACCAGTTTCTAAAAAATAAACCAGTTTCTAAAAAAAACAACCAGTTTCTAAAAAATAAACCAGTTTCTAAAAAATAAACCAGCTTCAAAAATTACTTTTTTTGATTAAAAAAGAAACAACTTTTTTTAACAGAAAAAAAAAACAACAACATTGTAACAGTAGCGAAGTTTAATTAAACGTTTAAATCAAATATAGATTGCGTTGTGTCGTTAACTTTGTAATATTATTGACAACAACATAGGGTGACTTATTCGAACCTCGCCCACATCCGCACTGAAATTGATGTTGACAGGCTATTATTAGACTTGCACAGCTGAACTATACATCATTAGATAGCTTATTCCTTCATCTACAAAACTATGTAAAATTATGTAGATTTTATGAGAGTAGTTGGCGGTACCATTATAAATTGTATAGTGTGTCAAAGGAGTGATTCTCGCCCACTTGAACTTAATCTCGCCATGTTAATTTAAAGTCGCCCACTGTGTAAATTAAAACCCTTGCATGCATTGTTGCTATGCAACTATTAATCACTTGATCAAATGAAATGAAAAAAAACTGTTTAACGATTGAGGGTAGGAAGATTGATTGCTATATACATAGCTATACATTGATTGCTATACATAGTGATATGATAAATATTGTATTCTTTTTGCTGACCTTTTCTGTTTGCTATCTATTTCCGTGCGGTGGCCTTAGAATATGCCAAGAAAATATCATCTCCTGCATTGATAAAAACAAATATATTCAATAAAAGAACAAGTATTTAAATAATTTTTAAAAATTTGTAATATTTTAACTTAAGCATTGTTGCTATGCAACTATTGATCACTTGATCAAATAAAATGAAAAAAAACTGTAAAATAATTGACTTAGCAGGGTAGGAAGAGGGGGTAGGAAGAGTTTGCAAACGAAAAATCTGAAACTGTAGTAGAATTAAAGTTTGATGGTTCTAAGATTTTTTTTTTTTTTTTTGCTTAGTAAGATTGGTAAAACTATTCACAATGCAGTCAACATTTTTTTCTTCAACTGGATTGACTAAATATGCAAGCTGATTATTACGAACAACAGTCTCTACTTCCAAAATAGAAATGTTGCTTTGTAACGAACGAGTTGCGTTATCTTCTTCAGTGTCATTTCGTAATTGTTCTAGATAATTAGCAGCTTTTCCAGCATCTATAGAAGCATCAACGTCTGAAAAATTATTTTCTTGAACAATTGATGATTAGAATTCCTAAGAAAATAATAAATAATACTATTGAAATGCAAGTTAGTAAACTTTATGCTTCATTTAGAATTTTTATCAATTTGTACATAAAATATTAGTCATTTTTTATTGATTAGTAGTATAAGCAAAAATATGATAGTACAATACTAACCAAAGAACAATTGTTTTCACTCGTATTGACTGATATATCCTCAGTTATGTGCAGATAGTTTGGTAAATATGCACCACTAGGAATAGCCTGAGGATTAAATGGATAAATTCCTCACGACTTGAACCCAGATGTAATATTGCTAGAAGTTATTGCTTTATCTCAAGCTGAAGCAAATATGCCTGCAAAATTTGAACAATAAGTAATAATTCCTGGAAACTGACCCATCATATCTTGTGCTGTAGAGCGATAATAATCCTTTAGTGGCTTGAATAAGGTGCGGTCGCATGGTTGAAGCCATATCAACTATATGTATCTGGTTCTGAATAGCAATATCAATTAACTCAATAAAGTTGTGAGAATCGTACCCATCTAGAACTATTAACTGAGGACGTTGCGGACCAATGTTTTCTAAAAATGTCTCAGTAAACCATAGTTTTGCTAGGCCCTGTTTAGTCCAACCACTATCGGACCAGCTCCAATTTGTTCCCGGAGGCACAAACTCAGTGTTAAAACCCCATAAAGACCTGGATGCCTTTCCCTTCACTATAACCTGGGGTAGAATGAACTTGCCCTGTACATTCACACATGCAATAACAGGGATTGACTCTCAATTTCCACTTGTTCGACTATAAAGGTTTTTTGTGCATTTTCGTGCAACCACTTTTCTTGGTTTTATGTCAAGTTGTAGACCAGTTTCATCCATATTCCATATGAATTCTGGTTTAACATGAAAACCATTTTTCACCATGACATCATTCAAAGCACTAAAGTACTTTCACACTTTATCTTTGTCCACTGATGTCAGACTGAAGCCTCAGGTTGTCGCAGAGTAAACTCTAGTCCACCACTCGTTGAAATTCTTGAAGTTGAATTTATGTTTTGCAAGTTTCTGTGACTTTCCAAAACCTACCCTTAACTTTGCTCTTTTACTTGCATAATCGATAAGTTTTTCTTCTAGAGCAAAAGGCAGGGTAGGTTTTCTTCCTGGCTTTACTATAATAACAACTTATCCAGAAAGTCTGTCTCTCAGTGTTGTATGTGGCACATTGTACAATATTACTGCCTTATGCACTGAAAATGACTCTGATCTGACCTGTTTAATTGCACTCATCATATTTTCTTCACTCAATTTCAGGAATTCGCCCCATTTAACAGTGACTGATTGATCGATAGAATGATTGGAACCATTGACACTAGTTAAAGAAACATCAATTGTTGGTAGCTGTTTCATTTGACAAATGTCAAGAGTACTACTACCAGATGTTGAAGGAGTCATATCATCATAAAGAAGAGTTGTATTATAACATATTGTAGCCTCTGTTACAGAAGCAAACTTCCAAACTGACATCCAGTGAAATCTTGGTGATGATACATCTACATCTTCATCTCCCAGCTCTTGTTTTAACCTTTTTTTTTTCAAAACAATACCTAGATAAATTAAATTGCAGTATGAATGTCATATTAATTTAATAAAGTGCTCCAAATTTACAAGAGCTACAAATATTAACACGTGATGAAAATCATATGTTAGTGTTTGTAACCTAATTCCAACCCTAGAACTTCACAGTACTTAATTTACAATGAAGTAAATAAGCATTTAGCTAAGTAATTACAAAAGTCTATTAAACAAGAATAAAAATATTCTTATTATGCATAAAATGAGTTTTGGACCTTTTGAACCTAAAATTTTGGACCTAATGTTTAAGTTATTTTAATAACTAAAACATTAATTCTTAAATTGAAAATAAATAAAACAATCGGAAATAAAATATGCATTATTTCTAAACACAAAAAAATTATTTCTAAAAAAAAAACATAGCACAAAAAGATAAAATTCCAAATTCTTTCTTACCAATAATTATCAGGAAAAGAAAATGCAATTGCAGACAAAATTTACTTATTTGCGATACTTTCATTGTTCTTTATCTAGCTAATTTATTTGGTTTTGATGAACATGAGCTTTTTATACAATTACTCAAAGATGAGCCATAGCAATTTATTTTTTTAATTAATTTCCTAAATAACATTACACAAGAGTATTGTTTTGAAGGCAATCAAAAATAAATTAACGAGGATATCATCAATTTTTTTCAAAGCAATTATCAAGTAAGTTTAGGGTTCATTTTTACGATAATGCCAAAAATGTTGAATTAAGGACAATTAATTCATAAAATAATTTCCTCAATAATATATAAAATAAAAATACATAAAAAAATACTTCTTTGTAAGCATTCAAAAAGATTATGCTCTTAATATGTATACTTACGAAATTTTAATATTTTGTTTTTCAATTATTTTTTAAATGTCATCCCAATTTAAAGAAAAAATAATTAGTGTCATGGCAAAAGGTTTTTTTTTGTTAAAACTGCTGATAGCGTAAGCCTTAATATATTATGCTGCATCTATTCTTGCCCACCCGGGCCAGATTAAATACATTGGGCGACAATATATTTATTCTGAGATTTTCTTTTCGAATTATGACAAAAAAATTTAAAAACCTATTTTGTGTTTTTTATGTTTTCAAAATAAAAAATAAAAAAAATGAAATTCTTACTTTGAAAGATCTTCTTCACTTAAGCTATCGACATACGATTGAAATCTCTCTGCTTTACGAAGGAGCTCCTCTGATTTGGCTTTAGCAAAGTCTAAAAAATATTTGGGAAAAAAAATTACGATTTAACAAATGATTTTAGTTGACATGCATAAAACTTTTACACTAACCTAACGAAATTCCCTGCTTTGAAAGTATAGCTGCATATGATTGGCTAAATTTATTTAAAAAAAACTTGACTTGATTTACATAATCCACAACAAAAAGAGGAACAATGATTTTATCGGATGCTAATAGTGCAGATCCGAGCATTAATCGACCAATAGTTAAGTGATACTTAAAATTAGGATCAACAAATTTGGTCATCCAATCAAAGCTTTCATAACGTGTATGATATTGCGGATTTTGAGAGAGCAATGGATAATCAATCTAATAAAATAAACAAACTTTTTTCAATAAATATCTTTTAACAAACTCGTATTATAAATAAAAAATTGCTTACACTACTAAAATAATATCGAAAGTCACCACTAGCAACCCCATAAAGATGCCACAATGCTTTATAATCGCTTCCTGATGTAATCATATCATTTCTTGAAATAATAAATAAAATAAATAAATAAAAATGTGACTAACGTAAAAAAAGCATTACTTATAAATGCTGTTCACCACTGTTGTTTAATATTTATAAAGTAACACCTCTAAAATAAACTTCAATTTCTTATTTCAAATTTCAAATTTAATTTTTTTTTTAAATGCATAATAATGTAAAACAAAACTAGCTAAGGTGGTACTAAATCAGCTAGAATGGTACAAAATCAGCTAGGGTGGTACAAAACTAGTGAAGGTTGCACTAAATCAATAAGCTATTGGTCAGTGACAGATCCAGCAATTTTTAGTGTTGGAGACTAACTTCCAGACATGGAGTAAACTCCAACCATTATGTGTATACTTTTATGTGTATACTTTTGTCAAATAATGATGCTTTACAAAAAATTGCAATTGTTGGAGGCTGGGAACAAAAAAACCTTTTAACTTCATCACAAAAAAAAAAAAGTGAGGTTCATGTTCTCAATTACACGATGAAAACAAGTTGTTCTTGTTTTCATCGTGTAATTGAGATAAATCTCTATTCCATTTTATTAGTTTTTATAACTATTTATTAATTTTAAATTTGATGTTATTTCTTTTTTTAATCAATAATTTCTTAATTCTTTCATTTTTACCACCCTGCACCATTTTATTTCACCCTGCACCATTTTATTTCACCCTGCAGCTAAAACTTAATGGTTTTACTTTGGTTCTTTAACATCTGATAATGGCTTTTTTAGCAGTTGTGCAGACTTCTCAATCCAATCTTGATACAAAGTTTTATTTGGATCATCAGCTGAAGCAAGCTATAAAAAATAAAAGGCAAAATAACAAAATATTTTTGTTTTCGATGAACATTGAACATTATTTTAATTTTTTTTTAAATGTTGAATATTAATAAAAAACTATACTGCAACAGTATACCATATGTAATGTAAGTACATATGATATACTGTAAATTACCATATGACGTAATGTAAGTACATATGATATACTGTAAGTTACCATATGATGTAATGTAAGTACATTTGATATACTGTAAGTTATCATACGTAATGTAAGTACATATGATATACTGTAAGTTGTCATATGTAATGTAAGTAAATATGATATACTGTAAATTACTGCAACTTTACTATACTGAAAACTGTCAATAGCAATAGCAGCTTGCAACAAGTATATATGACAGGCCTTGTTATGAGATTTTGTTGCCTAATGGAATTTTTTTTTTATTTTTATTTTTTTTACCTTAACACAGACTGTGTAAATTAAATCAAAAAATCATTGTCGTACAGAGCAATGAAGAACTATGGGTAAACCTAGGTAAAAAATACAAAATTCTTACAAACACATTGTAATTTTAGGCAAATCTACAATTAGACGGTCTTAAATAATTTTATTTTTTTTTGTTAAGCTCTTAATGTTTAAAATTCTTAATGTTTAAAATTCCTAATGTTTAAAAAGTCTCTCATCAGAGAGACTTTTTAAACATTAGGAATTTTAAATAAAATAATAAAAGAAAAAAAAATTGCTGCCTCATGCCAAACCCTTAGTCGATGTAACAGTACTTCTTTGTAGCAGCAAGTTATAAGATAGTTGATGTAGCAACACTCTTTTGTAGCAGTGGGCTATAAGATAATCAATGTAGCAGCACTCCCTTTTGGCAGCAGGCTGTAAGGTCGATTTATGTACTAAAGTAATAATAATTATGTTTATATTAAAAAGTTACCTATTTGAGCAAGCCTACATAAGAAAGCCCAACAAGTAAATAAACTTATTTTAGACCGCTTAACTGTAGCTCAGCCTAATTTTATTTGTAATAACCACTTATGTAAGAATTTATAAAAATTTAGGAATATTGTGGTGCAAAAAGAGTTGCTATCCATTTTTTAGCAACAAATGAGTTCCTTTTTTATCAAAAATGTTACCTGCCTCTGAGAATAGTCTCATTTTTAATGTTCCTTAATTTTTAAATAGTTAAAAAGCATTGAATGCCTAATACAGTAAATATTTTAACTTTAACCTAAATGTAAAAATATAAAACAAAGAAATAATTTTAAACATAAATATTATGCAGGTTAAAACTTTCAATAAATTAAATTTTAAGAAACAAATTAAAACAACATATTAGATTTAAATGAAAACTATATATATATATATATATATATATATATATATATATATATATATATATATATATATATATATATATATATATATATATATATATATATATACATATATATATATATATATATATATATATATATATATATATATATATATATATATATATATATATATATATATATATATATATATATATATATATATATATATATATATATATATAAGCATTAAAACATCATATACGGTATCATACTATTTATTTCTTTTCTCTATAAGTGATATTTTGGATCATATAGTATAAGCCATTATCAAACTAATAAAACCGTTTTATTAGTTTGATAATGGCTCTTACTAGATGAGCCAAAATATCACTTATAGAGAAAAGAAATTAATAGTATGATACCGTATATGATGTTTTAATGCTTATAATTACACATATTATTAAAGATGTCACTTAAATTTTATATATATATATATATATATATATATATATATATATATATATATATATATATATATATATATATATATATATATATATATATATATATATATATATATATATATATATATATATATATATATATATATATATATATATATATATATATATATATATATGTATAAATATATATATATGTGAATTTATTTATTCAGTTATCAATTATTATTAAATAAAAGTCAATAAAGTATAATAAAATAAACACAAATGTGACTTAAAAGTTGTGATTGTTTGTTATTTTAATCAACAAAATATGGTAATAAAAATTGACAAGGAAGAGGGGAACAATGCTCTTCCATTCTGACGATACCTGCTGCAGCGATACAGGGGTTGATTTACATTGAATGATGTTTAAATGCAATAACTGTTGTCTCATCGACTGAACTTTATGAAGTTTGTTCCAACTTTTTGTGACCCGGTTTGTGAAGAAGTTTTCATGCACTGCGCAGTGCTTTACTAATTATGGCTCAAGTTTACGGTTATGTCTATGAAGATTATGAGTGGGCAATGACACCGGTTGCCCTTGCAGCATGAAAAATTCTATTTCTTCAAACTTGCATGTTCTCATGCACTGTTCAATGAGATCAACATGTCTTCTGCGTTCTTCAAGTTTTTGTAATTTGAGTCGCTCTAGTCTGGGTCCGTATTTCAGTCTTTTTAGATCCAATATTGTTTTTGTCATGCAATGCTGTACTCTTTCAAGAGTTGCGATATCACCTCTCAAGTATGGCAACTATGACTGGACAGCGAATTCAAGATGTGGTTTAATGTATGTAGTGTAGAGGGTACGCCAAAGATTAAAACCACAACTTCGGAATGCCTTTTTTAGGCGCCCTACTGTTCACAGTTGCAGCTGCTGCTTCTATCATGCTTTGACATAAAGGTTTTTAGAAATAAGAACTCCTAAATTGCATTCAATTTTTGTTACAGATAACTTTTGTTTAGTTCCATCGATATTTGCCATCATGTATTCATGGACAGATTTGTTCATTAGTCCAACATGCATAACTTTGCACTTTTCAATATTAAAGAACATAAGCTATTTGTGTGATCATTCGACTGCATCGTCTAATATGGCTCGAAGAGATTTACTGTCGTCATCTGATTTTATTATCGCTATAATTTTGTCATCGTCGATGTATAGTTTTATCAATTGAGCAACATTGTTTAGTAGGTCATTTATAAATAGTAAAAACAATAGTGGACCAAGTACTAATCCCTGCGGTATGCTGCTGTTTACGTTTTTTCCAATCTGACTTATGCCCGACGCAGACGACTTGTTGTTTTCGGCCTATAAGCCAAGATTTGATCCAGACTAACAGTTTACCTTGGATACCATATGCACTTAGCTTGTGAAGAAGTCTATGATGAGGAACTTTGTTGAAGGCTTTAGAAAAGTCTGTGTAGATGACATCAGCAGCATAACCATGATGAACAGCCTCTGTTAGAATGTCACAGGTTTCAAAAAGGTTTGACAGACAACCTTTACCCCGAACAAAGCCATGCTGAGAATTATTTATAAATTTTTTAGCAAAGTTCATAATACTATTATGTATGAAACTCTCCATGATTTTACAGAGTACTGATGTTAATGATACTGGTCTATAATTGCAAGCTTTAAGTTTCTTTCTTGAATATTGGTGACACATTTTATTTCTTTTACAGATCAGGCACAATTTCTACTAGACCCTTAAGTTTCGCCTCCACTTGATTAAGAGCGATATCATTTTCACAAAAACCACATACTTCATTTGTTCAATTATCAAAGATTGGCATGTCACCTAGCAGTTCAATATCAAAGACTGACTCAAAGTAATCATTTAGTGTCAAACGTATTGTCTGGTAATCCATTGTTGTCGTACCATTGGGTGTTTTGAGTGTTCGTATTAGATCTTTTACACATTGTTTACTGCGAGCATGTGCATGTAACTTCTTTTGGTCAAACTTTGAGTCTCTGACAAATTTTTATTTATAGTTTTGTAACTGCTTGCAATTCTGTGTTGTTCTTTTAAAGATTCTAGAGTTTGTCTGCCTGCTGTTAAATATTTCTGCCATAACACCCGTTTCTGTTTGCTGGCTTCGATTACCTCAGGTGTAACCCAGAGAAGCATTTTGGTAACAATATGTACTTATGTAGAGGGGACATACTTATTAATCGCTTTAAAATATTTTGCAACAAGAAGCTCGTAGTTGTTGTTTGCAGAAAAACTTTCGAACATCGCTTTCCAATTGTATGCAGAGATTTGCCTTGAAATTGCTTCGTAGTTTGCTTTACTCCATACTAATCTTGTTTCATTTGTACTGGTTTTATAATATTTTGTCACGACAAGAGAAACTATAACTAAACAATGAGCTTGACCCCATGAGAAAAAAAACTAAAGGTTTGATAGGCATTGCTTTCACAGTTTGTACTCATAATATATATATATATATATATATATATATATATATATATATATATATATATATATATATATATATATATATATATATATATATATATATATATATATATATATATATATATATATATACAGTCGACTCTCGATATCTCGAATACTTGATATCTCGAACTATTTTAGCGGTCCCATGGACATAATGTACTAGTTTAGGCTAAAATCCTCTCGATATCTCGAACCTTAATATCTCGAACTTTTTGGTATCTCGAACAATATTTTCGGTCCACAGGGCAATTTTCTCTCGTTATCTCGAACTTTTCAACATTTTTTTTTTCAAAAATGTTTTAATAAAATTTAATTTTTTTTTAATTCCAATTTTTTGAAAAAAAAAAAAAAATTTAATTCGATTTTTAAATTCGATTTTTTTTAAGAATTGAATTTCTGAAAAGTTTTCCTTTAATATATTAGGGTGGTCCATAAAACAACTTTTTTGAGAAAAACCTGCTGACACCCCCTAAATGTGTTTTATCTAATGCAAAAACACTAGGTTTAAAATTTTTTTGAACAAAAATTATTTTTAGGGGTAGCTCAAGGCCCTCAAAAATTTGACGGGTCCCTAATATTTTGAAAAAAAAACTTTTTCTAAAGTATGTCAACCTGGTACTCAAAAGAAGCGATATTGTATAAAAACTTCAAAAATAATAATCATTTTACATAAAAAACATGCCTAAAAAAAATTATTCTCAAAAAACCTGAAAATATTGACTTTTTTTATTTTCAGCTTAAAAACAATAGTTTTTATGCATTTATACCTAAAAAAATTATTTTTATAAAAAATTATTATCATTTTTAAATTTTTTATATAATTTTGCTTATTTTGAGTACCAGGTTGACATACTTTAGAAAAAGTTTTTTTTTCAAAATATTAGGGACCCGTCAAATTTTTGAGGGCCTTGAGCTACCCCTAAAAATAATTTTTGTTCAAAAAAATTTTAAACCTAGTGTTTTTGCATTAGATAAAACACATTTAGGGGGTGTCAGCAGGTTTTTCTCAAAAAAGTTGTTTTATGGACCACCCTATAATATATTAATTTATTCTTTTTGTCAAACGCAACAACATGCCGCTAGTTAAACGAAAACTCACGAACAAATCTATAATAGAAAAATGCAAGGCATTAAAAGACCTAGAGACAGGGATGTCTAACAAAGAGGTTGCCAAAAAGTATGGAGTCCCGAAGAACACATTATCAATCTGGATTAAAAATAAAACCAAGTTATTAACCTCACTGGAAAAAAATGGTGCAAAATCTAAACAGAAGAAATTTCGTAGTGGTAATTTCAAAAATGTAGACAAGGCCATATACACGTGGTTCGTTGCAAAAAGAAGTTAACAAGTACCAATTGATGGTACCATACTAAAAGAAAAGGCACTAAAATTCGCAGAAGCATTAGGAGAGTTGGATTTTAAAGCATCAGGAACGGCATCAGCTTTAAAATAATCTCAGGCAAAAGTGCCGCCGTGACGAATAATATGATTGCTTCGTGGAATGAAACTACACTTCCAACATTGCTTTTGAATTACAAACTTGAAAGCATTTTCAATGCTGATGAGTTTGGACTATTTTACTAGTGCCTACCAAACAAAACATACCATTTATCACGAGAAAAATGTTTTGGGGGAAAAAATAGTAAAGTTAGACTAACAGGCATAGCAGCAGGGAGTGCAACGGGAGAAAAATTACCTATGTTTGTTATTGGAAAATCTAAAAACCCACGGTGTTTTAAGCACATTAAACAACTTCCTTGCACATATAAAAATCAACTGTTCTGCCCACCCACACATTGAAGGGCTAAGCAACATCACCCACACATTGAAGGGCTAAGCAACAAACCTAATATTTTTCCCCCCTAACACCACATCTGTCCTTCAGCCCATGGATCAAGGCGTAATACGAAGTCTTAAATCTCATTATCATCACAAAATTGTGCGTTTGTGTATCAAGGCTGTTGATAATAACGAACCCATGCCAAAAATTTCTATACTTCAAGCAATGAAAGATCTTGTTTCTTCGTGGAATGCTGTGTCAAAGGAGACTGTCATCAACTGCTTTAAAAAAGCTGGTATCAGCAAAACAAACAAGAGTATTGAAGAAGCTGATGATGATCATCCTTTTAAATTTTTGACAGAAAAACTTAACCGTTTGCGAGAGTTAGATCTTCGTGCCGTCCAAAAAGATCTCTCAGCGGAATCTTACATTGGTTTAGATTGCGATGTAGTAACCACCGGTTCACTTGCTACTGATGCTGAAATCATTACTCAGTTTTTAGATCCTAATTTTGAAAACGACGATAAAGAAGTTGAAGATAGCGTTAATGAAGCTATTGACGTCGAAGCCCCGCCACGTCCATCTGATATTCAATTAGAAATTGCTTTTGAAACGATTCAAAATGCTTCGCTATACAGCTCAAAATACGGAATCCCTAGCACTAAAACTTGAGGATTTTATGAAGATGGAAAAGATGGATAATTTAAAGCAATATCAGATAACAGATTTTTTCCAAAAGTTGTAAATTTTGCTGTTAATGATTTTTGTCAGAAAAATAACTTGTTTTAATGAAAGTCAGGCAATTTTATTTATTTTCAACCCTTTTCTTGATATCTCGAACTCTCGATATCTCGAACTTTTTTTCCGGTCCTCTTAGTGTTCGAGATAACGAGAGTCGACTGTATATATATATATATATATATATATATATATATATATATATATATATATATATATATATATATATATATATATATATATATATATATATATATATTTAAACAATTTTAAAATGCATTCTACAAAATAGAGTACTTAATGTTCTTAAAAGAACAGAGCAATTAAAAATTGGTAGAAAAAAATTTTGTTAAGTGATTTTTTACTAACTTATAAAAAATATATATTTATTCATGTCTATATATATATTTATTCATGTGTATATATATATATTTATGTAAATATATATATATATATATTAATTCATATATATTTACATAAATATATATATATATATATATATATATATATATATATATATATATATATATATATATATATACATATATATATTATAAGTTATAAATATATTATATAGCCACATTGTTGAGGTGAGGTGCAGGCTTTCACACTCAATCAGGAATTACATAAATATAATTCTAGTTCCGGCCAAAATATTTTTAAGGATTCTGGCAAATCTGGTTCCGGCTGGAATTGAAAATTTCCCATCCAGTACACCCCTAATTTAATATAAATGTTTTTAACTAATTCACTACCAATTATTTAAGCTGGCAGTGACAAGAAAACTAAGAATATTGTTAAAGAGCAAGAAAACGGATGACATAAAAAACTGTCTGAGAAAACTTAAAAGAAATTTAAAAGCATTGGTATGATGAAAAAAACTAAATGAATAAAAACTTTTATAACATAAAAGGACAAACATTACATGGTAAAAAAATGCAACTTTGCTGACGTAAAGTAAAGTTTACTAAAGTAGTTTAAGGTTGAGTTTTGGTTGATGGAACCAGAGATGTTAGTTCATTTGATAAGCAGCAATAGTATACGTAAAAAAGTGAAAAATATGCACATATTATGAGGATGAAACAGAGCTCAAGTTGAGTATGAAACAAAGGCTAAAGCTTAGCAGTTAGAGGACTTTGTTTAGAAAATAAAAAATAAATAAAAAGAAGAACCAGTTCATAAATATGATAACAGTATCGATACAGTAACAAGAGATTTATAGAGATAGGGAAATGGTAATAAGAGATTTATAGTAATAGGAGTTTTATACATTTTTATTTATACATTGTATTATTTATTTATACATTATATACTAGTAATAAGAGATTTATAGAAAAATGAAAGGTGACTTTATAGGGAATGAAATAGGGAGTAAGGAAATGGCAAGCATGATAAGGAGCAACTTTAACAGATGCTATCTTTGCAATGGGTTGAATAATTTCTATGAGAGGTCAGCAATTAATGATAATCTGAGAAGGCATAAGAGACTCAGTAAGAGTGTTCAACAATATAGCGTAAAAAGGTAATTTAAATATCAACATATTACAACATCAACAATATTACATCAACAATATTACAATAACTGTTAGCTGTAAATATCTGACCTGGTTCAAAACTCACAAGCCACTGCACGCTCTAAGCTGTCACAAAACAAAGATCAGATTCAAGACTCTTACTATTCTAAATGATCAAAAATTGATGATAAAGGTTTTTTGTTAAGACTTCAGCATAAAATCAGCAAATAGAGATGTTTATATGCTAAAAAAATATATTATCTAACAAATATGTTTTTGTAAATACTATTCATTCTACTATATATTTATATTATTATGCACAAATACGAATTTGTATATAATACTGCAACCCTGAATTATGAAAAATAAGGTTGGCAATAATTTGCCAACCTCAACCTTTTAGAGGTTGACAGTTAAGTCAGCTTTGCCGAATGCTGACCCTAATTCTGAGGGTTGATACGGTTAATAACCTTTATGTGATGCATTTGCTCAAAAAAAAAATAGTGATAACCTCAGCAAAAAACAATAACAACTGGTAATTCTAAGCTATAAATTCTTAAATTTTTGCCTCAATTTAAAAAATAAAACATATTTTTTTTGATTTAAAAAAAAAAAATTTAACAAATGAAACCTTAATATTTAATTTAGCTAAACCAATATTCTATCTAGCTAAACAATAGGGCATATTGACATTACTTTTAACTAACTTAGGGCTACTTTTAAAAAGTTTGTTACAAGTATTATGGTGAAATAAGTGCAAATAAAAGTATAGCTTTGTAATATCTGAATTTATATTTACAAAAATTGTATGAGAAAATAAGTTTCGTATAAATAGTATATAAGTTTATCTATATAAATAATATATAGTATAAGATTTGTATAGAAAATAAAATAAATAATTGGGGGTTTGATTGATTTTTAATTTTAGCGTGCCTACTGGCAAATAAAAATCCATACATAGAGTGGAGAAAATCCAGCATTCATCATTCTAAGAAGGAAAAAAAGTCTAAAAAAAACAAAAACTTATACACTCATAACAAGGCTGCAAGCAACCACCATTAAGTTAGGATTTATTAGAAAGCAAAAATAATGTTAATAAGCAAGGCAAAAAAACTTTTATAGCATGCAAGGACAGGTACAGTAAAAAAAATGCGATTTAGCCTAATGATAAAAGTCAAGTGAGATTGAATTTTGGTTGATGGAGCTAGAGATGATATCATGGTGGAAGATGATGATGAGAGATGATAGCTCCTTTGAACTGCCAACATGATAGTATTTGTAGAAAAGATAAAGAGATGAAACTTAACGAAGATGAAAGAGAGGCTCAAGCTTGATAGGTTCAACTATGTTTACAATGTGTTTTTGTGCCTTGTCTAAAGGTGAAAGATCATCATTAAAAAAAAACAATCCAAAAGAATACAGAACAAAACGTATTCAAGACAACAATATTCCATACAGAGGTAAAGAAGTAGAAAATAAAATAAGGAGTAAGAAAATGGCAAGCACAAAACTGAGTTGTGTTGGAATTAAAATTCACCAGTAGGAATAAAAGTTTCCATTCCTGCATGGATCTATGAGGCTATGTAAGCGGTACATTATCAGCGGAGAGATGGTCCAAGGATAATCACAAAGAAAATTATGAAAAGAACCCCAGTCAGTTTTAGGGTAGTAGTAAGTAATGCCTTAGGGTAGTAGTAAGTAAGTGCCATAAAAAGGTAAGTAGTCATATTGATCAGAAATTTTATCTAAAAGTTGTTTTATTAAAGAATGTGCAATCTAATATAAATTTGTCAAGTCTGATGAGTTTTGAAAAGGGTAAGAATTAAAGAAATTTTTTTTTTTTTTTAATTCACCTCCTCAAGGCCGAGAAGGCCACTACAGACAAGGAGGCTACTTATTTGTGGTTATAACCCTCTCCCAACTCTATAACTCCAAAACACGAACCGTGACAAACAAGGCCGCTGCGCGGAGAAACGAGTTGAGCGCAGTACTACCAGGGACGTGGTGGGGATCGAACTCGGAACCACTCGTTTATGAAGGAAGCGCTCTACCACTACACCACTACCGCATCCAGGACCTAGATAATATTTAAAGTTTAAAACAACTTTAAATTAAGTTGAACAATAATAATTATAATTAAAAGTAATAACTTAAAGTTTAAAACAACTTAAATTTTAAAGTTTTAAATAAAAATCAAAGGAAAAAGTTGTTCAAATCAAACTTAGTGTAAATAAATGAAATTTAGTGTAAATAAATCAAACTTAGTGTAAATTTAGGTTTTGACTTAATAAATATGTAAAACATTTGTGAATATAAATTAACAAAGCTGGTAACAGTAAATCTAAAGGAGATTACTAACAGTTAGGTTGCATGATTCTATTATAAACAAAATGCAATTCAATTTCATTTTCCTATTTACAAACTTTTTATGAAACAATTTTTCTAATATCATAACTTTTTAAATCTTCCATAAACTTAATCAAGTTTTATTCAAAGGTTAAAGCATTAAAAAATTAAATTTATTAAAAGATTTAAATAGTGAAAAAAATTTGTGATGTGTAAAATAAAATGAAATAAAAAGAATCAATACATTTTTGGATGCTTCATAAACATTCTTAGCATAATAATCCAAAGCTCGTAAACGAACACTGAAATTACCTGAAAAAAAAAAGGTAAACTCATTTATTTAAATATTAACTTTTTAAATATAAAAAAAATAAAAATAAAAAACCTTCAACAGCCATGTCAACATTAATATACAAAACAACATTATTCATGAGAAATTGTCTGTGTTCCTAAAAAATAAGATTCAAATTATTACAAAAAAAATATTTAAAAATCAGTATTTATCAGTATTGTTATTATATATATATATATATATATATATATATATATATATATATATATATATATATATATATATATATATATATATATATATATATATATATATATATATATATATATATATATATATATATATATATATATATGGGTCAGTTGAAAAAGAATTATATAAATACCCATAAAACCAGAACAAAAAAGTGGTTATTTAATTTAATTTTATCAAATGTTTAAAACACTGATTATGATAATCATAAACAGTCCTTTCTCAACCTAAAAATTGTTTACAAATCACAAACCTTCTTTCAAGCTATTTGTCAATTTTTTTTATACTCTTCTTTTGATAAGTTTCAAAGTAAGTTGATTAAATGATTTTTCTGACTTTTAACATGTTTTTTTGAGTTAACCAAAAATCTTGTATGGCTAGTGGCAGGTTATTATAATTCTAGATTAAGGAGAATCTGTGATAGTTTGATTATAAAATTGAATAATAAAAACAAAATAACATTTCAAAACAAAAATTGATAAGATCATTTTTTAATGACACTTTTTAGCAAAAATTTGTTTTAGAAGTTTTTAATAAAAGAGATTCTGGTTTTCATAAGACTCAGGTTGATATACTTTTGGAGAAATTATTTTTCTGATATAAAAGATCCAGCGTGAAATCAAGAGTCATGCTGCGAGGCCTTTTTTTTAAAAGTAAAATATATAAGTGATTTTTATTTACTTTTAAACAAAATTTCACCATAAAACCAAAAAGTTTCAAAAATTTATAACTGTATAGTACATGTGTATATACACATGTAAAAACATACACTTATATATATAAATACAGTATAAATATAAAGCATGTAAGAAAATAATCCAATAAAAAATTAAAATAAATGTGAGAAGGTCTTTTTTTTAATACGTAAATAGTTTAAATAAAATTAAATTACTTGTAAAATTTTATGTAACTACTTACATCAGCCCACTCATAAGATCCTAGTACACCTGGTTCCTCTGCTCCCCAACTGCATATTTTTATACTTCTTTGTGGCCTCCAGTCTAACAAAAAACACAAAATCTAATATAAACATAAAATAAAACAAAAACATAAAATAAAAAAAAACATAAAATATAGCAAAAACATAAAATATAACAAAATATTTTTTGAAGTTAAAATATTTTTTGAAGTTAAAATACTTTTTGTAATATAATAATAACTACAAGAAGTACTTCGAAACAACAAATTTTGAAACAACAAAACTTTTTATTAATGCCAAAATGTTAAAACGAAAATCAAGGAAAGTTCATTTAAAGAGTGCAAGAAAGCAAATAAAAACAAGTTAACAATACTTAACACTTTTAGCAGTTGATTTTCATTAGAAAATCTTCCACATTGTAACAACATATAAAATGTTAAAATTTAAGCACATTTTCACTTTGATTGGTAAACTTTCTAGATAAACGCAGAGTTTTTTTTTTAAGTATCTGATTTGTCAAAGAGTTTGAAAACTTTTTCTATTATAATTGGTGCTAATATAATATAGGGCTGCCATACATCCTGGTACACCGAGACATCTCCCGGTTTCAAGCTCTGTGTCCCAGTTCCCTGTCTAAGGACTAGTTGTCCCAGTCAATATAAAATTATTAGGCATATTTAAAAAATCTCCTACAATTCATAAAATACTTAAAAATATTGATATGAGCTTGCACCGAGCACCACCTTTTACAATAAGAAACACATTTTGTTACATAAGTGTTTACTTGATAAAATTTTTCTAAAGAAAAAGAATTTTGTTTTGCAATTCAATGAAGTATTTTTTTTCAATAAAAAAAAAAATGATTAAAATTTTAAGTAAAGGATCGTCCATAAAGTACATACGCTTGGAGAGGAAGAGGGAGTCTGCAAATGGCATTTCAGAGATAAGGGGCAGCAGGTCAATTATAAAAGTATGGAGACATTAAATTTATAAAAAAATCATAAAATGTTGGATTGGTAGGTTAAGAGCGTAGGTACTTTTAGATAGGTAGAGGGTACTCAAAAAAGCGTATGACAAAATGCACAAATAGGAGGAAGAGGGGTGGGGTGGGGGGTGGGTGGAACCAAAAAAAGCATATGTACTTTATGAACAACCCCTAAGACTCAACAACATGCTTATCATCTGTTGTGCATTTGATTTTTTTTATTATTAGCACCAGATTGTTTTTGACATTGATTTTTTTTTTATTATTAGCACTAGATTGTTTTTGAATTTTAATTATTCGTTTTAATTTGAGTACTTTAACAAACATGCCAAAAAAGAAGTGTCACTTTTTTAATGATTTTACAAAAAAAAGTATTAAAAAATGAAAAAATGAATACGAAGAATTTTGTTTCATTATCAATATTTTTATATCAGTGAGTCATGGTAGAAAATCAAGCACAAAAAAAATCACATTAAATAATGTGTTTTATAAATTAAAAGAAACATTGTCTGCAAATTAAGAAGGAGTCCGTTGTCCAGCACACATTATTCTTATACAGGTTCTACTGCTGTCGCTGTCTTGTTGATTGATATCTGTAGTTTTAAAATTTTATAAACTTTTTTCAATATACACAGTAAGAAATGAATAACTTAAATATTTCTGCAAGCCTACTGAGTTAACATATAACAACATATTATCACATTAAAGAAGTAGGTTATCTCTCTTACCAGCATTTGAAAGAGAGCTAAAGTTGTGGGAACCATTAAAGAATTTTTTCTTGAAAGAAGAAAATCCCCCAAAAGCAATAATAGATTTTTTCAAGAATCCATTATCAGAAGTACACACTTTATTTGTACACAATTAGATGTGTTTGTTTGAAAAACAAATTAGGAAACTCAAAAAATTGATTATAACTATTATTGAAATAAAAAATATTTTGGAGGAAAAAACAATTAACTGAAAGATTAAGTAATAAGTTTTTAGGTTTTCAAACAAGTCAAGCGTACAAAAAACTAAAAAAGTTTAATAAAATTACTATAACACAAGAAGAAGAAAATGATGTAAAGAATTTTTTAAAACCATTACATATTTCAGTGAAAAGGATATATTTTTTGCAGATTCTATTTATGAGGACGTTCTGCATATAAAATCTTTTATTGAAGAAGAACCATGTAAAGAATGGAAAATGAAAAATGTGCATGATAAATGGTTGCACTATTTTATAAAGACTGAAGAGAAAAACTAAAAAAGTATAATAAAATTACTATAACACAAGAAGAAGAAAATGATGTAAAGTATTTTTTAAAACCATTACATATTTCAGTGAAAAGGATATATTTTTTGCAGATTCTATTTATGAGGACGTTCTGTATATAAAATCTTTTATTGAAGAAGAACCATGTGAAGAATGGAAAATGAAAAATGTGCATGATAAATGGTTGCACTATTTTATAAAGACTGAAGAGACAGAAAGTAAAGGCAATCTATTTAAAATGTGCCAATACTTGTTTGCCATTCCACCGCATAATGCGCATGTTGAATGCATGTTCTCATTAATTTAAACTCAATGGACAGATGAGCATAACTCACTTTCTATCGACACAGTGAAATGTATATATATTATAAATAATTCAATGTGTTATAAATAATTCAATGTGTTATAAATAAATGTGTTATTTAATTGTAAAATATCATGTAGTGAATTTTACAACTATGTAAAAGAAGAAAATGAGCTGCTACCAAAAAACCAAAACATCTGAAAAATATGATTGGACAAAATAGAGCGATAATGAAGTCAAGGAAGAGTAAAGGTGAGAAGGTTTGTAATAAAAAGTTTTGATAAGCGGATATGCAATTAGGTTATGCTTGGTTATTTAAATTTAGTTGAACCGCTAATTAACTTACAGCTTTTTTGAGCTTTGGCACATCAATGTAATG
This sequence comes from Hydra vulgaris, assembly GCF_022113875.1. Taxonomy (NCBI): domain Eukaryota; kingdom Metazoa; phylum Cnidaria; class Hydrozoa; order Anthoathecata; family Hydridae; genus Hydra; species Hydra vulgaris. Next base: position 3,876,845 of record NC_061159.1, on the reverse strand, counting down.
AAAATGAGAAAAAGTCACCCACAACACAAAATTTTTAATATGGTATGTAAGTAGTATTTGCATGCAGTAGCATTAGAAAATCTTTGAAACTTTATAAAACTTTCTGAATTCTTCTAGAAGTCTATTACCAAGATTTAGATAAGCTTGCTGATTGAGCAATAATAATTATTCTGTATTTGCCAGTCGATTAATATAAAAGTACAAAAGCACTTTATTATTAATAAGTATTATTATTATTAAAATATATATATAAAATATATTGACTATTTATCACTTTATTATTAATAAAATATATATATAAAATATCTTCAATCATAATTCCCTATAAAAAAAAAAGTGCTTCTACTGCTGAAAAAAACAAGAGGATATAGATGATGAACTTTGTATGACTTTATGACTTGCATAGGAAAAGAAGAAGTGTTACACTAGAAGAACAATCACTGGAAGATAAAAGCAGGATAGCACTCAAAATCTGAATTGTTGGTCGCTATCCATTGTTGGGAGAATTTATCAAAGGGAGATAAGAAAGATCAAAGGAAGATGAGAAAGATCAAATGAGGGAGATCAAAGGAACGCATAAAGCAAAGAAGTAACAAGTTTATAGCAAAAAAATTTTCCACATTTTTTTTTTTTTTTTTTTTTTTTTTTTTTTAACAACTTCACTTCCAACAAGGCTGCAAGCAACCACTATAAGAGTTGGAAGTTACTGGAAGAGAAAAGACTAAATCTGTAGAGCAAGATAACGATTGACTGATGACTTAAAAGATTGCAAATTATATGAATCAGGAAAGCAAGATGAAGGAAGCGAATTCCAAAGAACTGATGTTCGAGGAAAAAAACTAGAAGAATAAGAGTTTTTGAAGCACTTAGGAACAGTCACAGAAAAAGGATGAGACTTAATTGAATGGCGAGTAACACGAGAATGAATTTTAGTAGATGGCACAAGGGACGCTAGCTCTTTAGAGCAGTGCCCATTATAGTATTTGTAGAAAAGAGAAAGAGAAGCAACATTACGACGATGTGACAAAGGTTGGAGATTGGCTGCCAGAGCAGGTCCAACTATGTTTACAATTCGTTTTTGCACCTTGTCTAAAAGAGAAAGAGCATCATTAGAAGATCCGCCCCAGATGTGGCAACAGTATTCCATACAGGGACGAATTTGAGATTTATAGAGATAGAGAATAGAATCTGGAGTAAGAAAGTGTCGAGCTCGATAAAGAGATGCAACCTTAGCAGATGCTAATTTTGCAATGGATTTGATATACGGTTTAAAAGAAAGATCAGAAGTGAGAGTTAATCCTAGAAGATGAATGGTAGATGACTCATCTAGTACATTACCATTCATAAATATAGGAAGATCTAAATTATTACGATAACGATTGGCCGAATAAAATTGAGTTTTATCTGAATTAAAGTTCACCAGCCACTGTGAGCCCCATGCTGTAGCAGAAGTGAGATCCTTTTCAAGCTCAGATACCCCCTCCAAGCAATCAGAGAGTGTAGGCTTCTTATCATGACAAGAGTAAATGGTAGTGTCGTCAGCGAATAATGCCACCTTAGATGTGAGAATATCTGGAAGATCGTTAATGTAAATTAAAAAGAGTATAGGGCCGAGGATTGAACCTTGAGGAACCCCTGAAGTTACAGGATGTGAAGAAGAGTGTTGTCCATCGAGGACAACTTTTATACTACGATTGGAAAGAAAGGACTCAATAATCTTAAAGACGTTACCAGCTACACCATAAGAAGAAAGCTTATGGAGAAGACCAGCATGCCAAACTTTATCAAAAGCTTTAGAAATGTCAAGTGCGATAGCCTTAACCTCTCCACCTCTATCTAATGCACGGTAAAACCTATCGGTTATTACTGTTAGCACATCAGCTGTAGAACGAGAAGACCGAAATCCATATTGATGATCAGAAAGTAAGTTATTTGATTCAAGATGAGAGATTAAGTGTTTGTTGATTAAAGATTCAAAAACCTTGCTTATGACAGGAAGAAGACTAATGGGACGGTAGTTAGATGAATCAGATCGCTCTCCGGAATTTTTGAAAATAGGGATAACAGATGCTGCTTTCCAGCATGATGGAAAACAAGACTCTGATAAGCACTTGTTAAATAGTTTAGAAAGTATAGATGAAAGCTCCGGAGAACACCTCTGCAAAACTACAACAGGAATGTTGTCAGGACCACAAGCTGTTGAAGAGTCTAAGCAGGAAATTACTTTAGATACAGAAGCTGAAGTGATGCGAATGTCAAGCAAGGGATCAACCTGTTTGACGGTTATGTCAGGTAAAGCGCAACTAGTGGAATCAAGAGATGATATTGATGAGAAGTTCTTAGCAAACAATTCAGCTTTGTCTTTAGGTGAGGTGACAAAGTCTGAACCATACAAGAGAGAAGGAATAACAGATTTGCCCTTATTATTGATACTGTTAAAGATTCTCCAGAAGTCTCGAGAGCCTAATTTTTGTGATGAGATACGAGATTTAATGACCTGGGAATAGCGAGCTTTGGCGTCAGACAAAACCTTTTTACAATGGTTTCTGGCGATAGTGAACAGATGTCTGTTTTCTGGAGAATTGTTTTGCTGATAGATATGGAAATAACGGTTTCGATTAGAAATTGCTGCAGCGCAATGTAAGGAAAACCAAGGAGAAGAGTGAGGCTTGACCTGGAAACGTCGAGAGGGAATAAAAGATTCCATGCCAGCCTGAATCCACGAAGTTATGTAAGAAGCACATTTGTCAGCAGGAAGACGAAAGATTTCTACCCAAGGGCCATCACGAAGAAAATCACGGAAAGAGTCCCAGTCAGCTTTAAGGTAGTTGTATGTGGTACGATGATAGGGGGATTCTGATGAAGTAGAAGAATTTGATAATAGTTTTAGAGAGATCAAACCGTGATCAGAAGTACCTAAGGGTGAATGTGGAGAAATTGAGCACTGACTAGGATCCAAAACAAGACATAAGTCAATTCATATATCAAAACATATCAATTCATACAAAACATATCATACAAAACATAAGTCAAAACATATCAATTCATACAAAAAATCATGTCATACAAAAACTAGATCAAGTGTTAAAAACATACACTAAATTTGTAAACAAAGAAAACATGATCCATTGATTGAGGTTTTTGATACCACATTTAAAAATGGTGAACTCAATATCGAATATCCATTTATCTCAGAACTTGTAAAGACAACTCAGGAAGAATTTCAAGGTGGTCAAGAAGTGGTTCAGGGCTCGAATTGAGCGTGTTGAGAATTGCAACTACTTTTCACACCTTCGCGATTAGTTTTTTGCTTAAAAAAAAGATTTTCATAAACTTAAGGAAATATAATTCAATTCATAAAACTAAATTTTTTGTTTCACTTTTTGTTGCAAAATAAATTGAATGAAAACATCAACTTAAAAAGTTTCCAAATGGTTTTTTATAAGAAACATTTAAATTAAAAACTAAATTATACTTAAATTTTTGTTTGCACGCTAGATCAAGAAACAGTAAATTATAAAAAATGTGTTATCTAATGTTTTTTTGCTTTGATCTTACTTGTTCAGTCTATAGATTATAGACTCGTACGGTCTATAGGCATGTTTTTGCGCAAATATTAAGTTTAAAGTGTATTGACAATAATGGTTTAATTTATTAATTAAAACAAATCTATTTATTTACTTCGTTTTTATGTTATTAAAGTTATAAACTGTATAAAACAACAGTAAAACAGCATCACGAAGTTGTTTTACATTAACAAAAGTTCTTTACATTGTTAAAACAACTTTGCAGTTTGTTTTATTGTTATTTTATAGCTTTTCACAATAACAATTAAATACTCATTAAAAATAACACTTGATTTATTGTCAGCATGAACATATTAAATAGTTTTCTATGACTAATTATAGTGGTTTAAATATTGTAATACTTGTGTTTTTACTTAGTTAAATGCTATTTTGTGGCAGTGTAAACTGCTACACAATTGACTGATAATCATTTGTATTGTACATGTGGTCAGTAAACCTATGGTCCAACCACCTGTAAGAGATGAATGTCGAGTAGTTAGTCTCTTCTCTCTGGTAGAAGAAAAAATGATAAAAGAACATTAAAGTGTTGCTTGGGAGTTTCATCTTACTTTACTTAATTTAGGTATTTTCTGAAAATTTACTATAGGATATACTCTGGATTTTTCCAAAAAGCAAAATACCTGAGTTAAATGAAATAAAATTTCACCCCTTCCCATCTCAACCCTGTACTACACACTTTTTCGATATATACATCAGCTTTTCATACAGTAGCAAGTCATTAATTTTATGCTTATTTGTATTGATTTTTAATTTATAGTGTTATGATGTAACTTTTAAATTTTTAAATACTAAAAAACTTTATTTTCCAATTAAAAATACCCCTAATATATATATATATATATATATAATATATATATATATATATATATTATATATATATATATATATATATATATATATATATATATTATATATATATATATATATATATATATATATATATATATATATATATATATATATTATATATATATATATATTATATATATATATGAACATTAATAAAAAAGAGTTCTTTCAATACTAATTTTTTATAAATTTAAGAAATTTTGCTAGATTTTTGATACTCTGCATCTAAAGCTTTAAAATTAAAATGAAAAATTATTATTGAGAAATGAAATAAGAAATTATTATTGAGAAATTACTTTCTTAGGAATTACGAGAAAGAACTTGTATTTATTGAAGTTAATATTCATATATTAAATTATTCCTCTCATACAAGATGTTGTCATTTTAAAAAAAAAAAAAAGAATATATATACTTTTTAAACATCTTCACTTCCAACAAGGCTGCAAGATTCCAAGATTCTGCTTGATAGATGTAATGGAAGTACAAAACATGATGTTAGTTTAAATTCAAAACTTAAAATTTCTCCTGATATAATTGATATCCTGATTAAAAATAAAATTGATATCCTATATAATTGATTATCCTGACTTTAAATCAAAGTTTATATTTAGCTCTTGACCTATCTAAACTTTTAATGATTTGCAAACTTTAATACTTAAGATATGTGCAAAATGCTTTGCAATTCCGTCTATCAATATTTTTTACAAAACCTTTAATTCTGGAATAGTGCCCCCTCTCCTAAGATTAGTATTAGTCTGGTCTATAAAAAATGGGACTTTTAGATTTACAGCGATAAAGAATGGAATCTAGAGTAAGAAAATGGCCAGCATGATAAAGAGATGTAAGCTTAGCAGATGCTAATTTTGCAATAGATTTGATATATGGTTCAAATAAGAGTTAATCCTAGAAGATCAAGGGTAAATGACTCATAGAGTGCATTACATTCATAAGTATAAGAAGATCTAGATTAATGTAATTAGCTGAAAAAAATTGAGCCTAATCTGAGTTAAAGTTCAAATCAGTCAAAGTTCCCATGCTGTAGCAGAAAAACTTAATTTAATTTAATGGGAGCCTCTGTTGCAGCAGAAGTGAGATTCTCTTTAAGCTTAAATGCCCCTTCTAAGCAATCAGAGAGTATTGGCTTCTTATCAAGACAAGAATAAATGGTAGTATCGTTGAAATGAAGAAAAGTTCTGTCCATCAAGGACAACTTTTATACTACAATTGGTAAAGATATGTTATAAAAAGTACGAAGTATTAAAAATTTTAAAAGACAAAAATAAGACCACTTAAAAGCAAAAATCATTAAAGTAATTGTTTTTGTTTTTTTTATTGTTTTTTATTATTCAATAGACGCAGGGATAGGGATTCAGGTTTTGGCTTAGGCAGACATTTAAAATAGTATAATTTTAAATACACATAATAAAATTTTAATAAATGTTATATTGTTAGAATAATATTGTTTAATTGTTGAATTACTTTTTTCTTTTTTGTAGCTCCCTAAAGCACGACCAATTTCCATTATTGCTGCAGTGCCACTTGATGGATCAGCAGCTCCATATACCCATGCATCTCGATGATTACCCAAAAGCACATAACGATCTTAAAAATATCATATTAAATAACATGTTAGGATATACATAATAAATATAATAAAGAACAAAATATAGAACAAAAATAAAGAACAAAAACATTAAACAAAAACATACATTTTCGAAAATTCATCAACCTAAAATAGCTTTCTATTTCAAATAAGAGAGACAAAAAAAACATAAGTAATTTAAACTCTATTTAAACAAAGTCATTCAAATTATGTAATTCTTTTTTTTTTTTTTGACAAAAATTTTTTCACTTGCGCACTAAAATTGTGCACAAATGGAAGAAACATAAAAATTTTACTAACTACTCAGTTAGTAAAATTTTTATGTTTCTTCCATTTGTATGTATAAATCATCAGCATAACAGAAAGTTATGCTGATGATTTATACATACAGTGGCAAAATGTGGTATGACCAGAACAGGCTAAAATTCATGATAGAGGATACGGCTATCTTGGCTTTGTTAAAACCTAATAATATTAAACCATTCAACAAAAAATATCTCAGGGAAGCTAAATCACCATACTTGAAATGACCTGGGTGCAAAAATCACAAAGTTAGTGGCTGTCATCTTTAATAATACTAGCCCCTGATGTTGTACTTTTACTCACCTTCAAGCCTTTCCGGAAAACGCATGGGGTCGCACGCCTTGTTCATCCATGCTTAAAGTAATTTTTGACTACTTTTGACAACTTGACCACCTTTTTATATAGTAAGCGTTTTAAGAATTTGCGGCAAAATAAAGCTATAAGAAACTAAAGAGAATAAAATAGCAATACTCGAAGAAAAGATTTGAAGACTTACGAAATAGAAAATCTAAATTAAATAAACTAAAAAGGAAAAAATATTAAAAAAAGAAAATTGTTGTTAAAAAAATAATATACCTAAATATTTAACTGACTTTATTTTCTTGTTTTGATTTATTTTTGTTTTCACTTTTATAGGATTATCCAAATTGTGCATTTAAACTTAATAGTTTATTTCCTGATGAACTATTGTTATTGACAATGCTCCAAAAGCTTGTGGCCTAGTGCATAGTTAATTTACTGAACTTTTTTAACGAAATGTTTAGAAGCCTATTCAAAACTTTTTTTAAGTTTTTAAATACATTTTTTTTTAAACAGAGCAATTGTTATGTTTATTATCTCTATTAATTCATATTAACATTGGAGATCGGGTAATATAAAAGAAACAATTTCAGACATGCATCAAATGCGGTAAATACATTTATTAAAGAAACCATGTTATTCTTTTATTTAACTTATTCCATCATTACACAATTTATTAATCAA
>NC_061159.1:3719519-3864519 GCF_022113875.1 Hydra vulgaris | reverse complement strand
CCTCAGAATTAATTCCAAGGGTTGATATATAAATAGCTAATATTTTTGCACACTTATTTCCACTAATTTTTTAGAGAAGCGATTAAACTTTTATTTAACATGTAAATAATAAAATACCAAGGAACAAATGATAAATATCACTGTATAACACTATGATAATATCATAGAATCAAATACACAATTAACATTATTGGTTTATATTATACAGTTAACATTATTGGTAATACTGCCCTCAACTTCTATTTCTATGCAAGAACAAATTTTAAAAATGTATTTATTTTTGCTTACACTTCATCACTGCATCAATAAAATTTACACTATTATACAACATCTTATTATGAAAATATTTTTTTGAAAAATTTATTTTTAACTAATGAACTTTAATTAAATTTAGTTTAAATAAAGTTAAAATAAAATTATAATAAACTTTTCAATCCATCATTAGAATCATTAAACATGCATTAGAAATCAAGGAAACTAATTTTCTTATCATGATAGAAAGACATTCAAATTAAAAATAAGAAATGTCAAAGGTCAGAGATTTTCATTATCCTAATTAAACTGCTTTTATCACTGTTGAAAAGATTTACAATCAATTAATTTGCAACTAGAATTGACATTGTTTTATCAAAATTTAAGTACCAAATATTTTTAGTTTTTACCTGAATATTTGGTTTGCATGATCTTCTGATATGGGTTGTGATGGAATTTTTACATTGCTAAGTGTATTATATTTGGCTTCACTCAATCGAAAATATCCATCTGAAAAATAAAAAGTTTTTTAATAAAGTTTTTCTCATTGTTAATTTGTTATATTATAAAAACTAAAAACTACACTAAATTTGTAAAGAAACCTTTCTTTGTTACATTTAGTTAATTATTCTACTATCAATTTTCAGTTTAATATTTCAATTGGAATTTATTTGAATCAAAAAAAACATATTTTAGTAAAGTTAAAAAAGTAAGTAAAAAATTCAATAATCAGAAATACATTTTATTAAAACTTTAATAGTAGACTTCTTAAAGTACCATTGGTAAACTACCAGGTGGTGTTTCGGGTGGTGAATAAAGAGATTATATTAATTGATTTTAAAAAAATTTCTGTTTTAACGGTAGTTAAGTTACAAGATTAAGAAAAGAAAAGATAAAAAAAAAAGATTAAAAAAAGCAACAAAAGATTTGTTAAATTAGATGAATAAAAGGATATAACTTTGCTGAATGACAAGTCATACAGTATTAAATTTAGGTAGGTGAAACAATTAGAGATCACTTGAGGAGCAACGATAGTAGTATTTGTACTGAAGCAGAACTAATTACATCTACAATGGATTTTCGCACCTTACCCACAAATTAAAAAAAAAAAAAAGAAAAAAGGAAAAGAAAAATATATATGCATAGTTTAGTAACAAATGTAAAAGAAAAAACTAAAACATCTTTTTTTGTACAAATTAAACAATAAAGTTATTAATACTGTTACTATTAACATTATGAATATATATTAAATATAATTAAAATATATTTCTTAAAAATTATTAAATTTATTAAATATAACAATATAAAAACTATAATAACTTTAATATTAATCTTATATAAATTACGTAATTTAAAGCAATTAATAAATCAGCTTATTCAGCAATTCAAAATCACTCAAAACATTGACGAGATCTTTTTTTATGTGCCAGAGACGCAACACATAGCTAGACTGAACTACAATCTTCTAAGTCACAGTCAGTACCTTGATAAACAAAGAATAAATCATTGTATTGAAAGAGAACATTTTTTTAAAAAATGGAATTGAATGTCACTGGAACGCTCTTCCGCAAAAGACTATTGATATGCAAAGTGTCAACTGCTTTAAAAAAAAATATTGATGGAACGCTCTTCCGAAAAAGACTATTGATGTGCAAAGTGTCAACTGCTTTAAAAACTTTTTTATCTAACTATAGCTGCTTTGTATGCAGCACAAGACTGTCAGAACAGAGGAGCCTGGTGCTGCTCCTTTTTATTGATCATTTTATTTTTAATTTTTTGTTGTAATTTTATGATCGATTACTGAATAAACTAAACTAACTAAACTACATTTTTCTTGAAAAAATAAGTTTTAAAAAAGAGTTCAAATTTTAAAGTTAAATATCTAAATTAAAATAATTTTAATTTTTTAATGACATCATAGTGACATTATAAGAAGTTTATAAACTTTATAAATACAATAAATTCATTAATTTTTGTAAAAATAAATAAAATAAAAAACATAAACAAAAAAACCTTTTGATGGATATCCTTCTGACAGAGAATCGCCATTGACTCTATTTACAGTTCCTCTTTGTATAGAGTACTTGTTCCCAGTGAAACCATTAGGATATATATCTCCTGGTTTACTATTTTCATAAGGATCTGAAAATATAATTGCAGCAACACCTCCTCGTAATTCAGTCTGAAGAACCTAATGTTTTTATTATTAATTAAAAAATCTTGATAAATTTTTGTTATGATTTTTATAAGAAAAAAATGTCTAGAATATTTGGTGGTAAAACAAATATGCAAATATATTTTTTTTCATTTATATATATATATATATAATATATATATATATATATATATATATATATATATATATATATATATATATATATATATATATATATATATATAAATTTCTATAGTTTTAATATTAATGCAATTATTTTTAATTTTAATAACTTTATAACTTTTAACATAGCTATTCTATACTATTCTAAATTATTTTCTCTATACTTATTATTTTCTATCATATTTTGAACAGCAATTAATATACGTTACAATTTAAAAAATGCTCTAAAATGAAATTTATTTGTGAAAATCAAAAGAATATTACTTTCACTACAGAAACTTTCTTACAGAAAATTTCTTCTTTAATAATAAACCAAAAACGAACGGATAATTTAGATTAAAATGATAATTTAAAAAAGACAAAGAAAAATATAAAATCAAAAGTGAATAAAAATTATGAATATATATGTTTTTATGGGTGTGAATGATATGAATGGATATAATGAATATGAATGGATAAATAAAAAAACTAAATTTTCTAACTACTTTAATACTGATGATGATTTTTTTAAAGCTAGTGAATTGTTAAATTTTTATGAATGTTTAAAAAGTGAGTAAACTCTAATGGTTTTTATTTGAAATGAGTTTACCGCCATGAAAATTCCTAAACAAATTATGTAAAAGTCGTTTTAATTTTGATATTGAATATATTTTTGAATAATTCAATTTAAAATATGTAAATTTTTGAAATTATTATTATTATTTTTTGAGTTGTTTTAAACTGAACTAAGCCATTTTGCTCAGACATGTTCCAGATACAGAAATATTCTCCCGTAGAAACAGTAATTAAGTATCTATAAATTTTAGTCATATCTAGCCAACCCAGCCATATTTCAAACTACCTATTATGGATTTAGCATCTATGCATAGGATTTATATTATCTTCTGGTTCTATAAGCTTGCTCAGACATTTTCCAGAAACAAACCTATTTTCCACAAAAACAGCAATAATGTATGTGACTGTATGTAATACACGCTATAATGATACTTAAAGCATCATGCAATATAAATAAGAAAAGATAATTATTAAATATAAAGAAATAAAAAAAGTGTTATGCCAAAAAAATATTTTGCAATAGATGTGTATATTAGTCTAGTCTGGAAAATAGTCATAGCTCCCTAGTCCCAGTCTCCCTAGTCCCAACATAAATAATTTAAAAAAATGCAAAAATATGCATCAAAGGACTAGACCGAGCTGTCAAGCCCAAGTGAAATAAGGAAAAAATTAGGAAGAGAGAAAGGATAAAAAGATTAAAAATATATATTGAACAGATTTTTTTTATTTTTTTATTTATTTGCATTCACTCCCAATAAGTTAGCACTTTTTTTTATAAATAAAAAAAAAAGAATAAAAAAAAAAAAAAAAATTCAGATGAGTTTTTTATTTTAAATAAGAATCAGGAGCTAAGTAGTCAAATATGTAAAGGAAAAATGGTTTAAATAAACTTTTTTAAATTTCTTTCTGAAATAACCTAACAAAGTTAGGTTATTTATTAGGAATTTATTTAGGTTAGGTTATTTATAAATAATTTTTTTTTTTTTTTAATTTGCATTCACTCCCAACAAGGCTGCAAGCAACCACTATTAAGTTGGGAGTTAATAGGAAAAAAAAGAACAGAGTTTAGAGCAAGGAAACGGTTTACAGAAGACTTAAAAAGTTAAAGGTTGTATGAGTCAGTAAAACATGAAGAATGGGAGAGAGTTCCAAAGGATTGAAGTGCGGGGAAAAAAACTAGATGAATAAAAGTATTTAGAGCATGCAGGGACAGATACAGTAAACAAATGAGACTTAGCTGAATGACGAGTAAAACGAGAATGAATTTTAGTTGATGGAACTAGAGATGATAACTCCTTTGAGCAGTGACCATGATAGCATTTGAAAGAGATGCAACTTTACGACGATGGGAAAGAGGCTCAAGCTTAGCAGATAGTCCAGGTCCAACAACATTTACAATGCGTTTTTTGGGCCTTGTCAAGAAGAGAAAGTGAATCGTTAGAAAAACCAGCCTAAATATGACAACAGTATTCCATACAGGGATGAATAAGAGATTTGTAGAGGTAGAAAATAGAATTAGAAGTAAGGAAATGGTAAGCACGATAAAGAGAAGCAACCTTAGCAGAAGCTAATTTAGCAATTGATTGTATATATGGTTTCCATGAAAGGTCAGTAGTAAGCGATAATCCAAGAAGACGTAAAGAGGAGGACTCAGTAAGAGGATTGCCATTCATTAATATAGGAATGGCAATCTTCTGGTCTCTGAAACAGATGTACTGTTTCAGAGACCAGAAGTTGCCATCATTTTATACCCATTACAAATTTCAAAGTTTTGCTTTTGTGTAATCAAATTTATTTATTTGTGGTAATAAACTTCTCAGAATCGCGTTTATTATAACTGGCGCTTCAAAGAGGCTCAGTGCTAATACCTAGTATGTTCTGTTAGATAAACATCATCGCCATTTACGCTTTACCCCGCAATTTACGCCTATTCCATATTGCAGTAAAGAAAGACTTCACTACAAACAGCCAAAACCCTAACTTCACCCAAATTTGTAAAGCACTAATATTTTGAAGAAATAATATGGATAGTGAGAGATGTCAATTCAATAGCAAAAACTATAGTAAATTTACAATAAAATAATATATATGTGTATATATATATATATATATATATATATATATATATATATATATATATATATACATATATATAAAATATAAAATAAGATAAATATATAAAATATAAATAAATTTTTTTTTTTTATATAACAAAAATTACAAAAAACATTAGACTAAAATGTAAATGATAATATAAAATAATAAAAATTATTCTAATAGAAAACCACAAAATACTCAACTAGAATAGCAATGTGATAAATGCTGTTAGATAGAACTTTATTAAATATACAACAAGTTGCTAAAATTGGTACTTATTGGAAAAATAAACTCAAGTTGATAAGATATAGAAATATATATATTAAATTACAAAACCATACAAAGTATAACGCCACCATAGATACCTAGATTGAATGTTGCTAACCAATAAAAAAAAACACAGGTTTTAAATAAAATATAGCAATAACAACAAAAACAATAAGCAATTTTGATGAAATATTGCATTATTTAAAAAACAAAGAACCAGAATTTAATTTTAAGTTTTGTCAAGTGCTAACTTATTTCTACTGTCATACATTTTGAAAATATTTAACATTTTTTCTTATACAATACTATGAGGGGAACTGAAGCAATTTTTTTTATTTAAATGATTTTAAAAAGTTGAACAATGATTATTTTTTTCATAAAAATATTTAAATATTTTTTGTTAAAAATAAGAAAAAAATTTGTTTTCCTATTTATTTGTGTTTCATCAAAAGTAAACTAATAAGTTGAGGAAAATAAAAATATAAAATCAAAATTGATTTTTTTGCACAATTGATTAAAACTGATTAAGCCATTTATTCAAACTCAATTATGTATTTATCCATTAAAAAAAAGCTTTTTAAAAACTAAGAACTATAATTTAATTCACAAGAGTTTGATAACATGTAAGAAAAACATGAAAATGTTGAAAAGGTCTGAAAGAATAACATTAAAAAAAAAAAAAATTGGATATGTATTTATATTTTTACAAACATTAAAAGATTTAATTAAAAAAGTTCAGAATGCTTACATCAAAGAAGGGTGTATGAAAAAACAAAGAAAATCAAATAAACAATGTTTATTGGCTGATAAGATGAAGAAAGAAAAAACAGAGGAACATTTCAAGAATATAAATATCTTTATTAATAATGAGTGTCCAGAGTTGTATAGAATGTTAATCCATTATTTGGTTACCTCTTATATAGAACTAGCATAGAGTGTTGCTAATATTGGAATTGCATAACTTACAAAATACATGTGGAATAACTTTGACCTAGATGAATCAATAGCTCTTATTACATTCATTACACTAAGTAAAGAGCAAATGAAAAAATTTCTCTTTGCTTCAAAAAAAAATTTTTAAACAAAAAAGTTTTATGAACAGCAATTTATTCTGTTTTGACTATAATTGAAGATTTTTTTATTTTAGAAACACTTCTATATCATTGTAAGATTGCATCTCTTTTTCTTTTCAGCAAATACTATCATGGTAACAGCTCAAACTAGTAAGTGACTGCGACCGATTTTAGCAGGGGTTGATAGCCTGGGCTAAAAAAAAGTTTTTAATACTTTATATATTATAATTTAATGCTTACATTTAGTATTTATTAAATACTGGCATATATTTATATATTTTCATACTCAAATTTACTTTCAACAAGATTGCAAGCAACCACTATCAAGTTATGAGTTACTTTAAAATAGAGAATAAATAAAAATACTAGGAAATGGTTAACTGAAGACTTGAAAAGTTGTAGGTTGTATATAAAAGAAAAACATGAAGATGGCTAATAGTAATAAGGTTTTTTTGATGGACAAGGAAAAAAACTGGATTAATAAAATTGTTTATAGCATGAAGGGAATACAGTAAAATACAGTAAAAGGATGCAACTTGTTGAATAAGAAACAAGCAAGAATGAGTTTTGGTGAATTGTAATAGAGATGATAGCTTGTAGAAAAAAGAAAGAAATGCAACCTTACAACAATATGAGAGTGGCTCAAGCTTGGCAGAAAGAGCAAGTCTAATTTATTATTATTATTTTTTTAATGTTAATTCGCCTCCCCAAGACTGAAAACACCACTACAGACAAGGAGGCTATTTAATTGCGGTTATAACCCTCTCTCAACTATATAACTCTGAAACATGAACTTTGACAACAAAGGCCGCTGCGCAGAGAAACAAGTTGAGTGCGGTACTACCAGGGATGCAGTGGGGATTGAACTTGGTACCTCTAACTTATGACTCTACCACTACAACACAACCACATTACATTTACAATGTGCTTTTACACTTTGTCTGAGAGTAAGAGGGTTGTTATTCATTAATATAGGAATACCAACATAATTGCAAAATTTTTTAGTAAATAAATGAGTTTTGTTGTCTAACAAAAATTGCAGATTTTAACTCCAGAATTTAAATCCATAAGCCACAGCAAGACTTAGGCTGTTACAGAAGGGAGATCAGATTAAAAATTAGCTGCTTGTTCTAAGCAATCAAAAAGTGAAGATTTTTTGTTAAGACAAGAGTATAAAGTTGAGTTGTCAACTTTAGATGTTAAATTTCCATGAAGATTGATATTGTAAATAAGCATAACATAACAATAACTTTAAGGGTATCACAAGATACCTTGTGGTACCCTTAAAGTTACTTGAAATAAAGAAGAGTGTAGAGGCCTTCGAGAATAACTTTATTAATGCAGTTTGTAAGAAATAGTTTAATAATCTCAAAACCTTTATATAAAGAAACTAATAACAGAGTCAAGACTAATCATAGGATAGTTAGAGAGGTCAAAATGTTTACTAGAGTATTGAAAAATTGGAACCACTTATTAAGCACTTTTTAAAAATATTATATAATTATTAATATTAAATATTAGAATACTTTAGTTAATGATATTGTTGAAGACTAACCAAAAGTCTCAAGAACCCAACATCTGATATAAGATACAAGATTTAGTAGACTGAGAATAACAGAGCTTAACATCAGACAGGACCTTTTTACATTGGCTACTTGGAATAATAAAACGACATTTGTTCTTAAGAGAGATGTTCTTGTAAAAAAGATTAAATAAATGATTAATAAAGCAACTGTTCTAGATGGTGAAAAATATGGAGTAGAATGAATTTTGAATTAAAATTAAAGAGTAGGAATAAAAGCTTTTAAACTTTTGGTCCAGAAGGAATGAAAGCTTCTGAGATGCACTTTATGCATACATACATTGGATATAAACATATATGTTTGCTATTTATTTAGATGCTGGCATACAATATCTTTTCATATTTATATAAACTTTAGTTTTTATATGGTGCAGTATTTGCCAAAAGAGAAGACGACGACGATGATGATGATGATGATGATGATGATGATGATGATGATGATGATGATGATGATGATGATGATGATGATGATGAATATGATGATCATGTTTATCATAATGATGCTTATATATGCATATATATATACAAAATATAACATGAATTTTTAATTAAAAAATATACTTTAGGATGTATATGCAGCCCCGGTCACAAACCAAACCTGGCCCTGGTCAAATATCAACCCCAGTCGTTTAAAAGCTCATAAGTCCTATCAGTCAAAACTCATTTTCTTTTGACTCGTTGATTAGTAAAGTTGCATTCTTTTAATGTTATAATACTTTTATGCTCTAAAAAGTTCTAATAATAAAGTTTTTCTCCTTACACATTATTGTTTTGAAACTCACTCCCATCTTCATGTTTTTTTGACTTATTCAACAAACAACTTATGAAGTCAATCATTTCCTTGCTCCTTAACAATATTCTTTGTTTTTTTATTTAAATTTCTAACAAATCTTTTTACATTTTATTTGTTTTTAAACAAATGAACTTCCAATAGGCAGCAAGCAACTAATAATTAAGTTATCAGAAAACATAGAAGAGAAAAAAATAAAAATAAAAAATTAAAAGACATCTTAAAAAACTTTAAATTTTGTGTTTCAAGAAAACGTGAAGACAGGAGAGAATTCCAAAGCACCACAGAAAAAAGGATGAAGGAAAGTTACACTTAAAAGGACACATATGATTCAGGGGTGATTATAGGCAAAATAAATGCTTTTTTATAACTTCATATTGCAATAACTAATTTATTGATTAATGTTTCTAACCTAGTGACAGAAATTTTGTGTAATCTTTGATATATATATATATATATATATATATATATATATATATATATATATATATATATATATATATATATATATATATATATATATATATATATAAACCTCTGAATTAGGGTCAGCATTCCAACCTAATTGCCGACCATAAAGTGTTTGAGGTCGGCAAGTAATTGCCAACCTTATTTCTTTGTTTTATGGTGAGACCTTTGTATCAAATTTTTTTGCCGACCTGATGTTCATTTTTCCTAATTCCGAGGGTTGAATATATATATATATATATATATATATATATATATATATATATATATATATATATATATATATATATATATATATATTTAAAGTTGAGATGTATATGTATATATATATATATACACATATATATATATATACATATATATATATATATATATATATATATATATATATATATATATATATATATATATACATATATATATATATATATATATATATATATATATATATATATATATATATATATATATATATATTTATATATATATATATATATATATATATATATATATATATATATATATATATATATATATATATATATATATATATATATATATATATATATATATATATATATATATATATATATATATATATATATATATATATATATATATATATGATCAGATTGATTTAAAGTTGAGATTTTGAAGTTGGTAATACACTTTATATCATCTTTTTTAAATGAAATCTTTTTTTTTATAAATTACCTTTGTACTTCTAGAAGCTTTTCCATATCTAAACAATAGTATTTTTCCTTTCAAGCTAATGTTAAGTTTTTCCAACTCTGCAAAATCTTTTTGTTCACCATAGTTACAGTATACAATAGGTGCCTAAAAATATATATAACTAGGCTAATACATTTTTATTTTTTTAAAAATTTATTAATAATGAAACAATTTTCAATAGTAAGTTAGCCATTTTAAAACAATTATTTTAAATCGATATGCTTTTGTTCTGACATTTGTAGACCACATGGGTAAAACCATAAATGTCACATTTTCTCATTTTGAGAAAAATGAAATTTAGCGTTTAGAGACACCAGATATCTGTTTACTAATAATGTATTTATATAAAAGTTTTTTTTATGACGTTTTAATCCTAATAAACATATAAAGGCAGTTTTTTTGCTAAATACAAAAAAAAAAAAAAAATTAAAAAAAAAAAAAATAAAAACCTCCTTTTTAAAAAAAGTTGATATAAAATATATAAAACTTTTTTTTTGAGAAAACTTTTTTTTTGAAAAACTTTTTTTTGAAAAACTTTTTTTTGAAAAACTATTTTTTGAAAAACTTTTGAAAAACTTTTTTTTGAAAAACTTTTTTTTTTGAGTTGAGAGAGGGTTGTACCACAACTTACTACAACATAAAAAAAAAAAAAAGAGAAGCCTCCTTCAATGTAGTGGCCCCCTCGGGCCTTGGGGAGGTGAATAAATTTATTAAAAAAAAAAAAATTAAATAATTAACATACATAATTAAATTACAACTAGCTTTTAATATTTCAATTTCTCTAACTGAGCACTGAGCATATCTCAAATGGACAAACAACCAAGAGGTTTGGCTTTGAAAACTCATGTAAACTCATTGTAAATGAAGCCTTGTAGCAGTTTGTATTCTTTTATTGTAACTCTTGTCTCAATAGAACAAAATAATATTATTTTGATGAACTTTTCTTAAATTTTAGGCTTCATATTTTTAATTTAACACTTTACAAAGTTTTTTTAAAATTTCTTAATTATGCAAACTCCTTTGTTCAAAAATACTTTTAAAACAAAACAACTTTTTATTTACTTTTTAATTAATTTTTTCCTCAAACATCTTTTTCATCTGAAACATCTTTTTAATCTCAAACTTTTTTTTCATCTGAAACATCTATGCTTTGGACTTTTTCCTTGTCTTTGTGTGAGATTTAAAAAAAAGGTAAATGTTTACTCTTTAGCATCAAGATCTATTGTAATACAACTATACTTAAAGTAAAATAGTCTATAGTTACTATAGTAACAGTGCTGTATGTTAAAAATGATATAATATAATTAAAACAATAATATATTTTAGTAGAATAAAAGTTATAAAAATCTCCAATAAATAAATGAAAAATAACTTCTTAAGAACAAAGCTTTTTGTGCATTATTTGACTGAATTTCATTCTAATTCTAAATGTTTGAAAGTTAAAAAAAAAAAGTTATAATAACCTTACACCTAATGACATTTCAAACATTTTTTTTATATATACATATTGGCAATGTGACTGTAACAGTTATTTGCTATATGCTTGCTTTAGATTGCTAACTTAGGATTGCAGCTGAGTCAGTAGTTTAAAATGTAGCTGTGAAGTGCTACTTTATAGCAATGTTCCAGATATGTAATTTGCTAGTTAAGGTTTATACTTTTATTAAATACTTTATTGATAATATAATACTTTTAAATACTTTTATTAAATACTTTATTGTAGTAAAAAAAAGCCGTGTAATTATTTAATGGAAAACATTTTTTAATGCAACAAGTAAACATGCTGAATTACGTTTATTGAATTACTTAATATATAATATTATGATAATCATATAATACTATAATATATAACATTATACAACATTATAATATAACATTATATAATATATATTAAAAGTAATTGTTTTCTTAGTTTATTTTTACTTAAATGTTTATTTTCCCAATTATATTGATTTAACAAGTTATTAAAAAACAGACTGACATATTCATTGTGTCGACATGAAGAAACAGACTGACATATTCATTGTGTCGACATGAAGAAACAGACTGACATATTCATTGTGTCGACATGAAGAAACAGACTGACATATTCATTGTGTTGACATGAAGAAACAGACTGACATATTCATTGTGTCGACATGAAGAAACAGACTGACATATTCATTGTGTCGACATGAAGAAACAGACTGACATATTTATTGTGTCGACATGAAGAAACAAATGACATTAATAATATAGCTATGTAAAACCCCTTTTTTTAAATCTTTTAATTTTTTCATAAAGCCAATTGACATCATATGTAATTTAAAATAAAAAAACAAGAAATTTTAGGCAAATAAAAATTTCAAATTTAAATTTTAGGCAAATAAAATTAAAAATATATGTATAAAAAAAAATCATACAATAACTTCACCACTTGTACCAAATGCATTAAAAGGGTAGACAACATCTCCTTTTTTCTCTGAATCAAAAAAAGCAGGTTCATTATGAATAGTAATCTCTTTTTCAACTGAACCATCTTCATTTAGAGCATATATGACTCCAGGTTTATTTGGGGATGGCAGATAGATATTATACTTATACTCATCAATTTTATCAAATCCAGACTCTTCCCATTGTTTAGCAATTTCTTGACCTAAAATTTTGTTTCTCTCCGAACCAGGTAGGTGGGGCAGTTCAGTTAAATATCTAAAGAAACAGATTATATGTTAATAAAAGTTTATAAATTATTGAAAAATTTGACTATTTCATAAACAAGTTTTTTTTTAGTTTCTAGATGTATTATATTTTTAAAAAATTAATAAAATATTTTATATATATATTAATAAAATTTTATAAAAGTACTGAAAAATTTGACAAACACATATATATTAATTTTTTTTTAGTGTAAAGAAGTATTATTTAAAAAAGTTTATACGAATTTTTAATCAACTCAGAAAGTCTATAGCTTATATGAAATTCAATATGTTGATATTATCTTACTTAGTGAAAAGATTTATGTGGGTATGTCAGCATTAGCTCACAGAATAAATGATTAATACTGGTATTTAATTAGAGCATGAGGCAAATTTGATATGACTAAACCAGGGCCAGACCCAAGGTAATAGCTGGGGCTGCATAAATAATTACAAACCCTATATTTAAAAAAAATATGGGATTTGTAAATAATTATTGGGTCAAACCATTATATTTTAACCAATTTGAAGAAAACTTTGTGGATCACCATCTCTGATTTTCATAATTTTTACATATTGTTATGTGCATTATGTAGATAAATTAAATTTGAAATTTCACAGTAGCCCCCCTCGATTTACAAATGGTCAAAACAGACTACTTTAGAGTTGTATAACTTTTTTCTCACTTTCAACAAGTGTCTCGATTTTTTAAGAACTATTTTATAGTTCTCTCTTTAAAAAAGTGGTTTTTTTTAACTTGTACTAAATTAGAAAAAAAATATGACCTTCTCAACTTTAGAAAAAATCATAAAATTGCTAAATTATGCCAAATTGAAACTAACTGTAGCATTTTTCTATTCATCCACAATTCTTTACAGATAAGATTTCTGATTAGCTACTTTGCCTGCAATAAATAGGCAAAATATAGGCAGCGTGTTGCAGTTTAGAACTCAAATACATCTAAAAGCAATATGTCCACTCGCCTAAAAAGTCCAATTTTCAGCCATTTTTGATGCTTGTAAATTTTTCTAACACTTTGTTTTGATCTAAAATTAACAGCATATAAGACCATTAAACCTAACTATCTGAAAATACAAACATTATAAATTTGTTAAATTCACACAAAAAATGCCAGCATATTTAAATAACCCTTTTTTTCAACTATCAAGGGTTAAATGAGATAATAGAAATTAGTGTCCCTCTAATCTGTCAACTGGCTTATGTGAAGGATGCAACTAATTATGTCATTTCTTAGAAAAAAGAAAGATTTGGTTGGTTGCCCTCTCCTTGATCTGGTCTTTATAGTAGATAGGGGCACAAATAAAGGGGGCAGTAGCTTTTTAGAGACCTTCATTATTGTTCAAATAAAGGTCTCTAAAAAAAATTTAGATATTTAGATATTTAATATATAAATATCTAAATTAAAAGATTGCAAATTATACGAATCAGGAAAGCAAGATGAAGGAAGTGAATTCCAAAGAGCTGATGTTCGAGGAAAAAAACTAGAGGAATAAGAGTTTTTGGAGCACTTAGGAACAGTCACAGAAAAAGGATAAGACTTAATTGAATGACAAGTAACACAAGAATGAATTTTAGTAGATGGCACAAGAGACGCTAGCTCTTTAGAGCAGTGCCCATAATAGTATTGTAGAAAGGAGAAAGAGAAGCGACATAATGACGATGTGATAATAGCAAAAAGAAAAGTAATAAAATTTAACTATGTTATTTTCTACCAAACTAGGCTCTCATGACTTCTTGAGAATCTTTAATAGTATCCATAATAAGGGCAAGTCTGTAATTCCACCTCTTTTGTATGGTTCAGACTTTTTCACCTCACCTAAAGACAAAGCTGAATTGTCTGCTAAGAACTTTTCATAAATATCATCTCTTGATTCCATTAGTTGCGTTCTACCTGATATAGCCATCAAAAAGTTTGATCCATTGCTTGACATTCGTATCACTCCAGCTTCTGTATGTAAAGTGATTTCCCACTTAGAACTCTTCTAAAGCTTGTGGCCCGGACAACATACCTGTTATAGTTTTGCAGAAGTATTCTCCTGAGCTATCATCTATCCTTTCAAAACTATTCAACAGGAGTCTTGTTTTCCAGCCTGCTGGAAAGCAGCATCTGTTATCCCTATTTTTAAAAATTCTGGAGAGCGATCTGATTCGTCTAACTACCATTCCATTAGTCTTCTTCCTATCTTAAGCAAGGTTTTTGAATCTTTAATTAACAAACACTTAATCTCTCATCTTGAACTAATAAATTACTTTCTGATCATCAATATGGATTTCGATCTTCTTGTTCTACGGCTGATTTGCCAACAGTAATAACCGATAGATTTTATCGTGATTAGATAAAGGTGGAGAGGTTAAAGCAATTGCACTAGATATTTTTAAAGCGTTTGATAAGGTTTGGCATGCTGGTCTTCTCCATAAGTTTTCTTATTACGGTGTATCTGGAAACATCTTTAAGATTATAGAATCCTTCCTTTCCAATTGTAGTATAAAAGTTGTTCTTGATGGACAGCACTCTTCTTCTTATTTTGTAACCTCAGGGGTTCCTTAAGGTTCAATCTTTGGCCCTATACAGTTCTTTAATTTACATTAACGAACTTTCAGATATTCTCACATCTAAGGTGGCATTGTTCGCTGATGATACTACCATTTATTCTTGTCATGATAAGAAGCCAACTCTCAACTGCTTGGAGGGGGCATTTATCTCTACTCTGCATCGAGGCAGATATGCTTACTTCAGTTGACTTTGATAATGTAATCATCAATTTTGCACTTTTAAAGTCTAGGAAACGAAATTTCTAATTTATAAAATTTATAACAGTTGATTTAAAAAATTTATAATCAGTAGTGTTGTAGTTTCGTAATTGTTTACATCATACTCATAAAAGTTGTTTACAACGTTGTTGTTGTTGTTGTTGTTATTGTTAATGTGCCCCAAGAAGACCTATCGGTCTTGTCACAGAGCACCCGGATGTGCATTAAACCAGGAAGTTCACACCTCCTTCCTTACCGTGACACGAAAATATATCCAGAGCTCGTTTCGAACCTGGATCTTCTGCTTATAAAGCAAGCGCTGTAACCACTGCGCCACGGCCGCACAATACATCAATTTACATCATCATATTTACATGATGTGTGGCAGTGCGATGTATAGATTATAGCATGTATATATAATATTGTAATAAATATAAATGTTGCACAGCAACTTGCACTTACCTGCTATTAGTTGGCTATGTTCACTTAACCATACTTGGTTAAGTGATTAGGCCCCTGAATAGGTTAACTCAGTCCTGCAAAGATGTCACTTATTTATATAGATGTAATATTTGACATAATATTGCACATTTAACCTAATATTGCAAATTATTATATAATTATCGGCCGAATACCGAATGTCAGATCGTAACGAAAAAAAAAGCACTGCCACCGGGAAATAATATAGAAATTTAACTAGTTCTATTAAGACAATGTTTTGCGTTTTCTAACAAGAAAAGTACTTAAAACGGTTAGCTATCTAATTTATGCGAACTTAAGTTTCGTTTAAAAACTAATTTGCATATACTATGGTGTGCTTATACTCTGTAGAGATTGGTTTGATCGTTTGTATTTACAATTTTTTTTTACGAAGTGGAGAAAAATCATCACTGGTGCTACTAGATCCCGGTTTATCCTTGTCAAGCAGACTTATAAGCCCTTCACAGACTTCGTCTTTCTACGAGCAATTTAATTTTTGTTTTTCTTACTTTGTTTTAAATGCTTATTTTGAAACAAGTGCATATATTTGGCGTTTATTTTGAAAAATGCATAAGTGCAAATTTACATAAATGAAAACTGGCATAAGAGGGAACGGCATGAATGCAAACTGACGTAAGCGCGAAATTGCATAAGTGCAAACTCGCATAAATGCAAACCAGTTGTAAAAACTAGCATAATTGCGAAATGACATAAATGCACCAAAATAATTTGCAAACATTGGCATAAGTGAGAATTTGTATAAGTGCGGACTTGCATAAGCGTGATGCAGTTTCAAAAACTTGTATAAGTGCGAATCGGCATAGGTGCACATAAAGAATTGACAAACATTGGTATAGTAAAAATTAGCGTAAGTGCAAACTGGCATAAGTGTAAAGCAGTTACAAAAACTGGCATTAGTGCAAACTGGCATTAGTGCAAACTATCATAATTACAAAGCATAAATTAGTTTATGTGAAACCTGGCATTTGTGCGCCGAAAAAATGTACAAAAACTGGGATAAGTACGCTAAAAGGATTTTAAAACATTGGTATAGTATTTGCCAATTAAATTATTAAAATTATTAAACAATTAAAATTATTAAACAATTAAAACACTTTAACGTTACAGTGTTTTAGTTTCCAGATTGATTTTTTAACGTTACAGTGTTAGTTTTCAGACTGATTTTTTAACGTTACAGCAAGTAACATACCAGGTATACCGGTATGAAATGAGCGTTTTTTGTGAAAATAAAACACTAATTATTAATGGGAAAGTATAAAACATTTTATTCAAAGTATTGGCCATTATTTTCTACACATTTTGACCACCTTTCTGGCAATTTGTGGATACCACGCCAATAAAATTGTTCGTTTTTTAAAGCAAACCAACCAGACACCCAATTTTCGACCTCCTCGTAGGAATCAAAGTGCTGCTCAGCCAATGCGTGTCCCATCGATGAAAACAAATGGTAGTCGGAAGGAGCCAAGTCTGGTGAATACGGCGGGTGGGGTAGCAGCTCCCAGCCAAGTGTTTTGATTGTATCCTGAACCGGTTTTTCTTTGTGTGCAGGTGCATTGTCATGGAGCAAAATTACCTTGCCGTGTCTTCTGGCCCATTCTGGTCGTTTCTTGATCAATGCATGATTCAAATTAATCATTTGTTGTCGGTAGCGATCAGTATTGACGGTTTCACCAGGTTTTAGGAGCTCGTGGAGCACCACACCTTTCTGGTCCCACCAAACACACAGCATTGTCTTCTTGCCGAATCGATCTGGTTTTGCAGTCGATGTTAATGGTTGTCCCGGATTAACCCATGATTTTTTCCGTTTAGGATTCTTAAAATAAATCCATTTTTCATCGCCAGTAACAATCCGATGCAAAACCGATTTTCTTTCGTGTCTTCGAAGCAAAATTTCACAAGTATTTTTTCGGTTTTCCATCTGTCTTTCATTCAATTCATGTGGCACCCATTTTCCACACTTTTGGAACTTTCCCATAGCTTCTAAACGGTCAGAAATTGTTTGTTGTGCAACATTTAACATTTCTGCCATTTGCTTTTGACTCAAAGTGTCATCTCCATCCAATATCGTTTGCAATTCGGCGTCTTCAAACTTTTTTGGTGGTCTTCCACGTTCTTCATTTCTCACATCAAAATCATTATTTCTGAACCGTTGAAACCATCTTTTGCATGTTGCTTCTGATAGAGCATGATCACCATATGCCTCGACAAGCATTCGATGCGACTCTGCAGCACTTTTCTTCAAATGAAAACAAAAAATTAATGCTTTCCGCAAATCATCACTTTCCGGTACAAAATTCGACATTTTTAACACGATGAAAAAATATGATGTTGTCTGTTTAATGACTTGATGTATACTAAATATGTTTCACAGATGTCATAGCAAACAAACAAAAAAAAATAAAGGCTCGTTCACAACAAATGTTCCCTATCGAGACATTTGTATCTTGACGCTCACTTCATACCGGTATACCTGGTAAACAAGTAAATTGTTAAAAAAATTGAAATTTTGAAATTCATACGAATTGTATTTAATTCAAATAATTAATAGTTACAGCTGATTTTATTCATCAGTATATATATTTATTTATAAAGTTTTTTATATATATTCATAAGTATATATATATATATATATATGTATATATATATATATATATATATATATATATATATATATATATATATTGTATATATAAAATTAATTGGGCGGGATATTAAACTTTTTTGTGTTTTTCTAGATATTTTTGATATTTAGTTAAAAGATTTACTATATTTTTTTTAATTGACGAAAGCATAAGTATAACAAGAAAATTTTTTAAATAATAACGATTAGATTTGTTTAATAGCATATAAAAAAAGCAGTAAAAAAAAATCCTAACTTTTTTTGAAGAGCTTATAAAACACAATATATATGCGATAAATGGTCGCAGTTGGTGTTTTTCTTTTGTTCTGTTTTGTTATTTTGTTTTTTTAATCAATCACTACTGTTCAGTAAATGCAAAAAAAAAATGAAACAATCTCGTGTAAATGTTTAAAACAATAAAATAAAATTTTTTTTTTCGAATAACTAGGGCTTATTTTTTTATTTCGCTTGTAATCGGAGACAATTGAGTAACAGTTTTTTACTTACTCAAAATAATAAAAAATTAAAATTAAAAAAAAAAAAATTCATCTGACCAAACATAATCCGTAAAAATATTAACTTTAAACAAATCTTACTTTGAATTATCTCGAATCTTCATATTACTCATGCTATCGGTGATAAAGCGATGGTGAATGATTCTTTCAGTTTCTTGAGCTCGAGATAATTTAGCAACAGATGGTAACTTTATAATAGGTGGAGTTTTATTTTTACAGATGGCATATCCTATCCACATACCAATAACTAAACATGCAAGGGATACAAAAGCACCAATTATAATTTGGCTACGAGTCATTTTGGTGTAATTGGCAACCTTTTGATATAAAAAAAATCAAAATCAACTCTTTATTTTGCATGCAAATATATGTATAAATATCTTAAAATAATGTTAATAATAAACAACATAATTAAATTGATTTATGAACAAAAGTTTAAAACCATTTTGCAAAAAAATTTTTACTACAAACCAGAGACTTAAATCTCCTCATATAAAATTGGGATTATATACTTTTAAACCTAGCTTGTTGCTAAACCATAAATTATCATGCACATATCGTAGATCATACAGAAGTTTTGAGATATTTTGCTTTCACAACTTAAACGTTGTTTGAAACCAACATATAGCGTTTTTTTTTACTTGCTTCGCGTTAAACAAAAATATCGAATATTTTCATATATGAATTATTAGATATTTTCAAATATATAAATAATTCACGTTTTGATATTGTGCTTTTAATACTAGCTTTTTCACATAGCTTATTTTGAATAAGTTACTTTGTTTAGTTATACATTTTTAAAAAAAATCAATTTACAATCAAAAAGTTAACAAATTGTAATTTTATTTCAAGAAACAAAAAAGCTACAGCTGTTTCCAAAAGGGTGGATAAAAATACAACCTTTTGTAATGTTACTTATAAATGCATTTAAAACTTTAAGTGTGTATATTTTGTAAATAATTGTAAATTATAACTACGCTGTGTAAATGTTATTAAAAAATATTTTTTCGATATCAATTTGATACCAAAATTTATTTGAAGTTTTATTGTAGACATAATTGATTTTGATATTATATAGAAGACAGATTCGATGTTATGTAAAAGAAAGATTTGATATTATATAATAGATAATAACATTTTAGTATCATATAGAAAATACTATCGATATATTAATCATATTGATAGAAGTTAATATTGGATATAGCAGCCGCGGCGCAGTGGTAGTTCACTTGCCTCAGAATCAAAGGATCCGTTGTTCAAACCCCACCCCGTGGTTCAAACCCCATCTGGGCAAGTCTTGCAACATCGGTTAGGAAGAATGCGTGAATTTTTAATTAAATGCTCATCCGCGGTGCTCTGTGATAAGACCGGACTTCTTAGGGCACCTAAATAATATATATATATATATATATATATATATATATATATATATATATATATATATATATATATATATATATATATATATATATACATATATATATATATATATATATATATATATATATATTTATATATATATATATATATATATATATATATATATATATATATATATATATATATATATATATATATATATATATACATATATATATATATATATATATATATATAATCATTTTGAAAATTCATAGTTAAAATCTATAAGAATGTTTGTGGGAATTTTGTTAGGACCTAATGATTTTTTTGGATTCAATTTAAATATAAGAGATTGAATTTCAAGAATATTTGTTGGAGATAATAACAAACTATGTAAATTTGGATGTTTAAGAATATTATTGTTAACGTAAGACGAATGAATATTGGATTTGAGATTAAATGATTCAGAGATTAGAGTCGGGCCAGTTAAATATGTTTCATTTTCTTGGAATCAGTTGGGGGATGATTTATTAAAACTTTTTACATTAATTAGAATGTAAATACCTTTCAAAAGTTTGCAAATATTTTTTACATTTTCTGAGAAAAAAATTTTTAAATGGTTTTTTTTTACTAACTTTAATTAATGTAATTATTATATATTTATATCTTTTAAAATACTTTCAAACTTGTTTTTACTAATTTGATCTTTAGATCTTAATATTTTTTGTTGGAAAAGATAGCGCACTTAAATAGATTTTATGATTCCCTATGTAATTCATTGTTCAAATCGACGCCCGAGGTTTTTGATACTTGTTTTTTTAAGCGGGGGGTAACAATCTAAAATCAATGTTGTTTCAGTAATACACGTTTGAAAACATGTGTTAGTACCATAGGACTTTAAAACATTGTCCCAGTCAATTTTTGATAAATCAGATTTAAATTTTTCTTTATTCAAATTTTTAAAACTCCTGCTATGTAAATTGTGTCTGTGTGGTATAAATAATTTATTGAAATTGAGACAAATACAAATTTGAGGTAAGTGATCAGAAACAGAAGTTGTCAAATTTCCTGAAATAATTTTATTAGCTAATAAACTAGAAAAAATATTATCAATAATTGTAGCAGAATGATCAGTAATTCTAGTCGGCAAACTGATTAAAGGGCGAATATTATAAAAAGAAAATAAGTTTAAAAATTCAGACGTCGCAATGTCATTATTCGATTGCATCAGATCAGTATTAGAATTGTTAAGTAAAAAAAACAGATTTTTTTTTCAGTAGATTTTTTTTGAAGTGAGACAGACATGAAACTATTAAAAGTATTAGTATCCATGCAAAGGTCTCTATAAATGCAGCCAACAACAATATTAGACTTTTTAGAAAAAATATTTTCAGCAAATGTAGATTCTAAACAATTAGGTATGTAAATCATTAAATCATCTTTTCGTTTGTATATTAGTTTTTTTTTTGATAAATATAATAATGTACCTTCACAAGAGGATTTCGTGGATGTGTACTCAATCAATCGGATGAATTAAGGATATTCCTTTTTTAACCTTGTTTCAGTCAGGGCCGGCGCGAGTAGGTGTCACGTGGGAGGGTGCCATTACAACTTTTGCCGACTGAAAAAAAAAAAAAATAAAAAGGTCCTCGTTTTCCAAAATTTGCCGACTGTCATTACGACATTTGCCGACTGTCTAACCTATATCGAAAGGGTCGACATTTAGTAATTCGCTTAAGTCATAATATTTACCAACTATTTCTAATGAAGAAGAAATTTATTCATCAGAATCTAAAACACGAGATGAAACATAATCATTAATTTGATTAGAGACTTTATTTAAATAAAAAGACGGGAAAAGGTTAGTAGACAGAGGTAAATCATCAGTTTTAAGAATTTTATGAGAAGAAAATAGCAATTTAAATTCGTTATCTGGTACATCTGTGTATGGAAAGATACTTTTAATACAGTTTACACAATTCCGCAACGAGCGAATTTTAGTAAACTCTACCTTTCATTTTTCAACTTTATCACATTTCGCGACGTTAGAATTATCTTGTTCTATCTCCACATTTTTTAGTTTTGAGATAAAACGATTTAAAAAACAAAAACTTTAGAAGACGGCGTATAAATTTTTTTTATAACTTATGTTTTTTCCGCAACTTTTTTACTTATAACTTAGGTTTCAATTCAGTAGAAAGACATTATTTTGAGGAACACAACTCTATCATCAACTCAATTTTTTCAGAAAGTGGAGATAGATCAAGATAATTCTAACGTCGCGATTTTGTATGAGTCCAAAATAAACAAATATTACATTGAGATGAGCGGCAACTTTGACTAATTATTTTTTTTTTTTTACAAATAACAGTTTAAAGCCATAGTGGGACCCCAATATTAGAGAGAGAGTTAGAAAAATAAATAGAAAGTAAATAGCTATGTTATTGATAATAATTAAAATAAAATAATAAATAGATTATTACGTATAAATAGGGGAAGTTGGGGTACATTGGATTAAGGGACACAGGTTTACCTACCGTCTTTATGTTTGTTATGGAGATCATGGTTTCAAAAGTTGAAGTTTTTCATTTGGATTATCGATATTTATGCTTCTTTTTAGTAGTTTAGCTTTTCTTTAAAAAACACTCATATCCTAAGAAATTAGAATTAAATTTAATTTGTTATGGCGGGGCACAGTGAATTGGGGTACATTTATTAGGTTGATTCACTATGCCCCATTAATGATCTTAAAGATTAAATTTATTCCTTTTTTAACAAACAAACTACATGAAAATAAATTTATTAGTTTTAAGTTATGAATAATAACATTTGGATAATTTTTTAATTTTTAATATTTTTATATGTTTTGTTATCAATAAAATTTTTATTCACTGTGCCCCAGTACTGGGGCACAGTGAATAAAATTATTCATTATGCACATGGGGCACAGTGAATAAATTTAAAACATGATAAAAAAATAATAGATATAACAACAAAAATAAAAACTATAAAAATTATTTTCTCTTTTAATAAATTGATATTCTTATTTTCTTATTAACTTATTAACTTATCTCTCTTTTTTTATTTTTAGTTTCTTTTTTGCCATATAAATTTATTTATAAACCATAATATAAACACAAATAGTAAGGGCAAAAAGAAGACATAAAAGAAGACTTCTTTAATTTACGTTAAGAAAAATTATTTCTTTAAGGAACATCACAATCTGTTATTTATTTATTTGTAATAAATTACCCTTTAAAGAACTAAATAAACAAATTATTATAAACACTTTAAATATTTTTATAATTTGATCTGTAGATCACTTAATAAAAATCGACTGACTACAAGTTCTTGACAATATAAACTAACTAGCTAATATATAGCCAATACCTTTCTTTTTGCAACAAACTTTTTTAGTCATTTTATTTAACTAAACATGAAATTTTTAACTTTATCAAAACAAAGTCTTAAGTTCTTTTCCATCATTCTGTTGTCTCCCAAGTTCAAGGTGGAAAAAAATAAGGTGGAAAGCGCAAACCCTATTTACACACACACCTCTCTTTTGATGGTGCTATTGACAAGAGTGGAAGCATAACTAATCATCTAGTTATTCATTGCCTCAGCCTTGTAAATATGACTGAATAGGTACTTCTTTAACGAAATTAGAGCGGCGTTTCAATACGCTGGAGACACAGCATGCGCACATAAAGGTAGCAGCGTAAATCAGGATTACATTAATGTAACAACCCCGTTTTAGAAACCAATTTTTCTGCAATTAAATGATTAATTTTTGTCTTGGTTTTAGAACGGTTTTTGTATACTATAATTTGATAAGAATGATATCCTTTAAAATATTATTAGAAAAAAAAAAAATAAAACATACAAAAAGAAGTTTTATTTTATTATATCATTCTATTAGCTCAACATACAAATATAATTGTAAAAAATATATTTCTTTATCTTTATTTCTATGTGTGTGTGTATATTTGTGTATTGATGTGAAAAGAATAAAAATTATAACATTTATAAAAACAATTGAATAAAAAAAATTATTTTACAATATCTAAATCTAAAGATATATTAGCGGTATCAAAACACCAGACAAGCATAGTAATTTGTTTGCGAACCGAATCCCAATCGTCTGTTGTATTTTTTGAAGCAAAATATATAGCCTCTCCGATTCCAGGAAACTTCTCATCTTTGAGTTTAAAGGAGGTGTCGGCGTATACTACGTGGCTATACAAAATATATTTATTGAAACACAACTTTTCATTATTAAAGTCACTTACCCAAGTTTGATTATAAAGAAATCTACTTACGCCACACCAACACGTCTGATAAGATTTTGAACAAGAAAGTTTTTTTCAAAATGTATTATTTTGTCGTTGATTTTTCGAACAACATAAGGACTAAACGAATTATATTGATATATAAATATATATATTTGAATGATTCGTGTGTCATTCAAATGTAAATAAGCACACTTAAGGTTTTAGAAATTTACCTATATTTTGTTACCGGTTATTTGGTAAGGGGTCGTCCATAAAGTGCGTACGCCAAAAATTTAGAAAATACCTCTTCCACCCCCCTATCATGTGTACTTTTAAATCCTTCCCCTAAAAAGTAAATACATACTTTTGATAAGGAGGGGGGGGGTATATATAAGTAGGGGTATATATATAATAGGGTGGTTCTAAAACAACTTTTTTTGAAAATGACTGCTGGCACCCCCTGAATATGTTGTACACAATAAAAAAATGCTGGATTTGAAAAAATTTTGAATAAAAAATATTTTAAGGGGTTGTTACTGACCCTCGAACATTAAATAGGTCCCTTATATTATTAAAAAAAAAGATTTTCAAAAGTATATCATGTTGGGTCTTAAACAAAGCGATATTATATAAAAATTTTAAAAATATTATTCATTTTATAATTAAATTTTTGTTTTCGATTTTAGTAAACAGGAAATTACTTTTTTTTTAACTAAAAACAAAAAATAGAGAATTTAACAAGATTGTTTTATTATATATATATATATATATATATATATATATATATATATATATATATATATATATATATATATATATTTTAAATGAGTATTATCTCGCCACAAAGGCGAGAATAAAATGCTCTATAAAATGTATCAATAACTATTTTTTAATGTATGTATTAAAACTAATAAGATGATCCAATCGTTTTACCTATTCCAAATCATGTGGCATTAAATCACCTTTACGTACTTTCCATCAAAGTGAATTTAAAATATTTGATTTCTAAGTTTGTTTTAATGCGAGCGATTTCTTTTCGGAAGCTTGTGATCGAATCACGGTCAGGTCACGATTTAACTTTTTTTTTTTTTTTAAATTTCTTTTAATGGGGGAATCAAATAACAAGAAAATTTTAGTTAGGGCGGACGTTTTTTATCAGATGCCCCTATTTAGTATGTCCGTAAATAACAAGTCTTAAGCAAGATAAGTAGTATTTAAAACAAAGGCTATAACCTGTTTTTTGCGGGCTCAAAAAAGGAGTTGCCTGAAATACACGTCCGCTTTACAGGTGTATGGCGCGCGTAAGTCTATGTAGACAGAGCCAGTGGATAAGGGGTAGAATGTAAGTAGAAACTATACCCCCTTCCCTATAACAAGCAACCTTTTATGTCAACAAACTATGATTTTTAGTCAGGAAACTTTTCTATTGTTTAGCTGACGAATTATAGACAACGATTATGGACGAGGAGGTGATTTGATTTTTTATATATATATTTTTAAGTTGTTTTTTTATTCAAAATTTATTAACAAGTACTTGTTGTTTGTAACAAAAACAAATAAATTACTAAGAAATTTTTTTAATAGTGCTTACTTACTTTTATATTGACCCCAACCCCTCCCCCATACGCGTTCGTACACTATTTGAAGACTCCACTTACCCTATGAGCGTATGTACTTATGGACTAAATTAAAGTTGAAATACCGGTTGCTGGTATTTATTAAAATACTAGAATATATAATGTAAAAATTCGCATATAAAACAAAATCTTTCAGAGATATTCGGATTCAAAACCTTTTTAATTAATTATTTTTGGTATAATTCTCTATATTAAAATGTTAACGTTAAAAAAAACTTCAAAAGAATAATGAATTATATAAAAAAAATTTTCCGAAATTTAATGGAAAGATTACTTTTTATCAAAAACTAATTAATAAAATCTGTATATAAAAAAATGTTTCTTTTGAGACTAAGGTTATTGTACAAAGTCTTCTATTTGGATAATATTAAAGATTTTACACAAAATATTGAAGATTTAAATTAGTTTTAAAAGCTTGATAGAAGATTAAAAGATTACATTTTTGAAATTAGAAAAATACTATAAAACATGTTTTCGAAAAAGTATAAAAAAACTTTATTGACATGTTACCGGTATATTTTTGTGATTAAACAGTGCAAATTTTGAACTTTTTGCAATATACCGGTAAACACGATGTTATTATACGGATATATATTTATATATCCGGCCGGATATGCCGGATATACCGGATATTGTAAATATTTTACGAGAATAAGCGGACGGGGTTTCTAGAGGCGCTCCTTCCCCCAGTGATCACTTCCTAACTGTTGCCGTGACCAAGATTCTTAAATATTATTTATATTTTAGTCTATCCAGTTTTACTTAGACCATTAAAAATGAATGACGCGGCCTTAGCTATATAATGCTAATCTAAAAGTGAAGCCAAAAAGTTTTGCTTAGTGACGTCAGTCTGTGGCAAAAAAATCGTATTTTAGGTCGAGATTGGTTTTGCATTTATCTCATATTTTTTTGATTAATCTTAATTAGGATATATACAATTGCACAAAAAGATGTAAAAGCGGTACAGATATATTATTTTAAGGATAAGAGTTTGTATTTATTACAATAGTAATTAATAAATAGTTTTTAAGAAATGACAGTAATTACTATATTTAGTCTTTATTAGAATATATATACCGTAAAAATATATTCTATATATTTTTAATAAAAAGAATTTTTTTGAAAAAATTTTATTTCTAGTTTTTTTAAAAATTTTTTTCTAGTTTTTTGCCACAAAGTGACGTCACATTCGCTAAAAGATTTTGGTTTCAACGATTTACGAAAAAAGTCTATCATTTTTAATGGTCTAAGGAACTTAAGGAGTTGGTTTAAAATATCATCTCTTCGTAGGAATTCTTAAAATAGAAGAATTTCACTATGGGTGTAACTAAAGTAGCGTACGCTACCTTAGTTAAACTAAATATAAACTTTTTAGGACGGTTATTTTTAAAATTTTAATAAGCTTTAGGTTGCAAATAATTCATCTATAAATAATGTTACGCAAAAGCGTGAAAGAGAAGGTCAAGATAACAAGGGGAAAAAGAGACAAGAGAGGGATACGATATATACGACTAAGTTTGAAAATAACTAACTTAAAAAATGTTAACTTTTATATAAAACTTATCATTTTTTAAGTTAGTTATTTTCAAACTTAGTCTTATATATCTATAGTAAATGTAGCTTATATATATATATATATATATATATATATATATATATATATATATATATATATATATATATATATATATATATATATATATATATATATATATATACATATATATATATATATATATATATATATATATACATATATATATATATATATATATATATATATATATATATATATATATATATATATATATATATATATATATATATATATATATATATATATATATATATATATATATATATATATATATATATATATATATATATATATATATATATATATATTATACTTTTAACATTTTTAAGTTATTGTAACTGTTATTTTTATTTGTTTTAAAGCCTTTACTTTCTTCTTCAAAAGTTTTCGTTTCTTTTTTTCTTTTTCCAAAATTTAAGAGTGGTTAGTGAATTATAGTGAAAAAATTAGTGAGCAATAGTGATCAAATGTTCATTCATTCAAAAGTTAAATTTGCGCGATTACTATATTATTTTACTATAATACTTAATTTTTACTTTTATTAATTAAATTACTCAAAAACAGTTAATTTCTAATTGTTATAAAAGTATGAACGCTAACGGGATATATGATGTATCCGGCCGGATATCATACCCGGTACACCTCTAATTACAATCATTAATACACACACTTCAAGCATAGACACTTTATATTATTGAAGGATTTATATTGAATACAATCACTTCAAATATAAACCTTTCATATTATTTTTATATTTGTATTTGATTATATTAATTACAAAATGAAAGATTTATATTGGAGATTTTTTTTTTTATCATGACAAAAAAATTTAAAAGCTTACTTTTTTGTTTTTTTGTTTTCAGCATTAAAAAAAATGAAATTCTTACTTTGATAGATCTTTTTCGCTTAAGCTATCGACATACGATTGAAATCTCTCTGCTTTACGAAGGAGTTCCTCTGATTTGGCTTTAGCAAAGTCTTAAAATATTATGCAAAAAAAAATTACTATTTAAAAAATGAATTTAGTTAACATGCGTGAAACTTTTACACTAACCTAACGAAATTCCCTGCTTTGAAAGTATAGTTGCATATGATTGGTTAAATTTATTTAAAAAAAACTTGACTTGATTTACATAATCCACAACAAAAAGAGGAACAATGATTTTATCGGATGCTAATAGTGCAGATCCGAGCATTAATCGACCAATAGTTAAGTGATATTTAAAATTAGGATCAACAAACTTGGTCATCCAATCAAAGCTTTCGTAACGTGTATGATATTGCGCATTTTGAGAGAGCAATGGATAATCAATCTAATATAATAAACAAATTTTTTTCAATAAATATCTTTTAACCAACTCCTATTAAAAATGAAAAAATTACTTACTCTACTAAAATAATAACGAAAGTCACCACTAGCAACGCCATAAAGATGCCACAATGCTTTATAATCGCTTCCTGATGTAATCATATCGTTCCTTGAAATAAAAATTTATGAATAAATAAAAAGGTGGCTAACGTAAAAAAAAATACTTATAAATGTTTTTCACCACTGTTGTATAATATTTATAAAATAATATCTCTAAAGTTTAAACTTCAATTTCAATTTTAAATTTCAAATATATTTAGCAATTTTTTTTCAAAATCCATAATAATAATGTAAAATAAAATCAGCTAAGGTGGTATCAAATCAGCTAGAATGGTACAAAATCAGCTAGGGTGGCACAAAATCAGTGAGCTATTGGTCAGTAACGGATACAGCAATTTTTGGTGTTTAAGATAGCTAACTTCCAGATATGGAGTAAACACCAAACATTTGTTATGTTTATACTTATGTTAAACAATGAAGCTTTGCAAAATATTGCGATGATTGTAGGCTGGGAACAAGAAAGTCCTTAAACTTTATCACCCTCCCCCACCCCAACCCAAATCATCTACATCTCATCTATATCGTTGGCATTTAAAAAAAAAAAAAAAATAGAGAAAGTCTAAAGAAAACTGCTTCTAAAAATGTGTTAACTGAACTTGAAAAATAACAATTGGTTAAATGGTTTGTTATGTTGCCTAAGGGCGATCTTATAAAGTAAGATGATTTAATTAAGGCTGCTTCAGACATTTGGAAACTTGGTAAATTTTCAGACACTCCACAGTTTAAAAAATGGACTTCCAACTGAAAATTGGAACTCTGAATTATTCATTCCATATAAGATGTCCTGAAATAGTTTTTACCCTATTAATCTATTAGAAGAGCAGCAACACCCTTTAATCTATTAGAATAGCCCTTAATCTATTAGAAGAGCAATGGTTCAAGTCAGCAGAATTAGATTTTTTGACAATTTTTAAATTTTTTTAAAAAAGAATGATTTACTTCATATCCTTGATCATCTAGATGCTTTTTACAATATCGATGAGACAAATTTTGATTTGAATCCAAGTATAAAGAGAGTTTATAAATCATTCAGACCTAAAGAAAACAGTAATGTCTGCTATTGCTTTGGAGCTAATGGTTTTATGTTAAAAACCCAGGTTTTTTCAAAAGAAAAGTTTACACAGTGAAGATCTTGGATTTGCTTCTAGAACTGTCAATGGCAATTATTTGTTTACTCAAACTGAATCTAGATGACAAAACTAATGCTCCTTTCAAGATTATATTCAAAGAATTGAAAACAAATTGATGTTGCATTTTCTGTTTTTATATTCTTAGACAGTCATCCAAGCCACATAAATTTTCATTTATTTAAATTATGTAAAGATCGAGGAATTCTCATAGTGAATTCTTAAAATCGATTTAAAATTATCCAAAATTCAACCAATCAGTGATACTCATGTTCTCAATTACATGATGAAAACAAGTTGTTGAAAAGTATCTCTATTCCATTTTATTAGTTTTTATAACTATTTATTGATTTTAAATTTGATGTTATTTCTTTTTTTAACCAATAATGTCGCTTTGATAATTAACTTAACTGAGAATTCCATTATTAATAATGCATATAAAAAGTAATTTAAAGGCTTTAGTAAACATTTTGTGATTTCAACATAAAACCAGAAGTGGTGTAAAAAATAATTTTTCTTTCATTTTTACCACCCTGCACCATTTTATTTCACCCTGCAGCTAAAACTTAATGGTTTTACTTTGGTTCTTTAACATCTGATAATGGCTTTTTTAGCAGTTGTGCAGACTTCTCAATCCAATCTTGATACAAAGTTTTATTTGGATTATCAGCTGAAGCAAGCTATAAAAAATAAAAGGCAAAGTAACAAAATATTTTTGTTTTCAATAAATATTGAACATTGTTTTGATTTTTTCTCTTAAATTGTGAGTATTAATAAAAAACTTAACTGAAACAGTATATCATATGTAATGTAGGTACAGTATGATATGATGTAAGTACATATGATATACTGTAAGTTACTGCATACTATACTGAGTTGAGCTAGGTTACTACTTTTTTCTAACCACTCAACAATTACTGCTTATACTATGACTGGATTCAATTATATAAATTTATATAGTTTGTAACCGTGACAACATTTATTTATGTCCAAGTATAGTACATTAGCAATTTAAGTCAATATAAAAAAATAGAAACACTTGTCTTTATTGAGTAAAAAAAAAAATTAGAAACTATGTGAGCAATTAATTGCACAGCAACATATAAATGATAATTTAGAATACGACTGCAAACTATCATATGAGAATAAAATTTTTAAGTTTAGAGTTATATATCAGACTTTATAGTCAAACAGTAATTTTAGTAGTACTTTAGCCTCGAATTTTAAGTTAATATTTAATACAAATTTTTTTAACTAATTCACTCCCAACAAGGCTGCAAGTAACCAATTATTTTTTTTTTACAAGAAAACAAAAAATATTGTTCAAGAGTAAAAAATTAACAAAAGATTTTAAAAACTGTAAGTGGTGTGATTTAAGAAAACAATAAGACCAAAAGAAATTCAAAAAAATGATGTGAAAAAAAAAAACTAAATAAATAAAAATTTTTATAGCATTAAGGGACAGAAATTACATGGTAAAAACAATAAAAAAAAAAAAAACAATTTGCTGCGTGACAAATGACTTATGGTTGGATTTTGGTTAATGGATCCTGAGATGTTAGTTCATTTGATAAGAAGCAATAGTATACATAAAAAATTGAAAAAAATGCACATACTATGAGGATGAAACAAAGGCACAAGCTAAGGATGAAAAAGAGGCTCGATGTTTGTAGAAAAGTGAAAAATAGACTACTTTATGAAGATAAAACAGAAGCTGAAGCTTAGCAGCTAGAGGACTTTGTTTAGAAGAAAATAAAAAAAAATCATTAGTAGATAAATATGAAATAAATAAATAAATATGAAAACTTTCATACAGTAACAAGAGATTTATAAAGATAGGGATAGAGTAATAAGAGATTTATAGTAATAGGAGTTTTATACATTTTCATTTATACATTATATTATTTATTTACACATATATACCAGTATTAAGAGATTTATAGAGATAGGGAATGAAATATGGAGTAATTGAGATAAATATGGAGTAATTGAGATAAATATGGAGTAATTGAGATAAATATGGAGTAATTGAGATAAATATGGAGTAATTGAGATAAATATGGAGTAATTGAGATAAATATGGAGTAATTGATAAGTGTGATAAAGAGCAAATTTAACAGATGCAAAATTCTTTCTAGATGATAAAAAAATAATAAAAGTTTTTATTAAGACTTGAGTCATTAAGTCAGCAAATAGAGATGTTTATATACTAAAAAAATATATCTAACAAATAAGTATTTGTAAATACTGTTCATTCTACTATATATTTATTTACACAAATTGTATATTTACACAAATTGTATATTTGTATATAATATTACTGTTAATAAGCTTTATGATTCATTTGTTCAGAAAAAATAGTGACAACTTCAGCATAAAACAATGATAACTGGTAATTCTAAGCTATAAACTTTTAAAATTTTTGCCCCTCAATTCAAAAAGTCAAATATAATTAAAAAAATGAAATATATTCAAAATAAAAAGTTAACAAATAAAACCTAAATATTTAATTAGGCTAAACCACTATTCTATTTAGCTAAATAATAAAGCCTATTGACTTTTAACTTAGTGCCACTTTTGTTTTGTTTTGTTTTGATATAATGGTTGATTTTATCACTTGATTGACGCAACATTTGTTGCAAGTATTATGGTGAAGTAAGCAAAAGTAACCCATACATAGAGTGCGAAAAATCCAGCATTCATCATCCTATGCAGGAAACAAAAAAACACAGTTTTGAAAAAAATGCTAATTAACTAAAAACTAGACAATTAAAAACTTTTATAGCATGCAAGGACAGATACAGAAAAAAAATGATTTTGCTTAATGACAAAAGTCAAGTGAGAATGAGTTTTGGTTAATGGAGCTAGAGATCAAAGCTACTTTGAGCTGCCACCATGCTACTTTGAGCTGCTACTTTGAGCTGCCACCATGCTAGTACTTGTAGATAAGTCAAAGAAATGACAGTTTACAAAGACAAGATCAAGCTTAGCAGATAAAGCAAGTCAAAACAATGTTTACAATGTGTTTTTGGACCTTGTTTAAAGGAGAATGAACATTATTAAAAAAACCAATCCAAAAATGACAACAGGAACAAATAAGAAATTTTTAGAGGTAAAGAATGAAATCAGAAGTAAAAAAATGACACTAAATGGAGGATAAAGAGAAGCAACTGTAACAGATGCTAAATTTTCAATTGATTGTATATATGGCTTCTGAAAACCATAGACTCAGTGAGAGGGTTGCTTTTCATTAATATAGCAATCTTGACAGTGTTACAATTATAAGTTGTTACTATAGTTAGACAGTGTTAGGATAGTTATTTGCATAACTGAGTTTTGTTGGAATTAAAATTCACAAGCCACTGCAAGCTTCAATCTGTTACAAAAGTGGATCAGATTCAAGATCAATTGCCTGTTATAAGTGATTGAAAAGTGAAGACTTTTTGTCAAGACAAAAGTGTAAAGTTGAGCCATCAGCAAATAAAAACCAACTTTTCTAGCAAGCAGGAAAAATTCATTCAAGCACTTATTAAATAGTTAGTTCTGGAAAATACTTTTGCAAAACTATGACAGCAACATTGTCTGAAGCACAAGCCATAGAAGAGTTTAATTGAGGTTTGACTTGAGCTGGAGTGATTTGAATGTCTAACAAGGGGTTAATCTGTTTAACTGGAATGACAGCAAAAGCCTGGGCATTAGATTGAAGAGTCAAATTACAAGAAAGGTTCTAGGCAAACAGTTCTGCCTTATCCTTAGGAGAGGTCCCATGAATTAGAGGGAATGTTAGACCTACCTTTATTAATAAAGTTAAAATGGCTGTTAAAGATTTTCCAAAAGTCTCTAGACCCTAACTTCTGAGATAAGCAAGATAACTGAGAATAATGGAGAATAAGATAAGAGATAAGCGAACTGAGAAAAATGGAGCTTAGCATCTGACAGCACCTTTTTACATGGATTTATTGCAATAATAAATAGCTGTTTGTTCTCAAGAGAGTTGTTCTTTTAAGAAAAATGAAAAAAATGATTACAATTAGATTTAGCAGCTCCACAAGATGGTGAAAATCATGGAATAGAATGAGACTTAAATTAGAACCAATGGGAAGAAATAAAAGCTTTCATTCCTGCATGGATCTATGAGGTTATGTAAGCGGTGCATTTATAAGCAGAAATACAAAAGACGTTGACCCAAGGATAGTCATGAAGAAAGTCATGAAAAGAATCCCAGTCAGTTTTAGGGTAGTAGTAAGAGTGATGTGATGGTAGTAGATGCGATGATAGGGTAAGTCAGAAGAAGTAGAAAATGAAAGATTTATAAAGATTATTGCATAGTCAGAACCACTTAAAAGAGAAAAAGGAGAAACTGAACACAATCTAGGGTCAGAGACAAGACACAAATCAAGGAGTGAAAGTAAGTGATTAGGATTGTCTGGAAAATGAATCACAAAGCTAACTATCTTAATAAGAGATGGAGAAACAAAGATGTTATGGATTTTAGTGCCAGTAGGATCAGTGGTGTAAGAGCAGGCCATACATCATTATGAGCATTAAATTCACTAATAAGAACAATATTCGCAGACGGGTAAAGAAAAAAGGGCATGGTCAAGTTAATTAGAAATTTCATCTAAAAGTCTAAAAACTAATTTAAATTTATCAAGTCTGATGAACTTCGAAAAAAGTAGGAACTAGGGTGATCGTAATGATCTTGGACTTAAATAATACTTAAAGTTTATAACAACCAATCAAATTAAAGAATAATAGTTATAAATTCAAGTGATAATTTAAAGTTTAAATTTTTAAGTATATTATTTTAAGTAAAAATTAAAGGAAAAAATGGTTCAACTTTAACTCAGTATAAATTTAGGTTTTAACTCAATAAATGTGAAAGACATTAAGTTAGAACAAAAGTGATTTGTAAATAATTAAATGTGAACTAACAATATTAGTAAATCTAAAAGAGATTACTATATAACAGTTATGTTGCATTAACTACTGTCGACTCTAATATAAACAAAATGAAACTCAATTTCATTTTCATATTTAAAAACTTTTTATTAAACAATTTTTCTAATATCATAATTTTTTTAAATTTAACTTCTAATAAGTATGAACTAAAAAATCAAGTTTATTCAAAGGTTAAAGGATTAAAATACTAAAAAGAATTAAACTTATTCAAAGATTTAAGAATTGAAAAGTATTTGTGATGTGCAAAATAATGAAATGGTCCCAAAAAAAAGAATTCATACATTTTTAGATGCATCAAAAACATTCTTAGCATAATAATCCAAAGCTCGTAAACGAACACTGAAATTACCTGGAAAAAAAAAAGGTAAACTTATTTATTTAAATATTAACTTTTTAAATATAAAGAAATAAACAGTATCAAAAACCTTCAACAGCCATGTCAACATTAATATACAAAACAACATTATTCATGAGAAATTGTCTGTGCTCCTAAAAATATATTATTTAAATTATAACAAAAAAATATTTAAAAATCATCAGTGTTGCTATTATATATTCACTCCCTTGTAGCAGCAGGCTATAAGATAGTCGATGTAGCAACACTTCATGCATGTTTTACAGTAAGAAAATAAAAATAAATTCAGAATGGTTTTTTAAAATAACAATAAATTTAAACATTAGGAATACATATATATATATATATATATATATATATATATATATATATATATATATATATATATATATATATATATATATATATATATATATATATATTTATATATATATATATATATATATATATATATATATATATATATATATATACATATATATATATATATATATATATATATATATATATATATATATATATATATATATATATATATATACATATATATATATATATATATATATATATATATATATATATATATATATATATATATATATATATATATATATATATATATATATATATATATATATATATATATATATATATATATATATAGGTCAGTAGAAAAAAATTATAGTACTACTAGTAAAACCAAAACAAAAAAGAGCTTTTTAGTTTTATTTTACCAAATGTTCAAAACAGTGTCTATGATAATTGTAAACAGTCCTTTTTTCAACCTTTATTTATATACAAATTGTAAACCTTTTTTCAGCTATTTTTCAAACTTTATTATACTCTTCTTCTGATAAGTTTCAAAGTAAATTGATTATGTGATTTTTCTAATT
Organism: Hydra vulgaris; assembly: GCF_022113875.1. Classification (NCBI taxonomy): domain Eukaryota; kingdom Metazoa; phylum Cnidaria; class Hydrozoa; order Anthoathecata; family Hydridae; genus Hydra; species Hydra vulgaris. Next base: position 3,827,649 of record NC_061159.1, on the reverse strand, counting down.
TGACTGACAGATTTTTTTGATTAAAAAATCTAATGGAGATAAATCTGATATGGCTGGTGGCAGAATATTATAATTCTAGATTAAGGAGAATCTGTGATGGTTTGATTATAAAATTGAATAATAAAAACAGTATTAAAAAAACAAAACATTTAAAACTAAAATTGATAAGATCATTTTTTAATGACACTTTATAGAAAATTTTTTTTTAAAGGTTTTTAATAAAAGAGATTATGGTTTTTTTAAGACCCGGGTTGATATACTTTGCATATATTTGTTGATTTGTTGACTTTTGGAGAAATTGGAGAAACTTTTTTTTTTGGAGTTGACTTTTGGAGAAATTATTGTTCTGATATACAAGAGGCAGTGTGAAATCATGTGAATCATGTGATCTAAAATAGATCATGTGACCTATTTTTTAAAAGTAAGTAAAATATATGTGACTTTTTATTTACTTTCAAACAAAATTTCACTTATAAAACCAAAAAGTGTCAAAAACTGTACATGTGTATATACACATGTAAAAACATATGCTTATATATGTAAATACAGTATAAATATAAAACATGTAAAAAAATTAATCCAATAAAAAAAAAAGTGGAAAGATTTTTTTTTAAATACGTAAATAGTTTAAATAAAATTAAATTACTTGTAAAATTTTATGTAACTACTTACATCAGCCCACTCATAAGATCCTAGTACACCTGGTTCCTCTGCACCCCAACTGCATATTTTTATGCTTCTTTGTGGCCTCCAGTCTAACAAAAAACACAAAATCTAATATAAACATAAAATAAAACAAAAACAATTCATATATTAAATTAATCCTCTCATACAAAATGTAATCATTTAAAAAAAAGAAATATTTTTAAACATCTTCACTTCCAACAAGGCTGCAACCAACCACTTAGTTTTGGAAGTTACTAAAAGAGAAAAGATGAAGTTTATAAAGTAAGATAACAATTAACAGACAACTTGAAAGATTGCAAATTATATGAATCAGGAATACAAAATTTTTTTTTTTTTATTCACCTCCTCAAGGCCGAGAAGGCCACTACAGACGAGGAGGCTACTTAATAGTGGTTATAACCCTCTCTCAACTCTATAACTCCGAAACACGAACCTTGATGAACAAGGCCGCTGCGCGGAGAAGCAAGTTGAGCGCGGTACTACCAGGGACGTGGTGGGGATCGAACTCGGAACCTCTCGCTTATGAAGTGAGTGTTTTACCACTACACGACTACCGCATGAACACTACACCACTACTACACCACTACTGCACTTACCACTACACCACTACCAGATGAAGGAAGCAAATTCCAAAGAACTGAACTGTTCGAGGAAAATACTAGATAAATAAGAATTTTTGGAGTGCTTAGTCACAGTAAATTAATTAGACTTAGTTGAATGACAAGTAAAATAAGAATGAATTTTAGTAGATGGCACAAGAGGTGCTAGCTCTTTAGAGCAATGCCCAATATAGCACTTATAGAAAAGAAAAAGAGAAGCAACATTACAACAATATGACAATGGTTGAAGGTTGGCTGCAAGTGAAGGTCCAACTATGTTTACAATGCATCTTTGCACCTTGCCTAAAAAACCTTTCATCATTCAAAGATCTGCTCCATATATGGCTACAGCATTACATAAAAGAATGGATTTGAGATTTACAGAGATAAAGAATAGAATCCTAAGTTAGAAAGTGGTGAGCACAATGAAGAGATGTAATCATAGCAGATGCTAATTTTGCGATAATGATTAGCTGAAAAAAATTGAGTTTTATCTGAGTTAAAGCTCACCAGCCACTGAGAACTACATGCTGTAGCAGAAGTAACATTCTTTTCAAGCTTGAATGCCCTCTCCAAGCAATCAGAGAGTGTCTTATTATCAAGACAAGAATAAATGGTAGTATCATTAGCAAATAAAATTTAAATTTATATTAGCGATCACCCAGAAATACTCACACCTTAAATGTTTGAATTTCTGGGAGATGGCTAATATAAATTAAAAAAAGTATATGGCTAAGAATAGAAAAAGAAAACCTTGAGAAACCCCTTAAGTTACAGGAAATGAAGAAAAGTTTTGTTCATCATGGACAACTTTTATTCTACAATTGGTAAAGAAATGTTATAAAAAGTACGAAGTATTAAAAATTTTAAAAGACAAAAGTAAGACCACTTAAAAGCAAAAACCATTAAAGTAATTGTTTTTGTTTTTTTATTGTTTTTATTATTCAATAGACACACGGATAGGCATACAGGTTTTGGCTTAGGCAGATTGTCTTAATTTGAATACATTTAAAATAGTATAAATATAAATACACTTATTCAAATTTTAATGTTATATTGTTATGATGATATTGTTTAAATGTTAAATTACTTTTTTCTTTTTTGTAGCTTCCTAAAGCACGACCAATTTCCATTATTGCTGCAGTGCCACTTGATGGATCAGCAGCTCCATATATCCATGCATCTCGATGATTACCCAAAAGCACATAACGATCTTAAAAATAACATATTAAATAACATGTAAGGATATGCATACTAAATATAATATAGAATTTTTTTGACAAAAATTTTTTCAATTGTGCACTAAAATGGATAAAACATGAAAATTTTACCAACTACTCAGAAAGTTATACTGATGATTTATAAATATAGTGGCAAAAAATGGCATGAATGGAACAGGCTAAAATTCAAGATGGAGTATGCCGGTATTTTGGATATGTCAAAACCTTAATAAGTATTAATCAGTTAAATAAGTCTTCATAAAAATCTCAGGGAGGCTAAGTCATATCAAACATATTGATAAATATACTTGAAATGACCTGGGTGCAATAATTGAAAAGTTAGTGGCTGTCTTCCTTAATAATACTGCTGATGTTGTGCTGAAGAGTATACTAGAGATTAAAATCTGTTGAACTTTAATCTCTGGTACACTCTTGTTCACAGAAAATTTAAGTTTCATAATTTAAGCTGATATGAACAATTTACAGTGTTGTACAAACTGTTTAAAATTTGCAACAAATTAACTCAATATTTATCAGCTTTAGGAAGATTTATATAGGATGCTAATCACTTGCTTGTAGCTTTCGAACCCAAAATTATTTACTTAATTACAATTACCCAGTTACTTGAGCTAGGTAAAGTTAACATGCTAAAACCAAAGTGTTAGTTTATTAAAGTTGGTAATACATTCAAATGATTATAAACATACACTTGATATGCTGTATACTTCACATGTTCCTCACATTGCACATGTAGTATTTCTTTGCACATGTAGTATTTTGTGAGCAGAGATAGGTCTAGAACACCTCTTATGCAAATCTGACTTGTTTTCAAAAGAAAGAGACCCAAACTCAGAAATTGATGGAAGATATGGCTAATATCCCCTTGATCATGATGTCTGAAATTTGCATCGACCTTACGCATCCCATAATTAAACTCTATTACAAGCCTACACACTTCCAGTCTTGAAACCATCCAACAATGTAATGCGTGGTCATTTTGTGTGAACACCACTATCACCTTTAACTGCAGTGTTGCTTTTTATGGCTCTAAATAATAGTTTTTGCGAAAATATTTGTACAGATTTTTAAACTGTAAACTTGTCTTTCATGAATGCAGTTAAAGTTGATGAACTAAGTTGCGAAAATCAAACCATGTGTCTTTCAAAATTGCCCAAATGATTATTTAAAACAATGAATGGTTTTGATCTATACTTAGATAGTTTGACAAATAATGGTACCATTTTTGTCAAACTATCTAAGTATAAATGAAATGAGAAGTAGGCAGAGACTTGACTTGAGATAAACAGAATGAGCTGGATTTCCTTAATTTTACTCCAATATGCAAACTGTGAATGAATCATTTGCATTATGTGTCAGCTAATGAAAAGCATTAAACATTAATTAATCTTAAGCAAAACACAATTTGACTTATTTGATTCATACTGTAATAAATGATATGCAGAAACAGAAATCTCATTTTTATATCAACAATGCTTTACATAGGATGCAGACAAAATTGCATAAGCGATGCCTAATGTTGCATTTCCAACAGATCCCTGTTCAGGATTAAAAATATTTTAATTTTAATTTTTTTTTCTTTTCTTAAATGTGTTTACTTATTTAAAAGCAGTATTGGAGAGATAATAATATATAATATTATATATTGCAGAGATAATAATATATGATAATGATATGATCAACTAAACTTCTAACTTTGTTCAAGCTCAAAAGTACAAAATACTAAAAAAAAACATATAAAAATATGTACATACTATTTCTTTACATTTACATCACTTTTGTTCAAATTTAACTTTTAACTTTTTAGTTTTTATGGATATCATTGAAAAATGTTGTAGTGCTTACAGTAATTTTACAATTACTGCAAGAACTACAAAATTTTGTAGTGCTTACAGTAATTTTGCTTTAATAACACATCTCTTGCCATTAAGAATTGGAGATAGTTCTCTAAATTTGGTCTTGTACCTTACTCTTGCTTTTGATGCCTTTTCAACAACTGATTTGATATCTAAACTGTATCTCCGAAATAACAAAAATGACAGATATTATTCTTCTAACATTAATAATCTTCTAACATTATTTATTTCTATCTCTTTCTTGACATCTCAGTATTCATAAAAAGTACATTTTCTACACTCAAAACTAACAATATTAAATACATCTTTTAAAACCTTCCATGTCTTGCATAATCATTATTTACTTATTCAAGTTATTTCTTAATTTGCAAATATGTAAACTTATTAATTTTATACATTTTTACTATGTTTGTTTTACTTTATATTGAAAATCATTTCCTTTGAAATAATAACCCAAACTATCAAGATATTACAAAATTACAATAATTGATAATTATTATAACCTGGTTCAATTTCTCCATATATTGTTCCACAATATGTGTATGAAGATTTTGTTTCAAATTTTATGTCTGTTAACAAACTAAAATTTCTACAAAGAAAAATCATTTCATTTTTTATTATAAATTATAATAACAAATACTATATTTAACAAAAAGAAAATAATTTAAAAAAATTAATTATTATTAAATATTAAAAAAAAAGGATTTAAAAAAAAACTAAAAAATTAAAACTATTAATTAAATACAATAAATATTAAAATATTGTAAAACTATGTTTAATATTAAATAAATATTTAATACTAAAATATTAATTTTAATTTTTTTTTTTTAATTAGTATAAAAATACTAATTATATATTGATTACAATATTTGTAAACTTCAAACCTGCCAGATTGCAAAACATATTTTGGCAGTTTGCCAATAAATGAGGCTGGAACAGGAACCGAATCATCTTTAAAATACCTAAAAGATAATAATTTTAAATTATGTTATTTGTGTACACTTATTTATTTTGTTATTTTGCTTAAAAACACTGATGCTAACTAGATAATTCTTTTAATAAAAGTTTTTCGATATCGAGAATGCACCAGCCCAAATCCAAACAATTTTATTGCAAATATTTGTTTATTAAAATTGTGTTATTTATTTAATTTATTTATGTAAAAATAAATAATTATTTTAAACCCTTATTGGATAAGGCAGACAGTCTTATGAATAAGGTTATGAATAAGGCAAACAGCTAACTTTAAGAAAATTTTTTTTTAAGTTTTTAAATTAATATATATATATATATATATATATATATATATATATATATATATATATATATATATATATATATATATATATATATTTATATAATATTTTTGCACACCTATTTCCACTAATTAGTAGCCATTAAACTTCTAAATAATTCACCAAAAAAAAAAAAAAAAAAAAAAAAAAAAAAAAACGAACATTGACAAATAATTGGCAATATAAATATTTCAATGTCTCACCCTTTATTTAACTTGTAACTTATAACCTTTCTGTAGCTAACAAAAAACAGGGTCAAATAATAAATAACACTGTATAACATTATGTTATACAATTAAAATTATTGGTAATACTGCCTTAAACTTGTGTCTCTAAGCAGGAACAATTTTTAAAATCAATTTTTATGTTTGCTTACACTTTTTGCTGTCCATTATTTTATGTTTGCTTACACTTTTGCTGTCACACAATTGCTGCCCATCATCAATAAAATTTACATTATTTATACAAGAGCATCTTATTATGAAAATATTTTTTTGAAAAATTAATTTTTAACTTATGAACTTTAATTAAATTTAGTTTAAATAAAGTTAAAATAAAGTTAAAATAAACTTTTCAATCCATCATTAAAATCATTAAACATGCATTAGAAATTAAGGAAATTAATTTTCCTACCATGATTAGAAAGACAAATAAAAAATAAGAAATTTCAAAGGTCAGAGATTTTCCTTATCCTAATTAAACTGCTTTATCACTGCTGAAAATTTTACCTAAATAATTGGTTTGCGTGATCTTCTGATATGGGTTGTGATGGAATTTTTACATTGCTAAGTGTATTATATTTGGCTTCACTCAATCGAAAATATCCATCTGAAAAATTAAAAAATTTTTATTAAACTTTTTCTCATTATTAATTTCTTATATCATAAAAATTAAAAACTACACTAAAATTGTAAAGAAATATTTCTTTGTTATGTTTAGTTAATTGTTCTACTATCAACTTTCAGTCTAATATTTCAATTAGAATTTATTTGAATCAAACAAACATATTTTAATAAAGTTAAAAAAGTAAGTAAAAAATTCAATAACCAGAAATACATTTTATAAAAACTTTAATAGTAGACTTCTTAAAGTACCATCGGTAAACTACCAGGTGGTTGTTTCAGGTGGAGATTAAAGAAATTATATTAACTAATTTAAAACTAAATGAAAAATTTTTTTTTTAACTGTAATTAAGTTACAAGATTATTTAAGAAAAAAAAAAGATTAAAAAGCAACAAAAAAGATTTAAAAAATAAGATAAATAAAAGGATATAACTTTGCAGAAGTTTTATCACAGTATTAAATTTAGGTGAAACAATAAGAGATCACTAGAGAAGCAACCGTAGTAGTATTTGTACTGAAGCAGGACTAATTACATATACAATGCATTTTTGCGCTTTACCCACAAATAATAAAAAAAAAAAAACATAAAAAAAGAAAGAAAAAAACATTTATGCATAACAAATGTAATTTTAAGAGAAAAAAACTAAAACAATTTCCTTTATCCAAATTAAACAATAAAGTTTTGTTTAATATTGTTATGATATATTAAATATAATTAAAATATATTTCTTTAAAATTATTAACTTCATAATATATAACAATACAAAAACTATAATAACTTTAATATTAATCATATATAAAATAAAATTTTTTTAAAAAAAGTGTTAAAAAAAGTTCAAATTTCAAAGTTGAAAATTAAAATATCTTGACACTAAAATGACATCACAAGTTTATAAATTTTATAAATGCAATATAGTTCCTAAATTTTTTAATATAAAAATAAATAAAATATAAAAACATAAACAAAAAACCTTTTGATGGATATCCTTCTGATAAAGAATCGCCATTGATTCTATTTGCAGTTCCTCTTTGTATAGAGTAATTATTTCCAGTGAAACCATTAGGATATATATCTCCTGGTTTACTATTTTCATAAGGATCTGAAAATATAATTGCAGCAACACCTCCTCGTAATTCAGTCTGAAGAACCTAATATTTTTATTATAAGTTAATAAATCTTAATAATTTTTTGTTATGATACTTTAATTAAATAAAAAATGTATCTAGAGTACTTGGTGGTAAAAAAATATGCACATATATATATATATATATATATATATATATATATATATATATATATATATATATATATTTTTTTTTAACATCTTCGCTTCCAACAAGGCTGCAAGCAACCACTAATTAGTGTTGAAAGTTACTGAAAGAGAAAAGATAAAGATTGTAGAGCAAGATAACGATTGACAGACAACTTAAAAGATTGCAAATTATATTAATCAGGAAAGCAAGATGAAGGAAGCGAATTACAAAGAACTGATGTTCATGGAAAAAAACTAGACAAATAAGAATTTTTGGAGCACTTAGGAACAGTAACACAAAAAGGATGAGACTTAATTAAATGATGAGTAACAGGAGAATGAATTTTAGTAGATGGCACAAGAGACGCTAGCTCTTTAGAGCAGTACCCATTATAGTATTTGTAGAAAAGAGAAAGAGAATCAACATCACGACGATGTGACAGGTTGAAGGTTGGCTGCAAGAGCAGGTCAAACTATGTTTACAAAGCACTTTTGCATCTTGTCTAAAAGAGAAAGGGCATCATTAGAAGATCCGCCTCAGATGTGGCAACAATATTCCATACAAGGCCAGATTTGAGATTTATAGAGGTAGAGAAAAAAATCCAGAGTAAGAAAGTGTCGAGCTCAACAAAGAGATGCAACTTTAGCAGATGCTAATATTGCAACAGATTTGATATAAGGTTTCCAAGAAAGATCAGAAGCAAGAGTTAATCCTAGAAGATGAAGGGTAGATGACTCATCGAGTACATTACCGTTCATAAATATAGGAAGGTCTAAATTATAGCGATAATGATTGGCTGAAAAAAATTGATTTTTATCTGAAATAAAGTTCACCATATATTTATATAAATGTATATAGATATATATATCTATATATATCTATATATATATATATATATATATATCTATATCTATATCTATATATATATATATATATATATATATATATATATATATATATATATATATATATATATATATATATATATATATATATATATATACATAAAAGTAAGCTTCGCACACTCTCTGATCAAACTTTTTTGTTTCCACTTTAACTGTTTTTACATTTTCCCACTTTATTTTATGCAAGTAAAACTTATTATGGGTGGCTATTGCATACTCGTAATGTTTACCCTCATTTAAACATTTTAGATGTTGTTGAGTTTGAGTTCTAATTTGAAGTTCTGTTTTGGCTTTGTATCTCTTTGAATTTCTAATAACAAATTATTAATAGTATTAAGAGAATTTGTATTATTTGATGTCTTACTAATATATATATATATACATATATATATATATATATATATATATATATATATATATATATATATATATATATATATATATATATATACATATATATATATATATATATATATATATATATATATATATATATATATATATATATATATATATATATATATACATATATATATATATATATACATATTTTTTTTTTTTTTTTTTTTTTACATTATTTACCTCCCCAAGGCCCGAGGGGGCCACTACAGTCGAGGAGGCTACTCATTTTTTTGTGTTTTTTTTTTTTTTATTTTTTTGTTGTATTACGTGGTACAACCCTCTCTCAACTCTTTAACTCCGAAACACGAACCTTGACAAGCAAGGCCGCTGCGCGGAGAAACTAAGTTGAGCGCGGTACTTCCAGGGACGTGGTGGGAGTCGAACTCCGAACTTCTCGCTTACAAAGCGAGCGCTCTTACCACTACACCACTGCCGCATATAATATATATATATATATATATATACATATATATATATATATATATATATATATATATATATATATATATATATATATATATATATATATATATATATATATATATATATATATATATATATGTATATCAGTGGCGGATCTACAGTACTGCAGATTAGACGGCCGCCTAAGGAGAAATATTATATTATAAATAAGGTGTATCTTACTTTACATTTTTTTAAAGTCAAAATTTCATTAGGATTTTTTACACGGTTTCGGATTTGAAACCGCAAAAATGAGCGAACGTCTTAAATATATTGGCGAATATATTGATTGGCAAAATGGCTTTTTTATGCATTAGGCGAAATTTTTTTTGCCTAATCAAAGGCAATCTGGAAAATCAGAAATTAACCCTAATTTAGTTAAAATTTGGCCGGTTGGTTTTTATGCCTAAGGCCGCCTGATCTGAGGCGATCTGATCAGAAAACTAAGAAAACTAGACATATTTGCCTGAAACTTGGCCGATTGTGTTAAGTTTAGGCATAAAAAGTCTAGAAATTAAAAAAATTTAAACAATTTCCTTGAAATTTGGCCGATTGGGATATAGTTTACGCATGAAATGTCTGGAAAATAATACTCTTAGCATTTCTTTCTTCAAGTGTCTAATTTAAGCTGTCTAAGATTTTTGATAATTTGTGAATTGCATTCACAAATTATCAATTACCTATTCTGTAAGTTATTATTTGTTTATACTGCTTTATTTACATTAAGTTATTTAATCAGAGGTTTTCATCACATTAGCATTAGTATCAAATTATTCATATTTTGCTAGCAAATCACAAGTTAATCTTACAGATTAACTTGTAAAATAATGTTTCAGTGCGAACTATATATCAAATGCAAAAACTAGTTAGTGGTTTTAGCTATGGATTTATTTACAAGGATTTTAAAGTTAAACAATAAGGCTTTATACAACCATTGTTTTAGTCATCGAATAAATCTAGCAGTGTGTAATTCTTGCAAAGTTCAACTTCTCTGTAATGCTATGAACCATGTAAAAGAGGTTTTCTATTATTTTAATTTTTCTATCAAAAGAAATTCTGCCTTGGCAACAATGATTTTAGAACACTGTCCTGATAAAAAGGAAAAAAAACTTAAAGATGTTAGTTGAACTAAATGGCTTGAAGGAATAGGTGGTTTGGACACATTACAGAAGTTGTATATTCCAATAGTTTATTCCCTTGAAGCTATAAGCAATGACATAAATAAGTTTGGGGCAGACTCCCAAAGAGCTACATCTTTATTGAAATTGGTCACTACCTTTGAATTTATTATTTCCTTGGTTGTGGCTAGAGCTGTTTTTGATAAAAAACATATAGTGACTAAGATTGGAGGGAAAGCTTCAAGATTTTTTCTGATTTTTATTATGAAGATTTGTCAAATCCATTAGCTTTAGATGCAGAGTGTGGTCTTTGGGAGGTATACTGGACTGCTAATTATCCCATTCCAAACAATGTGTCTGATACTATAAAGTTAATTTCATGTATAAAAACTTTTGCCAATATTTTTGTTTGTTTGCAGTTATTAGCAACTTCACCTGTGACATCGTGTTCTTATGAAAGATCTATTTTAAATCTTCACAGATTCAAAACCTGGTCAAGATCAACTATGTCTGGAGATCGTTTGGTTTAACATTGATGTATACACATAGAGATATAGTTCCAGATAATCAAGAAGTTATCAAAAAGTTAATGCAAAGAAATGGCTATGTTTCTGTACAAATAAGTCAAAGTCTTTGTGACGGTTTATTCGTAAACATTTTTACACAATTTTAATAGTTTAAAGACTGTTGACTAAAGCATATAAATCACTTAAAATCTCTGTGAATATGACTTCGTTTTGTCTACTATAATCACTATAATCTATAATCACAAGTTAAATCTTTTAATCACAAGTTAAATATACTTTTAGTGTCAATCTAATTGACACTAAAAGTGTATTGCATTCATTTGTATGTAGGATAAAAACATATATTTTATTGCCTAAAAATACATTTGGCCATAAATATATTTTTCAACCTTAAAATCCAAAATTAGTGAAAATAAAGATTAAAACATTTAAATATATTAGTAAATAAAGAGTTATGGAAAACCTTTCTGGTTGAAACAGTTCAGTACAATATATTATTTATCCTAATTTTTATTTCATTAAATTAGCAGTTTACTTTCTGAGGGGATTTTTGTTTTAGAAAAAATTGTTATATTGTTAAAATTTTTATATTGTTAAAATTGTTATATTGTTAAAATTGTTATGTTGTTATTATTAGTATTATTGTTCAAGGAACTCTCCTGAACAATATTACTAAATAACTAGCACATTTTTATTTTTTGTTGTTCAAAATTGCAACTACGATTTCAGGCTTGTGATTTAGACGGTTTGTGTAAATTTTTAAGTGATTTTTAACAACTGGAATTTTTCTTATCTTAATCCTTAATTACAGAACAGTTTTTATCTTTACTCAATCACTAGGAGGACTTCATCAACATTTAAAGTGTAATTTCAAATCATGAAATATTTTTTAAAAACTTTATAAATGTTTAAAAACAACTTTATTTTATTGTCATAATACTCTTTATCTTTTATGATTAAGTTTCCTGTTAATCAATGAATGAAAATGTGCAAGGAAAAGCAGTTTGCTAATTGATTGTGTATTTTTCTGTCATACACCTTCAGTCGTTCTGCATAAAAAATCGTACATATAAATAGGAAGGAACCTTGACGTGGTTCATGTGCTTTAAACAAATATCTTCCAGACAGATACATTCTCACCTGTTGTACTGTGAGAGATAAATGGTCAGAAACTTGATTTCTTTAGATTTTTTTTTTTGTCTGAATTTATTTATTACTCAATAAATCAAATTTTTTTAAAATGTATTAATAAAATCATAGTTAATCTACTATTTGTTTTCAATGGTTTGAATTCTTTGAATTGGCTAATAAAAATTAGCAAATCAATAAAAAGGGCTGGTGCTAGTTGCCGATACAGATTGTGATATATTTGGCTGATTAAGCTGATGCAGATTAATCTGAACATCACCAAGAATATTCAGATTAATTTTGAATTTCCAAATTCCTTTTTTTATTTTTAGTTGACATCGAGTACATTGTAGGTATTAAGAATAGCTAGTATAGGTATAATTTTTTATTAAATTTTGCATATGTTATATGTAAAAGATAATGACCAGAATCAAGTTTATATTTATAAAAAAAAATCCAAAACAATAGTTTGGGAGGGAGCGATTTTAAGTTAATTTTTGCTTGAATTTTAGACTTATATTGTCTTAACCAGTTTAGCATTAAAATTTTTTTTTGTTTTTGAAAATGCGTTCTTATTTTTATAAAAGGCTGCAAACACCGAGTCTTAATTACAAAAAAAAAATTCCAAATCGTGCAAATGGGGTGAATACATAGGGGGAGCCCCCCTGGTGTCAAATAAAAACCTTTTGAAAATATAAATCCGAGTTAGTATAGAGTTGACAAATAGTAAATGGGGAAGGGAGGCTTATTTGGTATTAGAGAGTACCACTGTCTGGGATGGATTGTGTTATATCAATCGTGGCTCAGTAGTTAGAGCATTGGATTCATAATCTAAGGGTTGTGAGTTCGATCTCTACTCGAAGCACATAAAGGTTATCGGTAAGGTTGGAAACGGAGAGCCAACTTAAAAATGCTATTGTCTTTGTGGCGGTGCTCTGTGACAAGGCCATTAGGACTTCTTAGAGCACCTTAATAACAACAAAAAAAAAATGGGGGTGGGGGGCGGTAATATTAAAAAAAAAATCGCCAAAGGAAAAATAAATCCTAGATCCGCCCCTGTATATATACATATATATATATATATATATATATATATATATATATATATATATATACAGCAATAGTTATATATATATATATATATATATATATATATATATATATATATATATATATATATATATATATATATATATATATATATATATATATATACATATACATCTACATTACATACAAATATACTTTCAGCATATATGCGAATGTTTTCTATACAAATGCATAAAATGTGAACAAAGGAAACACTGTGACCCATATATGTCTATAGTTTTAATGTTAATACAATTATTTTTAATTTTAATAACTTTATAACTTATAACTTAGTTCTTCTATACTATTCTCAATTATATTCTCTACTATATTTTGAACTGCTGTAATTAATGTATGTTACAACTTAAAAAATTCCTAAAATGAAATTTATTTGTGAAAATTAAAAAGAAATTACTTTTGCTACAGAAACTATTGTCTTTAACAAAATTGTAGTTAACAAAAAAATGATAAATTAGATTAAGATGATGACTTTAAAATGCAAAAAAAAAAGACAAAGAAAAATATAAAATCTAAAGTAATATATTAATAAAAAAAATTTTATTAAGTATATATATTAATAAAAAAAATTATTAATATATATATTTTTATGGATGTGAATCCATAATGATATGAATGAATAAATAAAAAAAGAAAGAGTGAATAAATAAAAAAACTAAAGTTTCTAACTACTTTAATACTGATTTTAAACAATAAAAAAGTACTATTAATATTGTAAAAACATTTGCCCATGGTTAGATAATTTTTATTCACTGTAACTTAAGATTCACTTCCTCACTGCAGCCAATAAAATTATTTTTTTTTAAAATTGATATTACAACCTTTAAACTTCATTATTAGAGTTTTGACAAATCGCTAGGCAAAGAAACAAGTTTACCTCAGTTTAATGAGGTAAAGATCATCTTACTTGCTAATTTACTTGGTAATTAAAACCAAACTGTATCTTTTTTTTATCTTTAGCATTTTACTGCAGTTACTTCTATTTTTATTGTACTGTAGTTTATTTCTATTTTTATTTTACTGTAGTTCTATTTTTATTTTATTCTAGTTTACTTCTGCAATTTCAAGCTTATTTTTATATTCTGCTAAAATGTATAAGAAAGGCAAGTGTTTTATAGATTTCTAATCATTACTTTTAATGTACTATTTCTTTATAATATTTTCACTCAACTAAAATCAATAAACAGAAATTTTAATAGTATCTAAGGAATAGACATTTAAGTTGAAACCATTCTGACTCACCCTACTAACACCTAATCACCTTTCTCTATTATTAGGTATTTTACTAAACTATTTTATGGCTTGTGTTCTAGCCAACATTCATGTCATAGCTTTGCAAAAGTGTCCTCCAGAAGTCCCTTCAAATTATCTAACAAGTGCTTGACTGAATCTTGTTTTTCTATCTGATGAAAATTAGCTTCTTTGCCACTTTCCATTCCAATTCTTGAAATCTCTGGAGAATATTCTGATCCTTTCAACTATTATTATTAGGCCTTTAAGCTTTTAATCAAAAAATTCATTTTGAGTTTAACAAATTAATTTTTGAAATTATAATCTAACAACAGATTTCGGTTATTTTTACAGCTGACTTGCTAACTGAAAGATTTTTAGATTAAATTCAACTGAAAGTGCATTAGATGGAGGTGACAATGTAAAGGCTATTGCTTAAGACATATTTTCTTTATATGGTTATAACCCTCTTTCAACTTTTTAACTCCAAAACATAAGCCTTGTTGAAAAAAGCTGCTGCATGGAGAAATAAGTTAGGCGCAGTACTACCAGGAATGCAGTGGGGATAAAACTTTGAACTTTTTGTTACAAAGCAAGCACTCTATCATATCACAACAAATCAAAAGTTTTTGATAAAATTTGGCATGCTGGTCTTCTCCATAAACTTGCTTCAAATGGTGTTTTTGAAATTATTAAACCATTTTTTTTATTGCAGTTTTTAAAGTGATCCTCAAAGACCAACACTCTTCTTTATTTCTAGTAACTTTAGGGGTACCAGTTAAGGTTATATCAATAGTCCTGTATTGTTTCTTATCTAAATAAAAAATCTTATATCAAAAGTGGCTTTATATACTGATGACTCAACTTTAAACTCAACAAAAAGAGATTGCTTAAAACTAGTAGCAATCTAGAAACTGATCTTTTGTGATCTTCTGTAACAGCTTAAGGCTTACAGTGGCTTGTGAATTTAAACTCCAACAAAACTCACTTAGTATGCGTAGGAGATTGCATTTACATATTATTATTGACTATATTGATGAATGGAAACCCTCTTGGATTTTTATTTAATACTGACTTTTCATTGAAACTTATTATTTAATCTATTGCAAAGGTAACTGCTCAAGTTTAAGGCCATTTTCTTACTTCTGATTCCATCATCTGCCTCCACAAATCTCTTATTTGTCCCTGTGAAAAACTGTTGACAAATTTTTGCTGGTTTTTCTAATAATGCTCTTCATCTTATAAACAAGGTCCAAAAACGCATTGTAAATGTAGTTGGGTACTGCTTTATCTGCTAAGCGCGAGACACTCCTATAACATGGTAAGGTTGCATCTCTTTCTTCTTTCTACAAATCAAGTTCACTGCTCAGACAAGCTAAGATCATAAGTTTATCAATCAAAATTTATTCTCCTTAACTTGTTTATTCTCCCTTAACTTGTCATTTAGCAAAGTTGCATTATTTTAATGTTATTGTCCTTTTATGCCCCCAAAAAATTTATTAATCTAGTTTTTCTCCTTAGACATCAATGTTTTGGAATTCTCTCCCTTTGAGATTTTCTTCATGTTTTTTTAACTTATTCAACCAACAACTTTTGAAGTCAATCATTTTCTTGCTCCTTAACAATATTCTTTGTTTTATTGTAACTCTCAACTTAATAGTGGTTGCTTGCAGCTTTGTGGGGAGTAAATTAACTTGAAAAAAAAAAAAAAAATTTTTTTCATTTTCTAGTAATACTATTTTTAATTAAAAAATTTCAATTTTTACTAAAATATATCAATGCAATACTCCAGATGGTACTGGAAAATATATCAATGCAATACTCCAAATGGAATACCATATTTAAATATCAAAATTAGTTACTAAAGCATGAAAAAAAAGAAAAACCTTAAAAATAGTAATGAATGCGCAAAGTGGTTGACTCTTACAGAGCAATACAAAAAATATTCAGTAGCGAGTGCAGAATTCTTTTTAGTTAATGAATGCTTTTACATAAGCATTTTACATTAATAATTGCTTTTACTTGATTATCAAATGATTCGAAAAAATTCTGTGAGAGTAAAATACTAATCCACAAAAAAATTTCAAGTTTATTTTTACAATTATATTTTGCATATTTTTGTGCATTCTTTAGTTTATTTAAGAATATTTTTTTATTATACTTGTAAAAGTAAACTTAAGTATCCTGCTCACATTTTAGTTTAAAAAAGTACTATTTTTCATTATGTGAGAATCAAATTTTTATTGTGTTTTATATTTCTCTTGTTAACTAAAATTAAGTTTGTAATGCTTTGGTAGGGCAAATTATCTTTTACCTGTAAAAGCCTTTGTTACTCACTACCTTTTTACTCTTGTGTAGATGCACCAAATGCAAATGTAAAAGTAATTATAAAGAACTTTTTTACTTTCTCAATAAGTTTTTCTCAATTTTTATAGTTAAGCTCCATAGAAATTATTCAAAAGACCTTTGAAACAATGGATATCTAGTTTTTGGTTTTCTAACTTATAAGTTATTGATTCATTTTTTTTTGACTTCTGAACATAACATTTGATTAAGGGGTGATTATAGGCAAAATAAATGCTTTTTTATGGCTTCTTATTGCAATAACTTATTTATTAAGTAATGTTTCTAACCTTGTGACCTTTAGTGCAATCTTTTATATATATTTATATATATATTTATATATATATATATATATATATATATATATATATATATACATATATATATATTATATATATATATATATATATATATATATATATATATATATATATATATATATATATATATATATATATATATATACATATATATATATATATATATATATATATATATATATATATATATATATATATATATATATATATATATATATATATGTATATATATATATATACATATATATATATATATATATATACATACATATATATATATATATATATATATATATATATATATATATATATATATATATATATATATATATACATATATACATATATACATATATACATATATACATATATACATATATACATATATACATATATACATATATATATATATATATATATATATAATATATATATATATATATATACATATATATATATATATATATACATATATATATATATATTATATATATATATATATATATATATATATATATATATATATATATATATATATATATATATATATATATATATATATATATATATATATATATATATATATATTATATATATATATATATAAGGTGTGCACTAATGCCTACTTTTGGCCAATGCCAACGCCAATGGGTACAGGCCAATATCGATCTACCAGCCCTGAAATTAGATCTATAAAAGACATATACACTTGAATAGAAATGCCACATTCAATTCATGTGACAATGAAAGCAATATTTTGATTTATTTAATTTATTTATTAAACGTTTATTTATTAAACACTTTTAATTTAAAATAAATAAAATTTTATTATTTAAATTTAACATAAATGTAATTAAACATTTTGGTTGTAAAGAATAACAGGAAGAGTTTCAAAAACTTTATTTAAAGCAATTTTCTTTTCTGTGCTTTTCTTTCTATACTGGGTGGAAATATTTATGAATCGACATAATCCTGATTAACTACAGAACATCTAGCTTTTGCGCATGCGAATTGAAAATTTTTTGGAGAAATGGAAACAAAAAATTAAATTCACAGTTTTATATAACATAATTTATTATTTTTCATAACATTATAAAAATTTATATTTATTTTTAACATGACACAAGTTGTTCTATTATGTTTTAAATATGTTATACTTCATGTTTATATTTTGTAAATGTTCTTAATTTTAAACTTCTTTGTAAAGTTTCATATCCATAAGTTACATAATTAATGTACTAAATTATAAGAAAACACTAAAAAAGTATGAAGCCCTGTTAAAAGCAGTTCAAAATTTTAAGTTTAGTGGTTGCATATATCCCTATATAATAACTTATTTTTAATAAGTTAGGTTTATTTATTGTATTTATGTTTATGGCGTAATTCTATGTTTGGATATAATATAGAAACACAGAAATAAAAACAAAAATTTAAAAACTTTTCAAAACAATTGGCATCAATCGATGGTTATCAAGGCCAATGCCAATACATCAGCTAAATGGTCGATGCATTGGCAGGCCAATGTTGATGCATCAGTACACCCCATATATATATATATATATATATATATATATATATATATATATATATATATATATATATATATATATATATATATATTAGGGGTGCACCAATATAAGTCGGTAATACACTTTATATCATCTTTTTTAATAAAAATCTTTTTCTTTTTAATTGAAAATATTTCTTGAAAAATTACCTTTGCACTTCTGGAAGCTTTTCCATATCTAAACAATAGTATTTTTCCTTTCAAGCTAATGTTAAGTTTTTCCAACTCTGCAAAATCTTTTTGTTCACCATAGTTACAGTATACAATAGGTGCCTAAAATATATATATATATATATATATATATATATATATATATATATATATATATATATATATATATATATATATATATATATATATATATATATATATATAACTAGGCTATCACATTTCAAGTTTTTTTAAAATTTAACAATAATGAAACAATTGCTAATAGTTAAACATTTTAAAACAATTACTCTAAATCTATATATTTTTGTTCTGACATTTATTTTTGCACTTAAATTTTTAATGTGCAAACTTTATCAACAACATAAACTTGTAAAATTTTTTTTTAATTTCTTTGCTGCATTTTTAATGCATTTTTTGGGTTTTGTTTATACTTTTATAGATAAGATGTGTGAAGATATGATGTATATCACCAGTGATATACATATATACATAGTAAGTAGAAAGTTTAGAGGATGTAAGTAGAAAGGTTTAAGAGTAAGCTGAAGTTTCCGTTTGTACCTACTTGCTTTTAGTAAGACTTTTTCAAATTTGGCTTTATCACTTTTGGATCTCAATATTGTACTCAATTAGATTTTCAAAGACTCTCATAGTCACATACTTGGCTATATCCAGGAGGTTAGGAAATTAAATTTGGCTTGGCTTGGCTATATACTTATGCATCAATCTATTGTTGTGAAATCTTTTGATTCGAATGACTATGCTTTTATGTGCTTTTATTTAGCACAAATTTTTATTAGAAATTGATTTGATGACATTTCTCTTTACTCTATGTTGTTTTATCATTGATACTTCTAATCAAATTGGCCATGCTTTTTATTTATCCAATATTGTTGTTATGGTAACTTTAATGCTTATTGCACTAAATAGATTGTCTCTAGTACCACTGACCCTACTAAAGCTTTCAAAATATATATTTTTTCATTCTCCTACTTAAACAGCTAGCTTTGTGATTTGTTTTTCAGACAACTATATTACTTCTTGACTTGTGTCTTGTTTTTGAGCTAAGCTCCGTGTTTTCCTTGTTCCCCAATAAGTGGTTCAGGTCATACTATGATCTGCTAAAACTAAAACTATTTTATTATTAATACTTCTTCTATATAAGAGTTATCAGCACAATTCTTACAGATATAGATTACACAGTTCTTACTGATATAGATTACTGTTTATTGTCTCTCTTCTGAAAATTGCGCCTTCTATGTAATCTCATAAATTTCAGCCAGCATGGAAACTTTTATTCCTTTTTGTCAGTTTCAAGACAATCTTTACTTCACCAGATAATTTTATCCAATTTTTTTAGCCTTTAAGATAATTTTATCCTTTTAACTTTTTTATTTGTGAATCTTAATCCTTTCTTTCACCTTTTTTGAAAGAAAAGTATTTGTTTTTTACAAATCTATGTTCACACAAGAGTGGACTCTTGACTTAGGAGAA
The DNA here is from genome assembly GCF_022113875.1 of Hydra vulgaris. NCBI lineage: Eukaryota > Metazoa > Cnidaria > Hydrozoa > Anthoathecata > Hydridae > Hydra > Hydra vulgaris. The sequence goes on along the minus strand of NC_061159.1, from coordinate 3,807,106 downwards.
CAAATATTTTACTTTTTTTTTAAAAAAAAAAAAATTATTCCCTTTTTTAAAAACATTTTATTTTTTTATAAAGCTATTTGATATTATATGTAATTTAAAATAATAAAACTAGAATTTTAGGCAAATAAAATTAAAAATATATGTATAAATAAAAAATCATACAATAACTTCACCACTTGTACCAAATGCATTAAAAGGGTAGACAACATCTCCTTTTTTCTCCGAATCAAAAAAAGCAGGTTCATTATTAATAGTAATATTTTTTTCAACTGAACCATCTTCATTTAGAGCATATATGACTCCAGGTTTATTTGGGGATGGCAGATAGATATTATACTTATACTCATCAACTTTATCAAACCCAGACTCTTCCCATTGTTTAGCAATTTCTTGACCTAAAACTTTGTTTCTCTCCGAACCAGGTAGGTGAGGCAGTTCAGTTAAATATCTAAAGAAACAGATCATATGTTAATAAAAATTTATAAATTATTGAAAAATTTGACTATTTCATAAACATGTTTTTTTAGTTTCTAGATGTATTATATTTTTAAAAAATTATCGAAATTCTTATTTCTAAACTCTGTAAAGCCAATATGCTTATATGTAATTTAATATAAAAAAAACTCTAAAAGCAAATATATAAAACAGAAGCTGAAGATATATAAAATATATATAACAGAAGCTGAAGCTTAAATAAAAAAAAGCATTACTAGAACCAGTTCATAAATATGAAAAAAAAGAATAAAAGGATATAGTAATAAGAGATTTATAGTAATAGGAGTTTTATACATTTTCATTTATACATTATATTAATTATTTACACATATATACTAGTATTAAGAAATTTATAGAGATAGGGAATGAAATATGGAGTAATTGAGTGCTAAGTTAGATTTAATAGAGATAGGGAATGAAATATGGAGTAATTGAGTGCTAAGTTAGATTTAATAGAGATAGGGAATGAAATATGGAGTAATTAAGTGCTAAGTTAGATTTAATAGAGATAGGGAATGAAATATGGAGTAATTGAGTGCTAAGTTAGATTGAGTGCTCAGTTATATATATGATTTATATGAATTTATATATGAATTATATATATGATAGTGCTTAGTTATATATATAATTGAGTGCTTAGTTATATATATATATATGTGTGTGTGTGTGTGTGTGTATAGATTTTTTTGGAGTGGAACACACTCACTTCTTTTGGGCAAACAATGCAGAAAAAAAGTGAGTAAAATTGCAAAAGTTATTTTGATATGCTTATATATATTTCAATATGCTTATACATTTTTTATATATAGTAGATCTGCTCTTGCAGCCAACTTTTAACCACTTTAGCTTCTTTATCTATTTTCTATAAATACTATAATGGGCGCTGCTCTAAAGAGCTAGCGCCTCTTGTGCCATCTACTAAAATTCATTCTCGTGTTACTCGTTAAGCCTCCTCCTTTAACTGTGATTTTTTTTAAGTGCTCCAAAAATTCTTATTTGTCTAGTATTTTTCCTTGAACATCAGTCCTTTGGAATTTGCTACTTTAATCTTGTTTTCCTGCCTCATACAATTTGCAATCGTTTAAGCTGTCTGTTAATAGCTATCTTGCTTTATAAACTTCATCTTTTCTCTTCCAGTAACTTCCAACTCTTATAGTGGTTGCTTGCAGCCTGGTTGGAAGTGAAGATGTTGAAAATAAAAAATATATATATATATATATTTAGTGTATATATATATATATATATATATATATATATATATATATATTAAGTATATTATATATATATATATATATATATATATATATATATATATATATATATATATATATATATATATATATATATATAAATATAATAAATATGGATATATTTATATATATATTTATATATATATATATATATATATATATGTATATATATTTATATATATATATATATATATATATATATATATATATATATATATATATATATATATATATATATATATATATATATATATATATATATATATATATTCAACATCTTCACTTCCAACAAAGTGAAAATATTGCCAATACATATATATTGAAAATATATATATATATATGTATATATATATATATATACATATATATATATATATATATATATGTATATATATATATATATATATATATACATATATATATATATATATATATATATATATATATATATATATATATATATATATATATGTATATATATATATATATATACATATATATATATATATATATATATACATATATATATATATATATATATATATATATATATATATATATATATATATATATATATATATATATATTATATATATATATAAATATATATATATATATAAATATATATATATATATATATATATATATATATATATATATATATATATATGTATATATATATATATATATATATATATATATATATATATATATATATATATATATATATATATATATATATATACATATATTCTCTAGATTGTTTTAGTATTTGTTATGTTAATAGTTTCAGCAATACCAACAATAGTTGGTAATAACTTGGAAAATGTAGCAACATAAAAAAGTAAACCAAATTTAAAAAAGTTCTTGTAATCTGCACAATTATCTAAGTGGAAGATTTTTTTTACCATCAACAGTAAGATGCTGTTAACAATTTAATTGAATACATTTATAATTTGTCTGAGCAATGAATATGCTGGATTAAACCTCAGTAAATTTAAAAGAATAAAAGTCTCAAGTAGTTGTTAACAAATGACAAATGTTTAGACCAATTAAATGACTCACAAATGTGTAGACAAATTAAATGAGTCACAAATGTATTCTTCACATTGTTCTAAAGCAGTTCTTAATACTGCAAAAAAAAAATATTTTTAACTAACTGATGTTTGACAAATAATTTGTTTTTAGGATTAAAAAGGTTTTTAGGATTAAAAAGGTTTTTAATTATTATATCAATTATAGCACTATCAACTATCAAATGAATTTATGTCTTCAATATAGTTGATAATAAAAGTGAATAAGGAAATCACAAAAAGAGATAAAAAGTTAGTAAAAACATCGAACTTATCTTACATTTATAATGATAAAGTAAAACTACATGACTTTTTTTTTAATAGTCATTAGAAAATTGGTATATCTATCAAACCTTTTTATTCTATGATTTATCTACATATTAAAAAAAAACTCAGAAGCAAAATTTATTGAATTAAAAAACTAAAGCCGGAATAAGCTTTATTCTGAAAATAAATTATATTTGTATAAAAAATTTTATACCTAAAATATGTTAATATAATATTTAATATAATAAAATATTATACTTAAAAATATAGTTTTCAAATTTAGCAAAAAGAAGAGTATTAAATTTTTTATTTATAATGTATTTCTTGTATATTTTAGTTCATATTGGTATTTATAAAACAATTTTTTTTATTTTTTTATTTTTTTTATTTTTATATATATATATATTTTTTTATTATTATTTGTTTTTATTTTTTTAATTTTTTTTATTGTTATTATGGTTAAGTACTGTTTTGGTTGTATAGCTTGTCTTATTTATTTTTAAATATTCCTCTAATAATCTTTATTTTTGTCTTGACAACTGTCAAAATATGCTTTGTCTAATAAATAATTCTCCTTTATTCTAATGTACTTAATTTCTTCCCTCAGGCGTTCACTGCTCGTGTGTTTTGGCATATAAAATTCGGCGAATTTTATATGCCAAAGTTTTTAAATAATAAAAAATAACTATATCTTAAAAAAATTTTGAAAATGATTCAGTGTTAGGTTAATTTTGATTTTTATTTCACTTATTTTGATTTTAATTTCCCTTATTTTGGTTATTAACAATAACTAGCATTTCATTTTTTCTAATAATTTTTGGTTCAATTATGAAGTAATAATTACTTTGAAAATTATTATTACTTCGTAATCAAATCAAAATAGACCCTCTGATAAACATATTTTATTTATTCAAAATGTCTAAAAGAACAAGAAATGCATTATTTAGGAAGTGAGCAATCATGAAGGGAATGGAAAAGACCTATTTATATCTGAGCTTCCAAGAGCTAGAGATATGCTAAGATATATTTGGTACATTTTAAAAGATATAGATAAGACAAAACTAGGAACTATACTGTAGAATAACTAGTAACTGATATGTTACCGCTTTACTTGGTCAATGGTTAAAAGCAAATGCACATTTTTACATAAAGAGAGATAAGAAAATACCAATTTTAGAGCTTTCTTCTTTACAAGGCTGACCAAGTAACCTTAAATTAGGAGTTACTAGAAAACAAAGAATATTGTGAAATGCAAGAAAACGATAGACAGACAACTTAAAAAGAGATGCAACCTTACGACAATAGGAGAGTGGCTTAAGTTTGGCAGATAAACTAGGTCTAACTACATTGAAAATATGTATTTGGACCTCATCTAGAAGAGAAAAAGCATCATTAAAAGAACCAGCTTAAATATGACAACAATACATGAATAGTTTTCATAAGAGGTCAGTATTGAATGATAATCCAAGAAAAAATAAACTAGAGGACTCAGTGAGAGGGTTGCCATTTATTAAGGTTAATAAATATCTTGGTTTTAGAGAGAAGAATAGTGCCAAACCTATAAAATTCAAAATTTTTAATGTAATCTACTATGTAAAACTCTGACACCTTGTAACCCTACATTTATCAATATAGGAATGTCATTAGTAGTGCAATAATTGTTTGCTTTAAAAAAGTTAGATTTATTGGAGTTAAAGTTCACAAGTCACTGCAAACCTCAAGCTGTTACAGATGAGAGATTATATCATAACCTTGCAGTACCCCAGAAGTTACTGCAAATGAATAAGAGTGTTGGTCCTTAAGGATGACTTACTGCAGCTGGAATTATAAGACTTAGTAATATCAAAATCTTTCCCAGATACACTATATGAAGTAAGCTAACAGACAGGATCAGGTGGCCATAGTTTATCAAAAGCTTTTGATGTATCAAGAGCAATACCCCTCGCCTCCATCTAATGCATGATAGAAACTTTTAGTTATGGCAGCTAGCAAGTCAGTTGTAGAACAAGAAGATTAAAAACGTGTATTTAACGTCAGAGATTAAGTTATTAGACTTAAGATAAGATTTCAGAAACTTGTTGATTAAAGAAAGTAAAGTACAAGAAGTTGTAACTTCTTGTTTATTGTTCTTTTTGTTTATTATTCTTTTTCTTTTTTATTGCAAAAATAAAAATATTTTGTATCTATAAATACAAAATATTTTTATTTTTGCAATGAAAAAAAAAATTGTTGTATGTCGCACAAAATGAGTTAAACGTAATCTAGTTAGTTAGGTTTATATATTTAGAAATTTGTTTGTACCTGTTCTTTATTTTTTTTTTTTTTATCAGCTTAGTAAATAAAATGAAGGTATGAGCTTAGTGAATATAACGAGAAAGCTGTAATAGTAAATAGAACGAGAAAGAATGAGCTTAGTATAAAATTAGAAAAAGTGTAATAAAGAAATTTCCTCTAACGCATCTTGTTTTTTAAAACTCATCACAACTTCAGCATAGAGCTGTCGAAAATTGTGAAAATGCCTGCCTGGGTACCCGTCGAACGAAAGGGCGGGTACCTGTAAAAAAAAAATACTTTATGTAAAAGTTGTTCTAATAATAATATTTTATATAAAAGTTGTTCCCTATAGTCATTAAATACTTTAACGTCAAAAATGTCATGTCGCAAGTATTTCTTGGCTATTTGGATAGATATATAAATTACTTTATAGGCCGGATGAATAAAAATGAGCAATCGCTTTTACTCAGTGATTGGTCAGCTTTACGTGAATAAAGGCGTTAGGAGTTATCTTCAAATATTTCTTCACGTTAACCGATTTACTCAGCAACTGCTCCGCTTTACGCAAAGACAAACTGGTCAATTTTTTTAAGTTTTTATTTGCGTAAAGCTGACCAATTACTGAGTAAAAGCAATCGCTAATTTTTATTCACCCGGCCTAATGTGTCTATGGCTATTTCGTATTCGACCTATTCCGCTACTTTTTATAATATTTGGTATTCGGATAAATACCGAATACCAAATTGTCACGAAAAAGAAGCACTGCCACCGCACAGTGGGAAATTAGATGGAAAAGTGACTTGGTTCAATCATTAAGTCTGATAGTGGGTTTTGTTACTAATACCCTCACTAAGAATTTTCCAATTTAGGTTTGTAAAAACTGCAATGACACATATAAGAAGTTATTAAAGATATATGATTGGTTCAAGTTCCCAGCTTCCATTTAAAAAGTATAAGCTCATGCTAGGGAAATTATTATTAATTTACCAGTTCCACTTGATTTAATGGGAGAGGAAGCAGTTGAATCTCGACACAGAATTTATAAATTTGATCGTAAACATCATGCAAGAAAAAAAAGTAGAGAAACAAACTTACTTGACATTTTCATTCTAGGTATACATACTTCCGATCCCCTAATTAGTTCAATCTCATTAACTAAAAGATTGAAAAGTAAGAAAATATTGTGCCTACCGTAAAAAGTTAAAAGTTTGTTAGCAGTTTATAGCGATGATAAAGAAAAAGATTCATCTGAATTAGAATTAGATGAAATTAATAACTTAGGTGAATTATATTTAAATGTTGATAACGTTGACGATAATTTAGAATTAAATATAGAGGAAGAAGAACAAAGTTCTAAACTGTATCATATGTATAATGTATAACTTTATATTTATTTGTCTACTATATAAATTTATTAAGTATATAATAAAATATTTAAAAAATTGCAATGATTCAGTTCAAATTATTAGAGTTTGGACACAAGATTATCCCAAAAGTTTATTTGTTTGTTTTTTTTTTTATTATTAGTTTTATTATTATTTGTTATTAATTGAAAATTAAAATAACAGACTTTAATTCTCATTATTTAATCTGTTAAAGTTCGAAAGATATATCTGTAGTAACTATAATAAAGTTTTCACCATCCCCAAAATGAGGGACTTGTAAACTTTATATGATCATAACTTTCAGAAAATAAAAGATTATCCAATGAAAGCAAAAACCTTTCAATAAATTTGAGTTTAGTATAAGATAGCATCAAAAATCTGTTTTTAGGCTCATTGCCCTCATATTTGGGGTGAAGCGGGGCTAACTTTTTGGGGTATTTTTGATCCCGGGCTTGAATCACCGCAATTTTTTTTGCAAATCAATATATTTTGAATCAAGTATGAACAATTGGTGCATTGAAAAATTATCCATTATTTAAACAATGTCCAAAAGTATTAAATATAAAAAAATCCAACTGGTGCCCCAGTGCTTAAGTGGATTCCCCTCCCCCCTGCTGCGCCTATTAGCTGGTTAAACATTAAAATTAAAAATATTTTATTAAGTCTCTATTTTACCCATTTAAGTCTTAATATCCACATAAATACAACGATTATATTTTTGGCCACCTATTTCAATGGAATGTTCCCACTGTGCACCGCACAGTGGGACAGAATGTGCCAAAATACCAACAAAAAAACCAATGTCGGTATTGCACGGTGAAAATTAGTCATAATGGTAAAAACATGTTCATTATAATGAACATGCTTATACTTTTATGTTTTTATACTATCAAATTAATGTGAATACACATGAATTTGACTTCATGTTCCTAAATGCTGTTTTGCATTTTTTATTTATCAACTTTCTTAGCTACTATTGTTTTAAATTATCTTTATTGACTTACATTTAAAAATATACTATTTTAATTAACTTTGTTTTTTTCGCTCAGACTTTCAAAAACAATTTAACGTAAATGTAATCCTTAGTTTTTATGCATCGAAAACAGACAGTTTTCGATATTTTTTTTGCGACTAATCTTCACTATTAGGTATAATATCTTCCAAACATTTGATTACGTAAATCTAATGCTAAATGTATGTAAATAACCATGAATCGTAAATATTTTGCTACTTTTTGCAATAAAAAAAGTTATAATAAGACATTGGTCTTCGGTTAATGGTCAGTTGATAAGAAATACTGAACATGTAAAAAAAAATGTTTTGTACATAAAGAATACCTGCAAAATCTTTCATTATTGTTATAATATTGTTATAATTCTGTAAATATAAATCTAAAAATTTTATTTTTTGACAAATACATGCATTGAAAAGTAATATTTTTGATGTTTAAACTAATAAAAGCTATTAGTCTTGTCCATTAAAAGTATTTTGTATTTTTTACCGAAATTTAACTTTTTTATTATTTTTTCTCTATATTATATAATTACATGTTTGTTACTTTATTTATGCATTTTATATAAAATATAACTATTCTAATTACAAAAAAACTACTTCCTTAACATTTGTTTTAAAACGTGCATTAGTAAAAAAGGGAGCGACTAAATAAGTGCGAACTGGCTTAAGTGCAAACTGGCATAAGTGTGAACTGGCATAAGTGGAAACTGGCTTAAATGCGAACTGGCATAAGTGAAAAGCAGTTGCGAAAGCTGGCATAAGTGCAAACAGACGCAAGTGCGCCAAAAGAATTTGCAAACATTGGCATAAGTGCGAATTGCTATAAGGGCGAACTGGCATAAGCGAGAAGCAGTTGCAAAAACTGGTATAAGTGTGAACTAGCATAAGTGCGCTGAAAAAGTTTTCAAAAACTTGCATAAGTGCGTTAAAAGAATTTGAAAACATTGGCATAGTATTTGCACTTCTGCCAATTAGCACTCATGCCAAGTTTTGCAATTGCTTCTCTTTTATAGTAATTCAGAAAATAATATACCAGTTTGCTTATATACCACATAAAAATAATATACCACTTATGCCAGTTTGCACTTATGAAACTGCTTTGAATTTAAGCCAATTTGTACTAGTGCCAGCTCACACTAATGCCAATGTTTGTAAATTCTTTTAGTACACTTATGCCGATTTGCACTTATGCCAGTTCGCGCTTATGAAACTCACACTTATTCAGTCTCCCGATAAAAAAAAACAACCATAGGTTTAATATAACTGACAATCTGTCATTATAACTGACCTATAACTGACATTCCTATTAAAGTTAAGTCATGCTTTAAGTTCAGATTGTAGTAAAAATATTTTTTTTAAAAAGCCTAAAGTTTTTCTGCTATATCTTTTATATTGATAGTTTATATACATATATATATATATATATATATAGTATATATATTTTTTATATATCAGCCTTAAAAATGTAATATATAGTTGGTTATTTTCATACCAGAAATCAAAGATATACCTGAGTTGGTCATTTTTGAATTTTTTTTTTTTTAATAGTTTGAAAAGTATAAGTTTTATATATCTTGCGCTTCCAGACAATTACTTCGGCATTATGATAGATATTTTGCATATGCCATATTTTTACTCAAATGATGTTTTTATTGTATTTTAAATCATATAGCTTCTTTAGTTTAAGCTGTACATCAGGTGTCCGGAGTTACCCGCCGTCCGGGACTACCCGACTTTCCGCCTATTTGGACTTAAAAGTGAAAGATTTTCAAGATAAAAACTGTGAATCATATAGTTTTTTTTCATTTTAAGTAATTCGTTTTCTGAACGAATCACATAATTAAAATTCAAGATTTAAAGGGTTGATTTAGTATAAATATTATAGATTGAGAAAAAGTGTCATATTAAAAGTAGTACGTCATTTTACATATCAGTGTTGCTTCATTTAAAAATTTTGAAAAGGTAGAATTACTTTTGGTGATGTGACAAAATATACTATTTCAAGATTGACTATAATACATTATTTTAATCAAGATTTGATTATAATATATATTATTTTTTAGCTTTAGTACCTTAAACATCTTTAAATTGTAAATATAAATTTAACAAATTTTTATTATTTATTATTTATAATATATGTTTTATATTTTTTATATTTTAACTGAGAACATTAGGTATTATATAAATTTTATTATAACCATATATTTTTTAATATATATTTTTGATTAGCTTTCTTTCGAATGATTCAAAGTTAGATTTTAACTCTTTAATAAAACGCAGAGGACATTATTTCAATACTAATACAAATATTAACAATAATTTTTCCGGTCTGCGTTTTATCAGGTAATATAAATGAACATAGGCACAACAACAGACATAATATGAATATGTCATTTGGCATATCCTCATTTGGCATAGGTATGAACATTCTTAAGTTTAGAGTTTGCACAATGTGTGGAAGTGTCCTATCTGAAACATCAAAAAATCCTCCGGGCGCCTATGATATTTTTGTAAAATAAACTGTATTATTTTAATTGTTTCGTTTTAACAATTAACTAACTGTATTTTTTTAATTATATTGTTTTAAAAATTAATTAAAATCTATAAGTAGCTGCAAAAAAGAAAAATTCTTTTTATTTAAATATACAAATTAAATTTTAGCTAATAATGTTGAATTTGAGTTGATCAAATAAAAATCAAAAAAAAGCAGAGAGTACAACAAAATCTAGAACTTCATATTTTTAACGTGATGAATTGTTTTGTACGGTTAAAAAGAGTTAAAAAGTAGAGGTAAGACTTTTGTGTTGTGAATGTTTTGAAATGAATTATTCTGTGTATTAAGTATAATGGTTTTTAATTAGCGTGTCTTTTCCCTCTAATCATCCTAAATTACCGTCACTCTATGCTAAAAAAAATAGGAAAACTTCATCAAAATTGAAAAAGTGCCCCCGAAATTTGCTGTCTCCCTTCCAAAACACACACTTACTTAAGGCGCGTGGGGCCATGACTCTAGTTAATTTAACTTTAAGTGGCTTTTAAATTAAAAACCAAAACAATTAGTGTTTTATGGTGGTCTGTGTCAGTAATGGCGTCTGTAATGCAACACGCTTTAAGCTTTTTAGTTTAAAAAATTTGTAAGCAATTGGTTTATTGGAAATTTTTCTGAACCCCATTGTATCTTCCTCCGGTCTCTCCCTAATAATTTGATCCGCTCCCGTTTCTTGACTAGCTTAAAAAGCTAGACTCACATTCTTTTTAATTTTTTGAATATAAAATGGAGTGGAAGATATCTTTTAGGATTATATCTTTAAAAGTTCAGACAAAAATTTATCAAATTGTATTAGTAGGGTGATTCATTTTAAACTTTTTTTTGAAATTTTAACCAGTGACAAAACAGTGATTTCACCTGTGATAACATTTGAAATAAAAACGCTAAATGCCAAAAATTTCCAATTTAGGACAATTTTCAGATCCCCCACAAAACGTTATAAGTTAAAATAAGGGGTTCAAGCTTCACCACCACCTTTATGTTTTTAAATTTTGCATTAACTCAAATTGACATAAAGTAAAAGTATATTTAAAAATTTGTTGAAAAATCAATTGTTTTTTCCGTGATTCTCTATAAGTTTGAGTTGAAAGACTGATTGATATGGTTGTTACCACATTACCACAAAGATTTGTTACCACAGATTATCGCAATTAACTGTCCATTACGAACACTTCATCATTAAATTAAATTTAAAATTTAATTTTTATATGAGTCATTTAGAAAAACAACTGATAAAAAAAAACTTAAATGTTTGAATTGAAATTTCTTACACCTTTATTTTAAGACTATAAAAAATTTACAACTGCGACTATAAAAAACAACATTCTAAATGCATACAGGTTTGAATGTGCTTACGCGGTATTTTGTGATAAGAACGTTAATATTCTAGAATCACCTTAGATTAAGATAAAAATTTTAAAACCTTGGTAAAAATGGATTTAAATTGTTTTGAATGTAGAGAATAAGTATTATTCAGTCAAACCCTTAGTTAAATTGCATAAAAGAGTGCTCTAATCTAAATTATTTTTGCATTAACTGTTAAGATACTCTAATTATATCTAGTAATACTTCACTCAAATAAAAAAATCGACCTAAAGAGGAGATATATCGTTTTGCACTGAGGTCTTTAGTTACAAAATATACTTGGCATCGATGCCAAGAAGCTTGTCGTTAAAAAATTGTTTTTAAAAAAATAAATAATTAAGTTATAAAAGGAAAATTTGACGATTTTTTTTGGCTTTAAAAAATATCAAATTTTTCTTTATTTTTTTTATTTTTTAATAATTTAATTATTTACCTTATTCTTTTTGAAGACAATTACATATATATATATATATATATATATATATATATATATATATATATATATATATATATATATATATATATATATATATATATATATATATATATATGTATATATATATTCACATATATATATGTATATACATATAAATATGTATATAAATATATATATATATATATATATATATATATATATATATTATATATATATATATATATATATATATATATATATATATATATATATATATATATATATATGTATATATATATATTCACATATATATATGTATATACATATAAATCAGGCGGGATGGTATTTTTAATCTACCGAAAACCATCCCGTTACTTTTTTTCTCCACTTTGAGCACTTAATATATATATATATATATATATATATATATATATATATATATATATATATATATATATATATATATATATATATATATATATATATATATATATATATATATGTATATATATATATATATATATATATATATATATATATATATATACATATATATATATATATATATATATATATATATATATATATATATATTTATTTATTTATTTATATATATATATATATATATATATATATATATATATATATATATATATATATATATATATATATATATATATATATATATATATATATATATATATATATATATATATATATATATATATATATATATATATATATATATATATATGTATATATATATATATATATATATATATATATATATATGTATATATATATATATATTTATATATATATATGTATATGTATATACATATATATGTATATACATATATATTATATACATATATAAGCCCCAAATAGAGCAAGTTACAAATTGTATATGGTCATAACTTTTAAACGCTGAGAGATACTAATATGAAAACCCCTGAAGTTACAGCAAATGAAGAAGAGTATTTTCCATTAATGACAAATTTTATACTACGATTGATAAGAAAACGGTTCAATAATCTTAAAGATATTATTATTACACTTTAAGAAAAGAGCATATGGAGAAGACCAGCATGCCAGACTTCATCAAATTTTTTAGAAATGCTAAGAGCAATAGCCTTAACTCTCCACATCTCTCTAATGAACGATAAAATCTATCGGTTATACCATTAACAAATAAGCAGTAGAAAGAGAAGATTGAAATCCATATTGATAATCAGACGTTATTAGATTCAAGATGAAAGATTAAGTGTTTGTTAGTTAAAAACTCAAAAACCTTCCTTTGATAAAAAGGAGACTAATGGAACGGTAATTAGACAAATTTTTACTCCTGACGACTTTGCTTAGGAGGCCTTATAAAAAACAGTAAAAAAAAAGTGTTTTAACATATTTGTATTGAATTATATTTTAATATTATTAAAAATTTTAAAATAATTTAAAAGGTATTCCTAAAATAATCGGTTATTTGTTCTTTAAAAAGCAACTTAAACTCCTATAATAAAAGTGTAATTTCTTTTGAAATAATTTTTTACTGTTACAAAACATCAATTGTTTAGTTAATCTACTTTTCATAGAGAATAATTTTTTAATGCTACTGTGCGTAACATAAACAAGTAAATTGCCAAAAAACCTGAAATTTTGAAATATGATAAGACCGAACTGCAGCCGTTTTTCAAAACACCTTATTACGTATTTCGAGAAAAACGCAATAAAAAAAAATTATTAGGAGAAACATTTTGTAAAACGTGTTTTTGAAACTTATAATTTTTCAAGCACTTTTTTTATTTATTAATGTTATACAAAATACAATAATATTTCAATATCCCTTTCCCCCATTAAAAACCCGCTACTGAGTATTTTATATTTATTTACGTAAACATATCTTTACAACTATATATATTTATTTATATATGTATTTATTTTTAAAGTTATATATATATAATATTAAGTAACTTTTATACTCTCTAAATATTAGTATAAAATGAATTTTAATTGAGCGGGGTATTCAGCAAACACACAAAAAAAAAAAAAAATGAAACAACCTATAAATGTTATAAATGTTTAAAATCATAAAGTTAAAATTAATTTTCGTATAACCAGGACTTATTTTCTTATTTCGCTTGTAATCAAGGACAATCTATTGAGTAATAATTTTATACTCATTCAAGATAAAAATAAAACAGAGATTTAAAAAAAGTTTATCTGACCAATCATAATCCGTAAAAATATTAGCTTTAAACAAATCTTACTTTAAATTATCTCGAATCTTCATATTACTCATGCTATCGGTGATAATGCGATGGTGAATGATTCTTTCGGTTTCTTGAGCTCGTGATAATTTAGCAACAGATGGTAACTTTGTAATAGGTGGAGTTTTATTTTTACCGATGGCATATCCTATCCATATACCAATTACTAAACATGCAAGTGATACAAAAGCACGAATTATAATTTGGCTACGAGTCTTTTTGGTGTAACTGAAAACCTGTTGTTATAAAAAATTCAAAATTAACATTAAATTACTTGTTGGTAATAACAAACAACATAACTGAATTGATTTATAAACAAAAGTTTAAAACATTTTGCAAATAATTTTAACTTTAAAGACACTTAAATCTCCTCATTTAAAGTTAAAATTATTTGAAAATAAATAATATCATAATAATATAATATTTTTCATTAAATTTTTATATCTTTTTAAAACAAGCTTGTTGCTAAACCATAAATTATCATGCAAATATCGTAGATTGTAGAGAAGTTTTGAGATATTTTGTTTTCACAACTTAAATGTTGTCTGAAACCAACACATAGCGTGTTTCTTTTTTCTTCCTTCACGTTAAACAAAAACATCAAATATTTTTATATATACGAGTTATTAGATATTTTCAAATATATGAATTGTTAGATATTTTCAAGCATATGAATTATTAGAAGTTTTCAAATATATGAATTATTCATGTTTTGATATTATGTGCTTTTAATACCCGTTCTCATGGATGTTCTCATTGACGTTCAGACGTCCGACGAACGTCCCCGGATGACACATGCCAGTAGTAGAAGAAGGAGAGTTCTGGGGCATTTTCATTTTCAACCCTATTTTTCAACCATAAATTAATATTAATATAGGGTTAACTTGAACCATATTGTATATAAATTATTTCGCTAAGAAATAATTTTTCAAATTTATAAAAATTTGAAAAATCAATTTTTTTAAAATAAGTGTTAATTTTTTATTTCTTGTTATGAAATGTTACGAAAAATTCTTGCATGACGTCACAGGTCACGTGACTTTTTCTAATAATAAATATTATCTAATGTTTTTAACTTTTCTTCTTCTAATCTTTCCTTTTCTAACTTTTCATATTGTAATTTAATTTTATTTTGCAAATAACGAGCTAATCTTAATCTTCTTTTATAACTTCCAAATTTAATATACACATCTTTACTTGTACAATCCATTTCTTATAATTTATGTAAAGAAATTTATTTTCAATTTTTTTTCTTGCTTCTTATTTATATCCTATAGAACGTAAATATTTTACTACTTCAAGGTGATTATTTTCTATAGCAATATAAATTGTCCATTCATCACCTTTATACCCTAATTCATGTAAATATTTAACTACTTCAAGATGACCTTCTTCTGCAGCAGAATTAATTGTCCATTTGTCACATTTATACCCTAATTCATGTAAATATTTAACTACTTCAAGATAACCTTCTTCTGCAGCTTTATCTATTGCATCTTTTGTACCTTTATACCCTAATTCATGTAAATATTTAACTACTTCAAGATGACCATTATTTGCAGCTTTATCTATTGCATCTTTTGTACCTTTATACCCTAATGAATGTAAATATTTAACTACTTCAAGGTGACCATTTCTAGCAGCTTTATCTATTGCATCTTCTGTACCTTTATACCCTAATTCATGCAAATATTTTACTACTTCAAGATGACCATTTTTAGCAACACAATCAATAGTCCAATCGTAACATTTATACCCTAATTCATGTAAATATTTTAATATTTCAAAGTGGTTATTTATAGCAGCATAACTAATTGCTAATTTATCACCTTTATATCCTATTTCAAGTAAATATTTTACTACTTCAAAGTGACCATTTATAGCAGCAGAACTAATTGCACATTTTTCATATTTATACTTAAATTTATATAATTGTTGCTCTAATTCAAAGTAATAATTTTCAGTAGCATAATTAATTGCTAATTCTTCATAATAATACTTTAATTTATGCAAATATTTTACTTGTTCAAGGTTACCATTTTCTATAGCGCGATTAATTGCTTTTAATATTTTAATAACATTATTTTTATTTTTTTTTTTTTCTTCGTCTTCCATTATTTTTATATATAAAAGAAAAATTATTTAAATCATTTTTCAATTTATTTTATTTTTGTAAAAAAAATAAAATAATAAAAAGATTATTAATTCTGTAGTCTAATTATCAAATACAACTTCATCTTCACTATCTTCATTATCATATTCAGTAGTTTCTGTAATTTCAGTAGTTACTGTAGTTACTGTAATAACTTCTTCATCTTCTTTATCTTCGTCATCTTCTTTATCTTCATCATCTTCATCTTCTTTATCTTCATCATCTTCATCTTCGTCATCTTCATCTTCTTCAGTCATTTCAATATCATTATCATATTCAGTAGTTTCTGTAATTTCAGTAACTTCAGTAGTAACTGTAGTTTCTGTAACTGTAGTAACTTCTTCATTCTCTTCATCCTCTTCAGTCATTTCAATATCATGAGTATTAATATTTAATTTTTCTTCTATTAATCTTAATCTTTGTTCTATTGATTTTAAAAATGAATTTTGCATTTCGTTTTCCATTCTTTTTATATATAAAAGAAAATTATTTAATTCATTTTCAATTTTTTGATTTAAAATATTTTTACAAATAATAAAAAATAAAAATGAATGATGATGAAATTAATGAAATATCTGAATTTCAAAAAGAATTTAAACTTTTTGAAGAAATGAGAAAATTTGAATTTGAAGAATCAGATTCTGAAGATGACACTTATTATACATGATGATGATGAAGTTAAAGAAAAACCTATAGTTCCAATTCCTTTAAAAACAGTTCAAATCATGGAACTGCATAAAGATAAGCTGAAATGGATTAATTATGTTCCAACTTATAATGTTAATAATGATGATTATCCTGCTATAGATAATACTTCTTTTAAAAAACACAACAAAAATAGAAAATTTAGTTTTGAAAAACCATTTAATGTTGATATTAATTTTACTGAAGATGGAAAACCTTCAACAATTCATTTTGTAGAGAAACTACCCATTTTCTGTAAAAATATTTTAAAAGATAATTATTGTCCTTTTGGAAGAAAATGTAAATACAATCATGATATTCCTTATTGTAGTACTGTAAAGGAAAGACTAATATGCACTAAATCTTCATGTCAATATAGGCATTTATCTCTATGTTCTGAATACCCTAAATGTAAGAATAAAAAGTGTAGATTGTTTCATCCTAAAAAGTCAGAATTATTAAAATTAAGAAAAGCTAAAACTAAATTATGTAAATATATTCTTGATAAAAAAGAATGTAAAAATATAAATTGCAAATATGCTCATTCTATAAAAGAAATTGAAGAAAATGTAGAAATTTGTCATTATACTCCATGTAAATTAGTAGAGAGTAAATTAAAGAAAAATAAAAAAGGAGAAAAAATATTAATATATAAAAATGTTAATGATAACAAAAAGTGTAATTTTTTACATCAAGGTGAAAGCATTTTAAATTATATTGCTAGAACTTTTAAAACAAAATAGATATGAGGATTACAGAGTGATTTAAAAAAAAATCTTTACATTTAAAAAATGTATGAGTAGAATGTTTTTAGAGTATGAAAAGCATGAAAAATATACAATAACTTTTAATATTAATTCAGATTTAGAACATAGAGCAATAATTGATAGACATATTAAAGTATTCGCACAAGAAGATTTTACTTTAGAATCAAATAAATATAATAGCATTTCTTTAATGTGTGGAGTTGAAATAGATAAAGGACATGTAATGATTTTACTTGCAGAAGATTATAAGCCATCACTAAATTTACTAAATTCTGTTGTAATAGAGTCTACTGATGATATTAAAATAACTTTATATAATAACGATAAAAAAGATATAAACATTAAAAAAGGAGATTTGTTATGTTATATTTTATCTTATAATGGTGTTTTTAATACAAATCATATATCACATAGAGCTGCTTTAGAACCTGATAAAAAAGTAAAAGCTAGATTGCAAAGTGATAAAGAATCTGTAAAATCTTTTTTATCAAGTATAGGAGAAGTAATTAAAGAAACTATATGTGATGAAGATAAACCTAGTTTTGATAATTCTGATAAAGCTATATTTGATTTTGGTAAAAAGTGATTTAGCGAAGCATTGATCACAAAAGTGATTTAAAATAAATTTTTCTTTATAGAAAAAAGAAATGCTATGTAATAATGAATGTAAACAGCTTTATCCAGATCTTAACCAGTTTTCAGAAAATCCATCTGCACCACCAATTTCGGATCATAACTTTAGATTACAAAAGATTAGTGAAATTCAAGATAAAATAGAACGTGAAAGGAAAAGAAGAGAGATTTTAAGTAAGAAATATCATAGAGCTTCAAGAATCATTTCAGCAGTTGATAATACATTACTAGCAAGCACTATGACATTAGGAGCTGTTGGTATTGGGTTTTTAACAACAATAGTTGGATCACCAGTAGCTATTGGATGTGAAATTGCAGCATTAGGACTAGGTGTATTATCATTAATAGGATCACAAGCTATTAAAAAATTAACAATAAAAGCAGAAAAGCATGAAAAGATTAAAGTACTAGCTGATGCAAAACTAAATACAATAAGTAGTCTTATTTCTAAAGCTATATCAGATCAATATATTGATGATGCAGAATTTAATATGATACTTTCAGAACTTGAAAAGTTTCAAGCTATGACCGAACAAATTAGAACAAAATCTAAAAATGATATAGATGAACAGACTAAAGAGTCAATATTTAATAAAGGAATAGAAAAAGGCAAAAGTGATGTCATTGAAGTGTTAAATATGAGATTTAACAAAAATCAGAATATAGGAATGATAAATAATACTCTTAAGAATTAAATAAACATATATTATGTATTTACTTGAACATATGTTATGTATTACTAACATAATATATGTTGATTTAATCCCTTTAGGGATCTGAGGATCATAGAGTGATTTAAAAAATTATTGCTTATATAAAAATGTATGCAAAAGCTACAGATATTGATGCAAGATTAAAAATAGCAAAAGAACTTGATGGGTTAAAGAAAAGTGTTTATCAAGATTCTATTAATGAAAAGTTAGGCTATGATGCTTTACAGACTAACTTGGAAAAGTTGTACAAACCAATAATTGATAGTCAATCTGGAATAAAAGAAGGTATATCTAAATTAGAAAATAAAGCTAATCAAATAGCTAATACTTTTTCAAGCTATCCTGCTTTACTAGATTCTGAAACTAAAGCAATCATGCCACCTGAAGTTGTAGATAACATGAGATTAGGACCTATCGCAACAGAATATTTAAAGTTATATAGTACTAAAAATAGTAAAAAAGTATCAGACGATATATTTGGTATACATTACAATGAAAGTGATAAAAAATTTTACATTGGTAAAAAACCAATAAATATTGAAGGTAATGATATAACTATTGAAGGTAAAAAATACATTGGTACACCAGGTCTTTGGGAGATTATAGTAAAATCTCATCCTGTTAGATATACTAACGATGATCGTAATAAGTATAAAGAAATTTTAGATCAAACAGATGCAATTCGTTCTAATTTAAATTTAGCTAAACCAAAATCATCTAGAAGTTATAAGTATACTAATGTAATAAAACCTATTTGGGAAGAGATGATTGGAAAGTCTGGAAAAGGAGTTGTCATTCTTCCTAGTGATCCAAATGCACTATTTGAGATGCTTAAATTACGCTTAGCTGGTTTACAAGCAGGAAATACTGGAACAAGAAATGAGATTGTTGCTATTTGTGATGAGTTGTTACGACAGGGTCAAATAGACGATGATGAGTATAAAGCATTACAGAAAGCAATAACTTAAAATGAATTAAAAAAATTATTTTATATTATATTATTATTTTATTATATATAAAAATGACAAAATACTATGATACTCTTATCAATCTTTCAGATAGTCAGAAAGAAAAAATTAAAAAAGCAATTGAATCTGATACTAATGCTAGTATAAATCTATCATATGAAGATTTAAATGGTGAACACAAAATAGCTTTAACAGAGTCACAAAGAAACAGAATGAAAGCAGCCTATTTAAAAAATAAGGGTATAACACTTTCACTGAGTAGAGCACAACTTAAACATAATGCTAAAAAAAATGGTGGATTTCTACCTTTACTTGGATTAATTGGAAGTGTAATTGCATCAAAAGTTGTTCCGGCTATAGCAACAGGATTATTGACTGGAACAGCTGCAGCTGCTGGAAGTACTATAGTTAATAAAATTGCTGGAAATGGTATTATTTATGGAAATGGTATTATTTATGGAAAAAAGAATGGTTATGGATTTAAAATTAGAAAAGTAGGAAAAGGAGTATTTTTAAACCCATGGAATGGTAGTTATAATTATTTAGACGGATATTATTCTAAAAATGGAAATGAATATTCATCAGTAGGTAGAGGCTTGTTATTAGGAGAAAATTCTCCATTTAAGAATATACCCTTATTAGGTCTTCTTCTTTAGGAACTAGGTCTTCATAAAAAATATATATTTTTTTAAAAAATATATATTTATTGTTTCCACAACGAAGTTGGATAATAAAATAAATCTAATCCACTTCTATACTTTCCATTTAATAGATCAGAAGACAAATCTATAACAACAAATCCATGCTTTTTTGACCAAGCTTCATTACAAAACTTTTTAAACTCATCTAATTTCATATCATTTGAAACATGGTCATTATAAATATGATTTACATTTTTAGAATCTTGTTTAAACAAGCAAATAAAATTTGCATTTTCTCTTATCGTTCTCCTAGGCAACTCAAAATAATTTTGTGCCAAGTAGAAACAATCTACATTGCTATGTCTTCCTCTTATATAGTACTTTTCACACTTGTTTTGTTTTGTTAATTGTAAATCATCGAATATCATTAAATTATTTTTAATAGAGTTAAGACTTTCAGGTTCTGGTACATCCTCTGCTGTTTCAAAAAATTTACACTCTATATCTGTTTTATCTTTTAAATTTCTTGAAATGTCTTTAATAACAAACTCTGGATTTACATTGTTTTTATTGATTTGATCTTGCAACTCAAATAGTTTAAGAATAACTTCTTTTGGTAATTTATTTTCAAAAGAATTTTTTAATATTTTGTATTCAGGTTGAAAAAGAGATTTTCCAAAAACTTGTAAATTATTATAGTCTAACCAACCAGGTCTTAATAGCAAGTTTAATAATAATGTTGTTTTTCCACAACCTGATTTTCCAACAATAATCCCTCTTATACTTTTAGGTAATAACTCATTATTTTGACGTTTACTTTTATTTACATTCCATGATAAATCTATAATTTCCATTTTTTATTTACGAAAAGTATTTTTTTAGATAGCTTTTTGCGATCCTTGGATCTTTTTGTGATCTAAATAGATTTTGTGTTAAATAAATTAAAATACATATATAAAATGTACTGCGTTAAATGCAAAAGTAAAACAGATACACTCAAATTACAACATGCTGTGAGTAAAAACAATAGAAATATGCTATGTGGAAATTGTACAATTTGCGGAACAAGAAAATGTCAATTTACAAAAGGAACTGAAAGAGCTCAAAAAGGAGGTGACTTGGTAGAATCTATTAATAAATTCACAAGTAATAAAAAATTACCTTTGCAAAAGTTTCCAGGTGAAATGCATATACCAGGTATGAACTTTGCAGGACCTGGTACTAATTTAGATGAAAGATTAACTTCTACTGAGATGCCTAAAGAATGGAGCATGCCTGTAGATAGAGTTGATAAAACAGCTTATATTCATGATCTTGCTTATAAACATTATCCAGATAAAGAGCATAGAAATTTAGCTGATAAAATGATGCTTGAACAAATGGATGCTATACCTAATCCTACACCTCGTGAAAAATTGGAAAGAAAGATTATAAAACCTATCATATCTTCTAAAGTAAGGTTTGGTATGGGAAATAAAGAGTCAATGAGTATTAAAGAATTATGTCAAAAAAACTACCAGCGCAGATGAAAAAAAGCAAAAACCTGAAATGGACTGATGAACTTGCAAATGAACTTCATAAACCTGTTATAAAACATTTTAGAAAAAGAAAAGTAGTTGCAAATGGAATAGATGAAATATGGGCTGCTGATTTAGTTGACATGCAAGCTTATTCTAAATTTAATAATGGTATAAAATACTTATTAATGGTCATTGATATATTTTCAAAGTATGGATGGATAATTCCATTGAAAAGTAAGACAGGAATTGAAGTTGCTGATGCATTTAATAAAATATTTAAAGATAGAAAGTGTGTAAAATTATGGGTAGATAAAGGCTTGGAATTTTATAACAAACACGTTAAAGCATTAGGTGTGCAGCTCTATTCAACTGAAAATGAAGAAAAAAGTTGTGTAGTTGAACGATGGAATAGAACAATGAAAGAAAAAATGTTTAAATACTTTTCTGCTAATTCTACGAGAAAATACATTGATGTTTTAGATGAAATGGTAAATCAATACAACAACACAAAGCATTCTTCAATTAAAATGACTCCAGCTGAAGCAAGCGATAAAAAGAATGAAAATAAAGTTTGGTTAAATTTAAATGGTAAAGTGATATCAGAGTCTCCCCATCCTAAGTTTGCAATAGATGATAAAGTAAGAATAATTAAAAAGAAAGGAGCTTTTGAAAAAGGATACACACCAAGATGGACTGAAGAAGTATTTGCAGTATCACAAGTTCAATACACAGATCCACCTACTTATAAAATAACTGATTACAATGGTGAAGAAATACAAGGTACTTTTTATGAACAAGAACTTCAAAAAACAAGTCAAGAGATATTTAGAATTGAAAAAGTTATTAAAAAACAAGGTAATAAATCATTAGTAAAGTGGTATGGGTATCCTGATACTTTTAACTCATGGGTTAATAATACAGAATTGAAAAATATTTGACAAAGCCCGGATCACATAGTGATTTAAATTTTTTATACTATTAAAAAAATGAACAACTCAAATGTAAATGTGAATATATGTGTAACAGCTACTTCTGGTAATGCTAATACAAATACTACTGTAACAACAACAACTTCAAATTACAACTCTAGCAAATGATGTAAGATAAAATTTATATATTTTTACAAGAAAATTAAAAAAATTGAAAATGAGTTAAATAATTTTCTTTTATATATAAAAAGAATGTCATATGTAGATATTGAAAATTTTGATGAAGCAAATTAATATGTAAAAGAAATAAAAAAATTTAATAAACCTGTTCAATATCAAAAAATAGTAATTGAATACAAATATAATGATAAGCTTTCAGAACCTTTAAGAGTAAAAACTCCAAAATCGTTATCATATGGAGTTTGTGAAAATAGAGACATGAAAACAAAAGAACTTACAGGATACTCAATTCCTTTTGTATGTGAAAATGATATATTTATCGCAATTATTGAAGCTATTGAAAAATTTTGTAGAAATAAAGTGATTGAAAATGAAGCAACGTTAAAAAAAGGGGGTATGAAAAGCTTAAATATTAACAACTTGAATATTTTAAAGTATAGAAATGATGATTTTAAGGCATCTCCAGTTATATATGCAAAAATACCAACAGATTATAAAAGTAAAAAGATGGATCAAGTATTCAGAAATAAAAATGGTGATATTTTAGGAGAAAGTCTTATTAAAAAAAGATGTGATGTTGTTGGATGCTTAGCAATTGAAGGTATATATATAGGATCAATGATTCAATCTATTCAAGTAAAATTATTAGATGCAGTTGTATCTAAAAATGAGTATAAGATTGAAAGATTTTATATTAAAGATGTAGACTTAGAAAGCGAAGATGAAGAGTAAATATTAATTTTATATATTAGCAAATAATATATAAAATGAGATCATTAAATGATCAAGCAAAGCATTGAAATTAACCTAAATAATTATAATAAATATAAAAAATGTATATTGAAATAGAAAAAAATAAACAAAATCCAGTTATAATTAAATTTGATGATATTATTAAACTTGATGAAAATAAAGAGTATGAAATGGCACTTGATAGATTTCAAACTATTCTCTATAGTGATTCAACTAAAAACAAAAAAGTATATATATTAAATAATCTTGTAGATGGAAAAATTGTATCTAATAATGGAAATGCTAAGAAAACGACTGTAATGTATTCATTTATACCTATTATTGTTTCTAAAAATTCAGTTATTAATGAACAACCGATATCTAAGAAATATTTTCCGTTAAAAACAAAATCCATTTCAGAAATGAAAATTGACATCATTGATAACTTTAATAAACCTATAGATTTTAATAATGAAAGTTATACCATAGAATTTCATATAAGAGAGAGAAAAAAGTAGATCCATATATAAATTTTTTATATTTAAAACGATATAAAAAATTATTACATATATAAAAATGTCAAAAACAATACATATAACTTCAAACGATACTGTTATAAATACTAATATGGTAGTTCCTATTGAACTAGATGCAGATAAAGAGTATGGAATAGCTCTAAAAAAATTAATGACTTATAATAGTTTTCCAAATATTATTGAAGGATTAAAAAATACTATAAATATTACTATAGAAGCTAGTGATAGCCCTATTTATCAACAAATTAAGATCCCAACAGGATCCTATGAACTTAGAAATATAAATACAATTGTAACTAGATATGTAATGACTACTCTTAAAGATCAACTTGCTAAATATAAAGAGTCTTTTAAAAATGTACCAAGCACAGATATTGAAAATTATAAAAAAAAACAAAAGTATGATAGTATAAGACTTGATCCTACATCTATTATATTTGAAGCAAATTTTAATACTGAAAGATCACAGATTATTATTAATAAAAATAGCAATATTAGAATACAACTTGATGATGACTCTATAAAAGATCTTTTAGGTTTTAATAATAGAGATCGTGATGGTAATCTTATAACATTTGACTCATCAAAAGTATATATTTCAGATAAAGTAATAGATATAAATCATGTTAATACTATTCGTGTAACAAATAGTCTTGTAACAGGATCAATTATAGATGGTGTATATTCAAATGTTATATATTCATTTTATCCATCTACACCAGTGGGTTATAAAATTGTAGAAGTACCAAATAATCCAACTTATTATAGATTATTATCAAAAAAAATTTGGGATATGAAAACAACAATAATGGATCAAGATGGGCATATACTTACTTTACAAGGAGAGCCGATAAGTATTGAATATGAAATAAAAGAAATTGTGTCAAAATGTAAATCAGAACATCTTTTAGAAAGACAAGTATCTCTTTTAGAAGAACAAAATGAACTTTTAAAAAAACAATTAAGATAATCCCAAAGTGAATTAAAAAATATATATAGTAAATAAAATGTTAGATATAAATAAAAAAGCATATACTCACAAGTATGTAGTAGGTGGAAGTGGAACATTTACAGATATAAGTAATGTGTATAATCAAGCAAAATCTTCTGATTTTTTTAGAGCATTATCTGGTATGAAAACAATGTTAACTAATCATTTTAATAAAAATGGACCAATAATTAAATAGCAAAGCCAAGATTCATTTAAAATGAATTAAAAAATATATATAGTAAATAAAATGTTAGTTATAAATAATAAAGGATATACACACAAGTATGAAGTAGGTGGAAGTGGACTATTTACACCTTTTATAAATATGTTTAATAGGCAAGCACTAAGTAATGCACTTAATGCATCTCGTATTTTAGCTAGTAGAGCAGCTGCTACAGACTTGGGAAAAACTGCTGTAGATGCAGCAAAGTCAGCAGGGAAAGAACTTGCAACTTCTGCAATATCTACTGCTAAAGAAATTGTAATAAATAAAGGTAAAAAATTAATAGAAAATGTAAATAAATCATCAAAGATGACACCTGAAAATAAACAAGAACTTAAAAATTTAATAAATACTTTAGATAATAAATTAAATGAAGCAGTGCCAGATATTAGTAAAATCATGATGGGGTCGTCAATAAAAAGTAAACCTGTTAGAATACAAGATTTAGTTAAAAAACATAAAGGCGATGGGCTTAGAATAGCATAAGTTTATAAATCCCTTTTGAGATCTAAATAGCATAAAGTGATTTAAAAAAATTATATTGTATATATAAAAATGGTAAAATCTGATATATTTAAAATTACTGATAAATTGAGATTTGATGAGGAGATTAAAAAATATGAAGAATATGAATTTACACCTTCTGTTAATTCAAATTTAAATTTAGGAGAAATAAGAATTTTTATTGAAAACAGTGATTCTTTGTTTCATCCACATGAATCTTATTTAGAAATTGAAGGAAGACTTGTAAAAGTAGATGGAACTTCATATGCAGATATAGATGCAATAACACTAGCACACAATGGACTTATGCACTTATTTGAGAGAATTGAATATAAGTTCTATGATTCAGTCGTTGAATCAGTTAGTTATCCAGGTATAGCAACTACAATGCTTGGAATGTTAAAATATCCAAATGACTTTCAACAATCAAAAGCAATGAATCAATTGTGGTTTAAAGATAATATAGCAACAGCAGATTTAGTTAATAATACAGGATTTTCAGCAAGGCAGCAATTTATCATTAAAAAACCAACTACAAAAGGTTCATTTGAATTAAGTATTCCATTAAGACATATTTTTGGATTTTGCGATGATTATGAAAAAGTTTTTTATGGATTAAAGCATGAACTTTTTATGCTAAGAAGAAGTGATGATAATGCAATTTTTAAAGCTGGTGGTGCAGCTGTAGCTGCAGGAAAAGTAAATATTACTAGAATATCATTAATGATGAGACGTGCAACTCCATCTTCTGTAGCAGAATTAGAACTTGCTAAAATAATTAAATCACAAGAAACACTTGATATGGGTTTTAGATCAAGGTTCTTAGATAGAACTAATGTTCCACAAAATACATCATTTGACTGGAGATTAGGATTAAGAACAACTGAAAAACCAAGATATATACTTGTTGCTTTTCAAACAAATAGGGATGGAAATCAAGAATAAAATGCTTCAATATTTGATCATTGTGATTTGAAAAACATGTGGATTGAGCTTAATGAAGAAAGATATCCTGCTACTAATTATAATTTATCATTTCCAAATATGAAAATTACTAGAGCATATAGACATGCATCCAATTTTGCTGAAGATTATTATAATATGTCTAATCTTATTAGTCTATGTGGTATCACTCCTGTAGATTATAGAGATTTATATCCTATTATGTATTTTGATGTAAGTAAACAATCAGAAAGAATGAAAGATTCAACAGTAGATATTAAACTTAAAGCAGAATTTAATACACCTGTTCCAGCAAATACTGTAATATATGCTCTCATCATTTCAGATAGAATAGCAAAACTTACTTCTAATGGAGATAGATTAAGATTTGAATATTAAGTCATGAAGTGACCCAGACTTCGTTAGGTTCCTTTGGAACCAAGACTTCGTTAGGTAAAGAAAAATAATTATTTTAAAAAAATATATATGTAATAAAAAAAATACTATTATTTAAATTATTTGAAAATAATTTAAATAAATTTTCTTTATATATAAAAAAGAATGAGTGATAAAATAAAATATACGAAAAAGTATTTATTAAATTTATTAAAAGATAATAATATACAACAAACATCTAAAGATCCTATGGCATTAGTTATGATTGCTATGGATAATAATTTAATTGATAAAGATTCTGTAAAAACAAATATCATTACTAAGAAACAAAAAAAACCAAAGATTGAAAGAGTTAAAAGAGTTAAAAAAGAAAAAGTAATAAAAGAAAAAAAATCTGCTGGAAGACCAAAATTTCTTCCAACAAAAGAAAAAAAAGAAAGAGATCCTAAATATGATTATCTCACAACAATTAGAACAGATCCATGGGGAATTAAACTTACTAATATAGAAACTGGTGAAGTTAAAAATTACAAATCATTTTATGACTATAATAAAAAAGAAAAGCGCTCTAAAACTTATATTTTTAGTAGAAATGGGAAGATTGTAGATGGAGTAAAAATTGAAATAATTAGAGCAAGTAAAGAAAAAGATGCATTATCACAAAAATAAAATAGATAATGAAAAATAATTATTTTTATAGACTTTTTCTATAAAAATATAAAAAGAAATCGTTTTTTTGTATTATTTAATTTTCTTTACATAAAAAAAATAAAAAATTGAAAATGATATAAATAATTTTCTTGTATATATAAAAATGGCAAATAGAAGCGTAAAAGAATTAAAACAAATCGCAAGAAATCGAAAAATTAAATATTATTATAGAATGGGAAAAGCAGATCTCATTAGAGCAATTGATCAAGCAACTCCTATATTAGATATGCCTATTCCAAATAATATTACACAAAATACTTTAGCACCTACACAATATGTTCCAGTTAGTTATATTAATACCATTAAGAACAAAGTGAGTTCATTATCTAATTGGATTATGGATTTTGTTCCTGTACACCTTAAAAAGACTGCAAATGATAAAATTAAATCAGTAAAGTCTGCTGTTTCTGATTTATATGGTTTAATTATAAGTAAAAAACCAATAATAGAATTTAAATTAACACAATCATCTCTTAAAAATGTGACAAAGCAATTTTCAGCTGAAGGTGTTAAAGGATATGA
The DNA here is from genome assembly GCF_022113875.1 of Hydra vulgaris. Lineage (NCBI taxonomy): Eukaryota > Metazoa > Cnidaria > Hydrozoa > Anthoathecata > Hydridae > Hydra > Hydra vulgaris. The sequence continues at coordinate 3,778,012 of NC_061159.1, read as the reverse complement.
TGCTTTGTCCTTTATGAAATCAGCTAAAAATAATGTATTAAATATTTTAAATAGTAATAAAGAATCAAAGATCTATATTGTTCTTTCATGTGAAATGGAGCGTACGGATCTTAAAACAGGAGAAACTATAACAACTATTGCATCCTTTTCAACAAAAGCAGAAGTTGTTTTAGAATCAACAGATTTAAATGAGTTCTATGAAAGAGCTGAACAGAAAATTTTAGAATCCTTGTCAGCATTTCAACAACTAGGATCAAGTTGGAGATTTGTATCAGTTAAAAAGATTGACATAAATATCATTGAATATAAGCCTATTAAAGGTAAATCTTACATTCCTCTTCCTAAAAAGTTAGCAGCTAAAAAAGCAATTATTAATATGAAGAATGAAGACAATGAATGCTTTAAGTGGTGTGTTGCTAGATTTTTTAATCCTAAAGATGATCATCCTGGAAGAGTAGATAAAGATTTAAAAGAACAAGCTGAGAAATTAAATTGGGAAAAAATAAAATTCCCAGTATCACTTCAACAGATTACTCAATTTGAGAAAAATAATCAAGACGTTAGTGTTAATGTATTTGGTTATGAAAATTCTGCTTATCCTTTAAGAATATCTGAAAACAAAAATAGGCAACATGAAATAGATTTATTACTCATTTCAAATGATGAAACCAATCACTATTGTTTAATAAAAAGTATAAGTAGACTACTTTCATCACAAATATCAAAACATAATGGTAAAAAACACTTTTGTAGAAATTGCTTACAATCATTTAGTACTGAAGAATCTTTATCAAAGCATCAATTGTATTGTGATACTCATGATTCAGTACGAATTGAACTTCCAAAACCAAATACAATGATTAAACTTAATCATTTTAAAAAATCTATGAGAGTGCCATTTGTAGTCTATGCAGACTTTGAAAGTTTTATAAAACCAATCAACACTTGTACACCTAATCCAAATGAATCTTATACAAAGCAGTACCAAAAGCATACACCTAGTTCATTTTGTTACTATATTAAATGCTTTGATGAAAGTGTATATCAAAGTAAACTAGTTACATTCACTGCAAGTAATGAAGATGAAGATGTAGCACAAAAATTTGTTAATATGATTGAAGAGGATGCAAAAAAGATTTACAACGATTATTTAAAATTTCCAAAAAATATGATATTTACTATGAAAGACAAAAATAATTTTGATAATGCAAAAAGTTGTCATATTTGTGAAAAAGATCTTAATGAAGATAGAGTACGAGATCATTGTCATATTACTGGAAAATATAGAGGTGCTGCGCATAGTGATTGTAATTTACAATTTAAAATTCCAAAATTCATACCAGTACTATTTCACAATTTATCTGGTTATGATTCTCACTTGTTCATAAAGAAATTGTCAGAAGGAGGAAAATTAAATTGCATTCCTAACAATGAAGAAAAGTATATCAGCTTTTCTAAAGAAATTAAACTTGATGATTTTACGAATAAAGAAGGAAAAAAAGTTGAAATTAAGAGAGAGCTCCGTTTTCTAGATAGTTTTAAATTTATGGCTGCTAGTTTAGATAGTTTAACTAAAAATTTGTCAAAAGATCAATGTAAAAATATTAGTAGATACTATTCTGGAAATGAACTCAATTTATTGTTAAGAAAAGGTGTTTATCCTTATGAATGGGTTGACTCTATTGATAAATTAAATGAAACACAATTACCACCAAAAGAATCGTTTTATTCAAGATTAAATGATGAAGGAATAAGTGATGAAGATTATTTACATGCTCAAAATGTATGGAAAGAGTTTAATTGTGAAACATTCAGAGATTATCATAATTTATATAACAAGTCTGATGTATTATTACTAGCTGATGTCTTTGAAAATTTTAGAGATGTATGTTTTAACAATTACAAATTAGATCCTGCTTGGTACTATACAGCACCAGGATTAGCTTGGGACGCTGCGTTGAAAATAACTAAAGTTAAATTAGAGTTGCTAAGTGATTATGACATGATTCTTATGATTAAAGAAGGAATAAGAGGTGGTATTAGCATGATTTCTAACAGGTTAGGAATTGCTAATAATAAATATATGGAAAATTACACAAAGACTAATAAAATATATGAGTATAAAAGTAATATTAATGATAATAAATGGATTGATGAAATAATAGATAGAGGAATACAAGGCAAAAAAAATTTAAAATGGGAAATAAGTAAAACACCTCCTACACCTGGTTTTGAATGGTTAGATGAAATGATGTCAACGATCAAGCAGGGAATACAAAGTGGAAAACCTTGTAAATTAGAAAATATAAATAATAAAGTATCCGAGTCTACTAATAATTCTACTAGAGTATATGGATCTAAAAGATCTAATCACATTGGTGAAGAATATAATTCAAACAAGGAGTCAACATACATACTATATTTAGATGCAAACAATTTATATGGATGGGCAATGAGTAAACCACTTCCAACACATGGATTTGAATGGATGGATGAAGAAGAATTAAAAAATTGGAAATCTACTTCTTGCATATTAGATGTAGATTTAGAATATTCTGAACACTTACATGATTTGCATAATGATTATCCTCTTGCTCCTGAAAGATTAAAAATAGACAAAGTTGAAAAATTAGTACCTAATTTAAATCACAAGAAAAATTATATCATTCACTATGAAAACTTAAAACTGTATGAAAGATTAGGAATGAAAATAACAAAAATTCACAGAGGAATAAAGTTTGAAGAAAGTGCATGGTTGAGTAAATACATTGAACTCAATACAAATCTAAGAACAAAAGCAACAAATGACTTTGAAAAAGACTTTTTCAAACTTATGAACAATTCAGTATTTGGAAAGACAATGGAGAACATTGAAAACAGAGTTGATGTGAGATTAGTTTCTAAAAGAGAAGAAGCTATTAAATTAGCATCAAAACCCAACTATGAAAGTAGTACGATATTTGATGAAAATTTGATAGCTATTCATATGAAAAGAACAAAACTAAAATATAATAAGCCTATTTACTTGGGTATGTGTATTTTAGATTTGAGCAAAACACTAATGTACGAATTTCATTATGATTACATAAAAAATAAATATAAAGATAAAGCTAAACTATTATATACAGATACAGATTCATTAATCTATGAAATAAAAACAGAAGATTTTTATAAAGATATTTCTAATGATATTGAAAGTAAATTTGATACAAGTGAATTTAATAAAGATCATCCAGCTGTTCAAAATGGATTTAAAGTAGGTGTAAATAAGAAAGTAATAGGAATGTTTAAAGATGAATCAGCAGGAAAACAAATTACGGAATTTATAGGACTCAGATCAAAGTTGTATTCTTACAAAATAGATGAAGAAGATAAAAAGAGATGTAAAGGAGTAAAGAGAAATATAGTAAAAAATTATATTACACATGAAGATTATAAAGACTGTCTGCTTAGCAGGAGAAATCAGATGAGAAAAATGAATGTCATAAGATCTCATTTACATGATGTTTATACAGAAGAAATTAACAAAATGGCATTGAGTGCAGAAGATGATAAAAGAGTACTTCAAGAAGATGGTATTCACACATTAGCATATGGACATTATAAATTAAAAGAGAGTAAAACATTGGTTCCTTCGGAACCCAAACCCAACTTTTCATTTCAGATTGATTGGAATGAAAGTGATAGAATTGACAAGCCTAACTTTTCATTTCAAATTGATTGGAAATGAACAGGCAAGCAGGCAGGCAAACACACAGGTAAGTTATTTTTTATATCTAAAGAGATCTAAAAAAATCTAATAAAGTAATAAAAATGGACAAACATATCAATGTTGAAGGAATTATATTGCCAAATGTACCCTTAACAAACTTTCAATTAATAAAAGCAGCAAAAAAATTAAAAATTAAAAATTTTAGAGGTGTATTTGTAAGAGATGAATTACCTAAAAATACACAAAACAAAGAATGTGGAATATTAAATACTGGAGATTCAAGTACGAATGGATTTCATTGGATTTGCTGGTATAAAGATGGGGATGAGAAATTAAGTTTTGACTCTTATGCACTACCGCCTCCAGTTGAACTTGTTCAATATTTACACAGTCCTGTTTATTATAATAGTAAAAGAATTCAGTTTGGAGACACTTCTTTTTGCGGACACTTGTGTCTTTATGTATTAAAAAAGCTTGATGAAGGTGTTGATTTTCAAAGTATTGAAAACTCATTATATTGAATTAGCGAAGCAATAATCACAGAGTGATTTAAAAAAAATATGTATAGTATATAAAAAATGAGTATGAATATAGCTGGTAGTAATTCATTATATGGTTACACAACAGATGGATTAAATATCAACATTAATGTTGGCAATACAGCCACTACTGATGTTGATTTAAATTCACATAAATTAATAAATGTAGCTGATCCTACAGATGCACAAGATGCAGCTACGAAAAATTATGTAGATAACAATCAAACTTCTAGTAGTGCATGTCTAAAATTAGATGGAACTAATAGTATGAGTGCAAATATTAATTTGAATTCACATAAATTGATCAACGTAGCTAATCCTACTAATGCACAGGATGCAGCTACAAAGAATTATGTAGATAATAATCAGATTTCTAGTAATTTATATCTAAGAACTGATGGTTATAATCCTGCAACTGCTAATATAAATTTAAATACAAATAAACTTATCAATGTAGCTAATCCTACTGATGCACAAGATGCAGTTACAAAGAGCTATGTTGATGATATGCAAAATCAAAGTTTAGATATCATTCCCAATACAAGTTTAATATGCCTTGGACAAAAATCTCAAGCATTCTATGCAACTCCAGGATCATATACTATTTTTAGCTATAGTGGTAGTTCAGGAATTCTAAGAAAACTGTGGATTGCATTTACAGGAACTACTATTGCACCTAATACTGTACCAGGTAACTTGTTTTTAAAAATATATGCTGACAATGTACTTTGCATAGGTAATGATACTATTGTAACAGATGGTGTAGGTATTAATAATACAGCTTTAGCTTGTGATTTATTAATTGCACCACTTGGTGGATCCTATTATGCAAACTCTTTACAAGGGTGTAATGTATTTAGTAGTAGTGCATTAGGAGGATATTTTACATTTGATCTTCCTTTTACATCAAGTTTGAATATACAATTATACAATAGAACAGGAAATTCAGTGACCTTTTGGTTACAACCTTTTATCACAAGAACTTCATCGTTACAACAAGCATTAACTAGTATTAATCCACTAATACCTCGATCTATCTCATCCATTAAGTTGTACTCATCAACATTTAGATATGTAAATACAACTTATGGTAGTGAATATATGCTAATGAATGTTATGGATAATGGAAACGGAGTGTATTTGAAATACATAAGAATGCATGTTGTTGGAGGATCTGGAAACTGGTGGGAATCTAGAGTTCGCATCTATGATGGATATGGTGCTCCTGTCAATACTAACTCTGTCATTCAACCTTGGACACCTTATAATAATAATGGATATACAACATTTTCTGGATATGATGTTAACAGTCGATGTATCTATGCTTCATCAGGTTTAGAAGATTTTTATCTCTCTTCATGGAATGGATCTAATGTAAGCTCATTTAATAATGAAGTATCAGGATTGTTGAATCAATCAACTAGTATAATTGGTCCAACAACTACAATTTCATTTTATAGAAACTTTAATTCATCTGAAAGTATGCCTAGCGTTGGTATAGGTAGAAGAATGGTAGTGACACTCAACTCTGGTGATGCACAAGTTGGACAATCTGGAAGCTATGCTGCATTAATAGGACAATGCTTCTACTATGCTTAAGTAAATCTTAGCGCATGCGCATTAAAAAAAAAAAAATTTGAAAATGATTTAAATAATTTTTCTTTTATATATAAAAAGAATGGAAAATAATATTGATAATAATAATTTTTCAATAAAAAACATAATTGAACCTTCATCTCAGGTATATTATGCTACTATAATATTAAAAAAAGAAGGTTATGATGATAATTTGAATAAAATTGACTTTACTGCAAGTATAGGTAGAAATGATTTAGTTAAAATATTAACTCAATTAGGCGAAAAAGGAAATCTTAATATATTAGGTTATAAAAGTATAGAAGATGCAATAGATAAAGCTGCTAAAAATGGTCACCTTGAAATATTAAAATATTTACATGAATTAGGATATGAATTTAAAAAATGTGAAATTAATAATGCTGCTAGAAATGGACACTTTGAAGTAGTGAAATATTTACATGAATTAGGATATAGATGTTCAACAGATGTAATAAATAATGCTGCTAGAAATGGTCACCTTAAAGTAGTAAAATATTTACATGAATTAGGATATAAATGTACAGAAGATGCAATTGATTTTGCTGTTCAAAGCAAATATCTTAAAGTAGTGAAATATTTACTTTCGTTAGGATATAGAGTATCAGGATATGCATTTAATGATGCTATTGAAAATAGAGATTTAGATATGATTAATTGTTTAATATCGTTTGGATATAGAGTACCAAAAGTTGCAATTAATAAAGCTATATCATCTAATAACCTTAAAAAACTCGAATATTTACTTTCATTAGGTTGTGAAGATATAGAAGGTGCAATAGATTTTGCAGTAGAATATAATAGACTTGAAATTGTAAAATATTTACATTCACTAGGATATAAAGGTACAGAAAAAGCAATAGATAATGCTGCTAGAAAAAATAACCTTGAATTAGTAAAATATTTACATGAATTAGGATATAAAGGTACAGAAAATGCAATAGATTTTGCAATAGATAATGCTGCTAGAAATGGTAACCTTGAATTAGTAAAATATTTACATGAATTAGGGTATAAAGGTACAGAAAATGCAATAGATAAAGCTGCTAAAAATGGTCACCTTGAAGTAGTTAAATATTTACATTCATTAGGGTATAAATGTTCAACAGATGTAATAGATAGTGTTTTATCATATGATTGCCTTGAAGTTGTGAAATATTTACATGAATTAGGGTATGAATGTTCAACAGATACAATAAATAAAGCTGTAGAAAAAGACTATCTTGAAGTAGTAAAATATTTACATGAATTAGGGTATAGAGTATCAGAATATGTAATTAATGATGCTATAGAAAATAGTCGCTTTAAAATATTAAGTTATTTACATAAATTAGGGTATAGATGTTCAACAGATGTAATAGATAATGTTGTAAGAAAAGGTGACATTAAATTATTAAAACATTTACATAAATTAGGGTATAAAGGTAAAGAATTGGCAATTGATAATGCTGCAGAAAATAGCCACTTTGAAATTTTAAAATATTTATATTCATTAAATTGTCAAAGATCTTCAGATGCAATTGATTTTGCTGCACAAAAAGGTCATCTTGAAGTAGTAAAATATTTACATTCTATAGGATATAAAGGTACAGAATGGGCGATTAATAATGCTGCAGAAGAAGGTCATCTTGAAGTTATTAAATACTTGCATGAATTAAGATATAGAGGAACAGAAGATGCAATTGATAATGCTGCACAAAAAGGTCATCTTGAAGTAGTAAAATATTTACATTCTATAGGATATAAAGGTACAGAAAATGCAATTAATTATGCTGCAGAAGAAGGTCATCTTGAAGTTATTAAATACTTGCATGAATTAGGATATAGAGGAACAGAATGGGCGATTAATGATGCTGCATCAGAAGGTCATCTTGAATTAGTAAAATATTTAATATCTTTAAATTATAAAGTAGACAAATATGCAATTAAATGTGCTGCAGAAAATGGTTATCTTGAAGTAGTAAAATATTTACATTCGTTAGGATATAAATGTAAAAAATGGGCAATTAATAATGCTGCTAGAAAAAATAACCTTGAAGTTATTAAATACTACATGAATAAGGATATAAATTAGAAGAAAAGTCACGTGACCTGTGACGTCATGCAAGAATTTTTCGTAACATTTCATAACAAGAAATAAAAAATTAACACTTATTTTAAAAAAATTGATTTTTCAAATTTTTATAAATTTGAAAAATTATTTCTTAGCGAAATAATTTATATACAATATGGTTCAATGTTAACCCTATATTAATATTAATTTATGGTTGAAAAATAGGGTTGAAAATGAAAATGCCCCAGAACTCTCCTTCTTCTACTACTCATGCCCACAGGGTACTAGCTTTTTTTACATAGCTTATTATGAATAAGTTGGTTTGTTTAGTTACATAATTTAAAAAAATCAATTTACAATAAAAAATTGTAACTTTATTTTAAGAAAACAAAAAAGCTACGGCTGTTTCCAGAAAGGTGGGTAAAAATACAACCTTGTGTTACGTAACTTATAAATGTATTTAATTAATTTAAACGTTTAAGTAATAAATTTAAACGTGTAAGTTTTGTAAATTTTGTAAATAATTGTAACTATGCTGTGTAAACGTTATATAAAATATTTTTTTGGTATCAATTTGATACCAAAATTTGTTTGAAATTTTATGGTAGGTGTAATTGATTTTGATATTATGTAGAAGACATTATTGATATTATATAATAGATAATAACAATTTGGTATCATATAGAAGATACTATTGATATAATTATCATATTGATAGAAGTTAATTTTGATATAATAATCATACGATAAATACTATAGCATTTCATAATATTATAATATTTCATAATAATACAATATATTATAAAATATCATAATACTATAATATTTCGATAATATATAGTTTTTATTTTCATTATAATTTTTTATATTTTGTAATTTTTTGTTCATTTTAATTGGTTATTTTAATTGATAACAAATTTTTGTTCATGATTAATTAATTATTTTTAACTGATCTTTTTTTAACTGATCTTTTTTTTTTTTTTTTTTTTTTGTTTAATCACAAAATGTATACTATTATACTATACTAGTGTTATTACTTTTAACCTAATTTTTATTTATATTTTATCTTGTTGTACAACAGAGCAAAATCTGTTTTGAAAGAAACTTATTTGACCATTAGGCATTGAACAATTTTTTAAAATTTACTTTATTAAGTAATTATTCTAAACAACTAAAGCACAGAACAGTTTCGCTTATTTGTAGTTTAGTATACATTGATATAATTTTCTTGATAAAAACAAATTTTACCGTATCTATACCAGTCTTATATAATTTTTAGTTATTTCAAAAAAAATTTAATATAAAACGATTTTTTTTACAATTTTTTAATTGATTCAGGAAATAATGAAAAGTGAAGCTGAGGCTCTTTTCATAAAAAGTATAAAAACTTTTTTTAAACTTTACATGATTAATATCAACTTTATCAGATGATTATTTCAATAATAATAATTATTAAATAAAAATAAATTTGATTTAAAAAAATGATAATTTAATTAAACATGCAGTTGTCCATGCAAAATCTCTTATTTTTTTGAAAATTCTCAATTTTTTTGTTGATCTATCTAAGGTAATTAAAACTAGAGATTACAATATTTTTCTGCATGAAAAATAAAAACGGCTTAAGAGTTTTAAAACGGCTGCATAGCTATCAAACCGAAGTATTTTGTCGTTTGTAATGACGTATATTAAAACGACTTTTTAGATAAATCCTACTGTGTTCTGCAAGATTCTATTTTAGAGCCACTTTTGTTCCGTAATTTACCTAAATAGCTATAAGGTCTAAAATCTATTTAGTATATATTAAATCTATTTAGTTTGCAGATGATATCAACCTATTCTTCGTTAATAGTGGTATTAACAACATTTTCGACTATGAAGAAAAAAATACCTTTTGTATTTAACAACATTTTCAAATTTTATTTTACTGTATTTAACAACATTTTCAAATTTTATTTAACTGTATTTAATTGTATTTAACAACATTTTCAAATGTGTTAAATTAACTTAAAATTCTTTTTTTATTATCTTGTTAAATAACTTTCTCTACTCCCATCTTAATAATCACGTTCTCTACCCCCAAATCTTTATTAATCAAGTTAAAACAAAAAGACATCGGTGACAAAACTTTCAACTATTTTTCTATAGTTGATTGTGAAAATCTCTAGAAAATTTGATAACAACAAATGTAGCTTGTAACTATTTAAATTAATTAATATTAAAATAACTAAGTTAAAAAAAAATTAAAACAGCAAATTATAAGAATTTAAAAGCTTTTATCTTGCAACTATTTTTATTATTTTTAGTGGTTGTTATTTATTGTGGATTTTTATTTGATTCAAACTTATGTAAAGTAAGGACCAGCGAAAACAACCTTTTATGACTCGAATTTTAATGAAAGACAAATTTAGATCATACGCGTATACCGAATTTAACTGAAAGACGAATTTAAAGCCATATATGTGCCCGAATTTAACTGAAAGCCGAATTTGAATTTTAAAAACACATTTAATTAAAAGAGAAATTTTTTAAGAACTCTTATAAGTTTAACAAAAAATTTTTTTTGTTTTTTTTGTTTTGTTTGTTTTTTGTTTTAGGTGTTCCAATAAGACCTAACAGTTTTTCCACGGAGTACATCAGAAAAGTGTTGAGCTAGGACATTCAAACCTCCTTCCCTACCGATGCACAGTGAATCGTTTCATACAATCTAGCTGGACAGAAATATTTGGTCTACGAATTCCATTGTTCTATTTATGAAAGGTTGAAATAAATAATATTTTGTTGTTTTATTAAATAGTTACCTTGGCTAAGCTATTATACCTTCTTGGTTTTAATAACTTAAAAGTTTTTTTTTGCGGAGGATAGGGGGAAAACCCCTCGCCTACAACTCCCCTGATTCCCCCTTTTTGCAACAACCACTGTTATAATAAAAAATTGAAGTAAAAAAGAAAAAATATATTTATGAAACAAGGATACATAATATTATACAATAAATTTTATGTTTAGTTATCAGAAAACTCGTTGTTTATATCCACCAAACACCCATCACTTAAATCTTCAGATGATTCATTGGACAAGTTATAATTTCCTATTCTTGAAGCCGGAACAATCGAATTTAAAACCTCTACTGGCAATTTTTTGCTTCTTTTTGAAGGCAGTTCTCTAAGTGAATTGATAACAGGGTCAGATGTCATTAAGAGCATACTCAGCAAATCCATGTTTGTAGAAATACGTGATTTTTTCCTAGCATGATGTTCTCGTAATCTCCTCCAATCTTTATTTCGTGCCTCTTGAGATTTTTCTGAGAGCTGGCCAATCGGAAGAATACACGACTTTATAACTTTTGTGCTATGCATTAAAATTTTATGCACTGTAACAGGCATGTAACACCACGAATATAAATGTAAATATAAAGTTCTTGTTTCAAAACAAAGTTTTTCAAATTTGACACAATCAATGTCACGGCCAGGAAATAGCGTTCTTAATAAAACACTAAATTTTTTAATTAACTCGAAGTCTAATCCTGTAATCTTTCGACGTCTAATCCTGTAATCTTTTGACGTCTAATCCTGTAATCTTTCGACGTCTAATCCTATTCGTCTAATCTAATTCTGCTATTTTTTGGATTTAAAAAAAAATCTCATGCTGTATTACCATAATGAGCTTTTGGTCTATCCAAAATAAGCCCTATTAGTTTTCTAAACTTTTATCTAATCTCTTTCAAACGTTCTCTGATACGATATTTATCCTCATTGTCTCTAGCTGTCACTTTTTAATATCTAAACGGTAGCTAATGTGTAGCAAGAATTCAAAAGTAGGTATCTAAGCATGCAAGTTAGACAGACTAAAATTGTTTTTATTTTTTATCAACCATAACTTTTAATTCACCATTCATCATTTTTGGAGTAGCACCACAAATATAACATTTTTGTGTGGAGGGCGTATTGGTTAAAGCATTGTATACTTTTACGTCCATCATTGTAAGTAACAGATTGTGTTTCACAATTAATTTAAATTCACCAACAGTAAACAGTGTTGAAAGAAGTTCAGTTCAGATTTTGCCAAACAATAGTAATAGAGTCATCATTCAATCTCAACGGAACAAATTCAAACAAAAACAGAAACTCATCATTAGCATGTATGTTTTTGCCATTTTTCAAATAACTTCAATTTTGTAATAGAATACATTTGGTCTGAAAAAAATTAAATAAAAATGAAACGGGCAGTCGTGGGCAGCCAAATTTTTATATTTAGACGCCTTATAGTTGTAGTTATAATATATAAAAAAGTCAGCCTAAATATACTTGGATAAAATTAGTTACACGTTTTGAAAATTAAAAAACGAAAAAGAAATTGCAATTTTAACATACCCTTTAATATAAGATTCATCACAGCAGAGTTAACTATTATTTACAAAAAATTAGTTATACGTTATTGTTTCACAGCAAAATTGCTGCTATTTTTTTTTTTTTACAAAAATATGTTTATCGTTAAGTGACACTTGAGCGCTAATGATTTAACACTTATAAACTCGTGCGTTAATTAATATTTTAAAATATCTACTAATTGGTTGCTTGAATTGAATTTTGTCCAGCTAGATTATATGAGTCGATTCACTGTGCGATGGTACAAAATATGCACAGAGCTTGCTTCGAATCCTAAGTGTCTTGGTTCTGTGTCCGTGGCACAGAACCTTGTGTTCTGTATAATCATTTTTTATAAATTAAAATTATTATTTTTTAGTTTGTAATTAACCATAATTCAAAACAATAAAAAAACATTACAACTCTTTATGTTTTTGAAAGAACATGAACAAAAAAGCATTTACAATTTTTATTGAAAAATTTTGATTTTGAAATTTTCAATTTTATAAAATTTTGAAATTTTCAATTTTATAAAGGAAAAAGATAGTTAAGAATATTAGGTTAAGTATTCACCTGTTTTTTACCTTTAGGATTTTTTGAAATCGATAAATAAGATTTAATAAGTGATGACTCTGTGCCTAAAAAAGACTTTTCAAATATTGACTCTGTAGAAAAATTTATTTTCAAACATGTTTTTTTTTTTTTACTGAATTCGTGAGTAGCCGTGACTCAGTGATTAGAATTCTGGCTTTGTACCCAGAGGTCCAAGGTTAGACACTAGTGTTAGGGTTAGCCCAACTAGCTAACTCTAGCTCAACAAGCGATATTGGTACAGAAGGAGGCGTGAACTTTCTGTTAAATGCTCTCCCGCGGTGCTCTGTGGAAAGCCGTTAGGACTTCTGGGAGCATCTTGATAAATACAAAAAAAAAAATTTTTCCCAAGGCCGAGTGGGCCACTTTAGTCGAGGAAGCTACTTCTTATATTGGTTATAACCCTCTCTCAACTCGTAATCCGAATTTCAATGAATATTTGCTGGTCCTTAAATTAAAGTAGTTGATGGGAGTTTAAGGAGTTGCATTGAATGAAGAAAAGAGTTGTTTAAAGAGTTTTTTTATTTATGAAAGAAAGAGCATCTAAATTTCTTGTTAGGTTTATAGCGAGAAAACCTTATATTTTTGACAAAAACATCATGTGGATACAACAACATAAAATTCACTTGCACCAAAGTGAATCTTTTACAAGGCCAATTAAAAGTAAAAAAAAAAAATTACGCAATTCTAATAATTATTTGTTCACATTTATAAAAGTCTCCAATTACTGCTGGGAGAAGCACCAGCAAAAGTAATCTACGACGTTTTTTCCGTTGCGAGAAACACGCATTCGTTTAATTAATTTTGCAGATACTTGACATTAACATGATAGAATATTTTTTAAAGGAAATAAGATTAACGCATACGCGTTATAAACTAACCCAACCGGCACATCTAGTGTCTTTTTTGGAATTAAAACCACTATAGACACGTGTTTGACATGATCCAGACATAAATCAAAAACACGTGTAAATTACGGGCACGTAATGCGCACGTGTTTTTTGAGGTTTTTCAAATGTCGCATTTTTTTATCAGTGGTTTCACATTTCTTACGGAAATTTATTATAGAATAATACTTTTCCGTTATAATATAACATAATACATTTCCGTAACGGTGAAATCATTAATATTTTAGCTGCTATTTTTTGTAAATAGTAATTGTTATTTTCGCGAAATGAAAACCATACTTGACACATTGCCAGACGAGAAACAAATAGCCGCTTATCTATTTTATGCGCTACCGAAAAAATTGAGTTTTAGATTTTAGTAGGTAAAGACATTCTCACTGATTATTTAAATATTTCCTAAAATTCTATTATTTTTGAGACCTAATTTAGTGAACATAGACACCACTGGTTAACGAATATTTATTGATAATAAACAGAAAAGCATAAAATGTGGATTTTTTGTTCCCAGACTCCAATCATCGTATTTTTTTGCAAAGCATCCATATTTGACAAAAGTATAAAAATATAAATGTTTGGTGTTTGCTCTATGCCAGGAAGTTAGTTTCTCAAACACCAAAAAAATCCTGGATCCGCCCCTGTATATACATAATAATTTTAAATGTATTTTATAAAATAGAGTACTCAATGTTCTTAAAAGAACAGAGCAACAAGTTTGTAGATATTATAGATAGTAGATAGATAGTTATAGATAGTAGTATTAGATATATATGTATATACATATGCATATATATCGAATGTATCAATATTTAAGAATGCTCAAGATATATATATATATATATATATATATATATATATATATATATATATATATATATATATATATATATATATATATATATATATAGTGCTACTGTTATTATATCCATATCAATAAATAATAAACAGATTTAAAAAACAAACACATTTGGAAAACATAAAGTTGAAATACTTTTTTCGTAATTAGTACAAGTTGTTGTTCCAAGAGAGATAAAATATTATGGGGAGTTAATTTGTTTCGCCGACAGGGGTTAATTTATTTAAAAGGGAGTTGGTCTATTTTGAAGTAATAATTTTATAAATAATTCGTTTTGTTAAAAAAAATTTAATTTTGTATTATCGTATAGTTTTTTATTTATTAACTTAATATAATTGTTTGTTAGCAGTTATAATACAAAATATAATTTAATTTTAAATACAATTTTAATATAAAAACAATGGTTTGACATAAAATAAAAATAAAACATTAAAAGAGATTGAAGTCATCAGAAAAATTTTAATTTAAAATGCTTGCACGCAATCGCTGGTTTTCAGTACACTAACTTATTTCCACTCAAAAAAGCAACATATATCATAAAGCATTAGCAATCGCACAAACGTTTAATTCACCAGCCGCAGCACCTTGCTAAGTCCTCATCTTTAACACCCACCGCAGCACCTTCTATAACTACTCACCGACATCTTTGTCGACAATTTTTAGTAGGTATTAAGCATGTGTTGAGCGTTGCAAAAATATCAAGATAGAGGTTAAGCAATTTTTTCATGCCAGAAATCAATCGCATGTTGAGATATTGAAGCAGTGCAACAGGTAAAACTTGGCGGAAAATGTATTTTCGAAGAAAATGTGATCAGTTCTTCAAACAAAAAGATGAAGAAAAAATTACAATAAAAAATTTTTTAAGGTTTTTCCTATGTCAAGTCTGAGCAAAACAATGCTGAGCAACTACAGCAAAACAGAAGAACAAGTAACTACAGGTAAACGATTAAAAGTTGCAAAATGTAATAAGTGTTGAGTGCAATTACACACATAAATGTTGCAATGTGAGAATTTGATTTGTCGGGAACAGTTGTATTGTCATTCATTATCAAAATTTTGCCTAAAAATGCACAATTTTATATATATGTAAAATTGTGTATATATTTGTATATATTTGGTATATTATATATATGTATATATTTGGGATTTGAAATAAAGTAAAAACTACATACTATATACTTAGTTAATATTTAGTTAATATACTTAATTAATATTTTTATTGCTTAATATGTCAATAACAATAATCTTAAGCGATATTGATATATTTTGTAGTCTCAAGTTTCTTAAGTAATATATGAAGATGTTCAAGATTAAATGGTGTTAATAGGTGTGTACTTATTTGTGTTAATGGTGTTAATAGGTGTGTACTTATTTGTGTTAATGGTGTTAATAAGTGTGTACTTATTTGTGTTAATGGTGTTAATAAGTGTGTACTTATTTGTGTTAATGGTGTTAATAAGTGTGTACTTATTTGTGTCAAGCTTCTTATTTAATCTTTGGCTAAACAGTGTTACTACTTTTTGTTTAACCTTTTGCATAAATAATTTTTATCTTTTTTATCGAGAGTTAACAAGTTCAAAGATTTAAAAAGAATCTTAAACAAATTTTGAACCGAAAAACAACAATAAAACAAAAAAAGACTTTTTTACAATAAACTTACATTAAAATTAAATTTCATTCTTGAACATGTAACAAGAAGCCACAATAAGAATAATAAGAAGCCGCAATCAAAGATTTTTCATTGTGAAAATATAAGCATAAATCCATAAGGATTAGCATGAATCAATCATAACCAAATATATCTGAAAACAAAATGTTATCATTCAAAACTTTACTTAGGTGTTACTTTAAATTCTAGTTTTTATTTTATTATTTTTTTTATTTATCGCTTTAAATACAAATAAAAGTAATCAAATAAAGAAATCCTACATAAAAAATTATTTATCTAAATATCGTTTATAAATAAATTTTCGCCAAAATATAAATAAATTGGTAACAAAAAACAAACAAAAATGAAACATGATCGTGTCAATGTCTCCAGCACGTTGTCAAGAACATTTAGTGTTGACAAATATGTCATCTAAATAAATATTTATGAGCATTTATTCATCTAAATTAGTATATTTACAGTGTTATGACGTAATATTACCCAAAAATCCTCACCAATTGAAAACCTAAAGTTTAAAAATCTATTTGTATTTAGGATATCAATAATGGCAAGTGTTTTTTAATTTTATACTATTTTATCTTGTTTTTTTGTTAGCAATTGTTTTAAACCAGTTTTAAATTTAGCTATCCTTAATAATTATTGGATTGATAATTTATTGATTGATCGAAGAATTTATTTCTTGCTCAATTCTTGCTTTTTCTTGAATTGCAACTGCGTAGTCGCAGATAGCAAATCATTTTTAGATATATTTTCAACAAAGAAAAAAAAGTAATGTCATTAAGTTGATTTAGGTTTATAACATCATTCATTATTGTATTTTTATAACTTAATGAGATAATAATTAGGTTTAAATTTGCCTAACATAAGTTACTTCTTTGCACAATGTAGGTTCAGTGTACTTTGTTAAGAAACACAGAATACGTATTTCTTTACAAAGTACAGAATAATAGTGATGATGTTAAGTATAAAAGAGGTATATTGTCAATTATTTTATTTGAACAAGTTATTAAAAATCAAAAAGAAAATGATGGCGTATAAATTTTAAAAGTAAAAACTGATAAGCTTTTTGATAATTACAAATTTATTTTATTTTTTAAATATTATAACTGTAATAATGATATTAATAATTAATGTTAAATATTTGAATTATTATTCTGTTTGTAAAATTATTATTATTGACTTTTTTCTAGTTTTGAATTTTGTACGCTGTGAGCTTTATTTGTACTCTAAAAATGTATGTCAAAAAATGGCTACTCTTTCTTGTTATTGGTTTTCATTTTAACTTTATGAACTGTTATCGTTATAAACTCAGGTGTAACTGTAATCAAACTCAATGTATAGAACCAGTTGGCTGTTTATCAGGAAAAGTTAAAGACGCGTGCGACTGCTGTAACGTAAATGTTTACACAATTTTAATATGATTGTTTGATGACGTAATAAATGAATTTATTACTAAATAAATTATATTTTATAGTAATTTATATATAAAAAGCTAAATTGTTAATTAAAAGTTGTTTAATTAAAAAAAAAAAAAATTTTTTTTTTTTTTTTAATTAAACAAAGGTTTGTGCTAAAACTGAGGGCGAAAGATGCGGAGGAAGAAATCATATTGGAGGTGAGTGCGGAAAAGCTTTGCAATGTATGGTAAGACGTTTAAGAACACACAATAACAGAAAAATTCAAGAAATAGGTGCTCTCGTTGGTCGTTGCGAACATGGTAAGTTAATCAATATAAATGATTTGCTTCATGGGTTATGAATCTAGTTTAAGAAAAAACTAAAAAAAAACTTTCTAGCATACATATAAAGTGTAAATCACATTCTCCCCATTATGGTTTCCACTCATGGCACTAAACTGATTTCATTTTAGTTTAAAATTTTTTATGCCTCAAAACGAGCAAACTTTACTTCACTGTTTGACTTTTAAACTCCCTTGGCATAAAACAATTCAGACGAAGTAGCTAAATATTGAATAACCAAAAACAAGAGAATTAATGATACCCATAGTTTTTTTACAATAAAGAAATAGAAGATATAATAAAATAGTTATAACAATTTTTATTCTGTAGCTCTTAATAATTATTGATTAAACTTTTATATTTTTTTACGTCGGTCTTTCTTAGGCCGCTCAAGAATCTTTTTACGCCGAAAATCTTTTTTAAAAATTAAATTTGCTATTTCAATGTAAATGTTTCAAGTTAAAGCGGGGAACTATGGGGTCGATAGACACCATAATTATTAGCCTGGTAAATGGGGCTTTTATTAATTAGTTGTGTTTAAACTGAACAATGAATTTCTATAAATTCTTCAGATCTAATATAAAATATGTTTCATAAACTTCCGCCAATAAAAAAAAAGAATATCCGAACACTGAAGTTGGACTTGCAGCGGACAAAAAACCTCAAATTTAAAAAAATGGACCCATTCAGCATACCAGTTGCATCTGGTAAGCTGAATAAGGTATAAATTTTGAGATTTTTTCACGGAGTGAGTAAAAACATTGGCAATGGATCAAGCGAAAAAATTGCCTTAACAATTTGAACCAACCCTGGTTCAAATTGTTGAATATATATGGCAAATACTCTCTACGAATTATCCTAGTGGGGTTTTGGCAGAACTTATAATGACGTCATCATGCAAGTTTTTAACTATTTGCTACACAAAGATCAATTTCATATGTTTTTCAACAGTACTTTAGAGAGAGTTTGGTAAAACCTTTTCATCAATTGGTGGAGTTATAAGTATTAGATCCATTCACAATCTACCAGAATTAGTTTCACCTACAAAATAGAAACAAACTAATTTAACAAACTGTAAAGTGAATTCAACAAATCATATTTTAACAAAAACACTTCTTCCTAGTTTGCACAGATACGTTGATAAAACGTCAAAATATTGCGCGTTGTGTCGGCCCAACATCGACCGCCAACGTTGTTTTTATATCATTTTAGTTACAAATGCGACGTTGGTACAACGTTATATTTTACGTCGGCAGAACGTTGTAATTCAAAATGATTCAACGTTATATTTTATGCTTGCACTACGTTATATTTAGTTTTTATAATTAAATTTACTTTTAGTTTAATATATATATATATATATATATATATATATATATATATATATATATATATATATATATACATTACATATTATATAATATACACATATATATTTCTATAAATGTACTTATTACATGTATATAGCATCCATTTGAATAGATTTAGAGTATTGTAGTTTATTTTTCTCCTCCGGCAAATGCCTTGTGATGTTAACGAGGATACAAATGGTTTTTTATATAATTTTTTTTTTTATAGTTTTGGTCAATTGTTACACGTTAAAAACATAAATAATCGAAAAAAAGAAAGACAAATGTTAAATTATAAGTTTCAAAGAAAATTATTTGGACATTTTAGTCTTTTTTTTAAAAGAGTTTATTTAATTGAAATTTAAAAACTTTGCTTCGATTAAGTTTAATTGAGTTTTTTATTAAGTTATTTTTAATCTTTTGTTTATACCGTTTCTCAGTCGAAGACCAATTTGTATTTACAATACATTTATACATTATTTTATTAAAAAAACATAAATAACATTATAAGATATTCTAAGATATGACAGAATAAATTGAATTTTAAATCTAAAAGTTATGCAGTTAGCATTGTTGATGACGTTAGCTTGCAATACTTCATTTACTGCATCTGATTCAAAAGATTATTTATGTTTGTTTTGCTTGTGGCTTGAT
The DNA here is from genome assembly GCF_022113875.1 of Hydra vulgaris. Classification (NCBI taxonomy): domain Eukaryota; kingdom Metazoa; phylum Cnidaria; class Hydrozoa; order Anthoathecata; family Hydridae; genus Hydra; species Hydra vulgaris. The sequence continues at coordinate 3,757,971 of NC_061159.1, read as the reverse complement.
ATTTCGTTATATAAGAACGAAAAATATATATTAGCAAATGAAGTTTTCATAATCAACTGAAATATTTGAATGAAAAATAATTCTTATAAATTTAGAAAATATATATTTGTGTATCTGTCTTCTTCCGATGCAAACTCAACGTTGATCCTCTGTATATAATTCAACGTTATTCCAATGTATATGGATCAACATTGATCCGTTGTATATTATCTTACATTAATTCATAAACATTGGCTAATTTTGGGTTATAAACATTGGATCAACGTTAATCCATATACATTGGATCAATATTGTGTTTAGATCGGAAAAATATTTAAATTTTGCGATGTTTTTTCATATGTTGGACCAATATAATTTTGCTATCTATTTTTAATCGCGTTACTATTAAGGTTTTCATTAATACAATTATAATAAAATTAACATTGGATCAACGTTGTATTTGCATTGGAGAAAACAGCCGGCGTTCGCGACGTATTTACATACATTCGCCTAACGTAAGTGTGCTAGCTGGGTTGCCATTTATAAAACTTTTATGAAAGTGATGAGAGAAGGCAAGACAAAGAATACATAGTTTGCAGGAATGGTGCTAAACATAATTAAAATTGTTTGACAATAATGAAAAAATCAATTAATTGAAATAGTCATCAAAGATATTCATATTTCAGCAGAAGGCGACACAGGTTATCTTTTGGAATGGAGTTGCATCGAATATCAAATCAGTTTGACGATATTACTTAAGCAACTTTAGTCAGTTTATCAAAAGAATGTTTTACTTGACTGCAAGCAAAAACATTTAGCTTTAGTAAAGTTTTACACGCTTGGAAATAGTCACTAAGTTTAAAAATACCGGTTCCGGTGTATCATTAAATAATATTATTAAGCCTAAAAAATTAAATATCGCTAATACGTTTAACACACCATTATTGAAACCTGAGTCTTGGTCACCAGAATATATGCGAGTAACACCACCACCACCATCAGTAACTGCACCATTTTAACCACTGGCTTCCGAATCTACGCCAACAACATCTAGCATTAGCATGCATTTTACAACATTAGTTCCAAATCCAAAATTAATTTGTCTTTACTTAACTTTTAACATTGTAGTAACACCGGCCATTCAAAAAAAATTCAAATGCTGCAATCGGTCAAATAGTTTGTCGCAGCTTTGTTTTGCATCCAACACGTTGACACAAAAAATAAAAAATGTAGACGCGCTCAGATTCAAATGAAAAGTTTTTCAAAAAAGTTAAAATTTTCATAAGATTGAAAGATGCAGACAGCAAATAGGTGGCAAAGCAGGCAACGTAAGCTTTACTTTGACAATGACCGTCAAATAAATCAAGCATCAACATCGACTTCAAAAACAACAACAACAACAATTCTAATAACGACAACAGCAGCACCAAACTAAGTTAAGTGTAAAAAAAATTTTAGACGAAGCTGTAACAAGTAAAAATAGAGTATCAATTTATCAATGCAAAGATTTAAAATACAAGATTCAATTTTATTAAACATACGTGTAAAAGAGACAGCTTTATTGCACTAAAGTGCCTCACAATGGACAACTTATCTCAAGCTTCAGAACTTCTCAACGACTCAAGATCGTCCAAGAATAAAATATTCTTCATTAAATCAATTGGATGTTATTTTATGGCTACCAATGTTTATTTTTTTAACCATCATCATCAATGGTTGCTTTTTTTAATTAAGTATTTCTTAAAAGGTAGATTAAAAAAAATTTTATTAAATGAAGTTGCTCATAAACTAAAAGATAAAAACTTAAATCTTTATTTAAATACAGCTTAAAATACTCTACAACATAAAAAAAAAAAAAGTTTTCATCTTTTTCCTGTGTAAGAAACTTAAAACTTATAATCCATTTAGTCCCTGTTATATTTTTTGAACCGTAACGTAAAGTATTTTTATTTTTATTTGTATTTTGATTAAAGTTTTCATTAAGTAATTAAAAATAACTAAAATCCAAAACATAAAAATACATCTTCTTACAAAAACATGATTTTAGAAATGTGTCATATGGTACAGTGTCCTTTTGGAAAATCATGTTTTTATGAAAAAGGGGTAGCATCTTGTGACTGCCCAAAATGCATAGATATGATTTCAGAACCTGTGTGCGGAGAAGTCAACAACAAAGATTATAATAATGAATGCGAATTGAGGACAGAAGAGTGTAGAACTGGTCGAAAAATTGGATTAATAAGAGGAACGTGTATGGGTAAGTGGCTAATTATAATATGTTATGTATAAATGCCTATTACATTTGTTGTGATTTTTATCTTTTATGCTCAATTAGTATATTTTATATAGCAATGACTACTTATCTCAGAAATGTATAACATCTTTAGGGTGTATTCACCACAGCTTTTTGCTGTGGTGAAGACAACCTATGTTGGAAAATTTTATACTACTGTGTAATTGTGGTCAAGGGTAGGAGAATGGCAACATTAAAAATAACATCCTGTCTAATCATTGTTATTTAAGATTTACAAAAAAGTTGCCGGATGGTTTATACTTCATAAAAAGGTGACGAGATGGCATACTACTTTATCCCATTATAGTATTTAGCCCATTATAATATGGCTTGTTTGTTTATTAAAACGTTTTTTTAAATTAACAACATAAAAAATTATCTTAATTTGTTAACATTTTAATGATATGGATATTGTAGTTTTTCGAACGCTTGTGACATTTTTATTTTGTTTAATATCTTGGCTAAATGTCGCATTGCATAGTGGGCCAGATAGTGGACAAAACTGTTTTTCAAAATGTGAAAAAATAAGAAATTTTTTTTCGTATATTGTTGCAAAGTCTTTAACTAACTAAATTAAAATTATATTACGCTGATTTTTTTTTTTTTTTTTTACATCAATTTAGGTTTAAAAGCGCATTAATTGCATTGCTGTTGTTTTTATGTTGAAAATTGTAATTTTTATGTGTTTTTTTAAATCTGATCCATTTTACTTTTACAACATGTAATTTAAATAATTCTTGTAAATCTTCATTAGTACATCAATAATTTAAAGTTTGATCCAAATATTATTTAAATGATATATTTATTAAAGTTGGTATACGGTAATTTATATTGTATTCAACTATTCATGAAAAATTAATTGAAAATGTTCTAGAACTTTTAAATGACGACTGACAACTTGAACTTTTAAATGACGACTGATAAATTAACCATGTAGCCCACATAATGTGTATATCTATGAAGAATAAATGTATGCAATTTTTTTTTGCAACTGTTTGCAACTACAACTGCAATATTTATTTTAATGGTGTATACTTAGCAAAATCTGTAATCGTAGCACGGGTTTTTATGTCAGGGGAGGGGTAAAGGTTATTTTTTTTTTTATATTTTATATTATATTCACAAAAATTTATAACATACTTTATAATAAAGTTTAAAAATAAGGATTTGTATTGGTTGTATTAATAAGTTTTGGGTTGGTTGGGGGGGGGGGCGAAGTTCTCTTCGCCCCCTGTTTTCTACGCCAGTGTGGTAAACATTATATTACATTTATAGCAAAGATAAAACATTGTAATTGTAAACTATTTATAAAACACTGCAATGTAGCTATACCAACAATAATTCAAATTAAAATAACAAAATTTCTAATAATTAATGTAGCTTAGATATCATGTTTAAAGTTTGAAAATTTTTAATAATTGAATTGCTTCATGTGGAAGTTGAATTTTATTAGAATTTGATACTGGTTTTCTCAAACTGCTAATATATGGATCAGATGAACATAGTAGTCGTCTTAGTAAGTCTTCATTATTCTTCACTCTGGACATTTTACGACTAAAATATTCACGATTTTTTAAAAAAGTTTGTTTGTTGCTTCTTGAGATTTTTCTGATAACATATTAGAAGAGACATTCTTCTTATTAGAAGAAACATTCTTCTTATAACTGAATGACAATGAAAAAGAATTTTATGAATACTTGCTGGCATGTAATACCAAGGAAATACGTGCGAGCAACTTGTAAACAATACTCTTGGAATTTATCACCATCAACATCTAGACCACAGGATAATGTACATAGTTCAGTTTGTAAATCGTAACTTTTATTTTTGGCATGCATCAATGTTATTCATCTTAAATGGATAACATTGATGCATGCCAAAATTGATGGACTCAACTTTTTGACTTTCAATGAACTGTTCCTCTGCTTTAATGACTTCATTGGTTTCTTTTACATATCTAAACCTTATTGCTCTATAAAACATTTTTGAAGAAGGATCATGATTAAGCCAGATTACTTTTTTTTCTGTACCAATGAATCCACTTAACTCTTATGGAACCAAGCAGATAATAAACAGGCTTCCTTCAATACTAAGATAGCGTACATCTTGATTTGACGCAAATTGTTTGTATATTGCCTGACCTGTTGCACCATCAAAACCAACTTTTGATCATAACGTTAATCTTGATAAATAACTTTGTGAAAGAGCATTACTTTGTAAAGGAACTAATCTAAAAAACAATCCCTGGATTTTTAGATTCTTTAACATTATTATATACTGGATACAAGTTACTGTGGTCTTTAATTGCTGCTGCAGATCTAACAAGTTGATATGCAATTTTAGTCAGCCCACAATCTAAAATTAAACCAAGCGCTTTATCAACTGAAAATGTTTTGCGCCCAATAAATTTCCTATTTTTTTTTACATTTTTTACTTGCAGCAAGTAATAATTCTTCTGGTGTATTTTCTTTCATTAAACTGCTTATTCTTCTTTATTTTGTTTCAATTAGTGCTTTATTGAGATTAATTTTCGGTCTTCCGCCTTTTTTTAACTTTTTAGTTTTTGCATATAAGTCTTTAGGGGCCATCTACAAATAATGTCAGTAAATATGGGGCGGAGGGGGTACTGAAAAGTTTGACAAGAATCGACAATGGGGAGGGAAAGGGGGGGGGGATGTTGAGACTAAAACAATGTCAGTTATAGAAAAAAAAATCAAGTTTTTACGAGCAGATTTTAAAGTTATTTACATTTACAATGTGGTATAGAAATGGCATATACAAGTCATGGGGGGGGGGGGGGGGTACAAAAATAACATCATATATAAGGAGAAGGTCGGCCAAAATTTGACAGAGTTTGACAAAGGGGGGAGGAGGGTGTCAAAAAATTGAGAAAAATCTCTGACATCATTTATGGACAGCCCCTTATCTAACCAGGTGCTAAATTTCATTTCAAAAAAAAAATTATTTCTTTTGCATCTATTCCATTTTCGTTTATACAACACAATAAATTGATCCAATTTTTAAACTATTACCGCAAATATATGTACTTAAAATATATCTTTAGATAAAATACTAAAATTGTTTTTTTTTATATAATGGTGTAATTCACATTTTTTCATTTTCTAAAATAAAGACTAGACTGTACATTTCATAAATATTTTGTACATGAATTTATATGATAGTTGTTATACTAAAAAAAATATAATTACCTTAAAAGCATTGCCTAATTTTTATAAACTTATCAGCAATGATAAATATTTTTTTGATAAACTTTGGATTAAATAATTTGGTCAAATACTTTTATTGTTTGTAAAACCACAACAAATATGTTTTTAATAGCATATGCTTAACTGCGACGGTATAGGTAACTTTAAAATTTATGAACTTGTTTTTTAAAGAATAAAATGCAATAGTACTTAGCTTAAGCCCGTTCTCCATTCAGAACTTTTTTGCGCTTTGGAGGAGCGGAAAAGTTCTTTAAGCATGCGCGAAAAGTTCTAATTGGAGAACGGGTTTAAAAAATTTGTTTGCGCATGCTCAAAGAACTTTTCTGCTTCTCCAAAGCGCAATGGAGAACGGGCTTAACGTATTTACTACCTTTAAAAGTATCATTGACTTCATATAAATACGCATAACAAGTGTAGTGAAAATAGCATAAATAAAAAACCTGCAACTCCCAGAAATAACTTGTTGCTATGCAAAATAAGGTATCCATAGCAACCAAACCGCAGCCGTGGGGCAGTGGTGAGAGTTCTGGCTCAGAACCCAGAGATCCGAGGTTCGACGCCTGCTCTAGCCTACAATCGACATTGGTACGGAAGGAGGCGTGAACTTCCTGTTAAATGCTCTTCCGCGGTGCTTTGTTACGCTTTTTTAATAAAAAGCTCTTTTTACTTTATTGAGTTTTTAACTGGTCTTTAAGTATGAACTTTTTTTTCTTTTGTTGCAGTTGTTGGGTTAAGCAAAATTGCAGTTAGGGTTAAGCAAAATTACAGTTAGGGTTAAATTGAGGACATTTTGAGTATTCGTTAGCTGCGCTGATTCTTTATTGTAATTCATTGCAATTATAATAAAGAAAAATTAAGCAATACACTGCAGCTAGGAATAGGCCTAGGATTGCCACTTTGCTACACAAAATTGTTTAACGCAGTATTGCTATTGATGTTTTGTTTTTTTACAACTTTATTTTTAAGATTTTAAAAGGTTTTTAAAAATATTTTTTACAGCTCCTAACATAAGTCGAATATCTTGCAAGGCTGATTCGATGACGATTGAAATCTTAAAATCATTCATCCGGACAAACGGAAAACATATAAGTCTATTTGATGCGAATTGTAAACCAAAAGAAAATAAAACACATTTCATATTTCATACAAAGTTAAACGAATGCGGAACTAAAGTGGCTTATACTCTAACGTCAGTTATATACAGCAATGCCATTCGAAGTGTTGAGAATGAAAATAACATTATAGTTCGTTACCGTAACATTAAAGTGCCCTTTGAATGTGATTACCTTTTACAAAATAAAAATGAATTTCAAGTCATATTTCACAGCAACCGTTCAAAAGATAAACCTAGTGAAAACAGAATTAATGTTCGCTCATTTCAGGAATTAAAATCAGAAAATGAAAAATATTTGGTGGTACTAAAATCTAAACTACCGGAAAACCATAATGCAACACTTCTGTTGAGACAGTGTACTGCAAACTCAGGAGCACAATCGTCCAAACAATTCAGCTACACTATCATCAGTAATGGGTGAGTTTTTATTAAACTGAATTTTTAATTTGCTTTAATAACTAAAATTTTCTATGGTGGAATGCAAGCGAACTTGAGTCAAGCTCGACTTGAACTTTACAATGCAACCAATAGCTACAGAGTATTGGTTTTTCCCTAAAAAATACTCTGCCGCTATTGGTTACAAAATAAAGTTGAAGTGAACTTGACTCAAGTTTGCTTCTTGCATTCCACCCTAATGTTGCTATTTTGTGCTTTTTTTTAGATGTCCTTTATTGCATGGTTTAGAAATTGCTGAATCTAAAGGATCATTTATAAAATTGCTTATTCCAATTAATGCATTTCGAGGAATAAAGCCAAATCAAATTCTTGTTAAATGCAAAATACGTCAATGTTTTTCCAATAACACAAAAAAAGACTTTTTGTGTACTCCAATCAATTGTAGAAAGTAAGAAATGAAACTAACATAAATACTGAATTATGCTCTTTTTCCACATTTATCGCACTTTTGTCACTTTTCCGACTTTTCTATTTAGTTCTGTTATTTATTTGTATAATAAAAGTCTTAAAGTATTTTTAAAGTAATTGAAAACAAATAAAAAGAAATCATCGTAGTTGAAACTTTTCTTATTACTGCGGATAAAGCTGTTGAAACTATACAAAATAAATTAAATCGCTATTAAAAGTTGGTACACCGTAAATAGTATAAAAAAATTAAAAACTTAAGTGCAAAAAATTTTAAATAATAAAAAAAGATTTTAGAGTTTTTTTTATAATAAGGTCGAATTTTATATAAATTAATTCTTTAATTAAAGTGAAACAGTTTATTCAAAAATAAAATGGTTGCTTAAAAACCGGAAACCGAGAAAAGTTTGACCACTTTAAATTCAAATTTCAAAAGGTAATTTTATTTTTTTAAATTTCAAATGCAAAAGTAATTTTTTTTTCTTTGATAAACAAAGTTTTCCTTAAATACAATGAAAATGAGTTTTAAAAGTCAGACCTTTTTGCTCTTACCAAGATAATTTTGATAATCAAATGTTTGAAAAAATAAAGTTGTTGCTGAGAAATTAGGTTTATAATTTTTAAAATACAGCAAAATTAAAATACTTTTTACCTGATGTTGAAACGTACGAAAAAATTATAATACATATGTTGGATAGATAATGAAAAAATTGCTCGATGCATTCTGTATTTACTCTTAGAGCTAAAAATTGAGTTCTTTGAAATAATTTTCTTAAAGCATTCTATCTTAGCTGTGATTGGCATGTATTTAGTTATTGTTGTTGTACAATTTACTCAGCATTTTGTATTAGAAACACTTTCTTTATTTACTTAAAATAATGCTTGCAAAACAGATAAAAAAAAATTCATTTAATTTTATATATTTAACAGGAAGAAGAATTTTTAAAAGGCTTCATTTTTTATCATATTTTAACTTTATCATGTTTTATCATACTTCATCCTATTTTAACTCTAAAGGCTTTATTTAGAAGTAACTTAAAAAACTATTAAATTCTTTTCTACCTTTCATAATATTTTAATCACCTTTAAAATTAATTTAAACATTTGATGAGCCATTTAATTTATTTCATAATATGAGCAAACAAGCAACCTAAAAGTTTTTAAATAAAGATCCTGAATAACGACAACTATTAAAATAAATCGAAAATTTAAAGTGAATTTTACTACGGTTTTTTTACAAATCATTTAACTGAGCATGCAATCATAGACCTCATGAACAACATCAGCTTATCTTTTGATAAAGGACAATTTGTATTTGGAATCTTTATTGATCTTACAAAAGCTATCGATACGGTCATGAAATTCTGATTGAAAAAATGAAAAAATATGATATAAAAAACAAAATTAGTTATTGGTTTACCAGTTATTTAAATAATAGGTAACAATGTGTCATAATCGACGATATTTCTAATTCAAAGTAATTAAATATAAAATGTGGTGTTCTACAGGGATAAATTCTTGCCCCCTTATTGTCCCTCATATACATTAATGACCTTTCTAACAATATTGAAAGTACCCAAACAATTGAATTTCTTGGAGTGGTTATAGACAAAAATGTTTCATGGACAGCCATCAACACTTAAGTATATAAAAATCTTGGTTTACTTTTCAAAGCAAGACCATTTTTATCACAAAAAAAAAAACTAGAAAATTCTTTACTATTTGGGTATACATAGTCATCTTACATACGCTAACATTGCTTGGGAAAGCACACACAAGACAAAATTAATGTCTCTTTATCGACGACAGAAACATGCTTTTAAAATAATATATCATAAAAACAAACATAAACATGCAAAATCTCTATTTTTAAAAATGAAAGCGCTAAACATTTATCAAATTAATATTTATGCTAATATATATGCTATTTATGCGAAAATACAAAATGGGATTAGTTCCATCACGATTAACAGAAAACTTCTTTGATTCAATTACCAATAAGTTTAACACAAGAGCAAAACTTTATTGTACCCCGAAAAAAAAAAAAAACTCCATTCTCTCTTACCGCGGCCCTTCTATTTATACAAAAAATTAATTCCGAAATACACTTTAATTACTCTTCCTGACAATATATTTTCTTTAAAATCAAAAGTTAAAAATCTTGTTCTAAATATAGATCTAAAAAAAAAAATATTGCACACAAATCATAATACAACTAGAAAAGACAAAACAAAATTTTATCACAATAATATTTAAAATATTTGTGCATAGGAATGCTTATGTGTATCTTGCGTATTACCCCAAGGTTCTCGATGATGAGACTTATTCAGTCTTCTACGAATTCCCTATAGCAATATAATCTATCTTAACAAGTCTCTCATAGTATATTCTATTAATGCTTCCTAAATTTAAAATTATTTTTTATTTATTTATTTTAAATTTTTTCTTAATTAACTGAATCTTATTTTTTCTGTTTTTTTTTTTTTTTGTAAGATATATTTTAACAGTATTTGGTTTTTTCTTTTGTAACGGTAGTAAATTTTGCTTATACTATGATGTGAAAAAAATTGTGACTAATAGTTACAAATTGTAGTTGTGAAAATATATACCAAAAAAAAAAAAAAAAAGTAAAAAATAGTAAATTGTGACTGGAATCTTTACAACATTTTTTTTTCAAACGTACTACTATTCTTTTCGTCAAGTAAAAATGAAGCGATGTTCCAAGAGTTTCGTTTTTGTTTAAAAAACACCTAAACCCAAATAACTCTTATGCACAAGTGTGAAAAAAAAAAGTGGAGATGAAACAAAATAATTCTAACCTAGCGGTATATTATTTTGCGTTTTGCTCAAAATGTACTTTTAAATCTCAAACGACAGGCTTTTCTTAAAAACAGATTATCCAAATCATTATACTTATTACAGTACACGGTAGAAGTAACTAGGAAATTCCCGCGTCCTGTTATTTCTATCAATTCTCAGTCCTTTTCCAAGCGGGTACAGGCGTCCGTATGACATCTGCCTTAAATCTTTAAGACGCCCAACGAACGTTCTGTGCCATACAGTATTGGACAAAACATTTGCAACCAACATTGAACATTGATAGCGAAACATCGAAATATTGATAGCGAAATACAGCTTGGTCAACATTTTGTGGAGTTGCACTTGTTTTGTCCAGAAGGAAATCAACTTTTTTTAATACTTTTGATTAATTTATTAATTTTCGTGTACAAATAATGAACTTTGTGATGAATAAAACTTGAAGAACGTTGTCTCTAAACAGTTACATAGTTATTTCTCTAAATTGAAAAAATGCAGCACTTTTATATAAAGAAACTAAATAAGCATTATTTGGTTGCACTTGTACGATACTGTAGGTACTGATATTTATCAGTCTTTATTATTAATTTGCAATCTTACCTAAAATTTCAAGCTTGTGCCAATGTTTACAGGTAATTTAAATACTCAATGGAACCCAAAATACTTTAATTTCTTGAAAATATTTTTAAAATGGATATAAGTGCTCCAGATTATAAGCTTTTCGGGAAGGTTACAAATTTTTTGAAATTTGTAACAAATTAATATAATAATAATAATAGTATTTGTTGCACATCTTAAATGTGTCATCATTTTTGCATTATTTGTGGTTTTGCGTTATTGCGCGTAAAGTTGAGATAACTTTTTATACATTTTTCGAATTTAATAACTAACAAGCTAGCAAATGGCGTACCAATAACTTTTAATAGGCTAAGTTTAAAACATATAGACGTTAAAATAATATTATAATAAAATATAAGTCCAAAGTTACGAGTCCCTCATTGGGCAATTTCAATTATTTTTACGGATCATTGGTAAATCAACCTTTATACTATAGTTTATATTACAGCACCATTTAAAAAAAAAAATTGAATACAAAACCAGGCTCCGTACCACTAATTAAATAATTTGAAAAATACTTATGAAATGAAAAATTATATTTTAAATATACATGCACAATATATAAATTAGGCTTAAATTCGCTTCAAAAGGTTTATAATAAATTACTTTTAAACGATTCTTTTTAAAACAAAACTAAAAACTTTTCTTTTTAGTACAATCATTGTTTAACTAACCAGTTCATACGATATCTTTCTTGTTCCAATTCTTTATCTCGTTCAATTTCAGCATTTGTTTTTTTCGGAGTTTTTTCTTCCTTATCAGATATTTTGTCATAACTTTTGTTAACATCAGACTTAATCTTTTCAAGTATTTTTTCTGCGGTTCTGTCATGAGAAGTCGAATTGTCGCATTTATTATCTCTAGACGAACGGTTCTCGTTTTCGGTGGAACGTTCGGCTTTCTTTCTAATTTCACCTTGCGACTTATCATATTTGTCGTAACGAGTAGATCGCGAGTTATCGCGTGTTTTTTCACGGATAGATTTTACCTTCTCTCCTTTAACATTATCAGTATCTTTTTTTTCACCTGCAAAAAAATTACAATTTTAAAATTAAATTTTCTTTTTTTAATTTGATAAGACTTACAATAACTTACTTTTAGCTGGTGCTGATCGATCAGATGGTGGACGATAAATTTTTATTTCAGGTCGAGGCTGAAACAAATATCAAAAATTATTTAATATTTATAATAGCTAATATATTTTCAAATTGAGTAATTTTAGGTAACTGAATCATTGTTTCTTTGCCTTTTTAAAATAAAAAGCTTAAAAAATTTAATAAAATACTTGCTCTACGTTTCCTATTTTTATCTTTATAACATTCAAAATTTTTTGCAAAACATAAAATTAAAAATCAATACATTATATGGTTTGCCTGTTTTGATTTTAAACTAAATCCATAAAATATGCATGAATAGATTTCATCGTTAACACTGGCAAAAAAATGAATTTCACATTAAAAAAATATATATATATTATGTTTATTATAACTCTATTAAGTTTTTTTGAAAATCAAATTTCTTTATGAAAAAACTTAAGTAAAGAGAAAAAAAGGAAGAGAGAAAATATAGAGTTAAAATGTGGTCAAATGGAATAGTTAAGGATTTTAATTGTTAATTTTTTACGAAAATAAGATTTTTTTTTTTTTAAGTTTTAAAGAGTATTGAGCCGTAAAATCTAACAATTAGTTATTCAAATATATAAAAATCTAACAATTAGTTATTTAAATATATAAAAATCTAACAATTAGTTATTTAAATATATAAAAATCTAACAATTAGTTATTTAAATATATAAAAATCTAACAATTAGTTATTTAAATATATAAAAATCTAACAATTATTTATTTAAATATATAAAAATCTAACAATTAGTTATTTAAATATATAAAAATCTAACAATTAGTTATTCAAATATATAAAAATCTAACAATTAGTTATTTAAATATATAAAAATCTAACAATTAGTTATTTAAATATATAAAAATCTAACAATTAGTTATTTAAATATATAAAAATCTAACAATTAGTTATTCAAATATATAAAAATCTAACAATTATTTATTTAAATATATAAAAATCTAAAAATTAGTTATTTAAATATATAAAAATCTAACAATTAGTTATTCAAATATATAAAAATCTAACAATTATTTATTTAAATATATAAAAATCTAACAATTAGTTATTTAAATATATAAAAATCTAACAATTATTTATTTAAATATATAAAAATCTAACAATTAGTTATTTAAATATATAAAAATCTAACAATTAGTTATTCAAATATATAAAAATCTAACAATTAGTTATTTAAATATATAAAAATCTAACAATTAGTTATTTAAATATATAAAAATCTAACAATTAGTTATTCAAATATATAAAAATCTAACAATTAGTTATTTAAATATATAAAAATCTAACAATTAGTTATTTAATTATATAAAATTCTAACAATTACTTATTTAAATATATAAAAATCTAACAGTTAGTTATTTAAATATATAAAAATGTAACATTTTTTTAAAAGTTTTTTAAAAATATAAAACTTTATTTGATTAAAAAAAAATTTATTGCATTCTACACTGACATTCGGAAATACGCAAATATAAGTGTAATTAAAACAACACTTTATTAAAAAACAAAAAGTAATCAATAATAACAAATAAAAAAACAATTAATAATAACAATTAAAAAAATCAATCAAATAAAATAAACTTTTTTATTCTTGTGATGATGTTGTGTTGTTTAAAAGTACTAGAGGTTGAGTTAAGTTTTCACTTGTGCAGCACTTTTTGGTGCAATAAAACTCAGCACTTTTTATGTATTGCTTTGGTATGCATGTTTGACATTGCCAAACCTTGCAATTTGAATTTTCACACTGGTACCATTCCATATTTTGACTTGCTGAAGTTTTGCTTAAAACTTTTCGGCACTTTTTACACTTGAATTGGTTTGCAGCTAATACTTTCGTTGGACTTGCTGCTTGGTTTATTTGCTGTTCTCAATTAGAGCTTCCATAAGGTTCTCTTAATAATCCTTCTCATTAGGCCATCCATAAATGATGTCAGTAAATATAGGGAGGGGGGAGGGGGTACTAAGAAGTTTGACAAAAATTGACAATGAGGGGAGGGGGGGAGGAGGGGCGTTCAGACCAAAATGATGTCAATTTAAGTTTATATGAGCAGATTTTAAAGGTATTTTCATTTACAATGTGGTATAGAAATGGCATATTTGCTTTGTGGGGAATTCTATGTATGTTTCCCAGAGACATTAAATAAATTAAAAATTTACCAACGTCTTATTATTGTATTATTATTTGACTGAAAATCTAATTGTTTACAAATATCAACAATTTGTATATAAATTTAACAATCGTTATTTGCTCCCTAGCAGATTATAATTACGTGCTTCAGAGCAAACACATAATTCAATTGTCATTATTTCAAATACAATTGCCATTATTATAGAAGATCACTTAAACAGCCTATGGGAAGATAACGAGAGATTAAATTTCTATTATAAATATAGAATTTTGATTAGTTTGTTTATTATTTGATGAGGTATTAACTGTTTTATAATATAACTTGCTGAGATCTACTACTATATAAATGTGTAATTTAACCAGAAAAAAATCAATGGTGTTAACACCATAGATCATCCAGCTTATATTTTAAAAATCCGGAAAATCGGTAGGGTAAAATATCCAGAATATATTTTCCCTAATATTTCCCTTAATTTTGATTTTAGCTTAATTGTATTAATTTTTTTTTTTAACTTTTCTTAATTTTTGAATGAGTAATGAGTGAAAAAGCTTAAAAAGCAAATATATTACAAAAATATATTCCTAAACTTGTATGTATAGCAAACATTTTTGATATCTGGAAAAACTAAAAGTTGAGAAAAATATCCGGAATTCCGGAAATATCCGGAAAAAGATAATCCCTGTAACACATATTTTTAATGTTAGTTTAGGAGGAGGGGAGGGAGGGTATTAAAACTGATATCATATATAAGGGGAGGTGAGCCAAAAATTGACAGATTTTGACAAAGAGGAAGGAGGGGGGGTGCAAAAAATTGATAAAAATCACTGACATCATTTGGACAGCCCCTAAGCTTACGTTGTTTTTTAGCTTGCTTTGCTGCATTTTAGCTCTCAGCATTTTTCAACCTGTCAAGTATTTCAGGTTTGTTGAGACACTCCCCTTCGAATCTTGGCACATCTACATTTTTTCTTTTTTTGTGTGTAAACGTGTTGGATACAAAACATTTGTTGCAAAGCTGCTGCAAGTGATTGGGCTGATTGCAGTTGTTTTGCAACCTCTTTTTGAATTTCCTTTTGAATAACTGGAGTTACTACAATATTGAAGGTTATTTGCAGACAAGGTGACCACAATGAACTAGAGAGTAACTAGCGTATTTCATTCATTTATTAGAACCATTTTATAAAAGCAGTAAGTAAAAGTCATTTAAATTCAGTTAGAAAAATTTGTTCATTTAATTTATGCAAAAAATTTATAGTTATAGATTTATTGGTCACTTGAGACCTAATAAAAAAAAGCCGCTTTTAAGAAATAAGCTATTGCTTCCTATTTATTTATTTATTAGCATATTTCATTTAACCCCACAACACACCATTTCCATTTTTAACTCATAACTTTTTTTCCTATATAGCATATTTAATTTTGAAAAAAGATTCTTGATCAGCCTAAAAAGTTGTACCAGTAAATAGTTTAAGTTCAATGTTACCGAATTTAATTTCCAAGAGTTTTAAGTTCCTATTTCAAACAAATAAAAAAAATCTCGCATTCAAAAACTTGTAATTTTATAACAAATTTTTTTTTTTATTAAAAATAAGATTTTATTCAATCTTACTCAGAAAAATATTTTATACAATATAATCAAAAAATATTTACAAAAAAATTATTCAATAGTTAATAATGAGCGAAAGAATAAACATTGTCATAACTATTTCATTCTACCCGCTATTTCATTTTACCCTGTTTTATTTTATTTCAAGTAATGAATTCTAAAGTTTCTGAAATTTTTATCTACCACTAAAATCTGTTAACTTATGAAGGTTTTACTTGATATAAAATATTTAAACTTTCCGCTTTTGAATATGTTATTAAATAAATTAAATTAATTATAATAATAATATATAAATTTTTAAAATGTCAATAACAATTTTCAGAATTAATAAAAAAATTTTGAAAATTAAACTCTTTAATTACTTAACTTTAAATAGAAATTTAAAAAAATTATAAAAAACAGTTAATTTAAATAATTTCCTTCGTCATTTTTTTAATCTCATACTTTATATACAAACCTATAGTTTGCTACATTCATTAACAAATATTATAAACCTATATATATATATATTAACCTATAGTTTGCTATGAATCACCTATATTTGCATGTGAATCACAATAGACCATCAAAAATACACTAATTATAATTGTATTTAAAAAAATTTCGCTTCCAACAATACTGAACAAGGCTGCAAGCAACAACTAATTAGAGTTGGAACTTACTGGAAGTGAAAAGATAAAGTATGTAAAGCAAGATAACGATTAACAGACAACTTACAAGCTTGCAAATTATATGAATCAGGAAAGCAAAATGAAGCAAGTAAATTCCACAAAAAAATTCCACGAAAAAAACTAGACAAATAAGAGTTTTTAGAGCACTTAGGAACAATCGCAGAAAAAGGATGCTAGCTCTTTAGAGCAGTGCCCATTATATTATTTGTAGAAAAGAGAAAGAGAAGCAACATTACGACGATGTGACAAAGGTTAAAGGTTGGCAGCAAGAGCAGGTCAAACTATGTTTACAATGCATTTTTGCACCTTGTCTAAAAGAGAAAGGGCATCATTAGAAGATCCGCCCCAGATATGGCAACAGTATTCCATACAAGGCCAGATTTGAGATTTATAGAGATAGAGAATAGAATTCAGAGTAAGAAAGTGTTGAGCTCATTAAAATATGCAACTTTAGCAGATGCTAATTTTGCAATCAATTTAATATATGGTTTCCAAGAAAAATCAGAAGAGTTAATCTTAGAAGATGAAGGGGAGATGATTCATTGAGTACATTACCATTTATAAATATAGGAAGGTCTAAATTATTGCGATAACAATTGGCTGAAAAAAATTGAGGTTTATCTGAATTAAAGTTCACCAGCCAATCTAAGCCCCATGCTGAAGCAGAAGTGAGATCCTTTTCAAGATCAAATGCCCCCGCCAAGCAATCAGAGAGTGTTGGCTTCTTATCGTGACTAGAATAAATGGTAGTATCATCAGCAAACAATGCCGCCTTGATGTGAGAGTATCTGGAAGATCGTTAATGTAAATTAAAAAGAGCATAGGGCCAAGGATTGTACCTTGAGAAACCCCTGAGGTTACAGAATAAGAAGAAAAGTGCTGTCTATCGAGGACAACATTTATACTACAATTAGAAAAGAAAGATTCAATAATCTTAAAGATGTTGTCAGATACACCATAAGAAGAAAGCTTATGGAGAAAACCAGCATGCCAAACTTTATCAAAAGCTTTAGAAATGTCAAGAGTGATGGCCTTAATCTCTCCACCTTTATCTAATGCACGATGAAGCCTATCAGTTATTACTGTTAGGATATCAGCTGTAGAACAAGATGATCGAAATCCATATTGATGATCAGAAAGTAAGTTATTAGATTCAAGATAAGAGATTAAGTGTTTGTTAATTAAATATTCAAAAACCTTGCTTATGATAGGAAGTAGACTAATGGGATGGTAGTAACACAATTCAGATCGTTTTCCAGAATTTTTGAAAATATGGATAACAGATGCTGCTTTCAAATAGGCTGGAAACAAGACTTTTATAACCACTTATTGAATAGTTTTGAAAGTATAGAAGACAGCTCTGGAGAACATTTCTGCAAGACTATAACAGGTATGTTGTCTGGGCCACAAGCTGTAAAGAATCTAAGCAGGAAATCACTTTAAATACAGAAGCTGGAGTGATACGAATGTCAAGCAGTTGATCAACCTGTTTGACGGTTCTATCAGGTAGAACCCAACTAGTGGAATCAAGAGACGATATTAAGGAAAAGTTTTTAGCAAACAATTCAGCTTTGTCTTTAGGTGAGGTGACAAAATCTGAACCATACAAGAGAGGTGGAATTACAGATTTGCCTTTATTATTGATACTATTAAAGATTCTCCAGAAGTCATGAGAGCCTAATTTTTGTGATGAAATACGAGATTTCATGACTTAAGAATAATGGACTTTGACGTTAGATAAAACCTTTTTACAATGGTTCCTAGAAGTAATAAACAGACATTTTTTTTCTGGAGAATTATTTTGCTGATAGATATGGAGATAATGGTTTTGATTGGCAATTGCAGCAGCACAATGTGAGGAAAACCATGGAGAAGAGTGAGGCTTGATCTGGAATCATCATAAGGGAATAAAGGATTCTATGGCAGCCTGAATCCACAAAGTTATTTAAGAAGCACATTTGTCAACAGGAAGGTGAAAGATTTATAACCAAGGGCCATCACGAAGAAAAAATTATGAAGAGTCCCAGTTAGCTTTGAGGTAGTTGTAAAAGGTACAATGATACGGGGATTCTGATGATAAAGAAAAATGAGATAATAGTTTTAGAGAGATCAAATCGTGATCAGAAGCACCTAAGAGTGGAGGTGGAGAAACTGAGCACTGACTAGAATAAGAAACAAGACATAAGTTTTGTTGATAAGGTAAATGATTGGGGTTGTCTGGAAAGCGAGTTGGAAAGTTGACTATTTGAGTTAGGTATTGAGAAAGGCAAGTTGTGGGCTTTAATGCCTGCAGAGTCACTGACACTAGAGCCAAGCCATTCAGTGCGATGAGAATTAAAGTCACCGACAATAACAATATTGGCTGATGGATAAAAAGAGAGGGCTAGGTTAATATGATCAGAAATAACATTAAGAAGAATGCAGTCTTGAGATAAAGGAAAGCGAATAAGCCCCCTAGAGAAAGGCGATAGAGTGAAGTGGTACTAAATGAAAGCACATAAAAGAATTGACTGTAGATTCGAACTTAGTTTTCCGACAAATGGGTGAATTCTTACCATTGTAAATGCCCAGGCCAAGCATGTGACTATTGGAGTCTTTATAAATAAAAGAAGTTAACCATCAACACTAAGATCACAAGTTGAGACAGCCAAACTCAAATAAGTCTCACAAAGAGCAAGTAGGTTCAGTGAACTTTGCAAGAGATGACAATTTGCAAGAGATGACAATTTGCAACAGAATAAAAGTTACTATGAAGACCACAAATATTAGTGAATAGTTTAGTGAATAGTGAATAGAATTAGTATAGAGATAAATTTAAAGAATTTGATAATGACAATGGTTTTTTGTTTTTTATAGTTTTTAGTACTGCATTCATTTTTAAATTTGTTAAAGAACTTGACTTAAAACATACATAGTACTCAGTACATTATTTAATAGCCCAAGCAATTGCCTCACTACTATTAATAAACCCTAATAACAAAGGGCTCCAAATGTGGCCTTAGCAATGCACACCAAAAGTACAAACAGGGACACCATCCATGCGCAATATGGTTCTCACTTCTGCTACAGCATGGGGCTCACAGTGGTTGGTGAACTTTAATTCAGATAAAACTCAATTTTTTTCAGCCAATCATTATTACAATAATTTAGACCTTCCTATATTTATGAACGGTAATGTACTCGATGAGTCATCTACCCTTCATCTTCTAGGATTAACTCTTACTTCTGATCTTTCTTGGAAACCTTATATCAAATCCGTTGCAAAATTAGCATCTGCTAAAGTTGCATCTTTTTATTGAGCTTGACACTTTCTAACTCTGGATTCTATTCTTTATCTCTATAAATCTCAAATCCATCCTTGTATGGAATCTAATGATGCCCTTTCTCTTTTAGACAAGGTGCGAAAATGCATTGTAAACATAGTTGGACCTGCTCTTGCAATCAACCTTCAACCTTTGTCACATCATCATAATGTTGCTTCTCTTTCTCTTTCTACAAATACTATAATGGGCACTGCTCTAAAGAGCTAGCGTCTCTTGTGTCATCTACTAAAATTCATTCTTGCGTTACTAGTCATTCAATTAAATCTCATCCTTTTTCTGTTACTGTTCCTAAGTGCTCCAAAAACTCTTATTTGTCTAGTTTTTTCCCTCGAACATCAGTTCTTTGGAATTCACTTCCTTTATCTTGCTTTCCAGATTCATATAGTTTGCAATCTTTTAAGTTGTCTATCAATCGTTATCTTGCTCTACAATCTTCATCTTTTCTCTTCCAGTAACTTCCAACACTAATTAGTGGTTGCTTGCAGCATTGTTGGAAGCGAAGATGTTTAAAAATAAATAAATAAATAGTGCGCCGAAATATGCAAAGATTGGCTTATCTACTAAAACAAGCATAAGTTCGAATTGCAATAAGTGCAATTCGAACTTATGCAGTTATAATAAGCAGTTGCAAAGATTAGCATAAGTGCAAACTGGCATATGTGTGAACTGGAATAAGTGTGAATCCTATGCCAACATTTTAAAATTCTTTTGGCACACTTGTGCCTTTTTTTTGAATACTTTTGATGCACATATGCTGGTTCACACATATGCCAACTTATAATTTGCACTTATGACATACTGAATTTACATATGCAAATTGGCATGAGTGCAAACTGGCATAAGCAGGATGGGCAAGAGTTGCAGTAACTTCCTTACAATCTGGTATTTGGCACTCGGCCAAATAGTTTGCAACATTTGTGCGAATACTGAATAGTAAAAAAATATAGCAAATATTCCTAATATCTCTAATATATAAATCCATATATACATATATATATATATACATATATATATATATATATATATATATATATATATATATATATATATATATATATATATATATATATATATATATATATATATATATATATATATATATATATATATTTTTTTTTGTAAATATATAAATATTTACAAAAAAATTATTCAATAGTTAATAATGAGCGAAAGAATAAACATTGTCATAACTATTTCATTCTACCCGCTATTTCATTTTACCCTGTTTTATTTTATTTCAAGTAATGAATTCTAAAGTTTCTGAAATTTTTATCTACCACTAAAATCTGTTAACTTATGAAGGTTTTACTTGATATAAAATATTTAAACTTTCCGCTTTTGAATATGTTATTAAATAAATTAAATTAATTATAATAATAATATATAAATTTTTAAAATGTCAATAACAATTTTCAGAATTAATAAAAAAATTTTGAAAATTAAACTCTTTAATTACTTAACTTTAAATAGAAATTTAAAAAAATTATAAAAAACAGTTAATTTAAATAATTTCCTTCGTCATTTTTTTAATCTCATACTTTATATACAAACCTATAGTTTGCTACATTCATTAACAAATATTATAAACCTATATATATATATATTAACCTATAGTTTGCTATGAATCACCTATATTTGCATGTGAATCACAATAGACCATCAAAAATACACTAATTATAATTGTATTTAAAAAAATTTCGCTTCCAACAATACTGAACAAGGCTGCAAGCAACAACTAATTAGAGTTGGAACTTACTGGAAGTGAAAAGATAAAGTATGTAAAGCAAGATAACGATTAACAGACAACTTACAAGCTTGCAAATTATATGAATCAGGAAAGCAAAATGAAGCAAGTAAATTCCACAAAAAAATTCCACGAAAAAAACTAGACAAATAAGAGTTTTTAGAGCACTTAGGAACAATCGCAGAAAAAGGATGCTAGCTCTTTAGAGCAGTGCCCATTATATTATTTGTAGAAAAGAGAAAGAGAAGCAACATTACGACGATGTGACAAAGGTTAAAGGTTGGCAGCAAGAGCAGGTCAAACTATGTTTACAATGCATTTTTGCACCTTGTCTAAAAGAGAAAGGGCATCATTAGAAGATCCGCCCCAGATATGGCAACAGTATTCCATACAAGGCCAGATTTGAGATTTATAGAGATAGAGAACAGAATTCAGAGTAAGAAAGTGTTGAGCTCATTAAAATATGCAACTTTAGCAGATGCTAATTTTGCAATCAATTTAATATATGGTTTCCAAGAAAAATCAGAAGAGTTAATCTTAGAAGATGAAGGGGAGATGATTCATTGAGTACATTACCATTTATAAATATAGGAAGGTCTAAATTATTGCGATAACAATTGGCTGAAAAAAATTGAGGTTTATCTGAATTAAAGTTCACCAGCCAATCTAAGCCCCATGCTGAAGCAGAAGTGAGATCCTTTTCAAGATCAAATGCCCCCGCCAAGCAATCAGAGAGTGTTGGCTTCTTATCGTGACTAGAATAAATGGTAGTATCATCAGCAAACAATGCCGCCTTGATGTGAGAGTATCTGGAAGATCGTTAATGTAAATTAAAAAGAGCATAGGGCCAAGGATTGTACCTTGAGAAACCCCTGAGGTTACAGAATAAGAAGAAAAGTGCTGTCTATCGAGGACAACATTTATACTACAATTAGAAAAGAAAGATTCAATAATCTTAAAGATGTTGTCAGATACACCATAAGAAGAAAGCTTATGGAGAAAACCAGCATGCCAAACTTTATCAAAAGCTTTAGAAATGTCAAGAGTGATGGCCTTAATCTCTCCACCTTTATCTAATGCACGATGAAGCCTATCAGTTATTACTGTTAGGATATCAGCTGTAGAACAAGATGATCGAAATCCATATTGATGATCAGAAAGTAAGTTATTAGATTCAAGATAAGAGATTAAGTGTTTGTTAATTAAATATTCAAAAACCTTGCTTATGATAGGAAGTAGACTAATGGGATGGTAGTAACACAATTCAGATCGTTTTACAGAATTTTTGAAAATATGGATAACAGATGCTGCTTTCAAATAGGCTGGAAACAAGACTTTTATAACCACTTATTGAATAGTTTTGAAAGTATAGAAGACAGCTCTGGAGAACATTTCTGCAAGACTATAACAGGTATGTTGTCTGGGCCACAAGCTGTAAAGAATCTAAGCAGGAAATCACTTTAAATACAGAAGCTGGAGTGATACGAATGTCAAGCAGTTGATCAACCTGTTTGACGGTTCTATCAGGTAGAACCCAACTAGTGGAATCAAGAGACGATATTAAGGAAAAGTTTTTAGCAAACAATTCAGCTTTGTCTTTAGGTGAGGTGACAAAATCTGAACCATACAAGAGAGGTGGAATTACAGATTTGCCTTTATTATTGATACTATTAAAGATTCTCCAGAAGTCATGAGAGCCTAATTTTTGTGATGAAATACGAGATTTCATGACTTAAGAATAATGGACTTTGACGTTAGATAAAACCTTTTTACAATGGTTCCTAGAAGTAATAAACAGACATTTTTTTTCTGGAGAATTATTTTGCTGATAGATATGGAGATAATGGTTTTGATTGGCAATTGCAGCAGCACAATGTGAGGAAAACCATGGAGAAGAGTGAGGCTTGATCTGGAATCATCATAAGGGAATAAAGGATTCTATGGCAGCCTGAATCCACAAAGTTATTTAAGAAGCACATTTGTCAACAGGAAGGTGAAAGATTTATAACCAAGGGCCATCACGAAGAAAAAATTATGAAGAGTCCCAGTTAGCTTTGAGGTAGTTGTAAAAGGTACAATGATACGGGGATTCTGATGATAAAGAAAAATGAGATAATAGTTTTAGAGAGATCAAATCGTGATCAGAAGCACCTAAGAGTGGAGGTGGAGAAACTGAGCACTGACTAGAATAAGAAACAAGACATAAGTTTTGTTGATAAGGTAAATGATTGGGGTTGTCTGGAAAGCGAGTTGGAAAGTTGACTATTTGAGTTAGGTATTGAGAAAGGCAAGTTGTGGGCTTTAATGCCTGCAGAGTCACTGACACTAGAGCCAAGCCATTCAGTGCGATGAGAATTAAAGTCACCGACAATAACAATATTGGCTGATGGATAAAAAGAGAGGGCTAGGTTAATATGATCAGAAATAACATTAAGAAGAATGCAGTCTTGAGATAAAGGAAAGCGAATAAGCCCCCTAGAGAAAGGCGATAGAGTGAAGTGGTACTAAATGAAAGCACATAAAAGAATTGACTGTAGATTCGAACTTAGTTTTCCGACAAATGGGTGAATTCTTACCATTGTAAATGCCCAGGCCAAGCATGTGACTATTGGAGTCTTTATAAATAAAAGAAGTTAACCATCAACACTAAGATCACAAGTTGAGACAGCCAAACTCAAATAAGTCTCACAAAGAGCAAGTAGGTTCAGTGAACTTTGCAAGAGATGACAATTTGCAAGAGATGACAATTTGCAACAGAATAAAAGTTACTATGAAGACCACAAATATTAGTGAATAGTTTAGTGAATAGTGAATAGAATTAGTATAGAGATAAATTTAAAGAATTTGATAATGACAATGGTTTTTTGTTTTTTATAGTTTTTAGTACTGCATTCATTTTTAAATTTGTTAAAGAACTTGACTTAAAACATACATAGTACTCAGTACATTATTTAATAGCCCAAGCAATTGCCTCACTACTATTAATAAACCCTAATAACAAAGGGCTCCAAATGTGGCCTTAGCAATGCACACCAAAAGTACAAACAGGGACACCATCCATGCGCAATATGGTTCTCACTTCTGCTACAGCATGGGGCTCACAGTGGTTGGTGAACTTTAATTCAGATAAAACTCAATTTTTTTCAGCCAATCATTATTACAATAATTTAGACCTTCCTATATTTATGAACGGTAATGTACTCGATGAGTCATCTACCCTTCATCTTCTAGGATTAACTCTTACTTCTGATCTTTCTTGGAAACCTTATATCAAATCCGTTGCAAAATTAGCATCTGCTAAAGTTGCATCTTTTTATTGAGCTTGACACTTTCTAACTCTGGATTCTATTCTTTATCTCTATAAATCTCAAATCCATCCTTGTATGGAATCTAATGATGCCCTTTCTCTTTTAGACAAGGTGCGAAAATGCATTGTAAACATAGTTGGACCTGCTCTTGCAATCAACCTTCAACCTTTGTCACATCATCATAATGTTGCTTCTCTTTCTCTTTCTACAAATACTATAATGGGCACTGCTCTAAAGAGCTAGCGTCTCTTGTGTCATCTACTAAAATTCATTCTTGCGTTACTAGTCATTCAATTAAATCTCATCCTTTTTCTGTTACTGTTCCTAAGTGCTCCAAAAACTCTTATTTGTCTAGTTTTTTCCCTCGAACATCAGTTCTTTGGAATTCACTTCCTTTATCTTGCTTTCCAGATTCATATAGTTTGCAATCTTTTAAGTTGTCTATCAATCGTTATCTTGCTCTACAATCTTCATCTTTTCTCTTCCAGTAACTTCCAACACTAATTAGTGGTTGCTTGCAGCATTGTTGGAAGCGAAGATGTTTAAAAATAAATAAATAAATAGTGCGCCGAAATATGCAAAGATTGGCTTATCTACTAAAACAAGCATAAGTTCGAATTGCAATAAGTGCAATTCGAACTTATGCAGTTATAATAAGCAGTTGCAAAGATTAGCATAAGTGCAAACTGGCATATGTGTGAACTGGAATAAGTGTGAATCCTATGCCAACATTTTAAAATTCTTTTGGCACACTTGTGCCTTTTTTTTGAATACTTTTGATGCACATATGCTGGTTCACACATATGCCAACTTATAATTTGCACTTATGACATACTGAATTTACATATGCAAATTGGCATGAGTGCAAACTGGCATAAGCAGGATGGGCAAGAGTTGCAGTAACTTCCTTACAATCTGGTATTTGGCACTCGGCCAAATAGTTTGCAACATTTGTGCGAATACTGAATAGTAAAAAAATATAGCAAATATTCCTAATATCTCTAATATATAAATCCATATATACATATATATATATATACATATATATATATATATATATATATATATATATATATATATATATATATATATATATATATATATATATATATATATATATATATATATATATATATATATATATAGAGAGAGAGAGAGAGAGAGAGAGAGAGAGAGAGGGAGAGAGAGATAAATAATTAATAGATTGCTTACTAGTTATGCCTATTTTAATAGCATAATTATTTTTATAACTTTTTCAGAAAAGGCAGAAAAAAACAAAAAATTAATGAAAAAAAAGATTGCTGCACCAGCCTGAACTTTCAATAATGTAGTTATAAGATATTTAATGGCTATAAGATAGTAATGCCTGTATTGAAGCCCCTGGCAGAAGGCTATTTCTGTGTGATGTCACAATGTTTATATAAACATCCAATTATAGTTATATATATGCACGAAAACGTTTTTTAATTTAGACAACTTGATTATGGTTGTTTGCACAAGTTTTATTATATGCCTTGCTGAAAAGTTTTAAATTTAATAACTACATAAGAAATTAAAGTAAACTTAAATAGAAAACAATAATAATAGTTTAAATAATTTGTGATGTTGTTATTTTTTTTTTTTTTTTAGTGGTTATTATTATCGGCAACAAAAGTCAGTGAGTCCAAGCAAAAAAAAACGGTTTTAAGCATTAAAAAGGATGACTTTCCTTTATTTTATGTGATTTTTCTTTTAAAAAGGAAAGAGAAAATATGTATCATCATCTGTTTGTAAAATATATTTTTATAATTATAATGTAACAAGTATATATCAAGGGTTAAATTATACGATCACGATTTGCAAACTCTGGTAAAATATTTGGTCTTTAAAATTTTAGTTGATGCAAAGCTGTGTACTTTGTTTACAAGGAGCAAATTATTAAAAGTTTGCTTGCGAGAACGTTGCAAAAAACATTTTAGTCACTAACTGCATTAAAAAAGTAATCAGACTATAATAGAGATAATACATTTATAAAGCACTTATTACTTTCAAAGTTCATTCTTTGTTCAAACACTTTAGTCACTAACTGTATTATAAAAGTAATCAAACTATAATAGTGTTATTACATTTATAAAGCACTTATTACTTTTAAAGTTCATTCTTTGTTTAAACAACATTATTAATTCCAAACATTTATTAAAGTAGAAAAGCATCTAGATAAAATAAAGCGGATATTAAAATATTAATAAAAATTTCAGGAACTTTTACAAATCACTTAAACAACGTTATAAAAGAGTACTTTATAAAAAGTTTAGCATTATGAAAAAGGTTACATAAAAACGCACATTAATTTTAAAATCAACCAATAAAAAATTTTTATTGGTTAATTTTAAAATTAAGTTTTTACGGTCCATTAGTAACGCTTTTCATAATGCTAAACTTTTAATACGTTACGTTTTTATAAAGTTGTTTGTCACGCCTCTATAAGTTATTTAAGTTTTAAATATCATTTAAACATCCACTTTATTCTTCTAGATATTTTCTACTTCAATTAAAATTTGGGATTACTTATGTTGCTTGAACAAAGAATGAATTTTAAAA
This sequence comes from Hydra vulgaris, assembly GCF_022113875.1. Lineage (NCBI taxonomy): Eukaryota > Metazoa > Cnidaria > Hydrozoa > Anthoathecata > Hydridae > Hydra > Hydra vulgaris. Next base: position 3,730,564 of record NC_061159.1, on the reverse strand, counting down.
GTTATAAGAGCGTTATAAAAGTAATAACACTATTATAGTGTTATTACTTTTGTAATGCAGTTAGTGACAAGAGTGTTATTACTTTTGTAATCGTAAGTTTATTGTTTTATTTTTTATTTTTTCGCTTACAAATTTAAATTGATTCGCCCCTTAAAAAAAAAAGGAACACGGTTTTGTATAAACTAAAATTTTGAATTTTAGATTGAATTGAAATTTTGAATTTTGAATTGAAAATTTTGAAACTAGATATTTTTCCAGATTTTGTGTTTTGCATTTGCTTAAATCAGCCCTTGTTGTTACATTAAAATTATACAAATATATTTTACAAACACATTGCAATTTATATTTTTGCTATCCTCTTAAAAAAAAAGTTAAGAAAAGGAAAATCATTCTTTTTATTTTGTAGACTTCAAACTGTTTTTTTTTTTTGCTTTACCTTATCTAATTTTGTTGCTGAATATAACAACCACTCTAAAGAATTAAAAATAAAAACAGTAGACAAATAATTTAAACTACTAATGTGTTTTTATTTTTTTCTATTTTAATCTCTTTTTATTTTGTTAGTTTTATTTTTTGTTTTTGAAACTTTTTCAGCACTGATTATTATAAAACTTGCAGATGGCCATGTTCAAGTTGTCTAAAATAAAATACTTGCGTGTGGTCATACAAGACGAAAAACTGCACGCCTTTCCTGGGAAGGCTTGTATGCATGTTTAGATTTTTTTAAAATCAAAGCAAATATTTTAAGAATTAAAGCGCACAAAATATATTAGGAAATTGCATTCTTATATCAATATTATCTGTTTTATATCTATGCATGTATATATTTTTTTGTTTTATAAAAAACCACAAAAACTTTATATACTTTTTTTTATTTTTAAAATAAAAATAAAAGCATTCAGAATGCTTTTATTTTTTTACTATTAACATAAATCGAACAAGGACTGACTGTTTTGACTGCTGCATTGTCTGATAAATAAGGAGAACATGCAAGGAGTATTGCTACAACGACTGACAAATAGGTAGAATGTGAGAGGAGTGCTGCTACATCAACTGAGGGTTTTGGTTTAGGCAGGCAATCTATCAATTAAAAAAACTTTTTTTTTTAAGTTTTAAAAATTTTTATGGTCTTATAAATTTATAAAAAAAAAATTAATAAAAAAACAAGGTTTTTAAAAGATCAAGCAAGAGTATGTATTTCTAAAGCTTTTGTTAAAGTTTGGCATGCTGGTTTTCTCCATAAGCTTTTTTTATACAATATATCAAGTAACATCTTCAGGACTATTGAGTCCTTTCTTTCCAATTATAGTATAAAAGTTGTCCTTGACGGACAGCACTCTTCTTCATATCCTGTAACTTCAGGGATTCCTGAAAGTTCTACCCTTGGCCTTATACTCTTTTTAATTTACATTAACGATCTTCCAGATATTCTCACATCTAAGGTGGCATTGTTTGCTGATGATACTACCATTTATTCTTATTTTGATAAGAAGCCAACACTCTCTGATAACTTGAAAGGGGCTTTTGAGCTTGAAAAGGATTTCACTTCTGTAACAGCATGGAGCTCACAGTAACTGGTGAACTTTAATTCAGATAAAACTCAATACTTTTCAGCCAATCGTTATCGTAATAATTTAGACCTACCTATATTTATGAATGGTGATATACTCGACAAGTCATCTACCCTTAATCTTGTAGGATTAACCTTTACTTCCAATCTTTCTTGGAAACCATATATCAAACCCATTGCAAAATTAGCTTCTGCTAAGGTTGCATTTCTTTATCATGCTCGACACTTTCTTACTCTGTTTTCTATTCTTTATCTCTATAAATCTCAAATCCATCCTTGTATGGAATACTGTTGCCATATCTGGGGCAGATCTTCCAATGATTCCCTTTCTCTTTTAGACAAGGTGCAAAAATGCATTGTAAACATAGTTGTACATGCTCTTGCAGCCAACCTCCAACCATCATCACATCATCGTAATGTTGCTTCTCTTTCTCTTTTCTACAAATACTATATATATGAGAAGACCTCAGAGGAAAAACCAGCTATTTCAGATTATTGAAATTTTTGAGTTATTACCATTTCTTAAATAAGCATATTTTATTTCATATTTTATATTATTTAACAAGTGAAAAAACCAGTGCCTCAAAAAAAAGGATAAAATAAAACATAACCAAATTGAATAATTAGTAATGTCCAGGGTTACATTTGCAACATACCGCGTTGTCTGTAGTTTTGATAGTTTGCAAAACCACAGGATTCCTAAAATCCGCAAGTATTTTTTTTATTTTTTATTTGCATTCACTCCCAACAAGGCTGCAAGCAACCACTATTGGGAGTTACTAGGAAAAAAAGAACAGAGTTATAGAGCAAGGAAATGGTTGACAGAAGACTTGAAAAGTTGAAGATTGTATGAGTCAGGAAAACTTAAAGATGGGAGAGAGTTCCAAAGGATTGAATTGCGGGGAAAAAAACTAGATGAATAAAAGTTTTTAGAGCATGCAGGGAGAGATACAGTAAACGAATGAGACTTAGCTGAATGACGAGTAAAACGAGAATAAATTTTAGTTGATGGAACTAGAGATGATAACTCCTTTGAGCAGTAACCATGATAGTGTTTGTAGAAAAGAGAAAGAGATGCAACTTTACGACGATGGGAAAGAGGTTCAAGCTTAGCAAATAGTCCAGGTCCAACAACATTTACATTGCGTTTTTGGACCTTGTCAAGAAGAGAAAGTGAATTGTTAGAAGAAATTGTTAGAAGTATTGATTGAATAAGGAGCAGCGGAAAAAAGTGAACAAAAAAAAAAAAGGCTTGCAATGATTGTCTAATCTAAAAGACAAATATAAAATATAAAACTAAAAAAGTTAACTGGAAATCTAAATGTCTTTAAAATGTTTGAACTATTCAAACATGCTTACCCAACTGTTAAGTAGGATACAAAACATAGAGTAGTTTTTAACAATAAAATTAATATAGGGTTTGGCTTTCCACTAAAAGACACTTGTTTAGCTAGTGATGACTTCATTGTAAATAAAAAACACACTGACCAAGAGCTGTTAAATGTAGTTGGTGAAGGTATTAATAACTTATTAAAAAAAAGAATGATCTTGAAACAGAGCATGAACTTTACACAAGAAAAGCAGCTGTACTTTATAACAAGAAAAGCAGCTGTACTTTATTACAAAAGTCAGATGCAAAAAAAAAAAAAGAGCAAAAATCTCAGACGCGTTTGAATTTTCAGAAGAATTTCAAATTGCCTAATAAATCAACAAATGATGTGTATTACTGAAGACAGCTTAAGTTTTTTTTTTTCAAAAAGTAAGATAAGATATTTGCTCTATGCTTTGTCATTTTATTATTATTCACCTTTCACAGTTTTTGAATTACATTTCTTTTGTGATTGATGTGTAGGACAAAACAAAAATTACACCATGTTTTGTTTTTGTATTGGATGGTCCACTTTTAAAAAAACTTTTTAAATGTTTTAAAGTATCATTTGCTATATACAAGGTCAATCTTATATGGAATGCGATCGTGACATAGCAAATGTTAATATAAAGGCTGATATTAAAATTTCTGGTGATTGATGTCAGGTCTTTAAGAATTGCAGAAAAAAACCTTCACCTTTTAATGTTGTAAACTTTTTAAATGTAAGTTTTTTCAGATTTTCTGACTATTTGAAACAATATAAGTGCACATGTCCAATAAAAACTGCACCAGTCAGAGAACTTGTAATTCAGATATACATCCTATACTGCTTCTCTTTCACAACAACTAGAATGGCTATATTAAAAGCAATATTAAGCGCAGCAACCTTTCCAAGGTTTGTGTTTCGGAGTTACTATAGTAGCTTCCTCTGATGTAATGGCCTTCCTAGAGGAGGTGAATTGAAATAACAAAAAAAAACAACCCCGAAGAGTTTATTTAAAACTGTACATCTATAATACTGTGGGTTCATCTATAATATTTTGTTGATTTTTTTTTATTGTCTTAGGTTTATGAACCCTAGTGTACCTAATTAAGTTAAAACCTTAAGTGCTCTGTATTTTTGAGATTTTTAATGTTTAAAAAATATGAAGAATTTGTCATTTTAAACTGTAGAAAAAAGTAATATAAAAATAGTAACAACATAATAATAATAATAATAATAATAATAATAATAATAATAATAATAATAATAATAATAATAATAATAATAATAATAATATAAATCATAAAAACATAAAAAAATTTCTTTATATTTATTTTTTTAGCAGATTATTTGATTAAAATATATGAGGCAATTTTTTCATTAAAAAAATAAACAAACCTTTTTTGCAGATTTCACTGAACTAGATGCTTCTTTTTTAGATTCTTCAGTTGGTACTACAGGAGCTTTATCATTTGATTCATTTTCTTCAACTTTATCTTGTTCTTGTTGCAACTTTTTGACTCTTGTTGCATCTGGTGTTTCAGCAACTGAATTGTTGTAAAATAATGGAGCAAATAAGTAAAATAAATATGCTAACATAAAAACAAAATTATTTAGGAAAAATTTGCTCAATAAAATAAACTTAACTAAAAAATTATAAACATTTTTATAATATAGCTTAAAGTGTTGATTTTTAAAATGAAATCAGTTTTAAGATACCATCAATACTCTTTAAGATGCTCTATCTTTTTTAATTGTAAAGTATACATTAAGGATGTTGAAAATTGCACAAGTGACTACCAGTATTAAAGTAAAAATAAAACTCTAATGTTAACTTAAGTTCTGAATAAAGAAAAATAAATCAGCTTTTGAATTTTAAAACTTTTTGCAAAAATAAAACTTTTCAATTTATACAAGCAGTCCTTTGATGATTGAGGCTTGAACATTAAACCTATACATAGTTTCTCATTGTGACTGCGCTCAATCGACCATGATATCTTCTTTTCATCGTTGCAATACCTTGGTGACCCTTTCACTATGTTTGTTGATGAGCAAAAAAAAAATGCAAGTGTGAGTGATGTTATGCCATCTTTTTATATTTTATCTTTTTTAGTTTTAGAAACAAAAGTTAGACTTGTTGAAAAGTTTCTCCTACATGATATCTAGAGTCTTAACAAATGGCTTTGCCAATCCATTTACTAAACGCTGTCATTTTTCCAGGCTGATAGTTGATGCATACTTGCCATTCAACTCACTTAAAATGTTCACCATCTACTCTACTATATTACAAACAAAAAAAATATGAATGTTTGGTACATACTCCATTTAACCCAACCCATTGAAGCCAACATCTTTACCACAATCATTGCTTTTGAATTCAATAATTGATTATTATAAAGATTTCTGACATTATCATAGTTTTATTTCGTCTGTACAGAATGAGCAGAGGAAGTGATGGAAACTGATTGCTGGAAACATTTCAATTTTATCTATATGCAATTCTCTGATGCTCATACTATATGCAAAATAAAATTAAGGCTTGAATTAAGTAATCATGAATTGCGATATCTGGAAATGCTTCTGGTCTTTAAATTTTTAGTTTTTTAAAAACTATAAACTCTGTTTTTATCACTAAAGTTTTACCACTAATAGTTGTTATTGAATAAAAAATATATATATTGATCCTGAAATTATTAAAAAATCAAATTATAAAACCATGTTATTGCTATTATTATTATTATTTTTATTATCATTAAATGTTATACTATTTAATAATAATAATACTACTTTCTAGAGAGCTGAGTACAAATATAATACAAAAAATTGAATACGCATTTTATTATATACACAACATTTCTTATAACATTATATATTTGATAAATAATATTTATTATATATACTTATATAAAGTATGTTATTCATATAAGAGTATAAAATTTTATTATTTATTATTTTGTTTTATTGGTTATTATCTTTTAATAAAAATATTTTTATTAACATTATTTTTATTATTCTAGTTAATTCTGTTAAATGAAAATATTTTGCAATCTAAGAATAAATTACAAACTTATATTAGCCACGCCTGGCATTTTAAAATTGTTTAAGGTTTTTTTTAAACTATTTCTATAATAAAATTTTGTTATATATATGTGAATATCATTTTAAAGAAAATATTTTTTCAACTAAAATTAAAAAATAATAAATGCAAAAAAAAAATTTGATTAAAAAGTAATAAAGAGATGGAGTAAAACAATAAAATGTACCTTCTTTAGTTTTTTCAACTTTTTCACATTCTTTAGAAATATTTCGCTCTTTGGAAACATCTTCTAGATTTGATTCCTTATCACGAGAGTGTCGATTTTTGCGATTTTCATACTGATCATTGTTATATTTATCTTGTCCATCATTTCGATAAGACCGACTTTGTCTATCATCTTTTTCACGATATTTATCATTGCGCTCAGGATATCGCTTTTTACTTTCATAAGATTTGGAAGATCGATTTATATCTGTTTTAAATTGTTCTGAGGATTTAAATTGTTCTGCAACTTTATTCTCAACTTTTAATGCATCATTAACTTTTGCATCATCATTCACTTTTTTGTCATCTCCATCTTTGACTTTATCCTAGAAAATATAAAGTATTAAGATTAATTTTATTTTTTCCTTTCTTTTAATTTTTAATAATTTCTGTATACATGCATACATTATATACATATCTATATACGGAAAAAAACACATACTGAAACTTTTTAGTCCCTGTGTAATAAGGCAAATAATAAGTTAAAAAAAAAAAAAATTCTCGACCTAGAGGTAATCCACTGTTATTCAGAGTGGTAGCCCTCTTTTCATTTCATATTGAGGAAATAGAAAACCTTTTGTGCAAAATGAGTACACTATATTCGATTGACCAACTTACTGCTCTAGCAGCCAACTGGCCCGGTTTAGGACAAGGTAACCATTCAGCTGCTCCTCATAAACATGATGTCATCATATCAAAGTTAATAGCCACAGTCAATAACCTTTTTGCCCGTGTATCTGCTCTTGAATACGAAAATAGTACTCTGAAAGCAAATCTTTCTCAACTTCCCAAGTCAAATTCTCCTAATTTGACCACAATTCTTAACTGGGCAAACGTGGTTCAGAAGCTAACAAAGCCTTCATCCAAGCGGTCAACGAAAATGCCAAATTTGTAGAAACCAAGTCTAAACGAGCCATTATTGCAGGCCTTCCAAAAGCCCCTGACAATAATCAAAGACTAGTTTCAGTTCAGAATGTGCTCCAAAAAATTAACTTTAATGTTGCTTTTAAAGTTGTCAGACATTTTCCAGCAAAAACTTCTTTAACAAAAAAGATCAATACTACAAGTCCAATACCAACCAGTTTAAGTACAAACGATGCCAACCAAAAAGAATTAATTCTTATTGAATTGGATACAAATGAGCACCGCAACAATCTTTTATTTAATGCAAAGCGACTTGCCTCAGTAGATGAATTAGAATCTTTCTATATCTGCCCAGACCGTACACCTCTTGAACAAGAAACCTTCAACAGCCTAAACAAGAAGCGAGCTACTGAAAACGCAGAACTATTGGCAAAAGACTTACTTGACAAGCCCTTTCGATTTGTCATCCGCAGCGAAAAAATCAAATGCATTGATACATCCCGAACAGTCAACATCAATGAAAGAAAGAGGAACCCATTCCTTAAATGGAAATCAGCGGCTGAGGCCATTCAGTCGCTCTCAGCATTATCCTAGTTCAAGCTCCCTCAATGCTGCAAACTCTTTAACTCATTTACCTTATCTCTCCTGCTTCTACACTAATGCCACCTCTCTTAATCCATCAAAACTGATTGAACTCTCCTTACTTGCAGAAACCAATTTCTTTGATATTATTTTTATCACAGAAACATGGTTTACTGAAAAATCAACTCCCACTCTTTTAAACTATAACCTCTATCGATCAGACCGTCTCAACCGAAATGAGGTGTAGCCATCTACATAAACAAGCTCGTCTCAAACCAACTTGAAGATTCCCAACTATACAAAGAATTCATTTGCTACTATTCAGAACAACTGTTCTGAATAGTAGCAAATGAAATCTTTGTATAGTTGGCAAATGAACAAACTGGCCTCTAGTGACAAATCGTCACATTTCAACAGCTCTTAATTCATTTACAAGCTTGGTAACTACAAAAACAATCAATGAAGAATTCAACAAAATTGACTGGTCATCTGTCTTTAAAAACTTAAACGCGGAACAATGTTACCAGTTTTGGCTCAACAAATACAATGAATGCTGTCTTCGATTTATCCCATGTATGCCAAACAAACCATATCGCAAAAAACAACCATGGATGACAAAAGAACTATTATCTCTGATTTGTCTTAAAAAGTCACTATGGGCCCGCAATGTCAGCTCAAAATGGAAAATTGTATCCCTGGTCCATGAATATAAACAAATAGGAAAGTTTGTGAAAAAATTAAGTCGTTCTTCTCTGAAATCCTTCGAACTTGCTCTGGCCAATGATAAGCGCAACCCAAAAAGACTTTTTTCATACATAAATAGTAAGCACTCTGCCATAAATCAGATCTCATCAATGCGGGTTACCAGTTTCAGTGAGATTATTAGCTTTGACAAAGTTACAATAGCCAACTCACTTAAAAATCAATTTCAATTAGTTTTCAGCAAAGAGCTATCTAATGACAATCTTCCTTTCTTTAGTCGTCGAACCAACTCAATCATCAACAGCATAACAATTGACTCTCAGGCTACTCTCCTGGAGCTCTCATCTCTTGATCCATTCAAATCGCTTGGTGTAGACAGCGTCAGTCCTTATGTCCTACGCTCATGTTCTACTTTTATGACTACTCCACTTACCCTTATCTTTCAAAAGTCATTTGACAATGGTGAAATTCCAAGCTCGTGGTCTTAAGCAAATGTAACGCCTTTGTTCAAGAAAGGCTCTCGAATCGATCCAGCAAACTACAGACCAGTCTCCCTTACCTCAATCCCATGTAAAATAATGGAGAAACTTGTCAAAAAAGCAATCATGATGCATCTAAAATTGAACAGCCTTCTTTCAAATTGTCAACATGGCTTTGTAGAGAAAAAGGCATACGTCACAAATCTGCTTGAAACAATGGACTTTTTGACCGTGAACATGGCCAGAAAACTACCAGTTGATGTTGTATTCCTGGATTTTGCCAAAGCATTTGACAAAGTACCACATCAACAGTTGCTCTATAACCTAAAAATGTATGGAATCAAAGGAATCTTCTTAATTGGATTAAAGCTTTCCTAACCAACAGATCTCAACGAGTTATCCTTGGTAACATTCAGTCGAATTGGTTACCAGTGACTAGTGGTGTTCCGCAAGGTTCAGTCTTGGGTCTAGTTTTATTTGTCATTTACATCAATGACCTACCAGATGTCATAAGCAAAAAAAACATTTGTAAAATCTATGCTGATGACACTAAAATCCTCAGCGTTGTCAATACACTTGCAGCTCAGCTTCAACTGCAATCAGACATTGATGAAATTGTTCTTTGGAGCAAGTCTTGGCTCATGGAGTTAAACGTAAAAAAATGCAAAGTCATGCACTTTAGTCAAAAAAATTCAATTTCCTTCGAGTACTCAATGGAAGAAACTGGCTCTAATTCGATAGTTTTGCGAACAAATTTGGAAAAAACCACCTCTGAACGTGACTTGGGAATCCAAATTACTAATGATCTTAAAGTGGAAAGCCAATCCATCATCGCATTATGTAAAGCAAACCAAATGCTTGGTATTTTAAAACATACCTTCCAATGTTGTGATGCTTCTCTGTGGAAACAACTATACTCCACCTATGTCCGTCCTCTACTTGAATTTGCTATCCCAGCTTGGAACCCTCATTTGGTGAAAGACAAGCAAGTTATTGAGAAAATACAACACAGAGCCACAAAGATACCGCACAAATTGAAAAATTTAAACTATCAGTCTAGATGTGAAAAACTTGGCCTCACATCTCTAATTGACCGCCGTAAACGAGGTGACCTCATTCAGAAATTTAAAATTGAGAAAAACATTGACATAATTAACTGGCATTTTCCTCCTATTACAATTCCGCCGAGAGCTAATCACAGAGAGAGATTTCACCGGGAAAAATATAATAACAATTTAACTTGTTTTAATTTTTTTAATAACCGAATTGCCAACGCATGGAACAGCTTGCCAGATAATGAAGTATACTCTTCATCTGTCAACAGCTTTTAAGCGAGACTTGATAGGCTTCAAAGTTACAACAGCTCGCAATTCCCTTTGATGGAAGTTGCATTATGAGCTTCACAAATGTTATCTATGATTTGACAATCTACATTTGTATTCTGTCAATTGTCTTTATATTTGTTGTAACAAATATATACTACTACTACTATATCAGATATATACATATATATGTATATGTATATATATATATATATATATATATATATATATATATATATATATATATATATATATCTACATATGTAAATATCTGTTATACTCTTTGTTTTAATATGTTTTATGCTTTGTATTTTTTCTGTTGTTTTTTTTGGCTTGATTTTTACTTGATTAATCTTAAATAAACAGATCAGGAGACACTTTCCTCTACAAATATGAGATAAAATATGTTTTCTGGTAACATTACAAAACCATTTTTTTTACAATTAATTACGTTAATGCTTTTTTTTTTACAATTAATTACGTTAATGCTATTTTGTGCTTGATTTTGATCTTATAATGGCTTTTTAGAATACCATAGATACCATAGATTAAATAAATACCATAGATACCATAGAATAAATAAATACCATAGATACCATAGAATAAATAAATACCATAGATACCATAGAATAAATAAATACCATAGATACCATAGAATAAATAAATACCATAGATACCATAGAATAAATAAAGGGCCCAAAATGGCATCAAAGACTGATCCTCCTTGCTTGAAGGAGTAGCTTCTTTAGAAGGCAAAATAGGCACAATTAGTATTTAAGAGTTTGTTAATCTACTTATTCTATGTAGTTAAATGTTTATTATTATTTAATATTATTTATTTTACCTATTTATATTTTGTTTTTCATATTTTGT
>NC_061159.1:3619519-3714519 GCF_022113875.1 Hydra vulgaris | reverse complement strand
GAAATTCACTATCTAATTCAACCAGCATCCTAAGTGGAGTTCCACAGGGCAGCGTTTTGAGTCTAACGTTATTCTTGTTATATATTAATGATCTACCCTCTTTAGTAAAAGATCATAAATTGCTCTCTAATGTTATATGCTGACGATATCAAGCTATATAGTTCATTTAAGGATGCTGATTACAGTCACGATCTTGCTGTAGCCATTTATAAAGTTTATCTCTGGTCAAAAAAATGGCAGTTAAAAGTATTAATTAGCCAATAATAAGTGCTTTACTCATAGAATAGCACCTATTTCATTTTGTAAAGATATAAATTACAACTATCAATTAGGCGATTATAATTTAACTTGGTCTACAAACCCAAAAGATCTTGGTGTGACCATGGATTCTTACTTAAATTATAATAATCATATTTCAAATATCGTCCGCGCATCAAAAACTCAAGGATATCTAATTCTCAAGTGTTTTAAAAGGTGTGATCCATGTGTTATCATTAAAGCCTACACTACTTATATAAGACCGATCTTAGAATATTGCTCTCCAGTTTGGTTGCCAAATCGCACTAAAATGCGATTTGGCAACCAATACAGTGGAAAAAGTACAAAGACATTTTACCAAGAGAATTTCTAACCTAAATAACGTTTCATATTCAAATAGACATGATTACATGTTACAAAACTCTGAACAATTTAGTTTGCTTAAATAAATCAAGTTTCTTTTTAATTAACAACTTTTATTTAACAATTTATACTCAAGAACATAATTTCAAATTACGCAAACTAAAATGTAAACTCGATGTCCATAAACTCTCTTTCTCACTCAGGGTTGTTATATTTGGAATAACTTACCATCTGATGTCGTGAACGCCAAAAATATAAAGAGCTTCAAAATTAAAATTAACTCTATCAACTTTGAAAAGTACTGTTCCAGCTAACTGGTTTTTGTTTTATAACTATAGTCTTATATATAATTGTCATATATATTTTTAATTATCTAGCATATGTATTATGTGATTGTAGGGCACGTTGTCAGAGTCCTTCATATTTTATGGACCTGCATGTCCTTTAGAACATGTATCACTGTTCTAATAAATTTTAATCTAATCTTATCTAATGTAGCAGCACTGCTTTGCAGCAGCAGGCTATAAGATACTTGATGTATATACAGAAGCCCAAAATTAAAAAAATTCAACTGATATATATAAAAAATATCAAATATTGGCAAATCTGTCTTTAAAATTGTACAAGCAACATGCTTTAACAAAGACAATAAAGAGAAACCAAATTTTACTTATTTGCATTATTTCAGGCAATAATTGCATAACTTATATGGTAATGAAAGAAAAATAAAAATAATTTAAACTGTGTTTATTTAAAGCACCTTTAGCTTTATAATTTGCGCTTATACTTTTAGCAATTTGGTTGCACAAAATTTCATTGTGATATTCACAATTTTTTTTCCAGTTCTAACATTTAGTAACAACTTATTCATTTTAAACCAGTCACAAATTTTGTTAATTCAATGTTCATGCTATAAGATAAAAAGAATTAGTACCATCAGCAAACTTGCAATCATCAAACTTTACAGAAATAATACAGAAATAATGTAAATAGAAAACTTTACAGAAATAAACTGTACAGAAATAATGTAAATAGAAAGATAAAGGGTCCTAATATAGAGCCCCAGGCACCTTAGAAGTTATACTTAATAAATTGGATGAGACAGTTGTATTGCTTTTAGAATTGATTAGATATTGAAGAAATTAATAAAAAAATCCAGCAGGAAAAGAAAAATTTCAAAGCGTAGATGTCTTAAAAATATTTATTAACATTAACGTTCCATATTGTTTTGTAAGCATGTCTACCTAACTGAAAAAAAGCAAAGAAAAATGACGTTGTGAAAGTAAACCTCAACCATATTTAAAATTCACACATGTAGATTACAATTTCACATTTATGTTGTAAAAATGATATAACAAATAAAAAAATCACTACCTTTAAATAAATGTGCAATAAAAAACAACAATTTTATTGCTACCCCCATGTCTAAAATTTATTTGTGGAAGTGGTCAAAAGTGTGGAAGAAGTCAAAAGTGTGGAAGAGTTCAAAATTGTTAATTTTGACCACTTCCACACTTTTAAAACTGTTAATTTACATTAACAAACAGCCTTTTGTTTACCTATCAAGTTTTTCTTTTTCTTGTTTACTTTTACGTTCTTTTTCTCTCTCTCTACGCTATAAAATAAATACAAATATAAACTAGTTTGTGTATTGTATTGAGTTCCTAACAAATTATGTACAACAATAAGAATATTTTTATTTACTTTTTCATTTCTGCTCTATAAAATACTATAACACTAATATTTTACAGGTTTCTATGGAAACTACCAGTCAGTGTCAGAACTATTAAACTCAGTGCAAGACTGGTAAAAAAATTAATCATCCAAGCTATATTTTAAAAATCCCGAAAATTGTATGGGTAAAATATCTGGAAAAAAAGCAGAATATATATCCTCCTAATTTTGCTTTAAGCTGATTTGTTTCCAATTTTTTTTTAACTTTTCCCAATTTTTGTATAATTAATGAGTGAAAAAGCCTAAAAAACAAATATACCACAAAAATATATACCTTAAACTTATATGTAACTAAAGGTTGTAAGTATGTATGTAACTAAAAGTTGAAAAAATATCTGGAATTCCGGAAATACCCAGCAAAAGATAACCCCTTTAAAAAGAAACTTTTGTGCTTATGCCTAAAGTCTTTGTCTAGGAGACTTAAAAAACGACTACAAAACAGTAGTGGTATAGAGTTTGAGCTGCCCATGATGAATATATTTATTGGGACAGCAACTCTAACCTTTATTCACTAATGAGCTCCAAGACAAGGGAATATTTTAAACCAGAGTTAACTTCTACTAGCCTTTGTCTGAAAAAATAATGTGATTTTTAAAAATATAATTTTTAAGAAGAACACGACAGGTTGTACTAGATAAAATATTAGCAGTAGCAACAAACAGTAGAGTATGGCCTGACCTAATAGATACAAATTTTGAAAAAAAATCTTATAAATGAATTTAATAACCTTTTCTTTTTCTTCTAATCTCTGCTTTCTTTCCTTCTCGCGCTAAATTAACAAAATATAATTTAAATTTAAATTCACTAAAAAATATATAACTTCAATTAGCCTTCAGCTGAAAATTAAAAACCTAATATAAAATTTTATATATATACATAAAATATACTTGAGCTATAGCTAATTGTCTTGCAGCAATACGACTATCTCTTTTTTCTTTTAAGTAATCAGTTAATGGAGTGCGTGTCTTTTCTCCTAAAAACATTTAATTACTATAGGGTATTAAAACAGCTTTGAACTTTTTCACTTTTTGTGTGTAAAAAATAGATTTTTATATTTTTTGATACAATTTCATTTTAATTTGTTATTTTTTTGATTTGTCTTTGAATCTTTACAAACAATAATATAAACTTGCTTATCTTGTTCTGGTGTTATTACAACTTTTTTTTACTAGGTGGTTAATCTTCAAGCTTGTGCAACCAAATTTAGAAACATAGACACATAGTTAGAAATAAAGGAGCAGGTTTTTTTTATACAACCTTTATGTAAGAGATTTTTGATAACCATTTCATAACAAACAATTTTATTACTGATATTTGGTTTACACGATTGCATTAAAATAAGGTTACAGGTCAACTTTAAATTAAAAACTTTTTGTTGAAATAGAAAATGAAATATTAAAACAGTACATAAATTCAGAACACTGCTGATTCTGAAAATTCCATGGGTGAGGTTTTTAAAAAATTTCAAACAATCTGTAACCTGTAAATGACCTGTCAATTTATAAATCCTCAAACACTTTTTATTACAAACTTTTTGTAAATTTTATAAAGCTTTAATTTTTATTTTAAACTGGAATTTTCTTTAAAAGATAATTATTCTTATAAGTTAATTATTCTTTAAAAGTTAATTGTTCTTTAAAAGTTAATTATTCTTTAAAAGTTATTTATTCTTATAAGTTGCATATCTAAATATGAATGACTGAATGATTGAACATATTCTAGTCAGCAAATAAACTTATCAGTACAAAAATAATAATAAAATTAATGTTTATGTACTTATAAAGACAATAGATGATAATAAAATGTATATCAGTAAACTAAACTAAAAGTTTTACAAATCTATTTAGTAAAAAAACTTACTCTTTTTGTCGGCAATTGTCAATGCCTGTAATTCTTCTATATATTTTTCAGCACTGGGAAGAAGCTCAACTTGTTTTCCAAGATTTTCCAAAAACTGTAAGTATTCAGGATCTAAAAGATGCGCTTTATGTAAAAATATCATAAAACTCTGTGCACCATTTTCAGCATGTTAAAAAACAGTTTTTAAAAAATATATAATATAATCAGTTAAAAGCCAATCTTAACAGTAGATCAATGTTAATATTAATTCAATGTCAACAGTAAAACAATTTTTTTTTTCACAAGTCCACATAGACATGATATCTTATAGAGTGTGCAATCCTAGATCCAGGTCTCCTGAAGTCGTTCATGATTTTTATAAACTTTGGAATGCTGAGATTATTTTAAATCCAAGACTTTCCAGACAATCCAGGAGATTTTAATTTTAAGATTTTAATTTTCTATTTTAAAAACACAATAAGTTTAATTGGATCAAAGCAAAATAATGGCAATAATAACTGAAAGATTATTAATTATTCTTCTTAATAATCTTCCAGTAATTAACTCTTACTTCAGATCTTTCTTAGAAACCATATATCAAATCCATTGCAAAATTAGCATCTGTTAAGGTTGCATCTCTTTATTATGCTTAAAACTTTCTTACTTCGGATTCTATTTTCTATCTCAAATCCATCCTTGTAATAAATCTCAAATCCATCCTTGTATGGAATACTGTTGCCATATCTGGAGCGGATCTTCCAATGATGCCCTTTCTCTTTTGCAAAAACTAATGGTAAACATAGTTAGATCTGCTCTTGCAACCCACCTCCAACCATTATCACATTGTTATAATGTTGCTTCTCTCTCTCTTTCCTACAAATACTATAATGAGCACTGCTCTAAAGAGCTAGCATCTCTTGTGCCATCTACTGAAATTCATTCTTGTGATATCCATATATCAAATCCATTGCAAAATGAGCATCTGCTAAGGTTGCATCTCTTTATTGAGCTCAATACTTTTCTTCTCCGGATTCTATTCTTTAGCTCTATAAATCTAAAATTGGTCCTTGTATGGAATACTGTTGCCATATCTGAGGTGGATCTTCTAATTTCTCTTTTAGACAAGGTACAAAAATGCATTGTAAACATAGTTGGACCTGTTCTTGCAGCCAACCTCTTACCATTAACACATCGCTGTAATGTTGCTTCTCTTTCTTTTTTCTACAAATACTATAATGGGCATTGCAATAAAGAGCTAACGTTTCTTGTTTTATCTATTAAAATTCATTCTCGTCATTCAATTAAGTCCTTTTTCTGTGACTATTCCTAAGTGCTCCAAAAACTCTTATTCATCTAGTTATTTTTCTTGAACATTAGTTTTTTGGTATTCGCTTTCTTTATTAACCTTCATGATTCATTCAATTTGCAATCTTTTAAGTCGTCTGTCAATTGTTATCTTGCTCTACAATCTTCATCTTTTCTCTTCCAGTAACTTCCAACTCTAATAGTGTTTGCTTGCAGCCTTGTTAGAAGCAAAGATGTTGAAAAAAAGAAGAAAAAAAAAAAAAAAACTAAAGAAAAATTTCCAGGTAAAAAAATTCTAATAAAAAATACTCAATAACAAAGAACATTATTTAAACATTATATAAAATGGATGTCATTTTGAATATTTTTTCAGCAAATAAAACACAACCTGATAATTAGTTAATTAATTCTAGAATTAATTATTCCATTAATAGAACCAATTTACAGTTTCAAATGTTATAAAAACTTTATCCTTTTAAAAATGAAATCAAAACACTAATTATAAGGAGAGATTATTATATTAATTATATTAATATATATATTATTATTCCAATATTATATACTTAATAGTTTTTCCTGATTGCTTTTAATTTAAATTTGTTTAGGAAAGAAACATTTAAAAAAGTGAAAGCTAAAGCACTTTCAATTTTTGTTTTTTTATAAACAGACATAATTTAGAGACTTCATTTTCATTCATATTCAAAACTAATTTCCTAATAGTACGATAAAATATGGAGTTTTAAAACAAATAATCTAAAATCTTGATAGCAGTCATCTAAGCATCTAATGCATATAAGTTATCATCTTGCAACCAGTTTCTTTTTAAGTGTAAAAACACTCAAAAAGAAAAGGCTAGAGAGCCTTGGATTGTTTTTACACTAAAAAAGTATTTTTATTTTAAATGAATTTTCAATATCTCCAAGACAAGGGAATCTCCCTTGTCTTGGAGACATTGAAAATTCATTTAAAACAAAAATAATTCTGTTATTAAAAGTCATTAACTACATTGAAAAAAGAAATTACAAAAACTGAGTGTAGTTTTAAAGATTTTTGATTGAAGGCAAAATGAAAAATTAACAAGATTATTTTGAGAACTCTAAGGAAAAAAAAAATCTGACATCTTGAAACAACTAAAAATTAAATGTTCAAATTAATAAAAACTTTTGCAATCAATAAAGAAATTTTAAAAACTTTTTATGTTCTTTTTAATTTTTAATTTTAAATTCAATTGCAAATTAATGCTTGTATCAATCTGAAGTCTATTTTTTTTTAATGACATATAAACAAAAAATATTATGAGATAGTCTAGTAAATGAACTTTTGAACAAGATTCAATTTTCAGTGATCAAATAAAGCATATACTAGAATACAAAACAACTATTATGTACACTATTATAACAGAATAATATACATCAAACCTAATTAGAATTTCTGTAGCAAAATATGTTCTAAAAAACAACAATAAAACAAAGAGCCGTGCCAACCAAAACATTTGTTATCTTATTTAAATAAAAAATCTCCACACATGAAAAGACAATTAAAAGAGGAAGTTGATAATCCATTAGTTCAGAAAATGAATTTGAATTTAGTAAAAGCTATTAATCAAAGAGTGATGCTGATGAAATTGAAAAATATTTAATGATGAACATCTGTAAGTACCAGTCATCCAATTGTACCTACAACCCAAATATCTGCTTTTAGTAACAATCTGAATGTTTTTTAATGTCCATACAATTGCTTCTACAAGCCAATCATCTGATTTTACCAGCATAATGTCCACTTCTTCCAGCATTTTTACTACTTCTACAAGCAATGTTATAACACCATCATTTCAAAATGCATCTCCAAGGTTTATCATTCCAATATTAAAGTAGTCACTGCAAAGGAAACTATAAAGGCAGAGAGGAAAAACAGAAATCCAGGCCCCCTCTCCATATAGAGCCTTGCTATTAGACACGCTGAGTAAAAGTGAGCAAAAAAAATCAAAAAAAGGAAATTTCCATATTTTTGATAGATTTTGATAGTTTAATGGATAGAGTCTATAACTCAAACTTCACTGCTTCATTACAGATAAAAATTCTTATTTAAATTCAATTATATAATTCAATATGTATTCAATAATTCAATATGTATTCAATGCTGTTTTATTGAATGTCATATTTACACACGTGTTGCCATGATCAGAGCAATTGTCAGAGCAACAGTCTCTAGGCAACAATTATATCTCTAGGCATTTAATTCTACGGAATTTTCAATGATGACAGTGAGCTATTCCTTTGTGATATTCTTTTTTAGCAATGGTGGCATCATTTGCAACCCCTAATTGAAGGACACGCATTTAGGCAGGATCAATTGTTCCGTACAATGATTTGCTACCTGAAGTACAGACTTTTCTACATTAGGATTTGGATAACTTTAAAAAATCTTTATTTGCCTCTGCCACCAATTCTTTAATGTATGAAGTTTTTGTTGCACTGGATTCATCTTCAGACACATGGCTGATTGAATAAGTTGAGGTTATTAAATAATGTTTTTAAATAATCTCTTAGATGAAAGCAGGTGTTTCTGTACAAAAAGTTTGCTTGTGACCTCCAAGTTCCTGGTGTGATAAATAGAACAGCAGCCATTAAACAAACTTTTATGTTTTCCCTTTATTTACAATATTTGGACTTGTCAAGTCCAAATTTTTTTGTCAGCTAGTTGATGCATCAAACACTGCAAACTTGCTGATATGTAGGCAGACTATTTAGATTGCTTGTTTATTGAAATGATTGATTGTTTTAATAACATTATTTTGTTTTACAATTCATTATATTTTCATATATAAAAAGTT
Organism: Hydra vulgaris; assembly: GCF_022113875.1. Lineage (NCBI taxonomy): Eukaryota > Metazoa > Cnidaria > Hydrozoa > Anthoathecata > Hydridae > Hydra > Hydra vulgaris. The sequence continues at coordinate 3,706,187 of NC_061159.1, read as the reverse complement.
CATTTGCTACTCTTCTTTTTCATGAATTTTAATTTGAAAAGTTAAAAAATTGCATTGAAATAGCTTCAAGCATGAGAGCAAGTAGTTATAAAAAGTGGGTTTTGTAAAACTTATAAGAGTCATGGTGGGTGACCTTTTTCAAAAATTAATAAAATCAATGACTCTTTAGTTACTTTCAAATCATCTGTTCTTTTCAATCTGTTTTTTTATATTGGAAACTGAAGATAACAAAAATTTACCAAAAAGTCACATCTCTAATATATATATATATATATATATATATATATATATATATATATATATATATATATATATATATATATATATATATATATATATATATATATATATACACATAGTATAAATGCATATTTATAAATATGGGCATAATATCTTACAATATCATTTATTTAACTTTACAGTATCAAAAAAATACCTTTATCAAATGTGTTTATCTTTTGATCAATTTTTTGTTTTGTTCGAGGTATTTGCTGACAAGGTGCATATTCAATTACTGCACTAAATTCATTTCCTAAAAGTTATTTTCAAAGTATTGCATGATTTTTTTTATTTTAGAAAAAAAAATTATAAAAAATTTGATTAAAAAAAATTAAAAATGACCTAAATTATCATAAAATATATATCCATCAAACTTGTTTCGAAAATCAAGTACATCATTGTATTCAATAAAATTGACATATGCTCGAGTAAATCCATCATTGCCAAAACTTTTAAACCCAAAAAGAAAATTTTTTAATTTAGTAAAAAATTTCATATAAAATTAGATAAATGCATATAATATATTTTAAATAAGATATCTTATGCATTGTAAACAGCATAAAATAGACATGTATATTAGGGCTGCTAGTTTGAACATGTTCGAGTTCTATTTTAACTTTTTGCCAAAATTTCAACCTTTAAGCAGTGACTTTTTCATAATTTTTTCATAAAACCACTGTTTATTTACGTTTGAAAAAAGTTGAAATTAAAATTATGAAGGGTTTCAAAAGTTCAAACAAAAAATTTAATGTTTAGAAAATCTGAGGTATACGAGTATTTTCATTTTTCCCAAAAAGTTAAAGACAATTTTTTTTTTCAAAAAGTTAAAGACAATTTTTTTTTTCAAAAAGTTAAAGACAATTTTTTTTTTCAAAAAGTTAAAGACAATTTTTTTTTCAAAAAGTTAAAGACAATTTAAGCAAAATGTCCCTTAACAAGCATTATTACAAGACATTTATAAAAGAAATGCAAAATTGACGTTCTAAAATGTAATACCATTAATAAAAGTTAAATTAATAAAATAATAATTTAGTATATAATAAAATATAGCAAAAACATTTGCTAAAAACATAATCTTTTTGTATTAAAAAGTAGAAAATAAACTTTTTAATTTAAATTTAATAGTTCCGTAAACTAAAGATTGACAGGTCTGCGCAAGGTTTATTTAGAAAATACCTGTCAATCTTTAGTTTATGGAACTATTAAATTTAAATTAAAAAGTTTATTTTCTACTTTTTAGTACAAAAAGATTATGTTTTTAGCAAATGTTTTTGCTATATTTTATTTTCTACTTTTTAGTCTTTACAGAGAGTTACGATATTTAGTGATGCATTTGTCTAGACATTTATAATTAAGTCGAGCTTTTTATCCTAAAGAAATGGAGTATTAGCTGATTAAAGGAGCGGAATATTTTTTTTTTAAAAGATAAAATTTTTTTATATAAAAGTAAAATTACATAAAGTACAAATATTTCATTTGCATTGCATCCCACGTCCTCCTACAGGTGTATTATATTTTTATATTAATATTAAACAAAGTTAACATAAAAACAAGTTAACCTTGTAAGTTACTTTTTCAATTTTATTAAAAAATAATTTTTCAAAAAAAAAAAATATTAAAAAAAAGATTTAAAAAGAAATACAAACCCAAAAGCAATCTTTGCCGATTTTTAAAATAAAAAAATTTATTTTTAGAAGAGAACAATATATATTAAAAAAAAATTACAAACCCACAAGCAATATTAGCCTATTTTAAAAATAAAAAGATTTGTTAAGAGATTAATATTACTATTCTAAACAAACCCGCAAGCAATTTTCTGGTAAATTTTTGTATAAAATGTTACTTTTTAGTGGGTTATGGACAACAAAGAAAGTTGAGAAAAAGATCATATTAAGTAAAAGAAAAGATTATAAAATATTAAATTTTTTAGCAAATATTTTTGCTATATTTTTTTATTTTTTAGTCTTTACAGAGAGTCACAATATTTAGCAATGTTAAGATATTTGAAATTAATTTGAGCTAAATGTGCGAATGGTGTAAGTACAAACTGGCATTTATGCAAATTGGCATAAGAGCAAACTGGCATAAGTGAGCCAAAAGAATTTATAAACATTGGCATAAGTGCAAACTGGCATAAGTGTGTCGAATAAAATTGCAAATATTACAAATATGCCAATATTGGCATAACACAAATTGTTATTTTGCTCATATGCCAATTCACATTTATGCCAGTTCGCACTTGCTAAAATAAAAACTTGCTAAAATTTAATAAAACATTTTCGGTTCGCTAAAGAACCGAAAAATGTTTTATTAAATTTTCAAATGTAATTGACAGGGGTGAAATTAGGTATGATCTCATGAAAAGACTCTCTAGCTTTGGATTGTTTTTACGCTCAAAAAGAAGCTGGTTGCAAGATGATAACTTATATGCATTAGATGCTTAGATGACTGATATCAAGATTTTATATTATTTGTTTCAAATAAATTTATAAAATTAAAAAATTTATTTTTAATTTTATAAACTTTAATTATTTGTTTTAATTAAATCTTTTTATTTGTTTTCAAATAAAAAAAATTTTTTTAAATGCGGTTAAAAAAGTCTTTATAAATAGGTTTTGTACCTAATTTATATAAGTTTTGTATTTAACTTGTAACCTTTTATTTTGCAACTTTAAATAAAAACTTTCCAAAACAGTTTGAAAGTGTTCAAGATCAAAATTTTTGAAAAATGTTCAAGTTGGCAGCCCTAATACATACATACATGCATACATACATACATAAATATATACATATATGTATATATATATATATATATATATATATATATATATATATATATATATATATATATATATATATATATATATATATATATATCAGGCCTTGTTTTAAATAAAAAAAGTGCTTAATGCATTAGCTTAACGCGATTTTGACGTCATAAAATTATCTTTATTTTTTTTTATAGACGTTAAGTGTTTTAACAATAAATAAATAACCGCAAATTAGTTCAATTTAATAATTAACTCAAATAACTACAAACGTTTTAAATGTAAATTTATTATGAAAAGTTTGAAATGTTTTCAATTGTTATTTTATTATTAATTTTAGTTCAATATTATTTAGTAAAAAAATTATTTCTGAAATTTGTTTTTGAATAATTATTGTTTATAAATCGTTATTGAATAAAAAATAATGATTTTTTTTTTTTTTAAATTTTTGGAATATACAAAAAATATTAACATTGATAAACAAAAACCCATGTTAATTATTTAAACAGCAATTTTGTTTTGACTAGCAAAGAATAATTTAGGTTTTTAAATATTTTTTAAATTTATCTTGCTTAGCGTTTCAACTTGTGTTATATAAAAATATAAAAAAGTTTTGTCTGCTTTGAGCATATTTTTGATACATAGTTTAGAACGCATTCGCCAGGAATTTAATTCATAAATTTTTTACGTTATTGTAAAAATGTTTTACATTTTAAACAAATCACAAAGAAACAGAGCTATAGAGAAAAATCGTTTTTAACAATTAAAATCTTTTTTTTTAAATTTTAGTAAAATTTAAAAAAAAATTAAATTAAATATAAAAGTCTTAATTATACAAACTTTTTTGTTAATTTTTCTTAAAACAAAAAACAAATACTTCTACGCAAAACTTTAACCCTGCAAACTTAAAAAAATACTCAAATAAAATAATTTAAGTATATTTAATAATTTGAATCGTATCTGTTTATAATAAAAGTTCGTAAAAATTTGTTTATTAAAAATTAAGTTCCTTAAGTTATAAACAAACTCAAAAGTATTTTCATTCTACGTATAATTACAAAACTCTTTTTGTTTTTCTTCGTTTGTAAGCAATTTAATTAATAAAATATGAATAAATATGAGGTAGTCTTTGTTAACAACAAATTTAATTTATTTATTGAACTATATTTTTTTTTAATTTATATATCAACTTAATTAAAATATAGTAACATTTTTAAATATTTTAACATAGTTTTTTCTTTTTCTGTTATCATTGCATCGGCAAAGCATCGGCAAAGTCCCAAGAATTAAAAGTTTTAAATTAAATCTTTTGTCATTTAAAATACAACCTATATTCGAACTTTAAACAATTTAGAGAGAATAGAAATATACAAGGTTTTTATATACTAGTTTGTTTTGTTTTATAAAGAAAAATACATATTCATTAGTAAAAATTAGAGACTGTCATTAAACTAAAACATGCCTTAGTATTTATTTAACGGAATCTGTAATGTGCGTGTACATAATGAAACCTCCGTTATATAAATATATTCAATGTAATATTAGTGTCATCAGCGGATGTTGTAGTCTACTCATGATTTCTTTACCTTATAATATAACTTGATTTATGAAAAAAACTTATTGAATCACACGCAGAAGAAATTTAACAAATTGTCTTCATTCAAAAATTGCGAGTAACAGGTAATTTTTTTTTAAGTGCCGGCCCCCTCTCCCCGCATAACTTAAAGGTAAAGGTATCTATATATCTTTAACTAATAAGAAAAGGAAAGAGTAATAATTAATGAAGTAATTTTTAGAAAAATACAAATAGATTGTTCATTCATTGGCACATTTTTTAAAATATCTCGAAAAAATGTCTTAATATTTTTGTTATCATGATAACAAAAATATTAAGACATTTTTTGAGATATTAAAAAAAATGTGAATCCTTAATTACAAATTTTTTTGCAAATGTTTTTTATTATAAATTCAGTAAAAAACTCTTAAAAAATCTATATTACAAAAAACATTTATATTCTGTATTAATAAATATGGAATATAGATTTTTTAAAAGTTTTTTTACTAAAAACTTTAAAAAATTACTTTTTTCTATTAAAAACATTGCAAAAAAATGTAGTTAAGGATTGACGAACAAATTTTCATATTTTTAAATATTTGGATAAAAAGTTTAGCGTAAAATTAATTGCTATAAAAAGGCAAGATATATCGCGATAAAAAGTTACAACAATTATTTTTAACGTAAATTCTTTTTTGTAATAAATATCTTTACATATCGTTATTTAAAAAGTTATTTTTTTAAAAATTGATTACTTCTTTTATGTTACCACTAATTTAAAAGTTAAAAAATGATAAAAAGTAGCTTAACCAAAACAGCTCTACGCGTACGTAAAAATCGCTTAAGGCGTACATAAATTGCTCTAGGCCTAACGCTTTAAAACAAAGCCTATATATATATATATATATATATATATATATATATATATATATATATATATATATATATATATATATATATATATATATATATATATATATATATATATATATCTGTCTTGATGAGGCATGTGATCCCATACTATTATATAACCACACAAGTAATACTTATTGATTATTTGACCATGGCTGTTAACATGAAATGTTAATATTGCTGAAAAAGATTAGCTAGACTTGACTAAAAAAGAAAACTTAATTTTTTTTAAGAAAAAAAATTAAGTTTTCTTTTTTAGTCAAGAAATCTTAACAAAAGAGAAATTAGAGAGAACTTAACTAAAACACAAAAAATAAAATATAACGCAGCTAAAATAAAACTTGAAAAACTGAAATGCTATGCTGAAATGTTTGGAATAAAAATTGCTCACCATTAGTAACAGCATAATTATTCAACAGTAGTATTCGAGAATGAACACCTTGTTATTGGGTATTTCATATTTAGATGCACCAACAATAGCATTTTTTACTATGTTTAAAATATTTATAAACATTCATTCATTCATTGGCGGGTTTTTCTTTTTAAAAAATCTTTAACTCAATATAAAACTCATTCCCACTTGACTCATCATTCAGCAAAGTCTCATTCTTTAATATATCTAACCTTGCATGCTCTAAAAACTTTTAATCATTTTTTTTTTTCCATGCATTTTAACCCTTTGGAACTCTCTAACATCTAATGCAACCTACACCTTTTCAAGTCTTCTGCCAACCATTTCTTTGCTCTTTAACTCTATTTTGTTTTCTAATAGCTTTCAACTTAATAGCGTTTTTTTTTCAGCCTTGTTAAGAATGAATCAGATTTTTTAAAATGTTAAACAAATTGTTGGAAAATTGCTTCTGTGTGTGACCACTACAGTATTTTCTACAGTGTTTAGTCATTGTTAAGTAAAATCAAAATAAGCATGTTTAGTTGAGCTAGTATACATATTTTTGTAATTGCAGAATTCAAGTTCATTTGTGGACCAATAATCACATAAGATTTGAAAAGCCGTTCAACTAAAAAACATCAAATATATAAAAGCATCATTGGAGAATTACGGCAAAATACCTCTGAAAAGTGGCATTATTGGCAGATAACTTTTCAAAAAAAAGTATTTTCTCAAAAGCAGATTTAAAATGATTGCTGAAAAATTGAATTCTTTGCAGGAAATTAAATTTTTCTGCCGTAAAATTAATGTTTACAGTGAGAAAACTTAATCTTAACACAACATCATGTTTCTGTAAAATTAATGTTTACAGAAAAGAAAACTTAATCTTAACACAACATCTTTATAAAACACCTTAGTCAGAAAGTTGAAAAAGTTACTTTAGCTTATATATTTGACATTACCTTTACAAATAAACAAGGAAAATAAGTAGCTATATGGAAAGCATGTAAAGCAAATAAAGCAGGGAAAATAAGTAGCTATATGGAAAGCAAATCTAAAGTGGCAGAAAGATGTGGTATACCAAACCTAATCGCTTATGAAGCAAGTGCTATACCACCTCTACTACCGCACCACATACCTTATCTAGAGAGTCAAAAAAGAACTCAGACATTGCAATGACAAATCCTATGAAATAAAGAATATTGTCTTGCCACGCAATTTAACAACTGAAGCAGTTACTAAGCAGTTAGTTAGAAATGTTAACATTAGCGTTAGGAAGGTGTCTGCATTATGTAAGCAGTTGTCTGCTAATGGTACTAACTAACCTATGCCTTTCCATGTAGAAATTTTGAAAGTATTGAAGAAACAGACTAAACAAATGAAAATAATTTTGAAGAGAACTTTAAGAGAAAAGAATCGGGCACCATTGCAAGTAGTGTTAATTAAAAACACTGAAAAAAAACTCAGATAGGAGGTATCTCGGAAAATTTAAAAGCACAAGCAACTGCCATGGATACTAAAGATTTTCTGGATTATTTTGAATTGATGAACATAAATAAAAATGATTATCACAGATAAAATGGCTGTAAATACTGTAAATGCAGGAAAAATGGAGTTGTGGTCATACTACAGCATCAGCAGAAATTTATCTGTGACAATATGTTGGCTGCCAACATCAAGTTTTGGATTGCATTTTAAATTATGTCATGGATGAAACCTTAGAAGATGAAACTCATTCTTCAAATATAGCATACAATTTTCCCAGTGATCTTGTGATGGAATATGATTCTCTAAAGACAAAGAGAGATGGAATATGATTCTCTAAAGAAAAAACTCCTGAGAGCCTCAATAACATTTTGTATAACAAAGATTCTTCATTTCAACTTTTTTCTCATAGTGTAGGAACATGGCCATCATAATTTCTTTACAGCCTTAAGTTACAACTTTAATGTATATACTTTTATATTATGCATTAGGATTAGCACTAGTGATAGCACAAATGCTTTATAAGCAAGAAGTAACAAGTTCTACCCTAAACATGCAACACCTTAGCTCTTCAAGGTTTGTGTCTAGTAGTGATATGATAATTTCACATTTGTAGCCGAAGCCAATACCAATAGTCAGAAAATGATCAATACCAACAACAATTAATTAACCAATTATTAAAATATCAATAATTCAGGTTAGATCAAGATTATCATAATCTCCCTGCTATTTGTAATTCAGTATATGTGCCACTGCCTAGAAGGAGTCACTCTTCTGGACTAAAAATTCTTCTTTTAAAAATATTTAAACATTCCTTTCTAACTCACTATTGAAATTGTTTATGATGGGCAACACTCCCCTTATTTAACTATAAACATAGTTCCAATAATTTTTGGTGTATAATAAGGTTACCATGGTTCCATCCTTATATTGCATCTTATCTTATATTAACGGTCTTCTTGATAATCTTACTTCTAACGTTTCTTGTTGACAGATTTTTTGCTGCTGACACAACCTTATATTTCAGTCTTCACTTTATGATCACTTAGAATAGGCAGCCAATCATGAATCTCTTGCCTTTTACAGTATGGGGTTAGCTGTGGATGGTGAACTTTAACTGAACAAAATGTTGTTTGCTTGTACTATTATTAAATTTTTGATATTCTTATATTGACAAATAGCAACACTATTCTCTTTTTATTTAGGTCTCTCTTTAGGTCTTCTCAGAAAAATTTTGCCTACTGACCTCTCATAACACAATATATATAATCCACATCAAAGTTAGAATCTGTCATTTTTTATTGTGCTTGCCATTTTCTTACTTCTAATTTTATTCTATGAATAAAATTAACTTCTTCTAATGATGACCTTTCTCTTTAAGGCAAGACCCAAAAACACTATCAGAAAAAATATCCTCAGTAATGAATAGTTAATGGTTTATTTTACATATAATTATTTTCAAATTACAGGATATAAAAAAACCTAAATCAATCTACTAAAAAAAGAGCGAATCAATAAAATAAAATAAAAAATGCATGTCCCAATAATATCAATAACATATAATCAGTACACCACTAGTGTATTAGTAAACTAATGGTGAAATGGAACACTAAACTACACTAGTAATGACAATGAAGAAAATAAAGGAAAAAAAACACCTCAAAATTTTTTTCATAAAAAAAAAATTCAAAAACACTCAAAAACACTCAAAAAATATAAAAACTAGTTTAAAATGTTGTCATTCAGAGTTGAACAATGTTCTCAGGTGATTTGTAAACTATTTTCAATTTATTTTGCGTACAGCAGTCTTGAAAAAGTATTTTTATTGAAATGATGAAATATTAAGAAAAATAAACATATCAGTTATAAAAAGAAAAGTTAAAAAAGTTGTAATAAAAATATTACCTGTAATTTGGTCCAGTAAAGAAAAAATAATCATGAGGTGGAAAAGTCAACTTTGCTTTAAGTTCCTCTTCAGTGAGAGTCGAAGGAAGACGACGTATGACCAACTGTAAAATAGTTTAAATTTATTTAAGAGAACTAGCACATTAGTTTTTTCATTTACTATTCAAAAAATATATATATATTTTTAAATATCTTTAAAAAAATTTTTTAACAATAAATAAAGCCATTTTAACATAAATGGAAAAATATCAATGCAAACATTTTTACACTTTACATCATGTATTCTCACACTCTTGTTATAAGACTTTGTTGCGGAAAAGCATAACCCAAGTAAATGTAACTTTACTTAATATTATAAATATTTACATCGTTAAATATTAAATTACATAAGTTGCATATTTTAAAGAACCGCATTGTAATTAAATTTAATTTGAAACCACATTAAAAATTATCAATTTTTTATTTTTATAAAAAATTTATAAAATATCCTTAAATTAAACAATATCGTTATTAAAAAAAATTTATAAAATTTAAAAATGTAGTTCAAAAAAAAATATTTACCTACTTTAAAAAAAGATACATATACTTATTATCTTTTTTTAAAGTAGGTAAATATATTATTATATATATACTTAAACTTATACTATTAAAACACTCATAAAACAATATTATAACCCTTTTTGCTTTCTCACAATTTCATTGTTTTTTTGTTTAAAATAAGGGGGCAATTGTTTATGTGTAAATTTCAAAAAAAATAAAAAAAATTAAAATTAGAAAAACTTTTCACATTTTGTCTTAAACAAATTCTTCACTCTATAAACTTGGAACGATTGAAATTAGGAAAAATGGGGTTGGCAAAAAATTGCCAACTTTAAAATATCAGAGGTCAACAAAAAAATTTGATACAAAAGTTTTACCACAAAACATAGAAAAAAGTTGGACCTCAAACACTTTAAGGTTGGCAGTTAATTCAGCAATTAAAGTTCATTCTAAGATCAATCTAAAAGAATAATAATAAAAATCATCTTTTTAAAACTTTGTTAAATAAGGTTTACTAAAACAATTCTCTAAAATAGTTTTGCATACAGAGTTGATTATGGTTTATCCAGCAATGTAAATACAGTTATGAGCACTTTGGTAACATAATGAAATTTTTTTTATTGATTTGAAACTATAAATTAAAAAAAAAAATAGTTGAATGTAAAACGAACATAAAAAGGTATCTTAAGTTTGATAAAAATAATTTTCTTTTCTTTAACATTGTTTTGAAGATAACAAGCCATTTTAAACTTTTTAATAAATTTAAATTAAATTTGATAAAAAAATTTCAATTTATTAATTTTTAATTTAAAAATAGTAAAACAAATTTAGATTAATGTACTCTACAGAAAGTAGTAAAAAAAAAATAGAATATATAAAATAAATTTAAATTAATTTTTTAATTTAAATTTATTTTATATATTCTACAGAATATGGTAAAAAAAAAAATATTTAACAACTGTGGTGAATTTTTAACAACTATTAATTACTTTATTTCAAAAGATTGTTTAAATATTCTGATTAATAATGCAAACAGCGTAATGCTTCTTTACAATGCCTGCAATATATTATTACATTCTCTCTCTCTCTCTCTCTCTCTCTCTCTCTCTATATATATATATATATATATATATATATATATATATATATATATATATATATATATATATATATATATATATATATATATATATATATATATATATATATTAAACATATATACATATATATATATATATATATATATATATATATATATATATATATATATATATATATATATATATATATATATATATATATATATATATATATATATGTATATACATATATATATATATTAAACATCTTCGCTTCCAACAAGGCTGCAAGTAACCACTAATTAGTGTTGGAAGTTATTGGAAAAGAAAAGATAAAGATTGTAGAGCAAGATAACGATCGACAGATGACTTGAAAGATTGCAAATTGTATGAATCAGGAAAGCAAGATGAAGGAAGTGAATTCCAAAGAACTGATGTTTGAGGGAAAAAACTAGATGAATAAGAGTTTTTGGAGCACTTAGGAACAGTTGCAGAAAAAGGATGAGACTTAATTGAATGAAGAGTAACACAAGAATGAATTTTAGTAGATAGCACAAGAGATGCTAGCTCTTTAGAGCAGTGCCCATTATAGTATTTGTAGAAAAGAGAAAGAGAAGCAACATTACGACGATGTGACAAAGGTTAAAGGTTGGCAGCAAGAGCAGGTCAAACTATGTTTACATTGCATTTTTGCACCTTGTGCAACCTCTTGTTTCTAAAAGAGAAAGAGCATCATTAGAAGATCCGCCCCAGATATGGCAACAGTATTCCATACAAGGCCAGATTTGAGATTTATAGAGATAAAGAATAGAATCCAGAGTAAGAAAGTGGCGAGCTCGATAAAAAGATGCAACTTTAGCAGATGCTAATTTTGCAATGGATTTGATATAAGGTCTCCAAGAAAGATCAGAAGTAAGAGTTAATCCTAGAAGATGAAGGGTAGGAGACTCATCGAGTACATTACTGTTCATAAATACAGGAAGACCTAAATTATTGTGATACAACTGGATGAAAAAAATTTAGTTTTATCTGAATTAAAGTTCACCTGCCACTGTGAGCCCCATGCTGTAGCAGAAATGAGATCCTTTTCAAGCTCAGATGCCCCCTGCAAGCAATCAGCGGGAGTTGGCTTCTTATTGTGACAAGAATAAATGGTAGTATCATCAGCGAACAATGCCACCTTAGATGTGAGAATATCTGGAAGATCGTTAATGTAAATTAAAAAGAGTATAGGGCCAAGGATTGAACCTTGAGTAACCCCTAAGGTTAAAGAATAAGAAGAAGAGTGCTGTCCATCAAGGACAACTTTTATACTACGATTGGAAAGAAAGGATTCAATAATCTTAAAGATGTTCCCAGATACACCGTAAGTAGAAAGCTTATGGAGAAAACCAGCATGCCAAACTTTATCAAACGCTTTACAAATGTCAAGAGCAATGGCTTTAACCTCTCCACCTTAATCTAATGCGCAATAAAACCTATCGAATAAGCCATAGAATGATAATATATGCATGCTCCTACTCTAAACAATATATGCATACTCCTACTCTAAACAAATGTATACAAGAAGAATTTTCAAAAAGTGATAAATAATTTAATATAATAAATTGATTTTGCAGTAAATTTCTTGTGTTTAATACAATATATATTTTTGTATTTAGTACAATATACATGTTCTTGTGTTTAATACAATAAATCTTTCAAAAAGTACATACATAAATCTTACATATACATGCCTCGGCGGTAATAAATGTGACAGAGATGAAAAAAACAGCTTTTTACAAGAGCTTTCGGTTTATGTGTGTGCTATCTGTTTATTCATTAAAAAATTGCTTGTTAAATACAAAATTTGATTTTATACATTTTTAAAATATGATACAAGCATATGTTCGTAATGTTAACGTTACATGTTAATTCATTAAAAAATTGCTTGTTAAAATAAAAATTTAATTCTATACTTTTTTTAAATTTGATACAAACATATACTTATAATATTAATGTTACAAAAATATATACATAACAATAACAAGAGAGAACAACATAACAAGAGTTGTTTATTGTAAAAAACGTTTTTTTCAATACTGGTGCCTTTAAAAAAGCATTGCAGTTTATTACACAATCATTGTAGTTTATTACACAATCATTGGTTTTATTTTAAAAGAGACTTTAACATTTTTCATCTTAGTTATAACAATAATGGTTTTCTTTTATAAACAACTTTGCAAACATATTGTTATTAATGTAATAGTTTGCCTGTTATGCAACAAAATGCACACACACACACAAAAAAACAATTGCATTTTGTAAGCAAAAAAGTCAATTTGAAACTCAACCTTTTTCTTTTTTATTTGATGCACCAGAAATTTTTATTTTTCTAATCATTATTTAAAAAAAAGAAAAAGAAATTGTTTTCTATTTATGAAAAAATTATACCCTTGCGAGAGCCATCAACCGATCCCATAATCCACTTTAGGGTAGTATGTGGGTGAGAATTAAAGCTCTCACTTTCTACCAAAGCCTGCATATAATACATACTATATTATTCATTTGTAAATGCATCAATAAATTACCTTAGTAGGTAAACTCTGCTCTTTCTTTTTAATATTGCTTCTTGTCTCAGAAACTTCTGACAATAATTTTCCCATTACTTTCTGAAAATAATTATCTAATAACTAGATAATAACTATAATTAGAAAATAAACCAAATTATATATTTAAGTTTTAATCCAGGATATTAAGGATATTAAGTTCTAATCCATCTAATTCAATCTAAGTTTAAGTTTTATAGAAACTACAAAAAACAAAAACAAAAATATTTAGGGGTGCCAACTTTAGTCTAATCTTTGCAACATGACACAAAATTCAAAAAAAAAAAGTTTTATTGAAGTATATTATGTTGGGAAAAATTATATAAAAATTTCTAATAGAAATATCACTTTAATCACTTTATTATAAAAAAACATCAGAAATAAATAATTTTAATAAAAAATCTTGTAAAAACACACTTTTTTTTATTTTTAGTTAGAAAAATGTCATTACCTATGCAGTAAAATCCAAAAGAATTTTATAAAATGATATTATTTTTAAGCATTTAGAATCACATAAATGTATATATATATATATATATATATATATATATATATATATATATATATATATATATATATATATATATATACATATATATATATATATATATATATATATATATATATATATATATATATATATATATATATATATATATATATATATATATATATATATATATATATATATATATATATTAACCTGTCTGATGTAATATTAAAATAGCCAACTGCTGGGTCTTTAGCACATATTGACTGACTAATTGGCAGAACATGCCGCTACATCTGCTAATTTTTTTTTTAAACATCTTCACTTCTAACAAGGCTGCAAGAAACCACTACTAGAGTTGAAAGTTACTGGAAGAGAAAATATGAAGTTTATAAAGCAATTAATGATTAACAGACTTAAAAGATTGTAAATTATATGAATAATTAAAATAAGATGAAGGAAGTGAATTCCAAAGAACTGATTTTCAAAGAGAAAAAAATAGATGAACAAGAATTTTTATAGCATAGTAAAATATAAAAATAGTCACAGTAAAAAGATGAGACGTGATTGAATGATGAGTAACTAACAGATGAATTTTTTTGGTAGATGGCACAAGAGATGCTTGCTCTTTAGACCAGCACCCATTATATTATTTATAGAAAAGAGAAAGAGAAGCAACATTATGACAATGTGATAATGGCTGAAGGTTGGCTGCAAGAGCAGGTTTAACTATGTTTACAATGCATTTTTGCACCTTGACTAAAAGAGAATGGGCATCATTCATATCTTCGCTTCAGATATGGCAACAGTATTCCATACAAGGACAAATTTGAGATTTATAGAGAATAGGATTTAAAGTAAGAAAGTAGCAAGCACGATAAAGGTATGCAACCTTAGCACATGCTTATGCAGGGTGTCTGCTAATATTTTAAGGTGGATTAACCTAACTTTTCCCTGATATTTCTCTGATCTTCTGCCTGTTTTCCCTGATTTTATTTAAAGTTACCCAAACTCAACTTCACAAAAATTGACTAGATTCATTTAGAAAAATGCTCTTCAACTGCAAAAATATAAACAATAATACAGCCCACAATAAATGTATCAAGAGAAGTTCATAAAACTATCTGCCAAATAAACTTTTATATTACCTGTACCATATACAACTTATTTAAGTTATGTAAGTTTGATGAAGAGCCATTTTAACCTAATTTCCCTGATAATCCACTGATTTTTTGGCAGATATCTGAATTCCCTGACTTTTCTCTGATCTGGCAGACACTCTGTTAGATTTGATATATGGTTTCCAAGAAAGAATAAAAATAAGAGTTAACTCTTACTTCTAGCCTTTCTTGGAAACCATATCCTAGAAGACAGAGAGTAGATTTCTTATCAAATATATTACCATCCGTAAATATAAGAAGATTTAGATTGTTGCCATAAAGATTACAAAAATTATTATTGAAAAAATTGTTTATAATAAGTTTACCAGCAAGCCCCATGCTGTAGCGGAAATGAGATCCTTTTCAAGCTCAAATGCCTCCTCAAAATTAGAAAGTATTGGCTTTTTATCAAGACAAGTATTAATGGTAGTACCATCAGCGAACAATGCCACCTTAGATGTGAGATGTTTTGGGAGATTGTTATTGTAAATTAAAAAAAGTAAAGGGCCAAGAATAAAACCTTGAGGAACCCCTAAAGTTACAGAAAATGAAGAAGACAAGGACAACTTTTATACTACAATTGGTAAGGAAGGATTCAATCTTAAGTATCCAGGTAGGGTCTTAAAGATCCTACCTGTAAAGAGAACTTAAAAAAGAATTTCCTATACATTATAAGAAGAAAGCTTATAGAGAAGACTAGCAAGTTAAACTTTATCAAATGCTTTACAAATAGAGAGCCTTAACTTCTCCACATCTATCTAATGTTAACACATCAGGTGAAGAATGAGAAGATTGAAATCCATATTGGTGATCAGAAAATAAGTTATTAGATTCATAATTATCATATTCTACCTAAAATTGCCAACGGACATCTCAAAGCTGATGGAACCTACTGATGGAGAATTGCTGAAGAAAAATCTAGATAAGAATTTTTAAAAATTTATTATTGTTCTGTTCTTTTTCTATTTGCAGAATACACTAACATAATGTATATATATACATATATACACACACACATATATATATATATATATATATATATATATATATATATATATATATATATATATATATATATATATATATATATATATATATATATAAACTCGAGATGAGGTAACATTCTATGCATATATTATCTATAACATTAAAAAAAAAAACAAGAAAAATGAAAGAAAGGATTGCTGGCCCAGGCCAAACTCTCAGTTGATGTAGGCTATAAAATAGTTGACTAAAGTACTTAAGCCCCCGGCAGCAGACTATTTTGGTGTGAAATCAGAGATGTTATTTAAACATGCATTTAAAACTGTATATTATTATATATTACTATGATGCTGGTAACAGATTTGACAACAAACTTGAATTTACTCTACAAAACTTCTAAGAAAGTACTTTTGTAAAAACTAAAATAAATTTAACAACTACAAACTAATTTGTAGTTGTTAAATTTATTTAAAATTTACAAAAAAAAAATCAATTTCAAATTTATTTAGATAAAGCTTAAGTTTTAAAAACAAATCATATCTGTAAATCCTTTGATTTTTTCATTTAGTGCTCGATAAAGTTTTGCAGTATAGTTACGATCTTGGATATATCCTAGATGATGATAAACAATAGATAATGTGTATAAAACATCTCGCTTTTTTGCAACTATGTTTGCTCTTGTAAAGTAAGTCAAGCTTTTATCAAGCATAGAGACAATATCAAGTAGCTGGGATTTACTTTCAATTACAGTACTGAAATCCTCAAGTAGTTTACACTGAGCTTGTAAAAATATAAAAGCTCCCTTTTGAAAACATGTTCCATTAGATAAAATCTGCAAACTCATTTGTTCTAGAGATACATTAGCTTTTTTATACAGTTTCTTGGTAATATACCAATAAGCGAGACAGATTTGAGCATCAATTTTAAGTCCAGTCAGATAATATTTATCTGAAAATGTTATCAACTGACATAACTTTGTAAGAGCCATTGATGAGCTTGATGCCATTAACAACTCAACCAACAACAAGTTAACTTTTCCTTTAAGTAATGGCAGTTTACTTTTTAAAGAAAACTTTGATAGCAAATCATTTATTTCTTCAAATGCTTTCATAAAGCTTCCATTTAGAATATTAACGACAGCTATCATGTATTGACTTTCAAAGCAATCAATAAAAGAAAGTTTCTTAATTATTTCTTTAATGGAATCCATTTTTCTTTCATAAATACACTGTTGAAAATCAATTTGCAATGTACAAAATTCGATTGTCTTTTGATTTCGATTATATAAAGTGATTTGAGTTGAGGCAAAATGTATAATGCATTTAGCTTCAGAGTAAAACCCTTGTATAAAATGATGATTTGCTAATTGGCATAAAGATAAAACTAAATTTTCATCAGACTGACTATATACATTTGTTTTAGATGAGAGTAAAGAAAACTGACATAATGAAGATGCAACCATATTAAACCCAAAAAAACATATAAATGCAGAAAGAGCCAATCCTGCAACATCCATCATTGAAGGCATTGTGCACAATATTTGAGAAACTTTTGATATTAAAATACTTGGAAAAATTTTACCTTCATAAACTTTTTCTTTATAACAATGTAACACACCTAACTTTTTTATAAGTTTAAGTTCAAACGCATCACCTTCATCTTTATTTTCGATAAAACAATCCTTAATATCAGAAAACTTTGATTTCCCAGGATTTGTTTCTTCTTCAACCACTTTTAACCAAAATAGTGCATGTTGCAAACATTTTTCATCGTTAGTTTCTTGAGCCATTCTTACTGCTTCTTCCAATGAAATTAATGACTCATTGTAATTGCCATAGTAACAATGCATAATTCCTAAGGTTAAAGCGCAATAACGAAATCTTTTAAATTTCATTTGATGTTTTTCAATCTCGGAGTTTTCTTTTCTTTCATCTTCAAATACTTTGAAATCAAAATAAAGTTGAAGAAACTTAGTAGCACACTCAGTTTCTGATAATCTAAGGTAGTTTAGAAAATTAAGGAAATGTATGTCAGATATATCTGGGTATATTTTTTGTATCTTAGTGCAACTATCTTTCAGTTTTTCAGGGGAAAGTGCTTTTATTTCATTACTTAACAAAAAATGTGTTTGCTGAGATATGAATCTTTCAACCTTATTTTTGCTGATAAGAAAGCTGTCATCAAATGTTATCTTGTCATTATCAGAAAAATTACTTGAACAATCTTTTAAAAAATTTGTATTTTCACTATCAGCATAACATGCTTTAGTATGCAAATGAGAGCTACTGTGATAACATATATCTTTATGTAACTTATCAATGCTCAAATAATTCTCTAATGATTTGAAAAACAAACTAATTTTTTGAAAAGACATCTTCTTAAGAGCTAAAATATTTTTGCGAAGAAATAAACCTAAAATGCTTGATCTCATAATTGAGTCAGTTGAAAATAAGTTCTCTAGTGATTTAATAGTTTCACATAAACAGTCGATATCTTGCAAGTCGTGCACCTCCTTAAGAAACATTGCTAATAAATCGCCATTCATAACTTTTTGTATTTCTTGTTGAAATTGAATCCATGATAACTGAGTGCTTCTTATAAGCTTGAGTGCTTGAAGTAGTAACTTCCTTTGATGTTCAGGAGATACTTCAGGACTTTCCCAGCTTTTTCCACTGGTTTGAGTAACAATTAAACGAATGTATATTGAACAAGGAATATGGTAAGGAAGAATTTCAAACATTTCAAATCTGTTTTACAATACATAAAAAAATTAGTTTATAACTTAAAAACCGATTATTTAAACTCGGATTTTTAAACTTGTCTTAACCCGGAAATAAAATTAAAAGGCCCGTTAATTAGCCCATTAAATAGGCCCGTACCGTAGGGGGGGGGGGCAAGGGTTGACCCCCCTTTTTATGCAAAGTAACTTTTTTAATTTGATGCCAAAAATTATTTCTAGACTCTTTTCGATGTCAAAATATTTAATCAAATTTTTTATAACTATTTGATTTTTATGAATTATTCTCATAAAACAATTTTTAATTTATTGTTTCACAAACGGCGTCATTACAAGTCATTGCATTGTGAAATCTTCTGTAAACGAAAAATGTGGATATAAGGAATGGCACAATGTTTTAGAGAAACAAAAACTACATATAAGCAATAGATGCCATAAAGAAGCTATCGAACAAGCTAATGGTATTTGTTGTTGTTTTGAAGATCCAAGACAAACCATTCCATTACAAAGTGATAGCACTTTAAAAAACCGACAACAAATGTACTAGTATATTGTTGAAACATAAGGTAGAATAGTGCATTTGATGTGGAAACAAGGACTACCAATTCGTGGAACTTATGACAAGTGTATGGAAAACTCAGACCAAAAAGGTAACCCTAGAAACGTTCTTGCAATTGTGCAAGAAATAGCTCGCCATAACGCTAAACTTAATGCACATAAACAAACACAGTTACGCAAAAATGTCAGCTACATTGGCCCCAAAAGTCAAAATGAATTAATTGATATAATTGGAAAGAAATGTATACAAGAACGGCTAATTAATGAAAATAAAACTGCAAACTACCATTCACTTTCAGCAGACGAGGTAACAACTGCAAACCAACAAATTTTATCAATATGTATGAGATACGTAAACGGAGAAAAAAAAATAAGAGAAGTGTTTCTTGAATTTTTAAATCTTGACAGGATGACAGGCAAACATATTGGGGGAGGCTTGATGATATTTTATAGCGAAAGTAATTAATTCGTTTATGTAAACATAGTTCACATAAATATAGCTATGTTTCACGAAAATTTTATTAAGTAAATTTAGTAAGATTTAAGAAAAAAAAAGACTTTAAAATTTAGATTAAGAAAAAAAAAGAAATTTAAATTTAGATTAAGAAAAAAAAAGACTTTAAAACACCAAACAAATGTTTGGTGTTTTAAAGTCTTTTTTTTTCAAAAACAACCCCCACCTAAAAAATTTCACGGTACGGCCCTGAGAAATATATATTATCATGACTATGCTGTAATAAACTTAATCTATTCAAATAATTGACCGAGAAAACAATATTTGATATGATTGACAGGTCCAGAAGAAACAACCTAAGGGTAGACGGTATCAAAGAGGAAGATAATGAAACCTGGTGCGATAGTGAAGCGAAGGTTCATAAATTGTTTGATGAGAAAATTACTTTGAAAATAGCTCATTTAATGTTTTTAGATTAAATAATTTAAACACGCTCGATGAGCACGATCCTGATAAAATTATATTGATGACTATTCATTAATGAATACGGAAGCACAGTATTTATTTCCAGATGAAATAAAACAATATTTATCAAATATTGAACCTTTTAAGAACTTATTTCTTCTTCATCTTAACATAAGAAGCGCTAAAGCAAATTTTGAAAACTTTAAAATATTCTTAGAGGAAAGCAATTTTATTTTCAATATAATTTGTTTAAGTGAAACTTGGCTAACTGATGATGCATGTAGCGAAAGTTGTCGGTTTGACTTACTAGAACATGACGCAATTCACTTACAAAGAGTCTAAAAAAAGAGGTGGTGGTGTTGTTATTTACGTCAAAAATAGCTTGCGGTTTAAAATGCGAAATGACATGTGCATATTTGAATGCAACGGTGAATTTGTTTCGATTGAAATAGTTAATGATAAGACCAAAAATATTTTAGTAACTTGTTGTTACAAACCGCCAAATGCGTCCACAGAAAATTTCTCAAATCATCTCCAGAATATTATTCAAAAAGTTTCTCTAGAAAAATAGTAATAATAGACAATATATTAACTAATTTTTTATTTGAAAACTCGTTAAAAAAGGAATAGTTAAAACACTAATTTCAGATCACATTCCAATTTTCATATCCGCAAATACGTCAGATAAACAAAAACAAAA
This sequence comes from Hydra vulgaris, assembly GCF_022113875.1. Taxonomy (NCBI): domain Eukaryota; kingdom Metazoa; phylum Cnidaria; class Hydrozoa; order Anthoathecata; family Hydridae; genus Hydra; species Hydra vulgaris. The sequence continues at coordinate 3,685,137 of NC_061159.1, read as the reverse complement.
TAAAGTCACATTTACTAAACGCCTCCTATCATTAAACAATCAATTAGCGTTTCAAAATGAACTAGGAAATATAGACTGGTCTCCATTAGAATCATCTAATGATGCTAATTCCATGTTTAATAGCTTCCACCACAATTTTTTAAACTTGTATGAAAAACACTTCCCAGAGAAAGAAGTAACAATTAAAATTAAAAACTTAATTTTTTTTTAAACCTTTACTAAACCATCGCCATGGTTTAGTAAAGGTTTAAAAAAAGCTTCGAAGCGAAAACATCGACTGTACGATAAATATCTAATAAATAAGTGCATAAAGACCAAGGCAGAATATAAAAACTACAGGACTTTATTTGAGAAAATTAGACGAACTGCAAAATTAAACTATTATAAAAAGCAACTTGAAAAGTGTCAATTAAATTCTAGGAAAACTTGGCAAGTACTAAATGAAATAATTGGAAAACCGAAAAAAAATAAATCTTTCTTTCCGAAAATCTTACATATTAAAAATAAAACTATTGCCAATGAAAACAATATAGCAAATGAATTTAACAATTTTTTTGTGAATATAGGACCTAAACTTGCGGCAAAAATTCCAAATGTAAATAAATCATTTAAGGAATACCTTCATTACAATAAAAATCAATTTAAAAATGAGAATTTAACCTTTAAAGAATACGAAACAGCTTTTAAAAGTTTGAAACGTAATAAATCTTCTGGAATTGATGGTATAAACAGCAACAATAATGTTTGCTGACGACAGTAACTTTTTTATTTCAGGAAAAGGTATACCTCAACTCTTCGTACAAATGAACAACGAGTTAGATAAAATTTCATTATGGTTCAATGCAAATAAACTTTCTATTAATTCAAATAAAACAAAGTTCTCATTATTCCACCCTTAAAAAAAAAATAATTCCTATTTCTTTTCCAAAACTAGTTATTGAAAACACAAAAGTTAGTCGCGAAAGAGTCACAAAATTTCTTGGTGTTCTCATTGACGAAAATATTACCTGGAATAAACATATTGCCTATATTGGCAGCAAAATATCAAAAAGTATTGGCGTTCTATATCAGTCACTGGATTTACTTAATAAGCATCATCTAAAACAAATCTATTTCAGTTTTATACAAAGTTACTTGTATAAAACTGAAATAGATTTGTTAGAATTACGCAAGTATTGCGTGGTGAAGTACATCTAAAAGCAAGCTTGAAACACTCTATCGAAAACAAAAACATGCCTTAAGAATAAAGAATTTTAAAAATAAAAACGAACATGCAAAACCACTGTTCGAAATTATGAATATTTTTACGTTATATGAGATAAACGTTTATAAAATTTTATTTCTCATGTACAAAAGTAAATTTCAACAATGCTCCTCAATTTTTAATGATCTTTATGAAATATAACCTTACTTTAAATATACTTTACGCACAACAGGCTTAATTGAACCGTTGTGCAAAACTAAACAAGAACAATTTAAAATTACGTATCGTGCTCCGCATATCTGGAATAAAATCTTAGCAAAATATAGTAATTTGCCAGGAATAAACTATATAAATTGCTTTCAAAAAATAATAAAGAAGAATATTTCAAAGTATACAAATCTTATTAATGATTTCTTTTAAACTGCTTTGTTTTTTCGTTTGTTTGTTTTTTTGTTTTTGTCTTTTTACATTGAAAAGTTTTTAGTTTTAACACTATTTACCTTAGTTAATTAAGTTTTGATTTTAACACTATTATAAGAATTTAATATTGTAAAAACATAATTACAACGGTTCTTGATGATAAGACTTAATGGTCTTCTGCAAGTTTCCGCGTTTTTATTTATTTTTGTATAACTAACTCTTATTATTTTGTCTTTGATTTTTTATATTTATAACTGGTTTATTTTTGAAAGAATAAGAGTATCTGGTATTATATTACGGAATTTAATTGTTACAAAAACGGAAAATTAAATTAAAAAATTGACAATTAATTTACCCGAAATATACCAAAATAACGTACGGATTAACTTAATTATACTTAATCTATTGAAATAATTGGTTGAAACTAAGGGTGGAATGCAAGAAGCTAACTTAAAATTTGAAGTCATACTTGAAGTATAAAATTTGACTTGAGTAAATGCAAAGAGCGAACTTGAACTCGAAGTCTAACTTGAAAACTCGAGTCGAGTCGGAAAACCGGCCGTTTTCAAGTTAGACTTGAAAAGCCAACTTGAAAAAGTAAAAATCTTTTCCGAATGCAAAAAACGAACTTGAAATTTTAAGTTATACTTCAAATCTGAAGTCTGACTAAAGTGTTATTCAAGAAACAAACTTGAAATGAATTCGTACTTGAAAAACCTGATTTCAAGTTGTTTTTTTTAGTTAGATACCAACCAGTCTTAAAAACAAACTTGAAATAAAAAAAAACAGACCGTCATTATCATTTTGCATTATACGCCTTCAAAACAGGGCCGACGACATTGGGAGGCCAGGGGGCACGGGCTCCCTTCCCCAGATTTTTTTCTAAAGGACCGTTTTTTTTTGCTTTTTTTTTTTAAATGTAAGAAAATTCTAGATAATTTTTTTATGTCTTGACTTTTTTTAAGAATTGACGGTTGTGCCTCCCCACTTCGAAACCCATGTCGTCGGCCCTGCAAAAGAAAATTTTATATGCTTGTATTCAATGGACTAGATGTGTTAACGGATCACGAGATTTTTCCAACTTAGGTTTTAGAAGCTCATCTGCACGTCCATATTATCGGGGACAACACCCCATATTGCCAGTATTGGTGAGACTGTGGAATTTTGTTTGGGAATTTATTTGCAACAGGTTTTACAAATAAAACCAAAAACTTTTATAGACATTGTATCATGATTTGCCCACGATATTGCTTTTTAACAAAATGATCTTTAGCTAAACGATTAAATGTATAATTATCACAAGGAAAATGGTTTCGAGAGGTTTTGTTGGAAAAATTAAAATAGTGTCTCGGTTCTTTTTATAAATGCTTAACTTATCAAAGAATAATAGAAAACATTAATCAAACAGTATCAACAAAGAAAATCTTTTTTATTGATAAAGTACATAAAAAACTCAATCTGAAAAAAAAAAAGTATTATCTTGGAGATAAGAATAACATTCAAAAACATAGAAATGCTCTTATAAAATAATCCTTATAATTGTTTTTATTAAAATTTGTGTATTATTATGTAACTTGTCAATATTTTTTGAAAATTTTAACTTTGAAGTCATAATAATTTTGTTATCTTTTTGACTTTTCTGGTACCTCAAGTTTTCTGATTATATCATAAGACCTTACTTCAAATAAGAGCTTCTGTGACTCATTCAGGGCCGTCCCGAAGAGCGAAGATGTCTTCTTTGTGGGGGTGGAGGGGGTGTGAATGTATTTTTTGCCAACTAGAGGCACCAAAAAAAAAATAAGGTCCTCATTTGCAATATGCCAACTATAGTTCAAAATTTGCTTAATGTATCAGTTCAAATGCTTAAATGCCAGCATTGGGGGTGGGGGTGAGGGGGTTGAGACAACCTCCTTTCGGACGGCCCTGGACTCATTTGGTAATTTGTTATATAATATTGATAAATACGTATATATAATAATATTGATAAAATGCTATATGTAATAAGCAAGAAAGAAAGTTAAGTTTGTTTCATATCAGTAGTTGCAAAAATTGATTGTACATTATTATCAATCAATATCATTAAAAATGTACTATCAATTTTTAAGTTTTTTGAAAATTAAATAATTTAAATTCCAAAATTGCATTATTCCCATAAAATTTAAAAATAGAATTAAATAATTTTTTGGCAATATTTGCAAAACGTTGTCTTTTGTTAGGATATTACAGTTTATTTAGGCCAGTTTCACAAGTATTCTTTTTTTCTTTTTGACTAAAATTCGAAAAATAAATAGGTTTATTCAGCCGAAATTAATTGTTTATATAATAAACCTAATAAATGCAAAAAACTTTTTCTCTAATTCATATATTGACCAAATGGCCATACTCTTCTTATCACGTCAATGATACAAGTCAGTTCAAACTGAGGGGCAATCTTTTTCAAAGCATCCTTATTTGACATAAGTTTAAACATATAATTATTTGGAGCTTGCTTCGTGTCTGGAGGTTAGCTATCTCAAAGACCATAAAATGCTGGATCCGCCTCTGATCTATACAGATTTTGACCCTATCAACCTATTGCTGACTTGTTAACCGTTGTAACAAAAATAGGTTCTGTCGTACATTAGATGAAACCTAACTTGTATTAACCATTTTCTTCTACTGATTTTTTTTCTCAGTAAATATTTTTTGCAGTAAATATTGTATCCATCCTGGTATTGAAAACTGTTGTCATATTTTTTTAATTAATTTTCTGTTAACTCCAAACGTAATTAGTGTTTGCTTGCAGCCTTGTAAGAGTTAAATTTTTTTTTTTATAATAATTTTAACAAAAAAATTGAATAATAAAAACCTTGTGTTCGATATATATGCTTTGCTGATAACCACACAGCATATATGCCATTTGAATGTTAATAAGCTATTACCTCGTAATTAGAGCCTTGGGCTAAATAGAGGTAACACGAGCATATTTATTTTAATCCAGTGTTTTTTAATTAAGTTTTAAGTTTTAATAAAAATACAAAAAAATAAATTTATTATTTTTGTAACACTTTTTAATTTATATTTGTAAGTTAATAATTTAACTTACAAAATTTAAAGTATAAAACTGATATTTAAAAGTATATAGTTTCTTTGCTTTATTTAAAAGGCTTTCCTTTTTCAAATTCTCTGCCGCTATTGGTTGCAAAGTTTTTTTTCCAACTGCGCCTTCAAATCAACGTCTTTTAAGTTTTTCAAGTTTGGCTTTCTCAAGCGCGATCTTGAAATTTTTGAGTTTCGTTCACGCATTTGCTCAAGTTTTTTTTTTGAAGTCTAACTTGACAAAGTCATACTTCAACGTTTAAATCGAACTTTACTCAAGTACGCTTCTTACATTCCATCCTAACTCTTATTGTTGACTTATATCGATAAGAAATGAATCTGCAAGATATCTGTAACAGGGCTCATTGAGTCACTATGCGTCGCGAAGCGGAAATAGAATTTTACTTACTTTTCTGAAAAAAAAATCAATTTTAATTTTTTAAACATTTTTTAACTGAAACAAGTTAGCATTAGTTAAAAAAAAAAATATCTATTTCAAATTTTTTTAAATTAGTCTTTTTAAGTGCGGGATTTTTAAGGGTAAAGAAACCCGGGTTTTTTACTAAATCATTATATTAGATAAAATAATTTCCGAATTTCCTCAATTTTTTTCATATTATCAAATAAATGATACATTTTGTAAACTAAAAATCAAAACAAGAGAAAAAAAAAGTTCGGATCATTGTTTTTGTGTGTTCCTAAAGATCGATTGATTAGACCATGTTACTACAGAGGGGTAGCCAGTTTTTTATTTATAATAAAATTTCTACGATAAATAGACTTTTTAGAAGTGAAATAATATGCTAGCTATCTCTGTAGTAACATAGTGTAATATCGATTCATTGTAGTAGATTTTATTAAAAACCGGTTAGTTAATAAGTATAAAAAACAGCACTAGACGCAGAGCGGTACATTTATTTTAGAGTGGTAAGTTATAACTTCTCAGTTAAGAGTGGTATAATAGGCCGGTTGAATAAAAGTGAGCAACTGCTTTTACTCAGTAATCGGTCAGCTTACGTTAATGAAAAATTGAGTAGTTTTGCTCAAATTTTTATTTACGTAAATTTAAACTATTTACTCAGTAATTGCTCAGCTTAACGTGAATAAAAGACTTGAGCAAAATTTTTAAAGTTTTATTCACGTAAGCTGACCAATTACTGAGTAAAAGCAATTGCTCACCCTTTATTCAACCGGCCTAATGTTTTAAAATGTTTACTTTTAATCTCAGCAAACTTTTGTTTCACGGTTTTCTTCCAAGGTATATTTTTACAAGTAAAGATTTATTTTTGCAGTCCATGTTATTACCACTTTATGCTGGTAACTTAATGAGTTTTAACATATTTGAAAGTCTGATTCTTTATTTGATAAAAATTTGTGAAAAAAGAAAAAAATTGTTTCTAAATTAGATAGAACAACTTTTTTATTTTGATGTGTAATTAGTTTAAATAATTGTATTATATATAAACTATTATTGCGTTGCGTTAGAAGGAATATTGTGGGCGCGTCGTATATTATATTGGATATAACGTTTATTATGTTTATTATACCCTCGAAGGTATTTGCAAATGTATATATATTGAGTAAAGATATTCATAAAGACAGTATACATTTATTATTACAAGCTATTTCGGCAATGAGTATCGTGATAAAGTTTGTGGATTTGGTGTCGCAGTACAAAGGTTTGGGTGATTTTTCAGAATGGATACAGAAATTGGAACTGCTAGCAAAACTTCAAAAGGTTGACAAGCTGCATGTGGTGCTCCCCTTATGTCTTTCTGGCGGGGCGTTTGCCGTTTATCAAGGTCTTAGTGATGAGATAAAAAAAAAACTACAATGAAGTGAAAACTGCACTGACTACTGCCTTCTCTGCTTCTCCGTTAACAGCATACGAAGAATTCGTAAGTCGCCGCCTTAAAGAGAACGAGTCCGTTGACGTATATCTCGCAGAATTAACAAAGCTGAGCTTAGTTAATATCATCTCACGTAAGTTAATATCATCTCACGTAAGAGAAGAATGGAAAAGGTGCGCATTTATTCTAGGATTACCTGACGAAGCAAGAAAGCAGCTGCAAAATGCATGCTCAATATCAACAATGTCGTTGTGCCAGATCGCTGAAAAATCAAGAAGTTTGATAATCTTACATCAAAAAAAATGTTTTGTGAGTTGCGTGAATCCTGTTGCCATTAGTTCAAGACAGGTTCCTCAAGGACGTGGAAAAAAGACCATAACGTGCTACCGTTGCGGTGAGGATGGACGTATCAATCGAAACTGCAACAAAGAAATTGAGAAGAAGAAGTGCTTTGTGTGTGGAATGGACAATCACCTGAAACGGCAAAACCATAAACTTCAATGTGGAGCAACTAACTATCGGCGCTACTACAGTCTCTCAAGAAAAAACGAATGAAGTATCCTCGCCCACTATTCAGAAGCTAATTGATAAAGACTTCGTAGCAGAATTCAAAATTGGCAGTTAGAGCGTGTCTTGGAAACAGCTGATGGAACCACCAACTTTAACAAACAAAATTCCAAACTATCGCATCTCTGAAGACATTAAAAGTGAGTACGCAATGGAAATTAGAATGGATAGCACAGAGATGGTTGGAACCATTCAACGAAACAAATTAAAAGTACGTCCGATGATGGACTACCGGGAGCTGAATCAATTTGTATCCAGTCATACTGCAGATGGCGATGTTTACAGTACCAAACTTTGCAACTAGGGAAAGTCGGGAGAAAATCTTGAGATAATTGATTTAAAGAAAGCGTACCTGCAGATTTGTGTCGACGAAGCATTATGGAAATATCAAGTTGTGGAATATGAAGGGCACACTCTCTAACAAGATTGGGCTTTAATTTAAATGTGGTACCCAGAATAATGAAAAAAATCTTAAAAAAAGTATTATCTTTAGACAAAGTTGTCGAGTCTGGGACGGATTCATTTATTGATGACATCATATAATGAATGTGTGCTTGGATTGTAAGTGTACAAACAATGTAACCAAGTCCGTTGGAAACGTGTTAGCATACCCAAAGTTCCTAAAGAAAAAATGACACGTCGGCAAATTTTTTCTTGGTGCGGACTGCTGACCGGACATTTTCCAATAGCACATTGGTTTCGCGCTATAATACATATTTGAGTTAACTGCTCTTTAAAATAGTTATATCTCTCTAAAAGATATAGTTTATTTGCAGTTCTTCTAAGAATAACAGGTTTATCGCTCGAATTAACACGTACTTCAGCAGAACGTATTTGGCCATCACTGTTTTTTTTTTCGTTGCACTTACAGGCCATTATGCTTTAGAACGATCAGAAATGAAAGATTTACAAAGAAAGATCCCATCCATGGGTCATTGAACGTAAAAAACACTTCTGAAGCAACAGGCCGGTGCAATATAATCATCTCCCTATATAAATATATATATATATATATATATATATATATATATATATATATATATATATATATATACATATATATATATATATATATATATATATATATATATATATATATATATATATATATGTATATATATATATATATATACATATATATATATATATATATATATATATATATATATATATATATATATATATATATATATATATATATATATATATATATATATATATATACATATATATATATATATACATACATATGTATATATCCTCAATTTTCAATATATATACACACACAAATTGTTTTTACAATGTTTCGCAAAAACACTTTTAAGTTTGGCATTTTTGTTGGTGTTGTATATGCTTTAATCTATTTTTTTATAATTTATAATGTACCACAAAGAGCACCTAAATCTGAATAAATAAGCTGTTTCGAGACTTACTCATTGATATAAATACCACGAATACAAGATTGATATAAATTTTCAATCAGAAATCTGAATATCTATTTGCAATCATTACTAATAACATTTTACAAAAAACCATACCTATATCACAATCTGTGCAATGTATATTTTTAAGTATTATCTTTGTCTGAAATTGCTATTGAAACCGGAAACAAAGAAACTAAAGCTGCACGAGTTAGCCATAAAGGTTAGGGATAAAATTAATTATTTGTTTGTGTCTTTTGATATGTACCTCTACTAAGTGTTTTTTTTTTTAATGTTATGCTATTGTTAATAGTTTAGACTAATTTTCTTAGACTTTTTTTTTGGTAAAGAAATCACAAAATATAGTTTATAATAATAATTCAAAGTTTTGTTGTTTTTTGTTTTAAAACAAAATTTAAGAAATAATTTTATAACTTTTAACTAGTGATTAACTAATTTAGAAAGATCTATATCATGAACTAAAATATTATACTGTTAAGCTGTTCTGTGTTGAATTTTTAAAAAAACAATTTTTTTTAGTCACTAGTTATTAAAAAACATCCATTAGAACGTTGAGAAACTTTGTAAGAAACTAAAGAACAAAGAATCAGATGATAGGAGTTGTTATTTATTTGTTGATATTTTAATAAGTTTATATTTAATGAAATTGTTTTAAAATTTCTAAAAAAGTTTGTAAAATTTTATAAATTATTGGTGCCTCCTGTTTTTTGAATAAAAATATCCGGGCATATGTAATTTTCCGAATTGTCAGAAATTAGTCCGGATGAACCGTAAACTTTTTTTTTATAAAAACCAGATATTTTTCTTTTAAATATAGAAATATAAACAAAAATTCGATGTCTTTTGAAAAATCAGTTTAATATGTTGAATGCTTCCTTATTTATAAGCCTATTTCCTCATTTTGTATTAGAGTGACGCATAGTGCGACTCACGTCCAACTCAAGAAACCCAAAATTAAGGGCATGCTGCATGTTAAAAAACAGTTGTCAGTTGTTGAAAAAATATTTATCTGATCATTCATTGAAAAGCGGGCCCCGTTGAGTGTACTACTTATCTGCAACCGTTGGGTGTGCTACTTATCTGCAACTTATCTCAATTTCTGATTATTTATAAGTTAAAAAGTTATATAAAAAAAAATCAACCAATTCATTTTTTTTTATTTGCCAAGCAGTGTTTTTTTTCATGGCTATTAATCGTCCGTCTATCTGCTCCCTCCTTTGACCTGGATTCTTACTGCCCGTGGGCATTGACAATTTTTAAGTTTAACGTCAGTTGATGTTACCATCTTGTTTAGTAAACTTACTTTGTCTGTCAGGTATGACCCCAGATTTTTTTTATATGGCGGATACACAAGACTTGACTGGATTCTAGAAAAGCAAGTTTTATTGCTGTCATTATAGCTTTTTCCTGATCAGTTCCTAAAACAAAATTTTCAGTTTTACATGACAGTTTCAGTTTACATGACAGTTTCAGTTTTACATGACAGTTTCAGTTTTACATGACAGTTTCAGTTTACATGACACTTTCTGGAATTTATTCTGTATAATCTCAGCGGCTTCTGAAAATGTTAGAATTTGAAAATAGTTGCTGGAATTTTGTTTTTGCTGCAATTTTACTGTAGCACTGTATTTTGATCACTAGCATTTTCTTCTTGTTTTATAATGAATATTCCTCTATTTCATCCTCTGATAAATCTGTATCATTGAAGGTTAATGGTTTCATTGGTCAGTGGTGTCCTTCTTCTAAAGAAAAAAAATGTATTATGGATTTATCATGATACACTTATATCTTGTTTGTTTGTATAATAAAACATATTGATTTTGTCCTTCGGTTTACTTATATATGTTATTTGCAATAATTATTTTTTGTTTTTAAACTCTTTTTAAATGTTTTTTATTTCTCCGCGATAGTAGATTCCAACTGTTATTTATTAGAAACCAATAGGAGGGGAAAGATGGCCAGGTAATATAATTTTTATTTTTTTAAATCATATTTACATAATTAATCTATATAAATAATATGTCTTACTTCTATGCTGTATCATCTCAATACAAATGATGATGATGATCTTCAGTACCTTATAGGGCTAGTGACACACTTCATAAGAGGCAGTTGTCATCACTAATTGTAATCTTGATGTGTCTTTCTGCAGAATTCTAGGTTGACTTTTTTTGATTAACCGAATAGATATTAAATCTTTTAATCTTGGAATTAGCTCTGATAGCCGGGGGTAACATTATATATTAGCTCTGATAGCCGGGGGTAACATTATATATTTTCAGCAATAGAAATTCGATCAAAATTGGCTTGAAGTTGAATTAGATTTCAATCTAAAATAACCCAGCATTAAAAATAAAGAAAAAACAACTTACACAAGACTTGATTCCTGATTATACATACAGTATACATGTATTCTCTATATTATTTAATGAAATTTTGAAATAATTAAAACAACATCTTTAATAGATTGAATTTTTTGATAAATTTTTAAAAGCCCTAGTTTGCCCCGTTTAGTGGTTGCTTCCATGATTAACTATTATTTATTAAACCTGCATGATAAATAATAAAAACAGGTTTAACAAAAAAAAAACTTTTCTTGATGAGAATAATAAATTAACAGTTTTCACAATCTTAATTTTAAATTTGAATTTGTTGAATTAAATAAAAAAGCGCAAAATTTAAAGAAGCTGCTCTGAAGTATTACTTTAAAGGGTTAACCCTCTCTCTACCCTTTATTTCCAAGAGACCTGCTCAGTATCCTAGGGCTCTCTCAAGTTAATTTCAAAGTTGAAACTGATGAAGTCAAAATGATGATCCTCTGATAAAATGACAAATAATTGAAAGACTCCTTCAGTGATATGGACGTAAGTAAACTTGTTAGTAACTTTCTCGTGATTGCAACCAGGAAATGGAGACAGGCAACCTCTAACAAATATTGACAATCATAAGAATAATCCGTTTGCATCGAAGACAAACGCAGTTTTAGCTAATAAATTATTATCTGCTTAACTTCAGTCCCCTTGCCTGCACCAAAAGGGGTATGGTAAGTGTTGCTTACGTAACATACTTGGGTATTCTTATACTATAAGTAGTTAGGATTAAAAAGAAAGTGTCTCAAATTAAAACGGGATCGAGTTAAATTGTCTAGTACCATATTCATAATGTTCACGTAAATGATGACTTTCAAAAGTTAGACTTGCAACACTACGGCTCTCAATCTAGAGAGAGTCACTGGCTTTACTACCTCAATGAGAAATATAAGTTTGTGTCTGCTTCTTTACTAAGGTACAAGTCCATCCAAAAACATCGCTGAGGTAAATAATGTGGTTTCTCCTTAGCCGCTCAAGGTTGTTTAAGTGTTTGCCGATTACTGTTTGCTTGTGACCCTGAAAATAACTTTTTGTCCCGGGTTCGGCAAACACCTTATTGTGACTCCGTTATCACCTGCCCAGTATACAAGGGCTCTCGCGAGTTGTATATGTGCAAGCAATATGGTTGCAAAGCTGAAAAAAAAGACCATGAGTGAAAAAATATCTTAGATTTTTATTTATTTATTACAATTAACAATAAAATTTATTCATAAAAAGTTTAAAATTGATGAAGGAAAGCCACATCAGGCTTTCATATGCTGATTGACATTGCTTTAACCAAAGTAACATTTCAAACATATTTTTTTAATGAGTTTAATATAGGTACACCATTTACATCCTGCGCTAGTTTATTTCAACAGTTTGCAACACGGTTAGTAAAAAAGTGCTGACGTTTAAGATAATCTTTTTTTAGTTTTTAACAGGCAATTTTTCCTTAAATTATATGGTGAGTTTAATGAAAAAGGCTGTACTAGTTAAATATAAAATTCAACCCATTGTAAATGACAAGCAATTTTTTATTGCAGTATGAGGTCAATGGGTTCTTCGAGTGTATTTAAACTGAGTATTTTAGATTTTGATTGTAATTAAATGTTTAATTAACAATATTGAACGTTGTTGGACGCGTTTGAGTAGAAAAATTTTTGAGAAGGGATGACCAGGCTTACTCATAAAACTCTAGACGCGTTACTTAATGTACATTTGGTACAGTTTTTTTTCTCTCCGACTTCAAAATGACTTTTTGAGACTACCAAACATTTGATTGCCAACCCAAGCTGCTGCTTCTACTTGTTCTTTAACTTTGGGGTAGGTTTGAGACATTGTTTTGAATGTTGAGACTTTGATATTAGATTGTGCACAGTGTTTCATAATCCTATCTATGATGGTAAAGATGAGATACACTTGTTTGTTGTTATGATGGTAAAGATTGAGAGACACCTACTTGTGTTATTTTTTAAGTATTTATCTAAAGTTGTCACTTAAGACTGTTTAATGTGCAGCTCCTGGGCACATTTTTTTAAAACGTCTATTAGGTAATTAAATTCTGGAGTATTTTCTTGTCAAAATAATTTCAAAATGCATGATGAAATTTGTTTGCTATTTAAAATGTAATTTTGCACAACAACGTACTAGTAATTTTGTCTACAATCAATAGCATTATTTAATGTAATGAACTCATGAGAAAATAATGTTAATAGGTCTTTGTTTAAATTAGCCGGAGTTTTTCTGTTAATAAAATTAACTAAAATAAAAAATTACAGTTTTTTTTTTCAGACAGTAAGTTATATCCATGAATAACAGGCTGTGTGCTGTTATTCATGGATATAACTAATGAAACAACCAAAATTAGTTATTTTTATTTATTAAAAACCAAATTTCCTTACATTTAGTACAGCTAAGCGACACCACAAAACAAGAAAAAGTTCAACAGTATTTAACAAGTCCACCTTTAAACATTAAAACTGATTTGATTCGACTCTACACATTAGAGTGACTCAATTTTTTTTTTTGAAATTTCAAGTGTGGAAAACTGAAATCATTCTCATTATATATAAGGAGCTTTTAGTGAAAACTTCAGCTCTCCATGTCAACTCTAAGGTAAAAATTTATGCAATCCCTATATAACAAAAATTTCGTAAATTTACAAATCAAGAAATTATATTTTCTTTAAATTAAAAAATTACTTAGCAATTTTGTTAAAAGCAATTAAATTTAATATGCGCAAATAGCGTAGTTGTGGCTTTAAAGCAAATAAAGAATGCACTTGATTGTTTGATTTAAAAGAATTGTAAATATACATAGTATTTTTTTTGTTTTATGTTAAAAATACTTTTTTTTGAGCATCTAATCAAGATGTTTGATAACTGACTCAAATCTCCACACAAACACTGAGATATAAGGCATACTGTAATAATCAATTTAGCATGCATACAACTATAAATCGTTAGTTAATTATTGTGTAATAGTAAATACTGTTTATTTTTAATTTAGATTAATGATTTAAACAAAGCCTCTAATATTCTAAATTCTATCTTATTTGATGATGACACAAATTTATTTTATTCTCATAGTGATATAACAACATTATTTAAAACGGTCAACATTGAACTTTTAAAACTAACCGAATGGTTAAATATGAATAAACTTTCAATTAATTCAACTAAAACTAAGTATAATATTTTTGTTTGTCACCATAAAAAAGATAAAATCCGTTTTGCACTTTCAAAACTTGTTATTGGAGAATACATCGTAAAAAGAGAATGTTCAATAAAACTTTTAGGTGTAATTCTAGATGAAAGCATAAATTGGAAAGACCATGGTCTTTTCATGTTTATGAGCACATAAACATGATTGAAAATAAAATTTCTAAAAATATTGGATTACTCTATAAGGCAAAACCATACTTAGATCAACCATCTTTAAAATACATATATTACTCATTTATTCATTCTTATCTTAATTATGCAAACATTGCTTGGTACAGCACTAATAAAACAAAGGCAAAAAAGCTATTTAGCAAATAAAAACATGCAATTAGATTATTATCAAATGCACAGCGCCTCTTACATACTAGACCATTGTTTAACAATCTAGAAATATTAAGTTTGTACCAAATAAATATATATCATCTTCTAATTTTTTTGTATAAAACTAATAATAATACAATACCAAATATCTTCAAACCATTATATAACAAAATTCAACAAAAATACGTGACTAAATATTCAAGAAACAACTTTGTTCAACCCAAAATTATATATGAGTCCACCAAGTTCTTAATGACTATTAGAGGACATAATATATGGAATAAGATAATTAGAAATGATATTAAAACACTTAACTCTTGAACAGTTAAAACAAAAACTGAAACTATTAATTTTAAATAATGAACAAACTGAGAATTATTTTTAAATCTATCTATAAAAATATTATATTTGAAAATTATCTTTTAGTGCATACTTTGTTTGTCTTGAAAGGTCTAAAGTTAATTATATATTTTATAGTCAATTTTTTTTTTTTTTTTATTTGCATTCACTCCCAACAAGGCTGCAAGCAACCACTATTAAGTTGGGAGTTACTAGGAAAAAAAAGAACAGAGTTATAGAGCAAGGAAACGGTTGACAGAAGACTTGAAAAGTTGAAGGTTGTAGGAGTCAGGAAAACATGAAGATGGGAGAGAGTTCCAAAGGATTGAAGTGCGGGGAAAAAAACTAGATGAATAAAAGTTTTTAGAGCATGCTGGGACAGATACAGTAAACGAATGAGACTTGGCTGAATGACGAGTAAAACGAGAATGAATTTTAGTTGATGGAAC
The DNA here is from genome assembly GCF_022113875.1 of Hydra vulgaris. NCBI lineage: Eukaryota > Metazoa > Cnidaria > Hydrozoa > Anthoathecata > Hydridae > Hydra > Hydra vulgaris. The sequence continues at coordinate 3,669,892 of NC_061159.1, read as the reverse complement.
TAGAGATGATAACTCCTTTAAGCAGTGACCATGATAGTATCTGTAGAAAAGAGAAAGAGATGCAACTTTACGACGATGGGAAAGATGTTCAAGCTTAGCAGATAGTCCAGGTCCAACAACATTTACAATGCGTTTTTGGACCTTGTCAAGAAGAGAAAGTGAATCGTTAGAAGAACCAGCCCAAATATGACAACAGTATTCCATACAGGGACGAATAAGAGATTTGTAGAGGTAGAGAATGGAATCAGAAGTAAGGAAATGGCGAGCACGATAAAGAGAAGCAACCTTAGCAGAAGCTAATTTAGCAATCGATTGTATATATGGTTTCCATGAAAGGTCAGTAGTAAGCGATAATCCAAGAAGACGTAAAGAGGACGACTCAGTAAGAGGATTGCCATTCATTAATATAGGAATGTTGACCATACTACGGTAGTTGTTTGCAGTAAGCAATTGGGTTTTTTTAGAGTTGAAATTCACAAGCCACTGTGAACCCCAATCTATTACTGAAGTGAGATCAGATTCAAGATCAGCTGCTTGTTCTAGGCGATCGAAAAGAGAAGACTTTTTGTCAAGACAGGAGTATAAAGTTGAGTCATCAGCAAAAAAAGCTACTTTAGATGAAAGGTTGTCAGGAAGATCGTTTATGTAGATAAGAAACAAAACAGGGCCCAGGATGGAACCTTGGGGAACCCCAGAAGTTACTGGAAATAAAGAAGAGTGTTGGCCTTCAAGGATGACTTTAATAAACCGGTCAGAAAGAAATGATTTGATAATCTCAAAAACTTTCCCAGAAACACCATATGAAGCAAGCTTATGGAGAAGACCAGCATGCCAAACTTTGTCGAAAGCTTTAGATATGTCGAGAGCAATAGCCCTAGCCTCACCGCCTCCATCTAATGCACGATAAAATCTTTCAGTTACAGCAGTTAGCAAGTCGGCCGTAGAGCGAGAGGATCGAAAACCGTATTGATTGTCTGACAGCAGTTTATTTGACTCAAGATGAGATGTGAGGAATTTGTTGATCAAAGACTCAAAGACCTTGCTAATAACAGAAAGAAGAATGATCGGACGATAATTGGAGGGGTCAGAATTTTCTCCAGAGTTTTTTAATAATTGGAACCACAGATGCCATTTTCCAACAAGCAGGAAAACAAGACTCAGTCAAACACTTGTTAAATAGTTTAGAGAGAATTGAAGAAAGTTCTGGAGAACAATTCTGCAAGACTGTGACAGGAATGTTGTCTGGACCACAAGCTGTAGACGAGTTTAATTGAGATATGACTTTAGCAACAGAAGCCGGAGTGATTTGAATATCTAACAATGGATCAACCTGTTTGACTGGAATGGAAGGAAGAGAATGTCCATAAGATTCAAGAGTGGAATTAGAAAAAAAAATCTTTGCAAACAGTTCTGCCTTATCCCTGGGAGAGGTAACAAGATCAGTCCCATGAATGAGAGATGGAATGTTAGATCTACCCTTGTTAACAATGTTGTTGAAGATTTTCCAAAAGTCTTTAGAGCCTAACTTCTGCGATAAGATGCGAGATTTAGTGAACTGAGAATAATGAAGTTTAGCATCAGAAAGCACCTTTTTCATCGATTTCTTGCAATAATAAATAGCCGTTTGTTCTCAAGAGAGTTGTTCTTTTGAAAAAGATGAAAAAAATGGTTACGATTGGATATAGCAGCCGCACAAGAAGGAGAAAACCATGGAGTAGAATGAGGCTTGACTTGAAACCGACGAGAAGGAATAAAAGCTTCCATTCCAGCCTGAATCCAGGAGGTTACGTAGGAGGCGCATTTGTCAGCTGAGAGAGAAAAAACATCAGCCCAAGGACCATCACGAAGAAAATCACGAAAGGAATCCCAGTCAGCTTAAGGGTAGTAGTAGGTGGTGCGATGATAAGGTGAGCCCAAAAAAGAAGTACGAGAAGAAAGATTTACAGAGATCATTGCGTGGTCAGAACCACCTAAGGGAGAAAAGGGAGAAACTGAACATAAGCCAGGGTCAGAGACAAGACATAAGTCAAGGAGTGAAGGTAAATGATTAGGGTTGTCAGGAAAACGAGTCACAAAGTTAACTATCTGAGTAAGAGATTGAGAAACGCAGAAGTTAAAGGCTTTAGTGCCAGCAGGATCAGTGGTGTTAAAGCCAAGCCATTCAGTGTGATGGGCATTAAAATCACCAACAACAACAATATTGGCAGAGGGGTAAAGAGAGAGGGCATGGTCAATTTGATCAGAGATAACATCTAAAAGAGTGCAATCATGGGAAGAAGGAGAACGATAAAGAACAAAGAGAAAGGTGATAGAGTGAAGAGGTGCTAGGCGAAAGCACATAAAAGAATGGTCAAAGGATTCGAACCTGATTTCACGACAAATAGGGGAATTAATGCGTATGTAAACCCCTAAACCTAGCATGTGACTATTGGAGTCTTTACGAATCAAAGGATAGTACCCATCAACACTGACATCTGAAGAAGGAATTGCAGAACTTAAATTTGTTTCACTGAGTGCAAGCAAGTCTGGTGAATTTTGCAGGAGGTAAGACTCAACTGATGGAAAGTTGCTTCGTAAACCGCGAATATTTGTAAAAGATATATTAAAATATTTAGGTGGTGGGGATGGTTTTTTAGGTTTTAAATTTTTGGTTACTTTGGTCATGATTTGGGTTTAATGAGAACTTGACTCATTCATAGATAGAGCACAGCCTCCTAATCAATGAGCTATGCAGTTGTCTCAGTCCTGTTAATTAACCCTAAGCCGTGACATAGGGCTCCTTATGTGGCCTTGACAATGCACACCAAAAGCATTAACAGGGACACCATCCATGCGCAACATGGCACTGTTAATACTCTGATATTTTGCAGCTGTTGATGGAATCAGCCTCTCTGAGAGCTACCACAGAGTTCGGGAAACCTTACTACCAGCCGGCCTCAGAACCATTAAACTGAGTTTTAGAGCTGTACCCTCATATGGAGATAACAGGAAGAGTTGCATAGCCATTATCAAGGAGGCATAAGCAAAATTCTATGAGTAGAGTCAATGAGATCCAGCATTCATCATCCTAAGCAGGAAACAATGTAACACAGGTTACATCTACGCCAGCCTAATAGATGAAGAAGGGGTTCGAGGCTGGTTGGCAGAATTTTTCTGCTTACCCCTAAAGTCTTTGCCTAGGAGGCCTTCTACAAGACAGTAGCAGGATGCAGTTAACATCTGCCCAAGATGAGTATTTTTATCGAGACACCATCTCTGGCCTTTACTCAACCAAGAGCCCCAAGGCAGGGGATGTTTAGCTGGATGCAGTTAACATCTGCCCAAGATGAGTATTTTTATCGAGACACCATCTCTAGCCTTTACTCAACCAAGAGCCCCAAGGCAGGAGATGTTTAGCTGGATGCAGTTAACATCTGCTTAAAATGAGTGTTTTTATCGAGACACCATCTCTAGCCTTTACTCAACCAAGAGCCCCAAGGCAGGGGAATTTTTAGTCGGAGTTTATTTCTCCTAGCCTTTGCATAAGAAGAGCACACTCTGCAAGGCAGCAGGGCTTTTGGCAGGTGGTACTGGGTTACGTGATACCAGTAGCAAGATTGATCTCGATTATCCTGACCTGACCTGGAGTAGTTAAAAGGAGTTACTTCCCGCAACAGTACTTTGAGAAAACCAGGCATGACATTTCGGAAGTGCATTAGGAAAAACACTGCATCTAACAAAATACAGGAGTCTAAGGTGAGTGTACGTTTTGTAGTTGGAGTAAGTAGTTAGTTACTGAGCTCACGCTGCATTAGAGTATAAACAGAACACAAACAAACATAGACATAAATCAACTTACGGGTGAGTCAACACCGCGCCAGAGGTTCAGACAGAACACAAACATACATAAAAAACATAAAGTAACTTACGGGTGAGCGAACACCGCGCCAGAGGTTCAGACAGAACACAAACATACATAAAAAAACATAAAGAACATAAACATAAACATAAAGTAACTTACGGGTGAGCGAACACCGCGCCAGAGGTTCAGACAGAACACAGACATACATAAAGAACATAAAGTAACTTACGGGTGAGCGAACACCGCGCCAGAGGTTCAGACAGAACACAAACATACATATAACGTAGATTACAGGTGAGCTAATACAGTAACTAAGGCACCTCCAACTATATTTGGAAAAAAAAAAAAAAAAAAAAAAAAATTACTATAGGCATGACTGATATAAGATAGTACTGATGACAGAAAGAACACTTCTTCCAGCCTTTGCTTAGATAGCAAATCCTGCAAGGCAGCAGAACATGGAACAGGTTGCACTGGGTTACATGTTGCCAGTAGCAGGATGATCATGAAGACCATACTCCTGACCTGACAACAATACTGACTTATAGACAACGTACTGACTTATAGTACGGAAAATATTTAGTCGTACAAAATAAAGAAATCTTAAAAAAACTTAGAAAATTTAAAAAAGTCTTAAAATTTGTCTACCTAAGGTATATTTTGAAATCATACAAAAGAAAAACAAAATATTCAACTGACAATAAGTAATGTTGATTTAAAGTATGGAAAAAAATATTTTTGTTTTGAATAATATATTCTGAAAAACCATGTCAACTTTTTTATCAGAAATGCTGACTTGAAGGTATTAGTTTACAAAATTTTTTGTACAAATTATACAAATTATACAAATTATTTGTATTTTTTACTAAATCACAAAAAATATATATTATTATTATTAGTTTTAAAAAATATATATTATTATTATTAGTTTTAAGCACTTTGCATTTCTTATTGTTTAATGATGCGCATTAAAAACTATTATTATCGAATTTTAAATAATTGTCAAACTATTCAAAAAAATGTGCAGTTTCTTCAAAAAGATTTTTGTTCATCTGGTAGCAAACAATTTAATGCGATTCTTTGTTTTTATATTCATATTATAACTATTTTTTGTATATTTTAGTACAAACATTTGTTTTAATTTTAATTTAGTTTGATTTAAACGGTTATTAGTAAAATAATTTGTTTAATATTTATTTTCTACTTAGTTCAGTTTATATGTTTTATTAAAGTCACTCATTTTTTATTTAGTTTATACTTTAAGTTAACTTATACGCTTTAGTAAAATTATTCTTTTAGTATCTAGTTTATATTTAGTTTACTGTAAATATTTGTTCTATATTAAACTTTTTATTTTTATAAATTTTATAAATTTAATTCTTAATTTCATTATAAACTTTTTTTGGGGATTTAGTAAAAAGTTATACAATTAACATGATTTGGTGATTGTGGCAAAAAAATTAAGCCTTAATGTTTTTTTAAACATTTTTTTAAAAATATGAACACAACTTGTCTCGGCAGTTTGGGATCCCCTTAAATAACTACTTTTATTTAAAAAATCATAGCATTTTGTTTTCACCAACAAATTTATTTTTATATTTTATTATTACCAAAAATATTATTTTTGGTTTTTAGATTATATTAGAGCAACTTGTTTTTAACCCTCAGCTTTCTTTTCTCCAGAGTATTCCTAAAACTTTTCATAGTTTAAAAAAAAATCTATAAAGAATAGTTGGCAAGTTATCCGTAAGCAATCATACCAGAATATGCACCATTTGATTAATATTTATTGATGAAAGGAATGTCAAGTTTTAAAAAAAAAAAAAAAAAAAAGCCGGAACTTTCCTTTGGGAAAAACAAAATGGTTTTAAAAATGAAAAGGTTTTTTGATAATATCTTGATAAATAATTATATTATAAAAAAGTAGTTATATAGATTTACAGTATTTACAGATTTTTAACAGCAATAATCTAAATTTATTCCTTTTCTTAAATGAGAGAGAGAAGGAAAAAAAAAAAAAAATTACTTTAAATTTGAATTTTTCTTATTTTTAAAATTAATTTTTTGAAATTTCTTTTTGTTGAATAAATATCATTGATAGTAAACTTGTGAATGTTTATATATATGTATATATATATATATATGCATTTGTGTGTATGTGCGTATATATTTATGTGTATATATATATATATATATATATATATATATATATATATATATATATATATATACATATATGTGTGTGTATGTATGTGCGTGTGTATATGTATGTATGTATGTATGTATGTATGTATGTATGTATGTATGTATGTATGTATGTATGTATGTATGTATGTATGTATGTATGTATGTATGTATGCATGTATGTATGTATGTATGTATGTATGTATGTATGTATGTATGTATGTATGTATGTATGTATGTATGTATGTATGTATGTATGTATGTATGTATGTATGTATGTATGTATGTATGTATGTATGTATGTATGTATGTATGTATGTATGTATGTATGTATGTATGTATGTATGTATGTATGTATGTATGTGTGTACATGTATGTATGTGCGTGTATGTATGTATGTATGTATGTATGTATGTATGTATGTATGTGTGTATGTATGTATATAAGTATGTATGTATATATAAAGGTTTGTATGTATGTATATATGTAGGGATATGTGTATATTTTTATGTTGTGAGTGCGTTTTTTTTGATTGGGTTTTTTGGCTTTTGTAGTGTAGTCCTATTATATTGCAATATTGACTAGCATGACGTAGAATGCAGGCGGTGAGATCTGTTGCAAGGACACACCCCTGACAAGTAGCGTTAGTGCAGGTCTCGGGATCTCCGAAACGTCATTGGTGATTGCAGTGCATTCCTGAGGAGGGGAATCCATTTATCCACTACTTAATTCTAATTGGTTATTATGGCACCAACATTTATTTACCTCTTACACCCATGGATTTTTGCGCTTTGTGAGCTTTTTATTATGAATTTGTTACATTAACGACACTTATATATTTTTATGTTACACAGGTGATTATCAGTTCTTAATTTTTTATCTAGAGTTTATAACATATATAGTACCGCATTTATTAGACATTTGTATGGTGCGATTATTTTAGTTATGAACACCATTAATAAACCAGCGGATTTTTACTGACTTGTTTACTCATAGATCATTGTTTTATCATTTGCTAAAAGATGACTAAAGTGTCAATTTTTGTTCTTCTCTTCTTGAGTTGCTAACTTTTACTCCTCCTACTAAATAGTCTTTACGTTAATTTATGTTTTTTTTTACCTAAATGATATCATCTTCAATCTGTTTTTATTTTCACATCTCCCAGGTCTACGTAACTGGACGGCTCCGTTGGTCACTTTTTGCGATCATTGTGTCGCATAAGCAAAAAAATATTTTTTTTGTCAAAAACTTTACGTTAAGAAATCAAGAAAATAAGATTCAGTTTTATTTGTTGTTCAAAAGACAAAGTTATTTTTTAATTGATTCCATAATGACGATATATATATATATATATATATATATATATATATATATATATATATATATATATATATATATATATATATATATATATATATATATATATATATATATATATATATATATATATATATATATATATATATATATATATATACATACATACATACATATATATATACATACATATATATACATGTACACACATACATACATACATACATACATACATACATACATACATACATACATACATACATACATACATACATACATACATACATACATACATACATACATACATCCATGCATACATACATACATACATACATACATACATACATACATACATACATACATACATACATACATACATACATACATACATACATACATACATACATACATACATACATACATACATACATACATACACATGAACATATCTATACAAAATAGTGACAATAAAGCATATAGAATAGTGACAATGACAACAAAATAAATAATAAGCAGCAGATAGCACATAATACTTCAAAGTGACTTACCATTTTTTGCTAACGTAATGCTTAATTTATATCTGTTTACATATATGTATATTAAAAATCCAGGAAATCACGACTCGTAACGATATAAACTAGGATAAAAATAGTACGTGGTATAAAAACGTAGTGTGGAGTTTAGTAAGACAAATTGTTCAGAGAATATAAATCTCACCTGATAGATGGAGATAATTCCTAACTGAAAATAGTATTAGATAATAATAAATAGATAGATTGATAATTCAAAATAGCCAGCTAATACACGATATAATTAGTGGATACACCAGAAATAAATAATAATTTAATATGTAGAATACTATATGAGAATGGACCAACACAGGTCATAAACGCGTAATTAATCAAAGAGTATCTAGCGGACTGAAAAAATCGAGTTAAAAATCAAAGATTGTTGAAGACTGTATCCACCGCTCCTACCTCGTCATTAATTTATTCTAACTATACGTAAATATGCGTTACTGCCATTATGGAGGACAAACAAACGTAAACAAATAGTTCGGCAATATCAACAGAAAGCGAACATTTGTCTAAGCTTGATTCTAATGCTATAGCAAAGATACTTAGAAAAAATAAGCTTTATAAACCACGTTGACCCATATCTTCTTAAAGATACTGATTTCTCTGATAATATAGATAGTTATCCAAATGTTACATATCCGGATATTGTTAACTATTTTTTATTTGCTCCAAGTCCTCTAAGGATCAGTTAAAAGCATACAAAGCTCTTGATTCTTATAATCAATTTGTATCAGGTTGGGTTATCAACGCTGGTGTGAAATTATTTGAGAAATATGTTCTTATTCATGGCAGAGTAGGTTATTTAATTATTAGTTCAATATTAAAATAGAAATAGCTTTCTTGTTTTAATTTTTTGTCCTAATTTTTTTAGGTGAAACACTCTCAAAAAATGAATGATGTACCATTACATCCATGGATTATTTCGGAGAAGTCAGGAAATATAGTTTGTGCACATTGCAATTGCATGGCTGGTCTCGGAGAAAGCTGTTCACATGTTGGTGCGGTACTATTTCATATTGAGTGTGCAGTTAAAATTAGAAGTTATAAAACATGCACTGATGAAAAAGCTTATTTGTTACTACCAAGCTCTAAAAAGATAGAATTCAAGCCTGTTTTAGATATTGATTTTACATCACCCAAATCTTTGCAATGCAATTTAATAATAATAAAGTTTAAGGCATAATCTATGACAAAAAAATAGCACATAGAAAAAGTGTTTCTATTCCAACAAAAGATGAAACTGATAAATTTTTTTTAGACCTCAGTCAATGTGGAACAAAACCAGCTATTCTTTCAATTATTCCTGGGTTTACCAAACCTTATGAACCATCAATAATAACAGAAAAATATGCTGAATCATTGTCAGATCTTTATCAGAAAAATATATTTTTAAACTTTGAACAACTTCTAGCTGCTTGTAAAAAAAAAAAATTACAATAACGATTGAGCAAAGTAAAAATGTTGAGAGTACAATGCGACTTCAAGCAAAAAGTAAAAACTTGTTTTACTTTAGGGCAGGTCGTATAACTGTTTCAAAATTCGGGAGTGTATGCTGCGCAAACATCACCCAACCACCAATCAGTTTGATTATGCAAATATGTTACCCCATTCAAGCACGTTTTTGCACAGCAGCAACAAAATGGGGAAATGACTATGAAAAAAAAGCATTGACAAAAGAATATTGCCGGATTTGGAATATATGGACAGGAATATAATAAAATATGATAAAAAATGGACAGGAATATAATATAATAAAATGTAAACAATTTTTTGAAGAATGTATTTTACCTGAACTAATTAACAAATTTTACAGCCAAAAAAATCAATTAATGAAAGAAATATCAGATAAAAATAAATTTATACTAATAGAACACAGCTACTTTAAAAAAGAAAACAAAGTTTTTAATGATCACGATTATTCTATAAAATTGAAATAAAAATGTAAACTTTTAATAAAAATATTTGATACTTAATTTGATAATATTTATTTTTGTTTATAAGATCTAGTTTCAATTAATTATTTAATCCTGTTGAATTTTTAAAAATTATTCCACAGGAATAATTGAATCACATATATTTATCAAAGAAGAACAAACAATAACAATTTTGTCTATTTTGCATAATCCAGAATCTTTAGTATATAAGTAATCTAATGGCATAATACTTTGCAGAACTTTATATTTGTTACGTAACAATCCAATAACTCTCTCAACGTGTACTCGAACAGAGGCAATTTTCTGGGTTGTTTCTACATCTGAACAAGTCAATTGTAACTTTCCTTTTGTAAATCCTGGAATCTTTAGCTCCCCACAATAAAAACCAACACTCTCAGCAATGTTAAAACCTCTATCAGCTAAAATAACATCTCCAGGAAGAATGTTTTTTAAAGTTGTACAATGCTCTGTTATATATTTATTGCTAACACGTCCTCCCCAAGCTTTAGAAATAAATGTTATCACACCTTGTGGGCTTACACCTATTAAGAATTTAACAGTATTGTGATGTTTGTACTGTGACCAAGTTGCTGCTCTTGCGCATAGATTAGGTGGTTTATTTATGAATATTTCAAAGCAATCAATTATTACAGCCACTTTTGTTTCAAAATATTTTCTGAAGCATAAAGGCATAGTTTCTATAAGCTCATTGCGAGCAGGCCATTTAATTAAATGTTTCATTCTGAAGTACATAATGTCAATCCATCTTAAAAATACTTTTGATGAGGTCAATTTTGAAGTTTCAAATCTATAAGCAAGGTCTCTATTAAATAGATTTAAACGCAATCTCATAAGCGTCAAAGAAAATTCTTCAAAATACGATAAAACTGAGTTCTCATTTTCAGTTATAAGAGGCTTTAAGAAGTTAAATAAACAACATAAAATTTTCAAATTTGGCAATCCAGTGTAAAATGTTACTTTTGAATCGGTATCAGACCATTCAATAGTTCCCACATGAAGTTTGACTAAATTTGAACGCAAATCATAATTAAGTTTGTTTTTATATATAAACTCAGTTTCTATTTGACTGATATTTTTGACAGTCATATCAGTTTGAACACTCGCATCTACTAAGTTTTCACAATCTTCTCTTCATTCACTGTCAATAGTGGAATTTCGAGATTTTCTGATGTTTCACAAATGATACGCTTATTTCCATCTACAGTAGATATAAATACTTCTGTATGATTTTTGAAAAGATCTAAAATAGCAGCTTCCTGACTCTGTTCTAAATTAGATGTTGAGGCTTTGGAATATTCATCAAATTTTGACGATTTATCCATATTGCATTCGTTTATGCTGTTAATTGTACTTTGATTGAAACACATTTTTTTAATTTTTGGTTCATCAATATTGCTTGTAGCTTGGCTTATATTTGATGAGCACGATTGTTGAACAAATGACAATATAGAACTTGCTTGCTTCTTACGTTCATTTTTTTTTGTTTCTCTTTGTTTTTTATTTTCCCAACCAGACTTTTTCTTTTTATTTCCAAGCATGGTTTTTAATTATTATGATTTAATTAAATTTTTTAAAACCTAATATAAACTACAAATAGAATTGTAGGTATACTGTTATAACTAGGGCTGCTAGCTCGAACATGTTTCAGTTCGAACGTTCGAACGTTCGAACTACGCCAAATTTCAACGTTCAGGTTCGAACTTTTTTCGCTAATTACACAAACAATAGTAATAAAGATAAATTTTTCATAGGCGCCTTTTTGTTATGAAAATATCATTATTCATTACACTACACTTTATTATCAGTAAAAAAAAAAAAGGAAAAAACATAAAGAGTTGCTTACATATCAGAAAAATAATATTTTTAGACGTAAATGAACAAACGTGAAATATTTAAAAGGCGCCTTCGTGGCTCAGGCGCCTGAAGCGGTTGCTCCATTGCTCCATGCCACGGCACGACCCTGTGTAATGACAAAGTGATAACTTCATAGGTAGGTATCTACAATATATAAATATTTTCTTATAGAAACATTTATATTCCAGTCAGAGTTAAAATCGCGTAGTTTTTATTTTTAGATGTTGGACTGAAGCTATTACGTTCAGTTCTTTTTTATTTCTAACTTTTTAAGCTTATTTTTGATTACTGTAAGTTCTGATTCAGACTATAGACAAATATTTTTACCTTTGCAACTTTTTTTTTTATACATTGAAAATCCGAGCAGCGGTGGCGCATTTATCTCAGAAACAAAGGATCCGTGGTGCTCTGTAATAAGACCGTAAGGACTTCTTGGGGGCACCTAAATAAAATAAAATAAAAACATCCGAGGTCTGCCTAATGAGCATAATGATTAAAATAATATTTGTGTTGTTTAATTATATACGCTGTATTTCGAAAACAGGACGAGTCACAAAATTAAAATTTTACATTAGAGTGAAAAATGTTTCTCCTGTAAAAAATTTCATCTTTATTTTATCTAAAAAAAAATTTATTTTATCTAAAAAAGTCTTTATTTTATCTAAAAATTTTTATCTTTTCCTTAAAAAAAAAATTATTTTCAAATAACACTTTTGAAAAAGTTAGACTTGTCACGTTTTTGAAATACAGCCCTCGATTATCTCTCTTTTTTTGAATACTGACTGATGTGTAATGACAAACTTTCACCAATAAAAATTTTTATCATGTTAATCTGTGTAAAACTAAGTTTGTAATCTATTCTCAGCAAGCACAGACGTCCGTAAGACGTTTATACGACATCTTATAGACGTCAAAAGTCCAAAGAGTCCAAACGAATGTTCTGTGCCCACTGGGTTTGAATATATAAATTTTTTGAATGCACTTGGCCTTAAAGTTTTGTGCGTTTAATTTTGAGTTATTAATAAGGTAATTATAAGTCTTGGTCTAATTGATAAACTGCTTCAATAATAAATAACTTTTTTTTTCTTATGAAACAATAGACACCAATATGTATATACAAACCAACTCTACCAAATATTACCACTGCACTTTTAATACCCACAACTTCAAAAACTAGTTTGGACCAATTATATGGTTTGTTCAAAAGGTCGTTAATTGCAACAAAATTGAAAACTTGAACTAATATAAGCATCCTAGAAATTGATTGCAGATCAAACGAGGGATAAATTTTAATATCAATTTGTCGGCCATCTTTTCTTAATTTCTAATATACTTTTCTATATGCGAAGCAGGTTCAAAATGCGGAATAAAAAAACATGTTCAAAATACGGAATAAAAAGTCTTATAAAATAAGATTAGGTATGATAAAACAAAGACGATCTCCAAAAAAATTACTTAATAAGCCAAATGGAAAATCGCTGTGGTTAAAACAGATGGTTTTAAATAGAATCAAAAAATAGCAGTAGATAAAAACATACTTTAAGTTATTTACAGTCTAACTAAGGCAAGGTATTTAAAACAGATTTGTTAAAATTACTAATTTTTTAGGATGACGATTAACTAGTTGGATTTGATAAATAAATAATTGTAGACAAGTTTTTTTTATAATATTAGTTTTAACAAACATTTACTTTAATTATCGGTTAAAACTAATATTTTCTATGTCTTAGAAGAGGGAGGGGGATGAAGTCCACAATGATTACATTAATTCCGCGTTAGCCTATTTCTTCAACTTATTTTAATTACTTCTGCGTCCAATTGATCTTGATAAAACTTAAGAAAAAAACAAAATAAGGTTGAAAAATTTTCAAATTATTTTTTTAAAACTTTATAATTTATAATTTTAAGTTATCTATTTATAAAAAAAAAAAAAAAAGAAAAGAATTTGACATTTCATATGCTGCATAAAATTTACTAAATTAAGGCGGAAATACGCTGCTTCATTAGTCGGCTTTTCAGAACAACTTCTAACTTGGAGCCGTGTTAATTTTGCTCACATACCGTATCTGTTAACGCTTGTAAAAAGACTTGAGTTCTTAAGGTTGCATCATTTTTAAAATTAAAATGGTGAGTCTTATTTTATTTAAAATTATAGTAATTTTACTCCTAATATTTTTATTACTCCTAATATTTTTCTCAAATATTATTTTTTTGGTCTTGTTTTAAAAGTTTAACTATGTCATTAAAAATTGATGATATAAATCAGATAAGTTAGCTAGAATTGTTTATTGCCTTTTTTTATTTTAACAAATTACACAATTATTTTTCTCAAAAACCTAAAATTTTTTTTCAATATAAGGTTTGGCCTTTTAAAAACAGAAAAGCGATAAATAATTTCTAACGATAATAATTTTTAGTAATAATTTATGTAATTTATAATAATAACTTAATATAGTGATAACTTAATTTAAGCTAATAATAATAAATTAGCATTAATAATATTATTAATAATAATAAAAACAATGAAAATAATAATGATAAAAATAACGAATTTAATTGAGTATACTAAAAATCTATGAATAACATTTTCAATTTTTTTGCTAGAAATAGTTATATTCTCATCTTGTCTGCCAGTTATCAATCAATTATCTTAATCCAGCAAGGAATATAATTACATTATTGTCAACATTTGTGGATAAAAATGTCCAGCAATTTAGTATTTAAATTTAGCGTTGTCAGTTGATCAATTCTATGTGACACTGTTGTTGTTGTTGTTGATGAGGTGTGCAGTCAAGTATAATTAAAATGTCGATTTTGTACTTCTTATAATAGTTTTCGTTTTTCCCACTAATAGATAAACTCATTTTGCATCTTGGATTTAGTTTATTGGTTGGGGAGGTGAGGATAACTACCTTGTAGCTTAAGTGGCTGAGACAATAAACACGGTAAGCTTTGCATTTGGCCATATTGAGAAACATTTTATTACTATTGCATTACCATTAAAAATTATCTTCTGCTTCTTTTGGAGAATAAAAGTTTTTACCAAGGATGTAGCTAGAATATCATCTGGATATTTCTTGCGTACAATGTCCACCATAAGTTAGTCACATGTCTAGTACATATGTTAAAAAAAGTATTGAACTAACAATGCTTATTTGTACCACTCCTGATAACACAACTTTCCGGTAGGTTTCCAGTGAATGACTTGTTTACAATTTAAAAGCCACTTTACAATTCAATTGAAAACAATGACAGTAGATTGATATCAAGTATGTCCTTTGAAAATAATGTGATAGACAAGATCAAATGATTTCACAAAATTAAAGAATACTGTAGTTAATGGTGTATTGCAGTCAATCATATATCCCTACAGTGACATATCCAGAAATTTACTAATATAAAGAGTATTATTTCATAACATAACTATAACATTTAGTAAACAATATTTCTATGTTTCTTTTAAAAAGACTTAAATAGATTTATTACATAGCATATTTATTACATAACAAGGGTTATTCAATAAATATGCAATATTCAATAAAAAAAATTATTCGACATTTAAATTAATTCATTCAAAAATTAATAACTTTTTTTTCTTGCTCTACTCTTACTTTTCAAATCAAGTTTTTTGGCGCAATTGTTATTTAACATATTTTTAATGCAATTTTACTGTTGATGAAATAAAAAAGTTTAAAGCTTATATAGTTTAATCGCTTTGAAAATTATATTATGTAAACGTAAGCGGAGGAGAAAATTAAATTAGAGTATTTTTAAAATGTTAACGTTTTTATTTAAAAGTGCTAAGTGTTTTATATTTTAGTCCAATCAAAACGTGCGTTTTTTGATTTTAATCTAATTGTAACATAACCATATTTTATCAACGTGAATTCCAATAAAGTATTCTGTTTGACTTAAAATACATTTATAATGTGTTTTGAAAGTTGTTTTTCAAATGTTGGTTTTTCTAAGTGACGTTAATAACGTAACAAATTTTATTATCATAATTGTCATAACAAATTTTATCACAAAACAGCAAGACAATAATAAAAACAAGTAATAAAAATTTTTTTTTTTTTGGGGTGCTAATATAAAATTGTTTTAAGTTGAGTTCGGGCTGAAATTTGGTGGCCTATACTGTTATACCTGTATCAAAATCGCCCTAGATATGTCGCTGCCCTAGTCATTTTTTTCTTGTATGATAGCATCAGTTGGTAAAGAAGGTTATTAACTTTTGGAATGATGTTTGCATAAAACCACTCATGGTATAATACATTTGTTGTAAACATTGTGTAAACATTGTTGTAAAAATTGTGACCACTCATGGTATAATACATTTGTTGTAACACCACTCATGGTATAATACATTTGTTGTAAACATTGTTGTAAACATTGTTGTAAAAATTGTGACTAGTACTTTGACTAGTCAAAATTTTTGATAACATAAAGTAATTTGCTAGATATACTGTTTTAGCTTGCTGTCAATTTGATGCGTTTGAGTTGTTAAAAAGATTTAAAAAATCTACTTTTTAGCAATTCTATGATTTTATTTAAAAGTTAACATTAATCTTTTTTATATTTAAGTTTTATTTAACTTTTTTTCTGTTTAATATTTTTATATAGAACCTCTAAAATAAGATATTTATATAAACTTCCATATTTTTTACTATTATGCATTATTATCTTGAATGTTGACAGCTTATTTTTATTAAATTTGGTAAGATTTGTAAAGTGAAGAGTATATATATATATATATATATATATATATATATATATATATATATATATATATATATATATATATATATATATATATATATATATATATATATATATATATATATATATATATATATATATATATATATATATATATATATATATATATATATATATATATATATATATATATATAATATATATATATATATATATATATATATATATATATATATATATATATATATATATATATATATATATATATATATATATATATATATATATATATATATATATATATATATATATATATATATATATATATATATATATATATATATATATATATATATATATATATATATATATATATATATATATATATATATATATATATATATATATATATATATATATATATATATATATATATATATATATATATATATATATATATATATATATATATATATATATATATATATATATATATATATATATATATATATATATATATATATATATATATATATATATATATATATATATATATATATATATATATATATATATATGTATGGATATATGCATATATATATATATATATATATATATATATATATATATATATTTTTTTTTTAATTGTTAAAAACAGTCTTTGATTTTTAACACCATTCAAGTAAAGTTCTTAAAATGTCAACATTTGTACTTTTGTACTTTTTTTATCAGTATATATATGGTAACTAATGTTTTTAATAACTTTAGTTTTATATTAATTTCGTAAAAAACATGTAAATGTGTCTTGATTATTATTTCCTAAAAATCTTTATTCGTAATCATACATAGTCGAAATTTGTTGTAATCATATGTTCCTATAAGGGAATGCTACTATATTTTAGGTTTGATTTTTTTTTTTAAACCCTAGGAAACAGTTAATTAGATTGTAATTATATAATGTGTAAAGTATATTTAAGAAATATAGATTATATCCTGGAGTCAGGCTCTTAAAGTTTAACACAATTTCATTTAAAGATCAAAAAAGTTTTTATAAAGTTTTATATATTTTTTTTATTTTATTTTATAAAATTTTATATTTATATACTGAAAATAAAAATAAATTTTGTGATTTTCATATAAATTGTATTAACAGTTTTAATTCCCTTATTAAATTTTTTATCTCTTTCTATTTTTTTTTTCAAATAATAAAACAAATTTTATTAAACTTTTTCACTCCAGAATTTTTTTTATTTTACAGGGCCAAGTTATATTAAAAATAAATTAGAACTTTTTCACACCAGATCAACTCTCTGAATTAGGGTTGGCAATATTGACCTAACTGCTGAACTGAAAATGTTTGAGGTGGGCAAAAAATTGTGGACCTTGTTTCTATGTTTTATGGTTAGAACTTTGTATCAAATAATTTTTGCTGACCTGATGCCCACCTCAAAAAGATTGTGGTCAACAAATTATTGCTGACCTCATTTTTTCTAATTCCGAGGGTTGTCAGATGAAGCATCAAAAAATATGTTAAAAAAAATTGTAGTAAACCTTTTCACATTAGAAATTTTTACATAAAAAGTTATGGTGAAAATAAATTGTATTGAATCTTGTCACACCAGAGGTTTGTTACATAGAAAATAATAGAAAATTAATGAAACTTTTTCACCCTTTTATGACCTTCAAATTAAAAAATTCAAATATGCATTATGCTCATTTTTTAAGTGATTTATATTAAATGGTTTTGATTTTCTCACAAAGTATTAAAAATAAAAGTTATCAGGCTGATGAAAATAAATCTTAAAAAAAACTTAAAAACCCTAGCATCTTCTATAATATAAATGCTGTTGGGCAGTGACACCTATATCTTATCAAAACCTTCTTGTTCCTATATGAAAAAAACCTTCTGGTGTTAGCTGGTAAACCTGTATGAGGATGATATAGTAATAAATAATAAATACTTATAAAGCATATAATAAATTTAGTACAATGTTGCTTATTTTATTTTTTAATATATATTATTTTTATACAAAAATAAAACTCTATAGAAAAGTATGAAAATGTTTTTCAAATATTTGAAAAACATTTTCAAAACTCTATAATAATTAGTTAATAATAAGTTCAGGGTCTTCTATAAAGTACATATGCAGGTAAGTTATTTTCCAAAAAACATATGAATGCTTACTGGAAGGAGGGGAAAGGGAATTGCTCAAGACAGCAAGTATGTATGCATTTGACTAACTATCTAACTATAGGTTGAAAAATTTATATTATCTTGTGTAACAGAAATTTTGAGTTTTGAAGTTTTTAATATTTAAAAAAATTTTAGTTTGGGGAAGAAAGGGCAGCTATTTTGTGATATGTAATGCATATATACACACAGTGCAAAAGAGTTGTTAATAATTTACAGATAAATACAAGAGAGAGGGGTCTTAAATTAGTGGTTTTACTGTGTACATACTTTATGGATGCCCTCTTATATAAATCTTGGGTTTTGATAAAAAAAAAATTCTTTACAAATAAAATATTACAAATAAAAATCATGAATTTAAAAATCAGTTATTGATTTAAAACCAAGTATAAATTTAACAGAGCAAATATCAGGTTTTCCAATCCAAAATACTTTTAACTTTTTTAAAGATGTTTTTAGCTGCTTTGCTTACTGCTCAAGCTGCTACAGTTGATGAGATTACCACTTTAATAAGAAAAAATATAACGAAGTAGGTTTTACTTATTAAAAACCAAAAAGCTTATCTTAAACATTTTTTTTACCTTAACCCAAAATTAAGATATTAGCTATTAAATGTAATTAGTTATGATTATGTTTAATGTTTTATTAGTCATCTATTAAATGTAATTAGATAATGTTTAATCTAGTCATTAAATAAGTTTTTAAATATGACTACGTGAAATGTAATGATGGTTAAATGGCGTATAATTACTACGTAATGATGACTATGTTTAATTAATGTTATATATAATTTTTAAAATGACTTTTTAATGACTAATTAAAATTACTAAAATAGACTAAAATAAAATTAGTTAAAAAATTAGTTAAAATGGCTATCAAGTTAGTCAAAAATTATTAAAATGACTATCAAATTAGTCAAAAAAGGTCTTGAATCTGGAAGTTTTGAAAATAGGGATTACACAATTTTTTGAAGTTTCAATTTGTTAAAATGTGACGTGATAAAGTTGCAAAATTTAACCTAAATTTTAAATAAATATTAACCTTATTCAATTTTTTCTTTGGTTTCAGGCTGGTGGAATGGATAGAGCTAAAGCCCTTCCTAAAATTGCAGATGAAGAAAGAGAATCACGGTTTGGTTATGTTTATGGTGTGTCAGGGCCTGGTATGTTCAATATTAAAACTATTTGTTATTAAATATTTAATTCCAAAGTTTACTTAATGTGTACACTTTGGTAACTTTTTTAGTGTTTTGGATGACAATTTAGTAAACTGTTAGAAAACTTTATTTTACCTTAAGTTAATATTGGGTCCATTTTAATATTTTCCATAAATTTCTTTGAAGTATAAAATTTCAAGAAAACTCGGAAATTGATTGTTTTGCTTTTATGCTGACAAATGAAATTAAACAATGTGTTTTAAAATTGTGTTTATGTTATGTTAGTTATGCTTCACAAAATTTCTGATGTGTGCCAGTTAGACTTAATAAATGCAAGAGTTAAATATATATCATATCCTTGGTTAAGATTTTAATTAAAATCTTTTGCAATATCTTTAGATTATGCAATATCTTTTCAAGATTAAGAAAATATTAATCTACATAGTGTTTTATCTTTTTTATTTTCTTGAATTTTTGATATCAGGTAAATTATTCAATTCTGTCAAAATCAAATACTTTGTGTTGCTGGTTTATTTGTAGAGTTGCTTGTTTTAATATGATTGAAACAAACAGAGCAATTAGCAGTTTTTTTACCCATTTCCTTCAGTAGCAGTAAGAAAATTTTTAATGCCCTGCAAAAAAAAAAAGACAGTTATTGGTCAAGTTGACAGTTATTGTTTTTGATGTGGGCAAAACAAAGTTAGGAGCTTTTTAAGACATTTTTACATAGTTTATATATTTCTTAAAATTATAAGATTGGTTCTTTAGAGTTGTTCTTGTGGAAGAAAAAAAAGCTTTGATTGGAAATAGCAGCGGAAGAAAGAGGAAACCATGGGGGTAGGGTTAAGTTTGACTTGAAAAACAGCGTAAAGAAATAAAAGCTTTCGTGCCTGCCTAAATCCAGAATATGAAAAAACTCAATATGATCAGGGAAACAAAAAATACATCTGCCTAAAGACTTCACAAAAGCAATCCTAGTCATTCTTTAGGTAGTAATAAGAAATATCTGATGAATACAATGTTGAAAAGTAGCAAGATTTTATTGAGATTGTAGCATGATATGAACCACCTAAAATAAAACAAGACTAGGCATAAGCTAGGTTCAGAAAAAAGACATAAAAGTGTAAAGGTACTTAATTAAGATTGTCTAGAAAGCAAGTCTCAAAGTCTTAGAGTCTCTAAAGTAAAAAATCAAGGAAGACAAAAATTTTGAGCTTTAGAGTCAGCAGGGTCAGAATTACTTTAGCCATGACATTCAGTGTTATTAGCATATTAGTTACCAATGGTTAAGGAAACACTAAGCGGAACCCTGATGGACTACAACAATATTGGTTAAAGGATAAAGAGAAAGGACTTATTTGGAAACAACATCTGAAAGAGTATAGTCTTGAGAAGGAGCATATTAAAGAACAGAAATAAAGGTGATAGAGTAAAGGTGAACAGAAATAAAGGTGATAGAGTAAAGGTGAACAGAAATAAAGGTGATAGAGTAAAGGTGAACTGAAATAAAGGTGATGGAGTAAAGGTGAACAGAAATAAAGGTGATAGAGTAAAGGTGAACAGAAATAAAGGTGATAGAGTAAAGGTGAACAAAAATAAAGGTGATAGAGTAAACAGGTGATAAGCGAAAGAACAAATTGTCAGTAGATTCAAACCTGATTTCATTGCAAATAAGTTAATTGGTATTAAATTGTATGCCCAGGCTAAGCATATGATAATTGAATACTAAGCACGGTAAAGGATAATAGCCAACAACGCTGAGATCTATGATCAATTTAAATTAGTTTCATGAAAAGCATGTACAGTCTCTTAAGTTTAGATTCAGTTTAATATTTTTTAGGTAAATCCATAATTTATTGAAAAAGAAATACACAAATAACATACACAAGGCTAGGATTTAATTTATGTTATATACATAAATATGTATATAACATAAATTAACTAGGATTAATATAATTAATTAGAATTAATTAATTAGAATAACATAAATTAGCTAGGATTGAATTTATGTTATATACATAAACATATATATAACATAAATTAAATCTTAGTTTTGTGTATGTCATTTGTGTATTTCTTTTTCAATAAATTATGGATTTACCTAAAAAATATAAAAACTGATTCTAAACTTTCACAAGAGACTATAGGTCTGGCAAGTTTTATAAAAGGTATGGTTTAAAAGATAAAAAGTTATTTTAAAGACCAGAAATATTTATAAAAGATAGATTGAAATAATTTGGTGGTAATAATGGTTTTTTCTTAAATAATATTTTTAGATACTTTATTCATTTTTTTAAAAATAGAGATCTTGAATCAAACACATATAGTGTACGACACTCTAAGCAATTTACTGTTAATCAACCCAGTCTTACCAAGTGTTAGTCAACGAATGTCTCTCTATGTGACCTCATCAATGCACACCAAAAATACTAACATTTACACTCTTCTATGTTCAACATTGTACTGTTAATACTCTGATACTTACAGCTGTTGATCACAAAGTCAGGAAAAAATTTTTACCAGCTGCTCTAAGAACCATTATACTGAGTTTTAAAACTGTACCCTCATTAGAAGATAGAGGAAGAGTGGCAAAGCCACTTCCAAGAGGGTGCAAGCAAAGATCCATGAGTCAAGAAGGTCCAGCATTCATCTTAAATAGGATAAAATTATGGATGACAGTTGCTTTGACAAAAAATAGAAAATTAAAATTTAGATGAAAATTTTTAAACACTTTTGCAAGAAGAAAGATTATTTTTTATAAAAATTGTATTTTAATGCCATTAATGACATTAAAAAAAAAAAAAAATTGAATAAGTAAAAAAAAAAATACTCCTAGGAGCTAATAAATAAAATAAAATCACCTAGAGCTAATAATATTTGTTTTAATTATAATTCAAAAACATATATTTTATTTACTTCATCAAAAGTTTTATTTTGTAATTTTTTTAGTTGTTATTGCTAATAATATGAGTGGATCTGCTATGTATGAACTGGTATGTACCTTTTATATGTTCTGCTATGTATTAACTGGTATTGACTTTTTATATGTTCTGCTATGTATGAACTGGTATGTTCTTTTTATATGTTCTGTCGTGTATCTAATGTTCAATCTTTAATGTTTTCTTTTTTATTTATATGTTCTGCCATGTATCAACTGTTCAATCTTTTATATTTAATTGTTCTGCCATGTATCTACTGTTCAATCTTTAATGTTTTTTTTATTTAATTGTTCTGCCATGTATCTACTGTTCATTTACATCTCTAAGGTTCTTTTTTATTTTCTATGTATGCTCTTTTTTATTTTGTATACAGATGTTTTGCTATGTTTGAGGTAATGAACTTTAGTTTGCAAGCATGAATGTGCGGTTTTTCGTCTTGTATGTCCACACATGAGTATTTTATTTTAGACAACTTGGTCATGGGCGTTAGCAAGTTTTTTATATTAGGCGTTTTGAAAAAAATTTCAAAAACAAAGAAAGTAAAGCTAACAAAATCGAAAAATAAATTAAATTTAAATTGAAAAAAATTAATAATTTAAATAATTTGCGTACTGTTTTTATTTTTATTTCTTTAGTTGCTAATTTCAGCAACAAAATTAGATAAAGCAAAGCAAAAAAAAAGTCAAAATTAAAAAGAATGATTTTCAAATATTTTATTTGTTTTTTTTTAAAGAGGAAAGTGAAATTATAAATTGCTATCTGTTTGTAAAATATATTTGTATAATTTTTATGTAAAAAGTATGTATTGTCACTGATTTAGTCGCTCTGACGTCAACAAAAACAATCGCATTGGCAGTCTTGTTGAATGAGGTGATAACATTGAAATTTAAGAGGAAAACATTAAAGAATTTTTGATAATTAAAAATGTTATAAGAAAATCAATATGAAGACTTGCTAAAACAATGATGTAATTTTTATATCAGTGAAGAATCATGTACTTGTATTTACGTCATGCATTACTACAGCATCATTTCATTTTTTTTCGGAATTAAAAGTTGATTTCTAATAGGCTATTGTTCAGTTAGGTTATGCGAAAAAGTGGTAAGGTTAGCTGTACTAGAGATAAAAAGATTATAAAAAATTGAATCTCGTCAAGAAGTGATTATAAAAGAGTTAAGAAAGATTATCTTCTATAACCTCTACTGAAGTAGAGGTTATAGAAGAGTTTAAAAAAATGTAGTTTTTTTTTTTATTATTGTTGAATTTTGACATGCTTATAAACACACATCACAAGTTATCCATTCAACAATGCTCAAAACATTTTACTAAAGGTGTTACTTTCTAATTAACAATAATTTGTTATTTACTAAAGCTCAATTAAAAATAAAAATAGCATACTTAAAATAAAAAATAGCGTAAAAAATGTTTACATTGTTAATAAAACTTGAATGAAGAAAAATAATGTAATGATTTCAATGTTTACGTTTTCAGAACATTTTACAAATTTTCGAATAGAGTGATAACATTACAATCATGTGACAACCATGACTTAATCAATCTATTTAATACATGTGTATACTTTTCTTTATAACTTTTTTCAAATATTAATTATATTTGTTTCACAAGTATACACATGTTTAGTTTATTTGGGTAAGACGTAAATCCCATTACTGTTTGTTTTTTTCAATTGCTTTTCTTTCAAATACCGCTGGTCAAATATTTCCTTGGTAATCATTTTGGCGTTGTCTATAAAGTATGTACGCTTTTATTTTGACCCCTCCTCTGGCATTTTTCTGCACACTTTTTTGAGTACCCTCCACCTCCCTAAAGTACCTATGCTTTTAACCTACCTACCCAACATGTGGGTAGGTAGGTTAAAAGTGTCTCCTTACTTTTATAATTGACCTATTGCCCCCCATCTAATAAACACCATATTTGCAGACTTCCTCTCTTCCATCTGAGCGTACGTACATTATGGACAATCTCATCTTTTTTTTTTTGTATATAAAAAAAAAATTTTTGTTGCATTTTTATAAATGATACACATCTCTCCACATTTAGATTTCTTATACCATTTGAGCCTTTCTGTGTATTTTCTAAATAAGGCCTACATACAAATATACATAGTTATTAAGCCTTAATTAGGCCATGCCATCTACACATTTTTCACATAGCCTCAATTTTTTTCATATTACCTTTCTATTCCTGTACGTTTATTATCCCCAATCATTTAGCGCTTTGTAATTTTGGATACCTGTTGCTTTTTAACACTTGTATCTGTGATTTTATTTCTACCCACCTCTTCCTTTTGGTCTTTTATGTTATTGGTGAGCAATTGTTAATGATAATTACTAGTAATTGTTAATAATATACTAAAAAAGATTCAGCAAAGAGCAACCAAAATGAACTAAAAAAAGTTCAGCGAAGGCAACTTAAAGGATAAAACAAATAGAAAATTTGGGTTTGACAACTTTTTAGACTAAATGGCCAGGTGTCATAGATATTGCCTGGCGCTTTATCTCAACAGCATTAACTATTAATAAAAAAAATACAATTTTGTTGCTAAAAGTAACAACCACTCTAAAGAAACAAAAATTAAAAAAAAAAAATTAAATTAGTAATTTATATATATATATATATATATATATATATATATATATATATATATATATATATATATATATATATATATATATATATATATATATATATATATATATATATATATATATATATATATATATATATATATGTATATATATATATATATATATATATATATATATATATATATATATATATATATATATATATATATATATATATATATATATATATATTTATTTAAATAGAATAAACATTATTTTAATTTTGTTAGTTTTGTTTTCTTTATTTTTGAAACTTTTTTCCGCAATGCTTAATACAAAAAAAAATTGTAAATGGCTGTGACCAAGTTGTCTAAAACAAAATACTTGCTCATAGACATAAGACAAAAAACTGCACATATTTTTCGGAAAGGCTTGGTGATTATTTGCTATGCATGTTTGTGTCTATGGGAATGGGAAAGGAGAGGATTATTATACAAAAAAAACATTATTTTAAACATAGTTTAAAATGTTTTTTTTGTAGGAAAACATGATCATGTAATTTTTTTTTCCTTTCTTTTCCCATTCTCTTGAAAAATCAAATAAGTAAAAACATACCTTAACAATATTCTTGTTCCCTATTTTTATTAATATAATATATGAGAATATTTCATTTTAATATAAATACTTTTTTGTATTAACAATTATACATAATAGTATAATTAAAGTTATGTTATAATATAACAATGCAATTTATTTATTTAAATTATAATATATTTAAATTTTATATTTATAAAGTTTACATTTATATTTAACAGGTTTTTTTTTGCTTGTTTAAACTTTTTTTAAAAAAAATTGTTTATATGTGTCTAAAAAAGTGTTTATAGGTATTGTATTAAACTGTTTAATGTATGTTTTGTTTGTAGTTAGGTATATTAAATATATCTATTGCTACTATATATTAAATATATCTATATAGCACTATACTGACACAGCTTAATAGTTTTTGTGTACATTAAATTTCAAAATGTTTTGTTTTAAAACAAAAATTAAAAAAAAAAAGCAATTTTTTATTCTTGCCAGAATAAAAATCACAATAAGATAATTTAATTAAGCATTTGTCTTCATCCAAACCATCAGTCAGTGTTGTTTTTCATTGGCAGTATACATTGTTTTAAGGAGATCTTAAATGAATGTTTATATTAATTTGTTTTTAAAAATACTTCTTTTTTATCAAAACATTCAAAACAACTAAGTTATTTATTAGTAATATTTCAAGACCAAAGTAAAAACAAATAGTTCTAAACTTAGAAAAATCAGAATTTTGGTACAGAGTTTTTTTAAATCTAATTTAAAATTTAATAGTATTTAATATATATTAGGGTGTGTCATTTAAAAAAAAAATGTTTTCAAAAAAGTTATATTTAAAAAATATTAGGATTTTATATATAAGAAAAATAACTTTAAGTTTTGTTGAATTTTAGCACTAGCTACATTTTTTTTAATTTTTAATTTTGCTCTTTATGACTATTCTACAAACTACTTGGTGAGCACCCACAGAAAAATGTTTAACTGTTTTGAATAACTTTTTTCTGCCTAGAGTCGAACAGTTTTATTTTTAATTTTTTTCTTTATTTGCATTCACTCCCAACAAGGCTGCAAGCAACCACTATTAAGTTGGGAGTTACTAGGAAAAAAAAGAACAGAGTTACAGAGCAAGGAAACGGTTGACAGAAGACTTGAAAAGTTGAAGGTTGTATGAGTCAAAAAAACATGAAGATGGGAGAGAGAGTTCCAAAGGATTGAAGTGCAGGGAAAAAAACTAGATGAATAAAAGTTTTTAGAGCATGCAGGGACAGATACAGTAAACAAATGAGACTTAGCTGAATGACGAGTAAAACAAGAATGAATTTTAGTTGATGGAACTAGAGATGATAACTCCTTTGAGCAGTGACCATGATAGTATTTGTAGAAAAGAGAAATAAATGCAACTTTACGACGATGGGAAAGAGGTTCAAGCTTAGCAGATAGTCCAGGTCCAACAACATTTACAATGCGTTTTTGGACCTTGTCAAGAAGAGAAAGTGAATCGTTAGAAGAACCAGCCCAAATATGACAACAGTATTCCATACAGGGATGAATAAGAGATTTGTAGAGGTAGAGAATGGAATCAAAAGTAAGGAAATGGCGAGCATGATAAAGAGAAGCAACCTTAGCAGAAGCTAAGTTAGCAATCGATTGTATATATGGTTTCCATGAAAGGTCAGTAGTAAGCGATAATCCAAGAAGACATAAAGAGGAGGACTCAGTAAGAGGATTGCCATTCATTAATATAGGAATGTTGACCATATAATGGTAGATGTTTGCAGTAAACAACTGGGTTTTGTTAGAGTTGAAATTCACAAGCCACTGTGAACCCCAATCTATTACTGAAGTGAGATCGGATTCAAGATCAGCTGCTTGTTCTAGGTGATCAAAAAGAGAAAACTTTTTATCAAGACAGGAGTGTAAAGTTGAGTCATCAGCAAAAAGAGCTACTTTAGATGAAAGGTTGTCAGGAAGATTGTTTATGTAGATAAGAAACAAAACAGGGCCCAGGATAGAACCTTGGGGAACCCCAGAAGTTACTGGAAATAAAGAAGAGTATTGGCCTTCAAGGATGACTTTAATAAATTTCTTCTATTTATATTAATTAATTCTATTTATTGCGAAAGTCAAAAAAAAATTTAAATATTCTGCTTATATATGTTATATGTAAGAATATCATTATAAAAACCCTTATATTTTGTACAAAATACATATTATTTTTGATTATTATTTATATAGTAATTTTTACAAAGTACTTTGTAGGGCTTTTTACACTTGAGGCGGTTTGGCACCCTAATGTTAGATAGCCCTATAATTTTTGTAATTCTTTTAACACGAGCTTTCTCATAAAATAAATTTTAGGCACATATTTTTGTCTATAAAAATAAAAATTATGACAATATTATTAAAAAAAAAAAAAAAAAAAAATATTCTATCAAAATAATAAGTAATCTATTAATTATTAAGTGTTTATTAAATATAATAATATCAAACATATAGGTTGAATATTAAAACAACAACAGAATGTTATACTTTTTATGCTTAACAAAAAATAATAATTAAAAAATCACTATATTATTTAAGTTAAGCTTAAATAATATAGAAGTTCCATCATGTCTTTCTTGCTCCTATTAGCAGAAATCAACTCTCTGCTAATGAATTGGGCTCTTATGTAAGCTTCTCTTCTTTCTGATGTGTGCACATGTCCTGCAGCTTCTGTGACAAGCTGTACACACTTCTTAACTGATTGTGTATGTGAACTCCAATGGGGAACAACCATTGGGTTATTAACTAAATCTTTAATATCGGAAGATGTAAAATTGCATGTCAAAGGTGGTTCTGTTATATTATTGCTCCAGTCTATCAAACTAAAAAGATCTTTAGCATCAATGTTAATATCCAGTGTTCATCGATGTCTATGGCTATGAACACAAGTATTAGTTTGCTTATGATTTTTTTCATGAAGCTTAAGAATAATTTCCACAGCTTGAACTCTTTCTACTTTACTCTCACTGCATATCATAGCTTGTAAAACAGCTTCTGAATGTGCATGCCAAGCTTTTAATTGTGGGCATTAAATATCAAGAACTGGTTTCCTCTGGCTTCTGAGGAGTTCTAATTGGTATAAAATGTGTCTTGGTCCCTCAACCCAACATGATTTAACTTTTATGTTAAACCAGTTTGGAATATAAACACCTACAATAAATTTGACAATCCATGTAAGATTTTGAAGGTTGGTGCCATATAGGCCATGCTGAGAAACCCATATCCTGCAAAATCTTAATGATGTTGTGAGCCACCTGCTATGGCAAACAGGTCGTATCTCTAGCATTGCTAACTGCTGAGGTAAATCACCAGACCTTATTGCTTTTATTATTCTGTAAGCATAGCTCTGATCAGAACTTAAACTCTTTATTACTTCAGGACTTAAAACAATTAATGCAGGCCCAACATCAAATTTCAAGAGTTGTTGCTTTATTTAACATTTTTCCCAGTAGTCCTTTCCACCCATTGCATCACACCACCTTCCCAACCTGTATTTACATTTGTACTGTCTCCTCCTATAGCTTTATTTTGTGTTCCTAAATTTCTTTCCACCAACCAGTTAACCAAGTGGTCTGCAATTACTTCAGGATGTTTTCTGTGATCAGTTTTATCAGGAACAAAATAAAATAGATATTTACCACTTGGTTCAGTAATGACAGAATAATGTTCTTTCTTTATCTTTCCTGCCATCAAAAAAACTACAGGAAACCACATTATTTTCAAGATCTTTATTAAATTTATTATTTAATTCAATTGCTAACTTCTCTTGCGCCCTTTTAACCTCGCTGTGATCAATAATCATCGATGTATCATTCTTTGTTATAATTTTTGCATCTATAAGTGCTGCTGTCGCTATTTCTACGGTTTCTCATAAGCTAGTGTGATGCCTCATACTAGCAAGTGCAATGTTTGTTAAGTCCATTCTGTTATAAATCTTTACAATATTATTGGAAGGTTCTGGTTCTCCAGAAATATTTGGTTCTGAGTCAACTTTGTTTTTTCAATCTAAAAAAATTAATACAAGACTTAAACTTTGTGTTATTATCATTAAGTTAATGGTTTATGAAAAATCTAAAAAGTAAAAAAAAGATATTGAGATATTTTTATAAATCACCTTATCAACATTTAATTTTTTTAAAAATAGTTATATAATTATTTACTAAAAAATATATTTTATTATTACTTTATTAATCTGTGCAAGGCAATTATAATCTTCTGGAATCATTTGGTTGAGTTTTTCTTCTTTTTTTAAATTTTTTAACTATCATTTCTAATTGTTGCCGATACTCCTCTTTTCTCCTTACAACTTTTTATTTTTAATTTATTTTTATTAAGCTAAGCGTTTAAGTTTTGAAAATATCTCCTAATAGGTCCGAAATAAATTTCTTCAACTTAAAGTTAAATTTTTAAAAACAAAATATGTATTAAACGAAATACGTCATTGTTTTAACGATTTTTAAAATATTAGCAAATTAAATACATAAAAACCCAAAAAAATGTAGCCACCGCCTAATTTAATTAATTTTTAAAAGTATTACTCCATTTCATTTATGAAATTCTACCATAATTTCACTATAAAATTTCTTTTTTTGAAAATTTTGTGTTTTAGTCGTCAAATTGACACACCCTAATATATATATATATATATATATATATATATATATATATATATATATATATATATATATATATATATATATATATATATATATATATATATATATATGTGTATATATATATATATATGTGTATATATATATATATATATATATATATATATATCAGTTTGCTAATAATTTTTAGGTACGTGTGGGATATAATGAATTGGTTGGTGAAATTATTCGACTTGAAAATGATATGGCAACTATTCAAGTATATGAAGAAACCTGTAAGTTATTCAAATTAGTTTCAAGTCTAACTCATAATGAGTAGATTTTGAACAATTTTCTAAATGTAATCTTCTTATCAATTAAATAAAAATTATAATAAACATTCTAAAAATGTCAAGTTAACAAATACTCTAAAAATTAAATCTCAAAAAAAAAAAAGAAAAAAATCTTTAAATTAAAAAAAAAAACTTTATTATTTGAAGGGAGATTTTTAGAAAATATTGAAATCATTAAAAAAAATCATTTTTTGTTTTTATTTAAAGGGGAGTTTTTTTAAAAGTATAAGTTTTTAAAAATATTTATTAATTAATGTTTTTATAAAATATGGCTATAATAATAGAAACCTGGTAAAACTTAAAGGGATCCCATACTCCCAACACATGTTGTGTTCATATTAAAGATAATGTTAAAAAAAAAGGTTTAAACCAAGTTTTTTTGACTAAAAATAAATAATGAATACATACAGAGAAAAACTAATCTTGTTGTTTTAGCCAAAGCTCGCCTTCTCCATTTTACTGAAAAACTCAAATACTAAAACTTTTATGAATTAAACATGCTTTAAAGAAATCATCAAAGTCTGTAGGTTGTAACGTATAATTTAAAGACTCTGAGTTATTGAGTAAAATGCAAAAGGCGAGCTTCGACTAAAACAACAAGATTAGTTTTTCTCTGTATTCATTCGTTATTTATTTTTAGTCAAAAAAACTTGGTTCAAACCTTTTTTTCAACATTATCTTTAATATGAACACAACATGTGTTGGGAGTTAGAGATCCCTTTAAGAAAATGATCTATAAAAATGAAGAAAAAACTTAAGAATAAATAAATTAATAGCTTAAGATTTAATAAGTAAATAAAAAATAAGTAAATTATTAGTGACTTTATAAAATCTTAAGATTTTAATAAAAATTAATTAAACTTGACAATTAGTTGCACACAAATTTTATATCCTTACAATAGGTTTCCAGGATTAGCCAGGATTTAAAGTTTTAAAAAAACAACAACAGGTGTACAAGGTAAATCATTCAAATCAAGAATGTGCAGACCAATCTTTAAATTGCCTAGTCATTATGTAAACTTATCATAAAAATAAACAACATTTTTTCTATAAATTCTAGGGGTGTAATTTTAATGCTTGAAAAATGTTATTGAGAATAAAAAATGAAAGCTTTTTTTTTGTATTTACGTAAAAGTGTTAGATTAAAAAAAATTCGACCATAGGAGAACATTGTCATGCTAGAATTGAATGAATGGTAAAATAATTGCAAAGTGGAAGCACATTCAATAAAAAGATGTTAAAAGTGTTAATGCCATAATTGCTCACTTTATGAGATAAAAGTTAAATCATAACGACAGTACAGTACAATCTCTCTAATATGATTCACCTTTATTCAAAAACCTTTCATTAAGTCACTGTGAAACCATTAAAATTCAACTTTGATTTGATTTGGTTTACAAAGTTAAATTTTAATCTCTAATTGAACTTTTATTTTCCCCATAAAGTTTGAATTAGAGAAATTGTATTGTAGTTACATGGCATTTCAAAGCAAATTTTTTGATTCTTTAGTTAAAGGACACTGAATTTTAGCATTTTTTTTGAAAAGTTTTCTACATAATATTTCTACATAAAGTTTCATTATTCTCTTGAAATATTCTTTAAAACAAAAAAAACATTTTTTATTCATGTTAAAAAATTTCTATTTAAATATATATGTTTTCAATATATACAATATCATTAAAATACTTAATTTGAGTTTCAATTCAAACTATGCATTTTAATGACTTAACAATATATGTAAATATAGCAATATATAAAACCCATATTTTTTTACTTGACTTTTTAGCTGGTGTAACAGTAGGAGATCCTGTTTTACGAACAGGAAAACCATTGTCTGTTGAGTTAGGACCTGGCATTATGGGTAGTATTTTTGATGGTATTCAACGTCCATTAAAAGATATTAGTGATTTAACACAGTCTATTTATATTCCTCGTGGTGTCAATACCAAATGTTTGAGTAGATCCATACAATGGCCATTTACTCCAGCAAATATAAAGGTTAATTTTAAAAATATTATGTTTTGTTTATTTTACATTAATGCTTAATATTAACTTTATTTATACTTATTTATTAATAAAAAAGTTTTCTTTATATTTTTTCACTTAATATTTCTCTTTATATTTTTTCTTTTAATATTTATATCTTAAATTATAGTTATAGCATGTATTTTTATATTTTGAGTAGTTGCCATGTTAGCTTTATATTTAACTCATTTTTATACCCAATATTCACAATATTATTTATGCTAAAATATTCCCCCATAATTTAATTTATGCTAAAAGATTCCCCTATAAAAAAGTAGAAATTAAGAATTGACAACAGGATGGAAAAAATTTTGCATCAATTTCAAATGTTTAAAATGGTTTTTATTATTTAAAAAAAAATTTTTACTTTTAAAATATAAATTAGTTATTACATATAACCCAGTTGCCATCTAGTTACCGTCTGGTATGTTGTTGTATGAGATAAAGAAAAAAAAGTTGGTCTTTGAATTGAACCATGTCAGGAAATAATTGCTGTTTATTTTTTTTTTTTAAACTTTTAGCTGATCTCTTTATTGTGCTTGCCTTTTTCTCAATTCTGATATAATTCTCTATAATTCTTTTATTTGTCTTTGTACTGTTGTTATATTTGTGCAAGTACTTTTAATAAGAACTTTTTATATTCTAACTCTATGGTCTTTAGACCATAGGTCTAAATATAAGGTCTTCAGAGTAGAAGGTCAAAAATTGCATTTTCTGCTCTCGCTTCAAAGCCTAGTTTCTGTCCAATTGTCATAAGGTTGCATCTCTTTCTCTTTTCTACCAATACTATGCATGATTCAAGCATCATATACAAATACTATGCATGGTGCATGGTGCATATTTGTATATGGCTTGTATAAGCAAGATATCATCAACTCCATCAACCAAAACTCAATCTTGTATGTCATTTAGAAAGGTTTATTTAGCAAGGTTGCATTTTTTTTTGTAGTAACTGTTACTTCAAGTGTTAAATAGTGGTTGTTTGCAGACTTGTTAGGTTTGATTTAGTTGAAAATGAGTTTTCTAAGTAATAAAAGAATGCTGGTAACATTGACATTTGTTAAATTATTTGGTTAAATGCTTTTACCAGTTACTAGTTGAAAATGTTTAATTTATTAAAACATAACCTGCCATATATTCATCATATCATATCATTATCGCTTTTTACGGTAAATGCCGAAAGTCTTTTTAATGCTGTTATAGTCCTCATGTTGAGCAATCATTCAGCATGATGAACACCATAGTTAACAAAAAGACAAACCGTCTTGATACTTTAACGTACTCTGCTATAGCTTCAGTTAAGTATCAATTATTAGCAAACGAGACCACAGCAGTAGGGTACTTTAAAAGGCGAGATATATTGCATGACCCAGTTAACAAAAATATCTGTGGTCATTTGCAAACTGCAAGCAAACGCTATAATAAAAAAATGAAATGCCATCGGAAAAATAGAAAAGTTGAAGAAAGATTTTTAAATATAAATTCAACGTGGAAAAAAAAAGTTGCCTTACATGAACAGTGCAAAAAAAGTTAAAGAATATATTATTGATCATGCAAAAAAGTGCAGAAAAAGAAAAGCTGGCCAATGCTTCACAACAGAAAATTATAAGAAAAAAAAGTATTGATTCCTGACATTTATTCCATTGTCTTACATTTTATATTTTAAATATAAAGAAATTATTGCGCTTTGCAGGTTGCTTATGTTAAAACTGAGATATTATATTTCATTTTAGAGAAACATAATTAATGAGTAGTTTTTAGTTTCTTTATTTATCCCTTTACCAACGTTCCAGAATTTACCCACATACCTTTGTCAATTTATTGACCCTAAATTTTTCCGGGATTTTCCGGAATTTTCATGAAAATGACTTTCCGGGATTTTCCGGGATTTTCAAAGAAAAAAATTTCCGGGATTTTCATAAAGTCAAAAACTCATCTATGCAGTATACATAACTATTGTCCAGTTTACAATACTAAAGGTGCTACATCTAATATTCTTTTAATAGTCGTTGCATCTTTTTCTATGTATGTTTATCATACCTATAACAAAAGCCATTTCCAAACTATTTATAAAACGAATCATTCTACTCCAAATATTATTATATCTATTCATCAGTCAGACCAAACACTAACAGCTAAGTCTACCATGACCATCACAATTATTCACTGTCACCATAAATATTTTTTAACTTTTATTATTCTATACAAATTACTTTGACCCTTTTTTTATACTTACCATAAAACAAATAATTCTACTCCAGCTCTGTAAGATACACCCATACACATACACCCATACACATCTCTTTATAAAAGATAAGTAATAACACTTAATTACTAAATATAAATGTATTGTTTTCATACTGTTAAAATATTAAGAAATGGCTAATAAAGAGTTTTTTTTAACACAAGTTTCTCATTATTACTAGATATTACATAACTTAATTTTAATAACCAGTTTCTAACAGCTAATATTATTCTGATACTAAAACTCATACCAAAGACACAAGTCTCTATGAATATAATTAATAATAATTAATTAATACAATTCTCTACATATATGCATATGTTGCATATATACAAGTTGTTATTGCTATATTGGTGTGATTCTATTCTAGATTATTTATATGTAACAGTTTTTTAATATTTTACATGACTACAAGAATCCATGTCAAGCTTATGTTTACCAGTTTAATAGACTTTCAACTAATTTTGTACTAATTACAGGGCATAACCAAATCTTGATCTGGAAATCGGTACCGGTCGGTACCGATTTCCAGGACAAGAAACAACAGACCGATCCAAATAGTGAAGATAAACAAAATAAGTAAATAACCAAAACAAATTACCAAAAGATCAAATAACCAAAAGAACATGTCTTTACCAAAATAAAACAGAAAAACTCAAAAAGTATTTGTAGAAAAACACCACTCTACATATATTACTCATTTCTGCGGTTTTGTTGATTTAACAAACACACTATTAAATAAGCATGATGTCAAATATCAATACTAAATATTATTCATGATTCACAATT
Organism: Hydra vulgaris; assembly: GCF_022113875.1. NCBI lineage: Eukaryota > Metazoa > Cnidaria > Hydrozoa > Anthoathecata > Hydridae > Hydra > Hydra vulgaris. The sequence goes on along the minus strand of NC_061159.1, from coordinate 3,633,939 downwards.
TTTTGTTTTGTACTATAAAACATAAATCATTAAAATCAAAACAAACAATTTTAAATAACTGAATATTTAGTGAATTTTATCATAAATAAAAAGGTTTATAAGTTTGGGATAGCTTAAGTTTATAGCAGTTTAACATCATGTCCTGAAGTTGTTTCAATATGAAATATTGTGGTAATATTTCAAAATAAATGCTGTTGGCGAGTCAAGAGTGGCGTGTCATGTATGTAAGGACAAATTAAAAAGCTTAGGGAATGACCATGCACATACAGAACCAGTGTAATCTAACTATCGGGATCGTATCCAGAATCAGCACTAAATCAAAAAAATCTGTAATTAGCAAAAAAATGCCAATCGGTTATGCCCTACTAATTACTCATACTAATTATGATGTTTATAATTCTATTATAAATATCATTGTTAGGTATTGCTAAAGTGTTGTTAAGTGTTGTTGTATTACGATGTCAAATAGTTAGGTAATACTTAGATACTTAGTTTAGTAAAAACACTTTTTAATCATGAAAATTTTTGTTTATTCATAAAGCAAATGTTTGAAATAAAGCCAATTGATGTTTTTTATATATAATAATTTTTTGTTATATTTTCAGGAGATATACAATTTTACTATTTTTTTTTTGGCTGTTTTTAAAACCAAACTGTAGGTTGTTGCTAATTTATAATAAATGTTTTTATTATTTTGTTTATCAATATTCCAATAATCCAATGATGTTAAAATCTAAATAAGCATTAACTTACAGTTTGTTTTTAAAAATAACCAAAAAATATTAAAATTTTATATAATGTTAAAAAAATAATAATTTTCTTAAGATGTTTCTTAAGATGTTTAACTTTAGATATTCTAAAAAATTATTCATTGTCAAATATTAATATTATATTGATAAATTCTTTTTTAGATTGGAAGTCATATAACTGGTGGAGATATATATGGTAGTGTAGTAGAAAATACATTAATTTCCTCACACAAGATTATGCTTGCTCCTAAAGAACGTGGAACAGTTAGATATATTGCTCCTGCAGGAAACTATTCTGTAGAAGTTAGTAATTAATTGTTTATATTAGCACAAGTATATTAATTGAAGATGTTTTACTTAAATTTTACTTAGTTTGCATCCTTTTTCTGACTTTTATTTAAAAAAAAATTTTCGTCTTTATTTTGATTATATAATATTTTCTTGTATTTGAGGGATTTCTTTAAAAAAACTAGATACTAAAAAAAAATATGTATTTATTTTTCAATATTTTGTAATAACAATACTATTGCATTTATTTATTTTTGATCAAAAAGTTTTTCTCAAATGATTTAATAGTAATGTGTATCCAGAATTTATATAGGAAATCTTTTTATTCACTACTTTGGAGTGTAGTCGACTTAATAGCCAACTTTTACAAAATTTAAAAAAAGAGTTTAATGTATCATTAAAACCATAAAATTATGTACATTTAGCAGCAAAAAAAAACCACTCAAAAATTATATACATAGACTGGCATATTTAGGTTGAACATGTAAGGATTTTACATTCTTTGACTGATTTTTTAAGTTTTACTATTATTGATTTGCCCGTCATGAAACACAATGTGTAACGCCTTATCACAAAGCCTATGTTTGAAGTTGTATTATTATTGAGAAGCAGTCGCATCTGATATTAATCTTTATTTTATTATTATTAATAATAAAATCAATGTTGTTGTTTTTTCAACATAAAAGAATTAAAAACTGCAATTTTTTTTTTCCTTTGACGAGTTCTTTTTATGAACTTTATGATATGAATAAAATTTGAATTAGTTTAAACATTTGTTGTTCACTGGATGGATCAAACACCACTTGTTTTTGATAGTTCAAATTATAACCATAAAAATGTGTGAATATTTTTTCTATATGTTTTATTTGTCTTTCTATTTAAAGGGAGTTAAATAGATGTTTAAAAATAGATTTAGTATTTATTAATTGTTGTTTCTTGAAGATTATTTTTAGTATTTATTAATTGTCGTTTCTTAAAGATTATTTTTAGTATTCAAATTAATAATAATAATTAAGTTCCTGGAACATCAGTTCTTTGGAATTAGCTCGCTTTATCTTATATTCCTGATTCATATAATTTGCAATTTTTTAAGTCATCTGCTACTTGCCATCTTGCTTTATAAACTTTATCTTTTCTCTTCTAGTAACTTCTAATAGCAGTTGCTTGCAACCTTGTTGGAAATGTTTTAAAAAATAATAATAATTTAGTTTGATAAAAAAAATTATAATCAAATTATTATGTTTTTTTCTTTTTAAAGGATGTTATTTTGGAAACAGAATTTGAAGGTGAAATCACAAAACACACAATGCTTCAGGTGAGTCACTCATACTCATAACTCGTAACATGTACTTATGACATGTACTTGTAACATGTACTTGTAACATGTACTTGTGACATGTACTTGTAACATGTACTTGTAACATGTATTTGTGACATGTACTTGTAAATGTACTTGTAAATGTACTTGTGACATGTACTTGTGACATGTTTTTGTGACATGTACTTTTTATACAATTATAAGCAGTTGTATTAAGTTTCAATTACCACAACAGGTCGGTAGTTGAAACATTTTCTAATTTGTTAACATTAGGAAAGTTAGTGATTTTTTTTTAATTAAATATTTAAACACGTTAAAGCTTAGTTTTGTAAAGTATTTTCTCACAATTAATATTGTTTTCTTTTTTTTTTATTTTGTTTTAATAAATTCATTCTTCCAAAGCTCTAGGGGGCAGGACTGCATTCAAGGAGGCTACTCTTTTTTTTTTTTCATTTGTTTGAAATTTAATTTAAAACTCTCTTAACCTTAAACTTCAAAACATCAGTTTTTTATGATAAAGAAAATAAATATTTTTTAAATTTCCTTTTTATAATTTTCTGGAAATATTTTAATTTCCTAATAGTATCTATAACTTTATTTTATAACATTAAAGTCTTACATAAACTTCACAGAATTTTATTCATGCAGTTCATAAATTAGTTAAATTCGTAAGTATATAAAAACTAAATAAGCTTATTTATATAGATATTTTAGTGAAATAACAAAATATCCAGAGTTTATTCTCTATTTTTGGGAGCAGGACCTTGCAGTCCTGTCTAAGGAAGTTTGCACTCTCTAAGGAAGTTTTAAATTAAATTTCAAACAAATCTCTCTATGAAAATGCTTCGAGTCTTAAAAACTTCCTTACAAAAAAAAAAAAAAAATTGGGCTTGAGGAAAACTTTCAATCTCTTGGAGTTTAGAATGCCTGGTTACCATTTAAATCAAGAAACCAATTTCAAAAATATTGGGTCAACTAAAAAATGTTTGTTAAACAAAAAATTGTACTTGATATAAGTAATTTTGTAGTTGTAATATTGAACTTATAATTGCATTTAATAGTTGTTTATTTATTTGAAAATTTTTATTAGATTCAATTTTTTATTTGCTTCTATGTTTAGGTATGGCCTGTTCGTAACATTCGTCCCGTTGCAGATAAATTATCTGCTAACCATCCTCTTTTAACTGGTCAACGTGTCTTAGATGCTCTTTTTCCGTGTGTTGAATTTTATTTAATAAAGTTTTCCATTTTTTGCAATCTAGACTCAAGAATAAAATGCTAAATTAAAATAATTTAGATGCGTTCAAGGTGGAACAACCTGCATACCTGGTGCTTTTGGTTGTGGAAAGACAGTAATTTCACAAGCTCTTTCTAAATATTCTAACTCCGATGTTATTGTGTATGTTGGTTGTGGTGAGCGAGGAAATGAAATGTCAGAAGTATTGCAGGAGTTTCCAGAGGTTAACTTAAGATGTTTTAAATTGAATTTTTTTTTGAATAAAATATGTTTTAAAAACCAGAAAACTGATGTGCATTAATAATCTTTTTATGTTTATTAATTAAAATTTTTATTTTCCAGTTATAATATTTACAGTGTTTTTAATAATTTTATATTAATTTTATAATAATAATAAGATTAATGTTAATTTTACTGTGTAAATTCTGAACCCAAATAAACTTTTGATTTCTCTGCGCATAGTGGTTTGTTTATTTTATTACAATCTTATTAAAAAATTGTTTTAAAAATATTTTAAAAATATTTTATTACAATTTTAATTAAAATATTGTTTTAAAAATAGTTAACAGTTGAAATTAATGGTGTTACTGAATCTATAATGAAAAGAACAACACTTGTCGCAAATACATCAAACATGCCTGTTGCTGCTCGTGAGGCATCTATCTACACAGGTAAAACTTTAAATTTTTTAGGGATTAAATTCTGTTAAGATATTTAATCAAATGTTGCTAATGATTTTCTTGAATTTGAATTTTTTTAAGTGAATAATTGTTGGTTCTGCTTTTATATATTTTAGTTCTTCTTTTTTATATTTCCTCTATTATAATATAAAAATACTTATTTTTTATCTGGATTTTGATTTTGATTGCATGTGGTTCAAATTTTAGATTTTTGGTAAATTTCAGATTTTTGGTGAATTTTAGATTTTTGGTAAATTTTAGATTTTTGGTAAATTTTAGATTTTTGGTAAACTTTTTAAGTAATAATAAATATAAGTATAAATTTTTATTTTACACTAATACAAGAAGAAAATTATTTTTAAAAAAAAGTCTAATTAAACTCTTAATTAAAAAATGGTGTTGCTCTAATATCATGAATCATTACAACAAAATTGTTGTAATCAAGGCAAATTACCCAGTAGAAAATTCATATATAAAACCATTAATTTAGTTGTTAACAAGAGTAAGATGAGCCTTAGATGTTCGCCTTTCTAGCAGTTGTACCAAAATGAAATATACTCAGATCTGTTTTGCAAAACAGGTTAAATCCATCCAATTGTAAAATTGACTAAACTCTTCCATAATGTCAAATCAGAAAATGTAAATCTTCAAAATGGTATTCAAATGAAAATACTCAGTCCTGATCTGCAAAACCGTTTAAAACCAGAATTTCATCATAGTTTCATGGAAAATCTGGAAATATTTTTAATTTTTAAAAATGCAGTAGAGAGAGAACTCAGAGGAAGAAGTAGACTCAGCTTAAAATCAAAAGGTACAAATCCACTCTCTATTTCTATAAGTACAACTGTTTCTCTGCAGTGGTCTTGTTTAACTATGTTTGTGTTTCAGAGAGTTATTGAAAATAAAAGTATTAAAAGGTAAAAGATTGGTTACATAATTAATAGTCAAAAGATTTTTTAGTGATCTTTCACATTCTTTGAGTGTTAATTGCTTCATGTCTAATGTTAGGTTCAGAAATATGTGCATTTTTAAAACTAAATCATCCAATCTTGTGCAATCGTCTTTTAGATTAAATTTTAGCATAAATTTTTTATATTTTTTGTTTGTTTTACCAACAATGCAAACTCTATTGTAATGTTCATTTCCATGCCCCTGAGAGAGATCAACTGAACAAAATTTGCTTTCTTGAACAAATGCTGAATAGATTTTCTCAGCGTCATTTTTTGCAATATAATATCATTGTTGATTGCAATAAAAAACAAGTTACAAGTAATTTATTTGTTTTTTAAAAAAGCAAAAAGTAAAGACTAATAAATTGACTAATTAAAGTTATCAATAACTAATAAATTGACTAATTAAAGTTATCAAAAGTTATACATAAATTACAATAAGTTACATTAATTTGTGGAAACTGTACACTACTATAGTAATGCCGATACTTTTCTTGTTTATTTTATTTTTATTGTATATTTTATGGGTGTTTATATTCTTATTAATTATAATCTTAATTGATTTTGTAAATCAATTATGTTGGAAAACATATTTGATTTTCTCTAAAGAATTTCTCAGTAATATCACTTGTAAGCTGCTGGCACTTTTAATATAGTAGTGTTTTTTGATAGTTAAATAAGTTATTCTATATAGTAAGATGGTTGTTGTTCTGTTAAATATATTATATTAAGTAATGCTTTAAATTGAAAATTAATTTAAAACTTTTGTTTAGGTATTACTCTATCAGAATATTTCAGAGATATGGGTTATCATGTCAGTATGATGGCTGATTCAACTTCACGATGGGCAGAAGCCTTGCGTGAAATTTCAGGACGTCTTGCTGAAATGCCTGCAGACAGTGGATATCCGGCCTACCTTGGTGCACGATTAGCTTCATTTTATGAAAGAGCTGGTCGAGTTAAATGTCTAGGAAATCCTGAGCGAGATGGCAGTGTCAGTATTGTTGGAGCAGTATCTCCTCCTGGTGGTGATTTTGCTGACCCTGTCACATCTGCCACTCTTGGTATCGTACAGGTATTTATAATTAGCCTTTTTTTAGTCTTGATCAATTCTGTGTCCTGAATCCTGCTGTAATGAATTAATATAAAACCTAAAATCATTCGAATGAGACAATAAAAGAATTAACAAAATTAAAACTATTTTAAAAATTTAGACTAGAAGACGTAATTTGAAAAAAAAAAAATAATGATAATAATATTAGTAAAAAAAAAACATTTTGATTTGTTTTAAGTCATTTCTTTTTTTATTTCAAAATAAAATATTTAATTTATAATAAATCATTTATTGAATTCAATTAATCTTATTCTGTTTCTCATATAAATCAAATTTAAATTAATTTAAATTAAATCTGCTATTGACAAGTTTTTGTTCATTTTTAAAGTATTTATAAAATGTTGTTATGGTAATAGGGTAATATCTTCCCCTACCGTGAAGAAGCCCCTATCGTGGTATTTGATAAAATAAGTAAATTTTTAAAGTTTTTTTCCAATATGTTTTTTAGTATTATTTTATACAAAACTAACTCATAATATATTTTTAAAAGATTTTTATAGTTTTTAGATGTTTCTTATCAGCGAAGAATTTATTGCTTTCTTAAGAAAATCTTTTACAGTCAAAAAAAGTTTATCTGTTTTTTTTTTATGGCTAAAATTAATTCTTTTTTTTGTTTTTGCTGAAAGTGTAAAATAGTTGTAAAAACATTAAGTATTTTAAATTTTATCAAAATATAGTTGTATTTTATGTATAACATTTTTTAATCCTTGACACCATAGTTGATTACAAAAATTAATCTTGTTAGCACTTACGGTTTATGGAAATATTTTTTTGGAAGTGTTTAATTTTGTTTATTTTTTTTTCTAAAAAACTATTTAGGTTAATCTTAATTACCAAGTAAAAGTAATCCTTAGGAATATTCATTTGATTTGCTTATTTATGATATAAAATTACTTTATTTATGATATAAAATGAATTATAATAAAAAGATTTGAAAAAAGAAAAAATTCTGAAAAAGTTATAGAAGTTAAGTTAATTTATTCTGACGAACAACTGCAGAAGCACTTACACCTATAAATTACTGCAAAGAATTTACTGAAATTACTGCGAAGATAAAAAAATTACTGCGAAGATAAAAAAAAATGCAAAAATAAATACTTCAGAAGAAACCAAGTTCTACTTCAGAGAAAATCTTGAATAATTTTTACAAGACTTTTTAAAAATCAATGTTTCTTTCATTTAGTAATCATATTAAGTTTATGGATTTTTTTCTTAGGGTTAATAAAACTAAAATCAAAATATACGGTTTTTTTATTCATGGTAGGTAAATTAGTTAATACTTGAGTATAAATTATTAATCTGAAAACCCTAAATTTAAATCTGTTACGGTTTTGGAGTTATGAAGTTTTAAAGTTAAAAGTTTTGTTAAAGTCACGATAGGGAAAGACATGACCTTATTGTACATTTTTTAAAATTAAAATTTAAACAAGTCAAAAAAAAAAAATTTTTTAACTTGTGTCTAATGTATTAATGTTATAATGCTAAAGTAATTGTTATAATGTTTTCAAATTAAAAACATTTAAATGAGTCTAAAAATATTATTTTAAAATCAACTTCTTAAGTTATTTTCATATCCTGAATATTTGAAAAAAAAGTGTAAATAAACTTAAAAACACTCATTGGTTATATCAATATAATTAACTTTTCCAACTAAAGTTTTTAACCAATTGTCAAATTAATAAATTGACCAGACAAAATAAAAACAAAAGTTTTTATTTTGTCTGGTCAATTTAAAAAAAAAAAGAAAAACAGGTATTGAAATAGTAAAACGGTTTGCTCAGTTGAAATAGTAAATAATATACTTTGTTTGCTCAGGTTGTTTTTTTATTTTTGTTTTTCTATACGCATTATATATTATAAAGTTAGAAGTCTCTTTTAAAAGTTTTATTGTTATTTTCTATTTTTCTAATAAAAATAAATAATGTCTTCATCTACTAATCTAATTTTCAAAAATTTTGGTCAATTGTTAGGTAAAGTTATAGTTACAGGTATTATATAAAGGTAATGTATGTCTATAATCTGTGTATTTTGTAACAAAAGCATTTTACTTATTTGTAATATTTTTAGGTATTTTGGGGTCTTGATAAAAAATTAGCTCAACGTAAACACTTCCCTTCAGTCAATTGGTTAATCAGTTACAGTAAATACATGAGGGCTTTAGATGAGTTCTATGAAAAAAATCACCCCGACTTTCCTCCTCTTCGAACAAAGGTTAGATTTTTTTTGGTCTAGGTTTTTGTTATTATTTAATATTTTATTACTATCTATTATCTATTGTTTTTTTTTTTGGTTTAGATTAAAGAAATTCTCCAGGAAGAAGAAGATTTATCAGAAATAGTTCAACTTGTCGGAAAGGTTGTTGCAAACATTTTGATAATTTCATAATTAAGCTACAATAGGAAATAAGGACTTCATTAAAAAGCTTTAAGGAGAAAAAAATGAATTTAAAAATTAGACAGATTTGCATAATGGTTTGAAGCTAAATTTGGCCAAGTATAAAAAGTTTAGCTAGGTATTGGGTTTTAGAAAGAAGTTTTTAATAACAATTATAAATAATAGTTTTTTGGTCAGATGAACCCTAGTATGTTTAGATGTTTGAAACTAGTCTCTTAGCTATGAAATAATCTTGTATACATTTTGATTAATAGCAAGACCACAAGCAAAATGCTGCTTTGAAAATCCATAAAAATCCAAAAATATTTTCAAACTTACCTTTTGCACCAAATTACTTAAAAAATCTAAAAGATTATTAGAATAATGTTTTTTTATATTAATTGTACTATGCTTATAAGTGAAACAAGATTTACTATTGATAACCATTTATAAGCCTCACTATTGTCAAAAATTTCATATATGTAGAGATGTGAAGCGTTTGAATGCAAAAAATGCAAGGGGTCTGTTTTTTTGTTTTTTTATGGGAAATATTCAAAAATTGTTTAAGCTACTAAATTTAAGCTACAAAAATTGTTTAAGCTACTAAATTTAACTTTAATGGCAATATCTTAACTCATATTTTAATTTCTGATTTAAATAGCACAATAAATACTGAAATTTACTGAATTTATTTTTGGTATGCTTAAAGGATTCATTGTAACACGGTTGATACGCTTAAAGGATTCATTGTAACACGGACAATAAATACTGAAATTTACTGAATTTATTTTTGTTTGGTATGCTTAAAGGATTCATTGTAACACGGTTGATACGCTTAAAGGATTCATTGTAACACGGACAATAAATACTGAAATTTACTGAATTTATTTTTGTTTTGGTATGCTTAAAGGTTCATTGTAACATGGTTGATACGCTTAAAGGATTCATTGTAACACGGACAATAAATACTGAAATTTACTGAATTTATTTTTGTTTTGGTATGCTTAAAGGTTCATTGTAACATGGTTGAAGCAGTTCTGTATAAAAACTGCTTTGATAATTTTATCTTAATTGATTTTAGTGTATGTTCACACAATAAACATTGTTTATTTACATTTATTATATTTGTTATATTTATAGGGCTTTTTTTAATAAGGGCATACTAACAATATATATTTTATTACATTTATTACATTTATTATATTTATAGGGCTTTTTTTTAATAAGGGCATACTAACAATATATATTTTGTTTTGCAACACAATGATCGCAAAAAATGACCAACGAAGCCGTTCAGTTTTGTAGACCTGAGAGATGTGATAATAACAACAGTTACAAGATGGTTTCATTGAATAAAAAATAAAAATCATAAGAAAATATAAAATGAGTGATAAGACTTTTTTGAATATGAAGAACGAAGTTAAATGCTCGGGGGGCAATGGGAGAACCAACTACCACTCTAATCACTATGTGTGTAGATCATATGTAACAAAGAACAAATATTTGATATACTGATTTTGGAGACTGTTGATGTCTACAGATGTGATGGTGTAGTGCATTAGTAAGTACCGTTTGGACGTCTAGTATAGTCTCGTTATGTTTTGGTTCACTCTTAAATCGGGTGAATAGAAAGCTAAACACACTCACTTCTTGCGCTTATGGGCTAGCACATCAGAGCCAGACGTAAGACCTACAGAATAGATTCCAATTGATCGAATGCACTCATTAGTCACCCTAGGCCACAAGCCATCACTCTTAGCCAAAAGAGCTACTGCCCCGTGCTGGTGTGGAATGATGTGCTATGAAGTGAGATTTCAGATCTGAGCACATAGTCAGCGAGCGCTGATTCGACGTGCATTGTGGAGCTTCCGACTGAATATGTGCGTGAGTGTCAGCAGGTTATTGATCGCTGTAACCACATCCAGCGGGATAGGCTAATGTCTGTTTTGTCGTTGTGGTATACATTGGAAAAAGTCGGTGCTCACCAGCCACAAAGAATAAATGGTCCCTAAAATAATTATATTAAAAAGGTCAACTTAATTTTATCTTCCTCAATTTTATCTTAATTGGTTTTAGTGTATGTTCACACAATAAACATTGTTTATTTACATTTATTATATTTAGTAAAATTTAACAACTAATGAATAAGAGTTAGCATAATAAAGAGTCAAGTGAGAATGAGTTTTTGTTAATAGAATTAGAGATACTAACTCTTTTGAGCAGCAACCATGATAGAATTAGTAGAAAAGAGAAAGAGATACAACTTTATGACAATGGAAAAGAGGCTCAAGCTTAGCAGATAGAGCTTGTTTAGAAGAAAAAGGGCATCATAAGAATAACCAGCCTAAATATGACAACAACATTCCTTATTGGACAAAAAGATATTTGTAGAGGTAGAGAATAGAATCAAGGGTAAGAAAATGACGATAATGATAAAGGGATGCTAATTTAGCAATCGGTTGTATATTTTGTTTACATGAAAGGTCAGTAGTAAACGATAATCCAAGAAGATGTAAAAAAGAGAACTCAGTGAGAGGGTTGCCATTTATTAATAAAGGAATGTCGACAGTATTGTGGTAGTTGTTTGCAGTAAATAACTGAGTTTTGTTGAAGTTAAAATTTATAAGCATCATCAAAAAGAGCTACTATAGATGTAGGGTTGTTGGGAACATCAATAATGTAGATAAAAAAAACAAGACCAAGGATAGAACCTTGAAATATCCAAGAAGTTATTGGAAATAAATAAGTAGCCCTTTGATGATAATTTTAATAAAGCAGTTAGAAAGAAATGATTTGATAATCCCATATGCACAATTTGAAGTTTCAAGTCTAATTTAAGTATAACTGTCCAATATTTAGTTGTTATAACTTTAACTCATTTTCTATTCAACAAGTCCCTATGTTGTTTAAATGGTCACTAAAATTTTTATATTAAAAAGGTCAACTTATTACTCAAATGAAATGAAATTTTATATAAATCTTTTCTTAATTAGAATCTAAAAATAGATTAACACAAAAGATAACCACACCACATTAACAACATTGAGTAGTGAATTTTAAAACACCATAATATCCAAATATAGACACATAGTATAAAGAGAAAGGATATCTTTAAATTATTGAGTGAATTTTTTTTTGTTCGTCTTTTTGGTAATCAAGTGTATAATTAGGTATAATTAGGCATACAGGGGGCAGAAATAAAACCATTTATTTGAACCTCTGAACCAAATTAGTAAATCAAAAAAAGATAAACGATCCTTTTGCCATAAGATTATGTCTAAAAATTGAACTTAAAAAACAGAGCATATTAAAGAATTTTGCAAGTGTTCTGATATAGTGCTATATGAAAATATCTAGATAATAAATAGTTAATTATAATTACAAATAAATAAGTTATGAATCATCAGGTGAATGGGGTCTGGGAAACTCCATAAATAATAATAATTCAAAAATTTTTAAATTTTCAGTGAAATTAAGTTCAGTATAAGCTTTTTTTTTAATAAAGGCATACTAGCAATATATATATTTTTTTGATATAATAAACAAACAATGTAAGACTTAATTACTACATAATATACAAATGTTTAATTAAGTAAACAATCTTGATAGATTGCTTATTTTTTTGAGCATTCGAAGTCTGATATTAAATTTGCATGGTATTATATACTAATATATTTACATTATCAAAATTGAAATGGTAACTTTTTTATAGGATAAGAATAGTTTCTATATATAATGAGAGTATCACAGTTGTTAGTACAACAAAGCAAAAAATAAACGTTTCCATACAGTATGCCTAGATATATAACTAACTTATTTATGCTTATTTAAATTTTTTATAAAAAAATAATGTTAAATTGGTGTTTATATATCTAATTGTACCTTTAAAGGCCAAATACTAAAATTATACTAGAATAAAGGAAAACTATTCCAAAATTTATGCAAAAAAAAAAAAAAAAACTAAAAAATTGTTAAAAAAAAGCAATACAACACAAAACAAAACAACAAAAAATTTTCATTTTAACACTTTTTTTGACCCAAAAAAAGGTCAAAGGAAAAAAACGTTTTTTTGCAACTCTACATATACATCACCATAATCTGATTGAGTTGCTTTATATATTAAATATTTTTTAATCTTAAATATTTATTGTATATTAATAATAATATTATTATATTTATTGTATATTAATAATAATAGTATTATATGATAAAGATAGAATGTTAAGTTACATTACAATTTTTTTAAACATTGATTATAATTAATTTTTAATATTGTTATTGTACATAACAGTGTAATTTGACATATAAGAACATTAAAACTTAATTTATGCGACCACATTTTGATTGATAACTTTTATGTTGAATCTTTTTTAATTGGTAACTTTTATGTTGAATCTTTATTACTTTGATTTCTCAGTTTAATATTGTTATTAAATTGGATGAACATAAATGTTTAGAGTTCACTGGCTGAATCAGATAAAATTACACTTGAAGTTGCTAAGCTAGTAAAGGATGATTTTCTACAGCAGAACGGGTATACTCCATATGATCGTTATTGTCCTTTCTATAAAACTGTTGGCATGCTAAGTAACATAGTTGCATTTTACGATTTGGCAAGACATTCTGTTGAAGCAACGGCTCAATCTGATAACAAAGTTACATGGGCTACTATAAGGGAACAAATGGGAGATAACATATTGTATGAATTAACCTCGATGAAATTTAAGGTATTAATATTATTTATTATTATTATTTGTTCATTGTAATTATATTTTTTGATAATTAACTGTAATTATCCAGTCAATTTGTTCCATTTATATACTAAGCTATATAACTTGAAAATATTTCAGGACCCTGTCAAAGATGGAGAAAAAAAGATAAAAGAGGATTATGCAGATTTGCTTGACCGCATGCAGACAGCATTCCGAAATTTAGAAGAATTTTAAATTAACAATTTTAACAACAGCTGCTATTGAAATAAAAATTTTTAAAAACTTTTTTTCTGAAGTTAAAATTGATTTTATGAAACTTTCTGCATTTTTTCTGTAGTTTTGATACATTTGATAGATATTTATTTAAGTGTTCAAATATAGTTATTTTTATTTTGATGTCTTTTTAAATTTTAATCAAATAATTTATTTCTAATAAAATTAATTACATGATAACAATTTTTAAAATTTAAAATTGTGTTTTCAGTTTTTCGACTTTTTTTTTTTTTTAAATTAAGAATTTAAGTTTGGAATTTTATTTTTCAGTAGTAATTATAAAATCAATATATGAATTTTTTTCAATATGTTGTTGTTATTTTGTGTATTTTTGAGGGGATGAGATTGACTTATTTGAAATTTATCATGGGAAAATAAATAAGTAATATACAACAGTTTCTTAAAAAAAAAACATTTTTTCTGAAGAAAAAAAACAACTAGATTTTTAAAAACAAAGATGAAAAAAACCATGGTTTTTTTGGTTGAAGGTCCTTTTTTTTTAAATAAGCCATGTTTAATCAACTTTATCAATTAATAAAAAGGCATTTCATTTGAGTAAATTACATCTTCTATCAGTATTACTAGTATAATCAGTAATACTGATCAATACATCAATCAATCATTATTCAATGTTCTGTATATAAAAACAATCTTTGCCACTTTCAATACTTCTATCTTGTTTCTTAGCTTGGTTTGTGTGGTATATATATATCTGTGTGTATGTGT